>JAMXBD010000756.1:0-672902 GCA_024138025.1 Combretum micranthum | reverse complement strand
TTATTAATATATTCAATCCCACGTCTAACTTTAGTTAAAAAAAAAAATTCTTTTTTCTTTTTCCTTTTCGTTTTCATTTTCTTTTTCTTTGTTTTTTCCATATGTAAAACCCAATACTCTACACATTAGGAAATTACATAAAGATTACATATTAAAATATGTACATCCAAGTAAGCCTCCTTCTGTTTTTTTTTCCCCCTCTATATAGATTCGAGAATATTATATAGATTATATATATATTGCTCCACGCACAACAACTAGTACAACATCTTATTGTAGGAAGTTTCTACGGTCCTATTGATGGGATTATCTATCCATCGTCTAATTATTAAAATAAAATATAGAAAATATTAATTATTTTAATAGTTGATTATGATTGGATATGGTATGAGCCATCAGATAATGACAGAATCGGTTATCAAAATTAATAATGGACAATAGAATTTTCGTTACTTGTAACTTATAAAATAGGAAAGAAGATATTTAACTTGACAAACTCTTCAATTTAAGGCTTGTTTGGTTCATCGTTTAGCATCATTTTGGCATTGTTTTGGTGCCAAATAAATACTAAACCGATACAGATATGATATCGATAAAAAATCGACAGTTTTACTTATAAACTGACCAAACCAAACGATACTGAACCGATACATATCCGATACTTAACTATCCAAAACCGTCCTTAAGTGGCATGGATAGTCTTTCATTCTACTAGATTGTTTCAATATTCTTTCTTTTTTAGTTGTAATAAATAGCAATTAAAAAAAAGACCCATTAAAAAAAAAGAGAAAGGAAAATATTTAACTCGCAATGCAAAGATAATATTAATCAATTTTAACTCGTAATTAAATTTTAAAATAATATGATACGCGTTCGGAATGTATCATAAAGTTAACACTAATTTGTACAGATGTGGTCAAAGATATGTGCTATAGGCTTATAGCTCCCCTTTTGTGGATCGTATATTTTCTGCTCCATGCTTCATGTATACGCTAATGTTCGAAGCTATTACAAAATAAAAGGCTCGGTCAAACTTCAATGTAAACCGGAGGTGGAACAAATTGACCGCAAGAAATTAGTATGGGAAAATAAGCATTGTAGTGTATGAGGAAAAGTATGGGTTTTCCATTCCATGCATATATATTTCATTTTGGCCTACATTTATAAAATTTTAAAAATAGAAAACCAAGAAAATACAAAAAGGCAAATAGAAATTAAATAAAAACGAAAAAGAATTCATAAGGAATAGAATAGCACTAGGGCATATAAAAAAAGCCAAAAAATAGGAAAAAGGTAAAACCAGAAGCTGGAGATAATAAGAATGAGAACACATGAAAAATTCATAAAAACAAGAAACATGCTTTTCAGCAAGAGGGGACACGAATAACTTGGGTATAAGGAAATAAAATATGCAATTTTTTTTTTAAATTATTAAATACCTAAAAACAATCTGAAGATTATGGCACTTGAAATTTCAAATTTTTATAAAATCGTGTTCTTGATACATGATTTCCAAGTGTGTTGGAGACTTTCGAATCTTAGCTTTTAGACTCTCAAATCTTTAGACAACATGTTTTTAGAATCTTATGTAAATGTTTTGCCCATGATTTTATTTATTTTTAATTTTTTATTGCTTTATTTAAGAGAAAAATGGTAAAACAAGGTATAGAAGTTCACTTATTCAAAGATTTAAGAATCATCCTCAATTTTAATGATAAGATAGTTAAGGCAATATAAAGAATACATATTACAAGAAATTTTGGCTTTTAGAGACAAAAAATTTTGTCTTTGAAAGTAAAAAAATTGTCTCCAAAGACTTTTAGAGACAGATTTTCTGTCGCAAATTTCTGTCTCAAAAATCATCATCGCTAATTCTTTTAGAGACAGATTTACTTTTCCGTTGCAAATTTGCTACGGAATTTCTATCGCAAATCTGTCACTGATTTATAATTAGTTATTTTTAAATATCCCATTAGTAAATATTAAATAAAATTAGTCCGTCGCAAATCTATCTCTAATTCTAAGATAGATTATTAAAAAAAATATAAATTTGCCTCCTATTTATCCTTCCCATGAGGTCACCCATCATAGAATGCTCCATACTAAGCACACTTAACATTGAAATTTTCACAAGCACTAAACCAATAAACCAATTCATATTTTCATGAGTAAAGTTCCACTACTGTTATTTAACAAATTCATAATATATAATATTATAACTATAAAACATTTTACATATCTTTTATAATTTCACTTTGTCTTTTTATTAAGGAATTTTCAATAATATTTTATTAAAATAATATAAAATATTATTATATACTACGTTTACATTTTATAATAATTATTTTAAATTATAATTTATTATAATATTTAATATTTTTAGTAGTATATTATATTTTTTTTTCCAATATGATATTATTATTAAAAAATATTATATATTATGTCAATATAAACAATATTATACATATAAATTTTTATATATATTAATGATATATAATGATTATACCTTTTACATCATTTATTTAATATTTTATATTAACTTAATAAATTATATTTTAAAGTAATATGTTTATTTTTATATCATTTTTATTACACTTAATAAATTATAATTTAGTATAAACAATATAAAAATATAATTTTCATTAATATATTAATAAAAAAATATATAATATCAATTTAAATATATTTAACTAAATATTTTATATACTATATTTTATTATTTAAATATACTATATTTTTACGTAGTATATTATTCTTTCCCTAATATGTTATTACATTTAAGTAAAATATAGTATGTAAATATAAATTTTGTAAGATATATATAATAAAACTTTTTATATTCAATAACATATGAATAATCATAATAAATATATAATAAAAAATTATAAATAATATGAATATATAGTTTTTATTAATATATTACTAAAATATAATATATTATATATGTTTAAATATATAAGTTTACGCTTTATAGTAATTATTTTATTTTACATATTTTATTATTGAAATATACTTTATTTTAAGTACTATTTTTAATATTACTTATATTATAATTTAATTTTTTTAATGTAAGTTATTATGTAAAAGATATATTATAAGATGGAAATATAATATTTCTATTTTAAGTACTATTTCTATTTATATTTTATAATAATAAATATTTAATATAATAATAAATATATTATAAATAAAAAAATATATATTAGTTATAAATAACATATGATTATGATGCCATAGTTATTATATAATATAATTTACAAATATAATATATGTCCTTATTATATAATGCACATTTCTATATATTATATTAGATATTATAATTAAAACTAAATTTTAAACATAATTATTCATATATACATATATATAATAATTTAGTTTAAAGACAGATTTGCAACAAAAATTTAGAAAAATAGAATTAGCGCTAAAATAATTTATTTCCCTCTAAAACTAGAGACACATTTGCAACGGAAAAAATTTCTATTGCAAATCATTGTGTAATCCGTCGCAAATTCTATCGCAAAAGCATATAAAAATTAGAAGATTATTCATAATTTATGTCATCACAAATCCATCACAAATCTGTCTCTAATTCATTTTTTAGAGACAGAAATTTTTCGTCTCAAATTTTCTGTCTCTAAAGGCTATTTTTCTAATAGTGAGGTGTATCTATAATTTACTCATACATTTCAAAAGATTGACGAAGCAATAGTACTAGAATTTAATCTAATGGGGAATTACAAATTACCCTCCTAAACTTTGACCTAGAAGGTTCCCTTGCTTATGCATATCATATGCTATAAAATGGTCAAAATATATATTTAGAAAAGTACACACTTTCCACCACATCCATACTTCAAGTTATGCTTTATTTTATGAAGACCTATAGCATCAAGCTATGCTTTTTGCAAGCTTTACCCTATTGAGAGAACAACACAATATAAAGTAAAATAACTTTAGAGGAGGCTTAGAATGTCAAAGAAACTAAAGAGAGCGAAAGATAATACTTTTAACCAAAAGATAGTTAAAAACGTAAGAGAAAAGTACAAATTAATGTTCAATCACTTAAAGATTGAAGATTTGATATGAAAAAGAGATTTATTTTTTGTCATTATATTGTTATCAAATTTTACTTCTCGATTTATTTTCATGACTATTCTTATGGTAGAGTAAATTTATAACACTAGGCTTGAAGATAATTAAGTGATTAAGATTGTTTCTTTCATTAGAATTTAAATTTTTGAATCCGATCAAGCTATGCTTATTAACTTGTTTTTTTTTTTTTTATAGTGTAGAAATAAAGGATTTAAGCTCAAGCAAATAGAAAAGTTCCATGTGTATGAATAAATTTGCATGATTAGATAAATTATGAGCAAGAATTTTAACCTGTGTGGTTTGACAAGAAGTATTATGACATTTATACTTAGGATTTGTCAACAACCCCTCCATTTGATAAAGTAGCATTTGACCTTAGTGATCAAGTTATCTTAAGAAGTATGTCCCTAACCCTATTTACTTCTGGTAAAGTTGTCATAGATAATGACCAATGGCTATTATTATCATTATTAGGAGTAAACTAGATGTATAGGCATGGAAGTAATTGATGGAATGTCCTAAAGTAGTTTATGTGAACCAACTCTCCTAACGTGCCCTATTATGATTGAGGACAAGTGATACACTATCATGCTATTAGTAAGCAAAGTCATATAGCGACAATGGAGATGATTGGTATATTAGTATTTTGTTAATGAGTTATCTACATGGTGATTTGTACAAGAACGCATGCATAGCATGAAAGCCTGAAATGGATGATGCAAACTATGGAAGCTTGCATAAAGAAATGAAAAGTATAAAAGCTTGCAAAGAATTATCCTTAGTTCCCTTGATTTTGTGGGAATACAATCGAAATGTTGGTTCCGTAAGGAGGCACTATTAGAGCTCACTCATAGGGAGTGGATGTATTACAAAGGCATGCTTTGTGTTGTTACCAAGGTTGTTTGTTGAAAGATTTTGTTATGGTGTTAGTATTTGGTTTTTAGAGAGGGAATAGAGGTAGTAAGCATATGCAAGTTGTTAGTCCCCATAATGCACACATATTTCAATTGGCATAAGGAGTTCAACTTTTTAATGATATTTAGAGGAGGTTATATTTAATGTGTTTTAGGATGGTTAGATTAAGATGACATTGTAGGGTTAATACATGTTCACAACTAAGTAGTTGACAGATGTTTCTACTTTATGGCCAATATCACCAAGTTCAAGACATAGAGAAATGAGACCAATAACTTTGGCAAGTTGGTTATTGAAGCCATATATATCACAATTATAAGAATTGAGTTTGTTTAACAGTGTGGCCATTTAATCAAAGACCTTCTTTGAAAGATATCCATTGAATTGCTAGTGTTGATGAGCACTTGTGGACATCATAATCGGCAATTTGGGACTTAAATCACCAAGGTCATCGTAAGTTGATAATACCCTTAAAACTTGATTCTAGGATAGCAAAATCTCTATTATGCTTATTTCTCTAAATAACTCGAGAAATTGAGCACTTATTGGTATCTTTCGTGTTCCACATAAGCTTTGCTTTAAGAACTGGATTGCACACTTGCAAGTACGTCACTAGTAAAAGTGTAATGGTTAAGTCTGTTGTTTGTGTTTGAGGGCTTATCATAGCCATTGTTGCGCTTGGTGTTCTGGACTTTGCAACAATCCTTCACGAGGTATTCTTTCTAGTAGTTTCTTTAAAATAAGTCTTCCAAAGCATTCTTGACTTGATGTATCCATTTGAAGTATAGCCTTAATCTTAATGAAAACCCACTTAAGAAATTGAGATTGAGGTTACGCTTCAAATGACCGACCAGAACACACCTTAGATATTTCTACCTACAAATGGTCTGATGGGTCTATAAACACTATACGTGTAGTGGGCTTATACCATCAACAACGCAAGCTATGATGAATTGAGTGTAGCCTAACGCATGCACTATACACAAGTTAGGGAAAGATTTAAGAATAGTGAGAACATAGTATTTAATGATGGAAGGTATGAGAGGATGCTTTTGTTTTTAGTTACCCAAACCAAAAGGTTAATTAAGGTATTTGAAGATAACAAGGGAGGATCTAATCAATGTCATGACTTCTATCCACAGCAGACATATTTATAAGAAGAGGAGAACTTACACTTCATGTGCCATGTCCTTTGCATTCTCTGGCACTTGCAAGATAGTGAAAATTATTATATTTTATAGGGAGGAACTTTAACAAGGGATAGCCTCTAGTTATGGTTGGCATGATGGCCTATTTCATCCTCTAATGAGAAGGGATGGGTGAATCTTGGAATAAAAGTGATGATGATGATGACAGTTAATGCTATGTAAGAGCATACTGTCAATTAATAAGTTAGTATTAATTATGATGATATTGACTTTCAATAAAACATTTTATTGTATGTATAAATGATTATTATATCAATATCTAAATATTGGATTATCTATAGGTCCTAAAATATAATTAAAAGAGGATGGAGGGGTAGAAATTTGATTGTAATAAAAAATTTAACCTTTTTTATTAAGATTTTAATTCCATTTGATGATGCTTTATGATAATGGCATGAACAACAAAAGAATAATCAATAGTAAAGTAAATGCTAGAAGTACAATGTGTACGTCTTTCCTTTCTTCTAATTTAATGCTAGGAATCATATTTGTCTTCACTAGTTTTCTTTCCACTATCTGAAAAAATAATTTTAAGAGTTTACGGTCGAGCCAACTCTTAACAAAAATCTCACTGTTGAGTCTTCTTAACTACTTACTAGTTAATAGCTCAACTATAGTAAAACTCTCAAACATTGAATATTATAGCTAGTAATATGAGGATAATATTGTTCCCTCTACAAAATATGCACAAAAATAATTCGAAAAAAAAAATAAAGTTGTAAGCTTGAAGAATGATTGCTGGAAGTTTTCAGAGCACGAATAGTAATCTCTATCTCCAAGTTGACGTCTTCTTTTCTTTTATTTCTAAGCTACAACTTTCAGAAGATTTAGTTGAGTAATCTTTTCTTCAACGTTTAAAGTCTACGAACTTATCATATATTTGATTTTAAAAATCATTAGATAATTCTGCTTCTTGATTTGATCATAATCCCATGAGTCTTGGAGTGAAACTTTTGATGTTTGAATTAGAATTTGAAATTTTCTAAGATGAAGTTATGGATGTTGATAGACATCAATTAGATATATTCCTTAAAGATAACAAAGTACAATTGCAAGGCAAGATCAAGTTATTCAAAATATGGTTGTTTAAGAATCCCTTGATTTTTGGAAATCCGTATGTTTTAAATTTTATCCATATCTTCCAAATGAAGAATAATGTTAAAAATGGTAATTGAACTAAAAAGTTCACAAAACTTTGTTCATGTGGCAAATTATCAAAATCAAACTTTAGGTAATGAAAAAAGTCCACAAAAACTTTATTCAAGTACCAAACTATTCAAAACTAAACTTTTGTGTCTTATTTAAATTTTTGTGAAAGTTCAAGTATCCTTTTTAACACTATCCCTTACTTGAAATATTTAACTTCATCTTCCAAACTTCTTGTAAACTTTAAAAGAATAATATCCTAAATATTCTCTTCATAACCTCAACAAACTAGATCAATTTATCTAAGGGGAAATTGCAAATCCCCTCTTAAACTTTTACCTAGGAGCATATTTACTTCCTAACTTTCAAAGTGAGCTTTTTTAGTCCTCTTAAACTTAAAAATTTAGAACAATCAAGAACACTTAATATTTTTATTAAAACAAAATGAAAGGAGTTGCAAAAATACTTCCTTGAACGTTCATCTACGTGTGGATTCACCCCTGTTAAATTTATCTATGTATGAATTTACCAACCCCTCTTTAGAAATAAAGAATTCATTGAAAATGTAATTATTGTTAATTGTGTCAATTTTATAAAATTTTAAGAGGTCAAAAGACTTATCTTAAAAGTTGAGGAGTGAATCTGACATTGGTAAAAGTTCAGGAGTTAATTTTCAAATATTCCATTTATTTTTTTGTAAAAAAATCTTTTATATTGCCACAAATAATTAATAAATAATCCTGTTGAATATATTACCCAAATATTTGATATATGTAGCTAGGTCTTCAATATAATTATAATACAATTTTCATGAAAAACTGAACAAATTCAGATAACTAGCATGCAGCTCTCTTTTATTTTCAAACTTAGTATGGTAAATCCCGTCTTCATAATAGAACCTTCTAAAATTTTTCTATCAAGTCTAACATTTCTTTCTACAAAGATTTTTATGCACCAATAAAACTCCGAAACTTTTTTTGACATAACTACTATACATAATAGATCATACAACTTCTAAAATATCTTATGGCGGTTCTTTATATTCATTTTAAAAAAAACATTATAAAACTTTCGAGTTACCTTTTGATGACTACCTTCCATTACTTTTTGAATTTTCTTTTGACTTAAAACTGCATAAATTCATTAATTATAACTTCCAAATTACTGTTTGATGATCTTTGCTAATAAGTATTTTGGTATACGACTTTTTGAATTATCTTATGATAACTTCTATTGCACTTTTTGATGAAGAAACATTGTTTTATTTCCAAAAATTAATATATAATTTGTACTCATAAAAACTCATTAGTTATGTTTCACTATTTTATTTTTGTTATCATCAAAACTATTTATGAGAAAACTTAACATTATCAATATTTTTTTTTGTTGAAAAGTGTAAATCCAAGTATGTAATCATTATGCATGTTAATCAGGAGTGTCAAACAACTATGTAATGAACCTAATAGCATTTGAACTAGTGTTGTTTTGTAACGCCTGAAATCACGGAAAGGAAAAGAAATAAAGAGAAATAGGATGAAATGTATGTGTTTACGTATATTTAGTGGGCAAGAAATAAATTGATTTTGAAGAGAATTCAAGGAAAAATGGCTTTTGTAAATTTTCTCCAAAATGGGATGAAAGCAGAGAAATCAAGGAAAGAGATGAAAATTACTTAAAAATCCTTATTTATTTTTTAAAAGTAATGTTTTATAAAACTAATATAGGGTTATTTTGTCAATTACTACTCTATTTCTTTTCATTTCCTTCTTAACTTACCAAACATAAAATAAACATTCTACTATTTCTATTTTCCTTGATTTTTCTTTCCACTCATTTCTTTCCCTTGATTTCCTTTGATTTCCATTTTCTAAACAGCTAGCCAAACATAGCATAAATATAAATAATGATTGTGCTTGGCCGTAACAAACTATCAAGGAGTACTAGTGGGTTTAACATACATCACGCCCAATGATTAATGTGTAGCATTGTCCATATTAGAGTTGCACACGAGAATGATCCAAATAGTCCTATGTGTTGCCATAAAAACACTAAATGACTTTTGTCAATATTGTCAAATGGGATAGTTTATTTACAAAAATTATAATTAAATTGTATTGGAATTATGAAACACGTTTATAAATGACTACAATGGATTAAATTAAGTGATGATAGATATAATATTTATGATGGGGTGATGCAACTTATCTTTTCAGTCTTTATGACTTAGGAGTACCAACATCATGTAAGTATATATACATATATATTATATTCTTGAACTACGAGGTCTTGAGTTACCTCATGTATTTGACGCCAAAACTGTACTATATTTAGTCACCTAATTACAACTAAGAACCTCTTGAGTATGACATTGCATTTGCATATGATTATAGTATTTTACATACGAGTTTAGACTCGCCCCTTGTAGGACTTTATTTTTTTCAGTGACTTATATCACTAAATGTTTTGTTTTATATGAAAGCTTAGCTATGATATACCTTTTGGATGTGGAAAGGCCTCAATGATTTTATGTACTATGATTATTAAAGCCAAATGTTAGGATGTGCTAGACTTGTTATAAATTTGTTCCCTAGCTATCATAAGGCATAAGAGCCGCTCTTTTATGTGTTAACAACCTAATGAACTTCCCTGTGTGTTTGACAATTGTCAGATATATATATATATATATATTATATAAACATGGATATATGTGTGTGTGTGGTATGTATATATATTTTTTCATATTCTCCTGAAATTACTATTACAAAATCAGTTTGCCTATAGCTCGTGTGTAGAGCAAACGCATAAGATAAGCCCTAACTTCGTTCCCATCAAGTTCCACTAGCATGGATAATTTAAATGTATTTCGGAGACTGTATGTTCAAAAAAAGGACTGTGCGCGTATATTTTGAATTATGTAGTTCAATCAATAATCCTAAAGTGGTGTAATAGGTGTGAATTTTACTAGTAATCCTTACCATAATGCACAAGATCTGCAATTACCAAAATATTATTTTAAAATAAATCTGTACATCTTTACTATAAAAATTACCTTTTTATAGACTAGGCATTTCCTGTAGATATTTGTTGCCGTTGTTTTTTAAGCACATGCTCTCATCGTCATTTCTTTTTTCTTTTTTTTTCTTTTTTTTTGTTTCACGATTTTGTTTTTCCTACAACATTCTAGAGTTGTTATTTTCTTTGTTTCGGTTTCTTTGTTTTCATTTTAAGTTACCAGCTTCTTTTTCCATTAATGGTTTTGACGTAAATAAAAACTTTTAAAAAAAAGGGCATTGGCCACTAGATTTCAGTTTATAATCGTATTTTTCCCTTGCTAACACACAGTAATGTTAGAATGATATAGTCTTAAGTTTGGGTTGTTCATTTTGTTTGTTTTATTATATTTATTTTTACATTGTTTATCACTGTATATGTAGCCTTGGCATTATTCCATAAGTCACAAACTGTTTTGTTAAATAATGGGGGCTTACACTTATTTAAAATTGACGAAGCACTTTTCTTAATAAATAAGAGAAAGTTTTTTAACCTGAGCAAATCCACAGTCCTAGTAAAAGAAAAGTACTTGACCATATCAGAGGATCCAATCAGGTATGAAATCCAGTTCACTCTCTCCACCCTAATTTGATTTCACTATCATACATCCTTGTCCACTTTATTAAATTAAACATCGAAATAGTCACATTGAGCACATCCCTAATGCTCACTAACTGGTTTCTATCTGTAGGACCAAAGATCACTAGCCTCCGATGCCTATATGACTAGAGTTGGAGTGGACCGCAATTCCAATGACTGGAAGAATATCAACCATAATCCACTTGGAACATTAGTAAAAAAGTAGTTAAAACTAAAACAAATAAAATAAAATAAAATATCCGGTTTAGTGATCAGGTTATTGGTTTTCCTTTAATTTCAGTTGTTTTTCATTGATTAATATTACAAGTACAGTTTATTGTTTTAGGGATCAAGTTTTTATGTGTGTGTGTGTGTCCATTGTCATTTACTCATTTTTTCCATTGTTCTATCAAGTTTTTTTTTTTTTTTTTTAATTTTTGGTGATCATGCATTTTCACTGGGTTGCAGAACGATGCGAGGCTTCATTGATTTCGTGTGTTACAGTGGGCTTTGCATTAGACGCATTAAATTTGGGAGCTTCATCATTCAACTATGGATGCGATCAACATACTGAGAGGCCAAAAAAGTATATATTCGTTCCTTTCATTTCAAGGTAAAAAATTTTTTTTTTCCCGCTTTGCACTTATCAATCTGCTGGATTGTCGTCAGGATTGTTAGATTTTACATATTACATACATACATAATATATATATATATTTTGAGTTCACACACACATATATATTCATGTCATTTTTTTTCTTTTGTTGGAAGTTTTCCTTCAGTTAAATTCATTTTGCATAGGAACATATATTAGTTCTTCCACTAGTCTTGGGATATCTTGCATTAGAGGCCTAGTAAGTACTTTAATTTTTTTTTCTTTATTCAGTTTTTCATGAACATTTTGAAAATAAAAAAGAGCCAAAACCCATAATTTCATTAACATCCTTGTTTCATTAAACGTGAACAATTTCCACTGGTTTTTTTTTTTATATTCTTTTTATGATCATTTCAAAAATTGCATCAAAACACCACTAACATATTTTTTTTAATCCATATTAATACTTCTTATAACTTTGGAGGAAGGAATCTCACCCGACTATGTTGATCAAACTATTGCTCATATCATTAAGAGATAAAATTTCTATTCTAAACGTAAATTTTTATTGTAAAAATCATGTCATTAATTATATCTATAAAGATATAAGCTATTTTAGTAATTTTTCATTACAAAATTTTGGTCTCTAAAAATGAATTTTGTTGCAGTCAACATACTTCTTGGTGATAGCATTAAGTCAAGTAGAATTTGTGCTTAGCTTAATTTTTAAAATCCATTGTCTTGGAGTGTAATTTGCTCAAATGTAAAATGTTCCAAAGAGGATTTAATTAATTCAAGGAAAATTTAAAAAATGCAGTATTCATTATAGAAATTATACCAATCTTATGGTCAAAGTTTGAACCCACATCCATATGTTTTTAACATTAAAAACAAATAAAAGTTTCCGAATTTCCCATATTCACATTGAGTTACTTTTAATTGGTCGCCTAATCTAAAGGGAATGAACCCCAAAAGAAAAATCCAAGATCTATATGATGATGATGATGATGCCCAATCGGATTCGGCTAGTTTATGGCTTTTGCTGTGATTTTAGCTTCAAATCTTAAAAGCACTTTGAAAGGCGTTCAATTCGTCAAGAATATTTAGTCTATAAAAGGAAATTCCTGCTATATCACACCCTATAAAATGTATAAAAATGGGTAAGGGACCAACTGAAAAAACTGCCACAACATACATTAGATCTATTGGACTTTCAGTTAAGAATCTGGGTTGTGGAGGGGTCCAAAAGAAGGGAAAACTAGACGCAGCTTGTTGAGCAAAAATGCTAATGAAACTAAAAAATAAATAAATAAAACATCTCATATTTCCATCTTTTGATGCGACATATATATTTATCATGTTGCATTGGCAATGATTCATTGCGTAGGCCCCAAATGTGTATATCTCAAGCCATAGTGCTCAACGCACTCAATTGCCACCACTCTCCACTTAATTCCTTCATCATCTCAACATCACACCAAGAAGGTGCGCTCCTGAATATTCTTCTCTTCCTCTTATATAATTCTCTTTCTTGATTTCTGTGGGATTACAATATTCTCTAGAGTGGGGCCATGGTAACTCATAAAAGGAAAAAAAGAATTATTACTTATTATATACCACATGTTGTATATAAAGTATGTAAGTATTGGTGATATTTATATGTATAGTGGATAAAATACAGGTAGTAGTTATTGTAGTATTATCTATTTTCCTATCCTAAGGGTAAAAATTTTATTAATACCATATATAAATGGGAGGTAGAATAAAATAAAAGTAGAAGGTTGTTATTATATGTTTAGGAAAAAGACATATCTAATGTATGTATTGGGGTTTTTGGGTCCTACTTGGATGAGACCTTAGATAAGGCACATTATTGGCATTTCATGTTCTGGATATCATGATTAACTTTTAGTACCACCTTCATAAATTTAATATCTATTGTCTTCCATCCTTGCTTGAATAGAAGCATTGGCAGGAGAAAAGAAAAAGGAAAAAGATGACACATTCTTACGTGTGGTTTATGGAAATAGAATTGATACCCACCATTATTATCGTAGAATAACTATCATCTGTGATCTAAAAAAGATTTTACTATAGGAAATTAATGTTATTCTTTATAATATTGAATCAATAAGGAATCTTTATTCCTTCCCTTTACTAGAAAAATATCTATTCCTTATAAAAAAAAAAATTTGTTTTTCAAAAACACCCTGATTCAATTCTAGTAAACCAACATAATGTTAGTGTTTTAGCATTTACATATGGGGATACATGGTTAAAAATGGCTTTCATGAAACAATACAATATTAATATGATGGAAAGGGGGTAAAGATCAATGTTCTATGTGCATTCATTTGGGTAGTAGATGAGTGGAGTGGTCATGCATATGTTGTATATGCACACTTTGATTTACACAGTTCATGTGCAAGAGATATGCAGTATGTTATTGATACTCGAAGTAGGATGCAACAAAGTAAGAACAAAAAAAGGTGCAATAGAAAATACCACAACAAACCCTCGTACTAGTGTGATGGTTCAGTGAACCTGAATGCTTTGGTTTTGTAGTGTTTGTTCTTTGGAACAATGGCAGCTTAAATGCAAGATAATTTAACCTTTAATCTTATCTGAGATCCACGCCTCTTAAAGAAAGAGTTGGACAACATGATGACAACAACCATCAAATCACATCAATTAACAAATAAACATTAATAATAAGGCTTTATAAATCTATTAATGGGTTTTAAGAGGAGATATGTACATGTCTAATATATTTGAAGAGACCTTTTGACATATGAGCATTGAGAAAGGTCAAGATAAGACAAGTTAGCCTCATGGATTTTGTCACTAGCTTATAAAAAAGCTACCTCTTTCTAAACGTGGATCCAATCATCTGATCCTATCAATAATTAGTTTACATCGCCTTTAGTTTAGCCCATTTAAATTTATTTAGTTAAAAACCAAAAGTAAAGCTATCTCAATTGCCTTTTGATGTAATGGTTTTTATTCTTTTCAATTGTAAATGCACTTTCATTATCCTCTCTTCACACACTCTACTGAAAAATGGCTATAAACCTTATTGAATACTATAGTTTCTTCTTTTATTTATTTTATGAACTGCCCTAGAAAATATTTCGAAGTCAAGGGAGTTTTTGTGAATATATCTTATTAATCTATAATTGCTAAAGGCTCAACTACATTTCAATTACAAATGGGGGTGTTGTTTATGCAAAACGAGAGAGATAACTTTTATTATCCAACGCCAAGAAACCTAAGGTAAGAGAAGGGAATCCTCTTCTATGTATTTGATGAAAGGGAGTTGATACATGAGTAGACAAGTGCACCAATCAATAGGCATAGCATAGCCAATGAGGTCAATTGTCATTCCATATGGTTCACAAGTGGAAATAATCACTTTAACCTAAATTAGTTAACCTATAATTATGATATTAGATTTATCTAATCTAGTTAAAAATTTCACTATTATAATCATCATTTATAGCTTACTATAATTTAAGATCAAATTCATATATATGTATATATACCTAAACATTGCTTCCCATAGATTTTATCATGCAATATAGAAATTATAGTTAAATCCATCACTATAATTCTAGATCATAGAAATTCCTATGGTATACTAAGTTGAGATTGCTCGAATTTACAATTACTAACCTTTTATCAATTAATTAGAATTTTCATAATAGATTAATTAAGTTTGCATGATTTCAATCAATTAACATACTGCGGATTGTTTCCTCACCTTATAAATTCCTCTATTAGGTTTCACCCTAATCTAGCAAAATTATGTCGTCATATACTCAATATTACATGCAACTCCATTCAATTATGCATATTTAATTATATATACAATATTGTCCACTACATGTAATATTTGATAAATTGGAATAACTCTCTGGAAATACTTATTTAACTTTGATGAAAAGACATAATTAAATCATCCAAAACATAAACTTCATTAACCTTTTAATTAAATAAAGCTTCACGTGATAATTTTAGGGTTATCCAAGTCTAGAAACACATAAACTTTTACTCATAAAAAAAAAAAAATAGAAGAATAGAGTAAAGAATAAGAAATCATCATGTTCATAATCCTTAATTCTGATTCATCGTTGATCTTCCTTTTCCCCACAATACTTCTCTTAATCAACTCCTTAGAAAATATTTTCCAATTATATTTACCTCTCTCTTTCCATATATTTTGAAGACTATATATAGTTAGGTAAAAAAGGAAAAAAAAAAGAATATGAGTAAGAACATGGGCATGTTCAAGCCCATGTATCACCCACAATTCAATTAGTTACAAAAATAAACCTCCTTTTCAACACGAGTAAGAATACAACTTAATATTCAAAGTCGTGTTCTTCATAGAAACTCCTTTATTCATTCCTTCCAAATTCAGCTCCAACCAGTTTCCAAGGTTCCACCTATTGAGTCTCTAGTACCTCCTTCAATTGTTAGAATTAGAACTGTTACAAACTTGATTAATCTTCATCAATTTCATCACTGATTCCAATTATTCTTGCAATTTAAATAATAATCCATTATGTGTAGACTTCATCCAAAATATTTATGAAATTATAAAGAATTAAACCAAAATTATCTTAGTAATGAGATACAAATATAAATCATCATTTTTTCTATATTTGAACTTATGTTTGTCCTAAAGCAAAATAATATAAATTCCTTAAAACTACTAAGGATAAATCTTTGTTCAAATTCTTGAATTCCTATTTTCTCATTGCATACCCTTATACAAACCTATCAAAATGCACCATAAGTTAGAGCAATTATTGTCACTGGTTAGAACTTATACGATACTTTTCAACAATGCCTTCAATACATTGGAATACACAATATTACACATACTAGAGTTTAGTGGCTAATCCATATAGACTAAAATCTAGTTTTTCATTTAAACTGAAGCTAGCAATTCAAAACCTCAAGTATAACACTATTGTATACTCTCCCTTTCTTTAAAAAAACATAAATAATAAAAATAAAAACAAAAACAAAAATTTAAAACAAGTGCATATTACGTCCACTCTCCTACTAGATCCCTTTAATTTATTTTTTCATATAAGATCACAGTTGGAAATATACATAAATGGATCTTCTCTTTATTTAATAAACTAATCAAAGAAGTTTCAATAGTTAGTAAGTCGTAGACTAAACGATCTTAGGCTACTAGGTTTTGAAATCTCCCTTTGAACCTTCACTATTTCAATCAATCATTCAAGCAATTAATTATATAGTTTTTTTTTCTTAAACTTTACTCTTCATCCTTTTAGTGAGTTATTAGTTAGTAATCCCAGACTAGTCACTCAAATTAATAGGCATTATTCCAAAAAAAAAAAAAAAAAAGAGGTACCTCTCACACTTAATTACTAAAGTCAACAAGTCCCATTTCGAAACTATTTTATACAAGTAGCAATTTTCATATTTTCCACTTAGTTGTCTATTTTTAGCATTGAATTCCTTCGAAAGATTAAAAAAAAAAAAAACATATCTAAAGCTAGTTCTCAATACTCATTAATTCATTAATTGGAATTTTGTTCAAGTTATGGAATCATAAAGACACTTTTGTTCCATTTAAACCTAATTAAATGGTAAGGAAGATTATGAAGAAATGGGTTTCATTTGTTCACTATTAAATATAATATTACCCTTAAAATTTGAAGGAGTAATTAATCACCATAATGGCTGTATAGATAAAACAACTACTTTTCATTAGTAATATTAAACTCAAGCCTTGAATTTAAATGTAAAGGTTAAATCATAGGATATTAAAGAATTGCATGGATTTCACTGATCAACTCTAGTAAAGTGTAACAAAGATGATTTGGCTAGGTGCAAATTAAAAATTTTTACCTTATAGGATTTTTCTAAAAAAAAATTAAAAAATTATGCACATTGATATAATTGACATACAATGCATGCAATTACTAATGTTTGGGAAACTAATCATTACATTGTCATTCTTAATTTTCTCCCTCTTTGCCCACGCTTAAGAATATATTGTCTTTAAGTGATATGGTGAATAAGCATAACCTACATAACCATTGATTATTCCAAGCATCACTAAATGTTAAACCCATATTGTTTTTCATGTTATAGCCTTAGCAATTTTATGTGTCTCTTGCATGTGTTAACTCTCCAATATAATTCCTCACTTTTTTCTATGTTAAATAATACTATAATATGCATGTAATAACTATTGCAATTTTACTATATCACTATTGAATTACAATTCAATCCCCTTCATATTCCATATAATGAAGTGAATGAGCATTAATTAGTTGTATTAAGTCACAATACACTAAAATCAAATGCAACAAGCTTAGTTTTAAGAGAAAATGCAAATAAGTCCTTTAATATAAACTTGGATTGTCTCAAAATATTGATACTTCCCAAAAAATAGAAATGATATGTTAGTTGTCGAAATCAGATTTTGAATATACATACATATATATAAACACGAGTTAAAGAAGTTAGGATAATATTTAGAACATATATTAATTAAATATAAGAGAAGTCATATAAATAACACTTACACTATCTTTTGTTGACATTACAAAAGTAAAATAAAAATATAACTCATTACTTGCATATCTATCCTTGTGTTTGATTGGAGGAATAGTAATTCCAAGGAAATATTGTTATTGTAGAATAAGAAATTAGAATTCATAATAGGATCCAAGTAATAGCTATTCTTTGATTTTGTCTAATATATTTTTACATCTATTTTAGGACCTCAACAAAATAAGGAATAGAAGATAGAGGATAGAACTATTAATTCCGTAATCCATTCCTTAAGAATCATAATTTTACTTTTATCCTTTTTTTTTTTTTTTTGATAATTTGTCAACTACTTGTCGCATTATTTTGTATAGCTTGGTTATATGTTTTAGTTCTAAATTAGTGGGTCATTGCTCTTTGGAGAATATTTTGGTTGTAATAAGACATGTGAAAGCTATTACAATTATGTAACTCGTTGTGTCTCTAAGTTAGTCATTCTTAACAATTTGTTATGTTACATATGTGTGTAGACTAGCTAATTGCTTATGTTTAGATGGACCTCTATGATTGTATTTATTATGAATATTGAATAGTCGGTGCATGAATATCAATATTCATAATGTTTTGTGAGCAAATGTAAAGACCAGAATTATAAATGTCGGGTAAAAATTGAGTGTTCTAGCTTGATGCTTCCTAGGCAATGTTCTTAAAGATAATTTTCCCACACAATAAATTAGTAAAAAAAAAGAGCATTCCTAGAATTCAACAAGTTCTAGCAATTTCAGGAATTAGGAATAACAGATGAAAACTAAAAACCCAACTGAACAGTAAAAGGAAAAAAAAAATGAAATGCTTGTAGCAAGCTATTTTCCATGTGTGCAGGGGGTAAATTCGTACTACATTTAGATTGTTTTTCATGCATGCAGGTGGGGTAAATTCATCTATTTGTACAAGATTTAGACTTTCGGCTTAATTTTAGTGCGCATGAGTGTATCCTTTTTCACATGCTGTTTACAAGCTCATACAATTAAATTGGTTAATAATTAGGAAGTTTCTTGGTTTTAAGCATTGTGGGACAAAAGTCATGAAATATACTACCAACATATATAACAGTAAACCCTGTGAGTTCCCTTTTATATTATGTTAATTACCAACACTCTAATATGGAGACCGTTTAGCATAATTAGTAAAAATTTGTTCAAAGACTTAGTGGACATGTAATGGGAAAATATTTAATACATATTATTTACATATGCATATTATCAATCAAATTTTAACTATATAATGATAATTGTTTTGGAAGGTACCAATTTTAAAATCGTGTCTAATTTAATTGGCATTATTTACATATCACATGTCCATATACATTGTGTGTAATATCTAATTTTTTTTTTCTCTCCTTTAATATCTTTATTGTCACGATATATGTTTTGGCTTATATAGCTTATCACATCAAGGTATCAATTCCTTATTATGTAAATTCCACTTTATATACTTCACTAATTGGTCAATCTTAAGCAGCTCATCCACAAGAATCGAATTTTTTTTAGCTTTTATTTTTTTTTTTTTTTTTGTCTTTTCTATCATTCTTTTTTCTCGTTCGGAGGAGTAAATAGGACAAGTTGGTGATAGCAATAACTTGTTTGTGCCAACAGACATTGGACCAGAGGTGGAAAGAACCTTACAAGCAAATATGAAGTAGACAATTCTTAATTAATCATCACTATAAGATAGCCCCTTTATGGATCGAAAAATTAAAAAATAAAAAGAAAGAGAAAAGGAATAAGGAATTAATGACGGGTTAATTAACACAAAACCTACGAAATTCAACAACATAATAAGTGACCACTTGAATGGATATTTTGGTTTTTGTAAGGAAAATAAAGTACATCCTGTCTCTCTATGCAATCCACGCGTGCCTTTCACCTTTCTTGATAAAAAGTACTGGTGTGTCCATTAAAAAATGAGCTATTTGGGACATCCTCCATGGGGTCCAAGTCAAAATGATTTAGGTTTGGCATTGAACTCAAAAGGCACATAATAATTAATAAGAGGAAGAGGTTATAAGAGACGTACCAATTTTTGGATAATCATTGTTTAATTGAATTGGATATCATATTCCAAAGCCTCCAGTTATGGGAAGTGATGCCCACTCGTAGATTATAAAGTTTTTATGTTTAATGATAATGTGATCTGGAGCTTCTCTGTGATTTGAGAAGATCTCCGTCCACCATATTGATTAGACAGGCCAAAGTGAAAGTTATATATGATATTGATTCATTACCGCACGCATGAAAATAAACCAATATATGGATCCTCGAAAGAGATTTGGTTCCTCTGTAAATTCCACTAACTAATATTCCAAGGCATGGGGTTTCCATTTTGATTTGTGATCTCATTTGAATTTCATGCAAAACATTATACATATAAACATGCATCTCTCCATATATTTCACTAAAAACTATCGATCCGAAGATCAGCCATTTTCATTTAATAATAATTGAACAGCACTTTTACCTCCTGTTTTCTCTCTACCTCTCTGATTTCTCCCTGTAAACTAAGGAAAATTCTATAGTTCTGTTATCAATTTAGATGGGACCGGTCCCATCAACTATCCAATAGCTCACATCATATCCAATGGTAATCGAATCATTAAAATAGTTGATATTTCAATTGCAATATTTATCTTAATGGTTAGATGGTTGACTGGACGATCCCGTCAACGGGACCGTAGAAGCTCTCATAAACTAAATTGGACTTTCTTTGCTAGTTTTGTTCGCAAGCATTATGACGTATAAATACACTTTAAGTCTATTAGACTATAAGAGAGTTGCAGTCCTTTGTCTCTCTAGCAAAATCTAATTAAAATATACATTTTAAGTGAGTCATTCAAATCATCTATTACGCCTAAATTAAGGCCATTTAAAATTTTTCATATGACCATATAGATTATGAACACACAAAAGCTTATTGTCACGCTTTGAGGGGTATCCTAAACGTGACAGTCTGGCATATACAATATTAAAGCCTAATAATAACTTTTCTAATAACGCAAAGTCTTTCATATCATGCACAAAGCGTACAACACATAAGAGAAATACGTCGGAGTAATGCAATTTACTTTTATTTACTTTTATCACAATTAAGTAACAAGAAAAAGAAATACTTAACATTAAATGTAAATAAGGTTAACTATATCTCTTAGGTGCATATACATCTCTTAGGGGCATACCCCCACTAGCATCCTCAAATAGATCAAACATATTAGTGTTTCCTAGAAGTCTCCAAAATAATAATATATCACATGCAGCTCATAAAGAGATTTTTAAATTCAAACTTAATCCCATGCTCCTAATTCTTCCATAAAAGCTCTAAAGTTCATTGCGGCTTCCTTAAGATCTTGTCTCCGAGTGAATTTCAAGCATACCTACTTTAACAAGAATATATAGGGATATAAGCTACAACATGCTTAGTGAGATATTTCCCAACATTCGTATCAACAATCATGAACCAATAAGGTTATTAAGTTTAAACAGATGCTATGCATGCTATGCAACAATCACATAATCACATAATATATATATATATATATCCAGAAACCATATATAGAACGAATTTAGGCCCTTATAAGGGTTGGGAATGGTTATGGCAAGTCTCCATGATTCTCTACTAGTCCTCGAGCCATCCTCAACGATTGGTACAGTGCAGCTCCTCCGTAAGGCCATATTCCCAAATGTTTCATACCTCATGCTTGGAGCAGGACTGCATTCGGGCCTGCCAATCTATCCGATTGCTCGCGTAGGAGTAGTAGTCTTTTGAATATGACTCGACGATTTGAAATGCATGAATTTTTTTTTCTTGAGCCAAACCTTATTAAGATTCATTAGGGGTAAAAAAAAAATTTCCACAAACACCCAACAGTTATATAAGTAAGTAAGCAAGACACTTAAGCAAACAATTCGAAGTTGTGATATGCTTAGCTCTCATTTCATCGCAGAAGTATAGAATCACATGCATAACCCATGAATTCCTATACATATTCATTTTTTTAATCTTTTCTTAGTATACTAGGGCCACTATTTTACAAATACAAGCAAGGTAACAAAATTATAGGGAAAAATTCACTAGTCCCTTTCGCAATCTGCTTAGTCGTAATAATCCTCCAGAACGGAAGTCTTGTATTCGTGATACCTAAACAAAAGAAATACCTAAAATGAGTATTTCGTTGAGTATCTACTTAAAATTTCTAATTTTAGCTTGTTATTTTCGTCAAGATTCATTAAAATAATTCCAACTTAAAACTATCATAACTTGTTTATTTTAACTTGGAATTTTGCATATTAGTAGTTGTTTTCTACCTACTAAAAAGATCTATCTATTTCCAAGGTTTTTTTAACATTTAAAGCCATCTGTGTTTCAAAAGGGGTCAGTACAGATCTGACCCGAAAATTTCAGCCCTTAAACTTGCAATTTTTCCAAGGTTTCACTTCACTTAGACACTTTATATTAATCATATAAATATTTCTACCTTTAAAAATCTTTTAGTATTGACATTCACTCATATTATATGCATGATACTATTGATGTTGTCTCAAAAGTAATTTTGTCAAACATTCTTGGTGGTTAGTAACAAGATTGAGTTTTTATGAGAAATCATTTCTTAATCTTGTGATAAAATATGTTATCTTACATTTTTTTATCTATGTGACTTAACAAAATTTGTGGTTCAATATGTATTGTGAAGTCTCCAAGGCCTTATATTTGTTCAAAACCTTATTTAACAATTTATTTTATAAGACATGTTTTTACTTACTTGTGACATAAAATTCTAAGTGTATTCTTTCTTAAATTTTCCTAAGTTTAGTTCTTAAATAAAATTTTGAATTTTTAAATTGTGAATCTTAATTAAACAAAATCATGATTTTATATTTATTTTGACTCTATGAATATTCATATCATATTAAACTTTTCTTAACTAATTATTTTCCAACATATGAATCTTTATGTGGTTATGAAGAAAAATCATTTCTAAGTTTTATTATCTCTAAAATGTCTTAAGTTTTACTATATGAGAAAAATTAGGAAATGGCTTGTTCTAAATTTTATTCTCATAATAATTCTTTTTTAATTAATAATTTTCCAACATATGGACTTTTAAGGGTTGTTGGAAGAAAATTAAAATTTGAGTTTGTTACAATTGAGTGCCTACTTATTATAATTATTATTCTTATATTTCCCTAACTTCATAATTATAAATTTACTTCTTAAAAACTTGATCCCTTAAGCGGTTTTCCCATTTTATATTCTAAGTGGATTTTTACCTAGTGGGTTAAAATTAAAGTTTGACTAGAAAGACTTGCTTGGTTCTTAGTGTTCATCAAGGTGTTAGCATGAATCTTATGAATAAATTTTTTTAAAAAATATTGTATAGAAAAGAATTATGAACATTAAAATTTATATTAAACTTATTTTAATAATTTGAAAAGATTATAATTAAACCATTTTCCTAAGTTTTAGTGAAAAATTTTAATAATTTGAAAAGATTATAATTGAACCATTTTCCTAAGTTTTAGTGAAAATTTCTCCTAAGTACTGAAAATTGGCTTTCGTTAAAGTTTAGCTCTATTTTTTATACGAAAGAAAACAATTCCTTTTGATGTCTTGAAGATTTTTATTAAAATAAAACATCATACTAAGATCATGCAATAATATGAACTTGTAGTTATGTTGCAAGATAAAAATAACTCATAGAGAAAATAAAAGACATAGAGAATCAAATAAGCATCTATATGTAAGAACAAATCAAAAGTCTTAGCTTACATCAAGGCTTCTCGGAACTTAGAAATGGACAAGTTTCGTAAAAAGAAAAGAAAGCATAAGAAAGCTTAAGGAAAAAGAAGAAGAAGAAGAAATTGTGGAAATCTTATATTTTACTTAGGTCTTCCTGGGAACTAGAAGCAGACAAGTCCCATATATAAAATAAGAAAAGTAATAAAATAATTATGGGAGCCTTAGACTTTAGCAAGGCTATTCAAGACTTGTGTATAGCCAGTCTCAACAAAACCCTAGTTTATCGTAACCATTTAAATCCGGCATTACCGTTTTCTTTGGCACTAGAAAACGAAGTTGGGATAGTTAGTTAGAATAGTTTGTAATAACCATAGGTTTTATAAAAATCTCAGTTTCACGAAATTCAGGTATCCTTCGAACCCTATCGGACACAGTTCTCGAAAAACGTGTCCGGAAGTCCGGAATAATAAATATTCCGAATACACCGTTAGACTAGTAAAAATATAAGTTTTCCAAAAATATCAATTTCAAAATTTTTCGGTAGCTAAAAATAATAGATATAACTATTATACGCGTATTTTCTTACTACCAGTACTTTATTAGTCATATCTATCTTACATTACACTATTCATTACTATTCTACACTATTATTTTATCTCTACTTTTTCTTACACCTATTCTTACACTCTAGATAACTTATAAACTTAACTTTTTACCTTTCCATAACTTTATTTCACATCTACCCTACAAATTACATCTTTCATTTATCAAAAAGTCAAAAAAAATAAATCACCTCCCCTCTTACTCCACTATGGCAGGTGCCCCTATGCCCCCTTTCCCTCAATTTGTTTTAATTTTTTTTATTTTAATCACACAAAAATCACTCCACATTTTCTATAAATACCCCCTCATACCTTCACTTCTTTCACACATTCACTACCCACAAATTCATACAAAAACTCTCTCAAATTCTCCTCTCAAAACTCTCTCAAAATACCATCCCAAAATTCCTTCAAAATATTTCTACACAACTTCTACCAATAACTAAAACCCATAACCACATAACCATACCAAAGTCTCCTTTAGGTAACCACCTTCTATTATTTTCTTCTTTTTCATGTCATGTAACTTTACATGACCATAGTGTGAGTTTCCAAAGACTACAAGTTATGGAAGCTACATTATGTTCATGTATTGTTCTTGTTCATGCCAATATATTTATGTTTATGTTGTTATTTTTGTTATTGTTAATATAATTATCTATATATATATATACATATTTTTTAGAGCATATAAGCTCACTTGCAATTTATTTATTTCATGCAAAGCAATTTATTTATTTATTCCATTGCAATTTATTTATTTATTCCTTATTGAAATAAGATTAGTCTCTAGTCTTAGACTTGTCCTCATCAAGTCAAAACAAGTTTTTCTTTCTTTCATTTTATTTTATTTTGGGACTAGTTTATTTCTTAGTCCTGGGAGCCTTGAAAAAGCTAAGACTCCAATACTTGACTTTATTATTTATGCTTTATATTATTTTGTTTACTATTTTCTCATAATCATGTTCATTTAGATTGTTGTCCAAAAATTTTAATGATTAAACAAAAGAAGAATTTTGTCACTTAGAAATAAGTTTATGTAAGTATAAAATCTATAAGATAACAAAAGATAAACTCATTTCCTTTTAAGTTATAAAAGAACCCACTATAATTTTAGAAACTACTTTTACTTTAAAAAGCTACTTAAAACTTTATAAACCCACTTTGTTTTTCAAAAGAAACTATTTGTTGATACAAAAATGGTTCTTTTTATAAAAAGATGAATGGTTAAGGAATTTTCAAGTAAAGACCTTTACAAACAAGTAGGCAAAGAAAATCTATGGTTTGAAAACAAAAATATAAAGTTATTTCTTTTCAAGTTATAAGAAGAAATCAAAACTACTTTTACTACAAAAAGTTCTTAATTGTTCCACATCGTTTTTATAAAGAAAACAAATTTTCATGCATGGATGATTCTATGAAAAACATAAGATATGAGGAAAGAATGAGAAATTTCAAGTAAAGATTTTTTTGCAAAACAAATAAACAAAGGAATTTGTACAAAAAAATAAATATAAAGAATAGCATGTTTTCTAAGAACTTCAAAATAGTATTAGTGTAGAAAACTTAGAAAATAGAAAATTTTATTATCAAAAAGTTACTTAGGAAGAATAATAAAATCAATGTAAAGCATTTTAGAAAACAAAAGGGAACAAGGTATTCATTTCAAGAAATTTACAAAAACAATTTTTTGAAAACTATATTTTTCCAACATTGTTTTACTCAAAGAAAAATAATTGGACAACAAAACACTTGAGCATGCTTAAATATGAGCTATATAGTTATAAAAAGAGAATTTTTCAACTATATAGATAACTAAGTATTTATCAAACAAGTTTTGATTTCTTGAACCAAGGTTGTTTTGTGTTGGAAAAACTCGTGGTGAACTTTGTCGCCATTGTTTCGGGGCCTATATGACCTTGTTTGTTAAAAGTAATTTTAGAAATGGGTAGATCTTTTCGAGTAGGTAGAAATCGGTATATTATATGCGCGATTCCGAGTTAAAATGACCAAGTTATGGCCATTTTAAGTTGGAACATTCCTTTATACGAACCTTAACGTTCTTTTGACATTGTTTTGTCAAATTTCAAGAAAATCATCAAGGAATACTCATTGTGGGTATTTTCTTTGGCTAGGTGACCCCGAAGCAGGATTCCTTTACCCCGAGGATTATTACGACTAAGTGGAGTGTGTGAACGACTCATCCACCTAGAGGAATAGTCGACATGGCATTGTGAGTTTATTTCCATTAAATGCTATACTTGTTGTGCTTGTAATTAGTTGCATTAGAGTTAGGAAAAGACAAACCGATATGTATGTAAAATAATTCTTGAAAGAATTTTTAAGAATATCGAAGCCGGAATTGTTTTAAATGATTGTTTTTAGCATAGTATTGATTTGTATGAAATTCCTTGATCGCCTTAAATTCAAAAATAATTATACTATGACTTTGTAAATAAATGAATTCACGCATACCACAAAGTGAGTCACATTGCATTTTGGGTTATTATCCTTGGGTGAGAAGGATAGTAAGCTCATGTCGAAAGCAACACTTGGCGGGAGATCCAAAGAGATTGCTTGGCGGCTTAAGGAAAATGCTTGCGGAAGATCTGAAAGCAAGGTCAATCAAGTAGATTCGGAATGCTTGGCGATGAGTGCTCGCGAGCATGAAAACTTTTAATTAAAACTACTTGAATTGAGGTTATGTATCACTAAACCCCGAATGGAGGGCACAAATCCATTCAACATATAGTCCCCGGAAAACTATATGCTTGTTTGCCCATGTGGTTGTTGCATTACATTTGTTTGCTTAATCAACTTGTTTGAAATCTTGATACAAGAAGTTATTTATGGAAATAGTTCTCACTAAGCCTAATAGCTTACACCCCGATAGATATCTTTTGCAATTTCCTTACTTATGGTTAAGGCCACGAGGATCCTGCGGGCAGGTAATTCTTATTGGATACTAGAAATAGAAATAAGTATAGCATTAGTATTGATGTACAAATACTCATGTAATAGATTAGTGATCAAAGGGATATGTCCCTAAGTTTGTAAAGCCATTAATATGAATGAATGATTATTATGAATTCTCTTTTCTTAAATGTGTTATTCTTATCTTCTTAAACTTCATAATCCCATATATGGTCCTCTAAAGTTGTGGAAGTATGCCCTACACTTAATATAAAGCTTTTGGGAATGGCTAAGGTTGTCATACTTAAGCTTTAATATTGAGTGTGGCGGACTCTCACGTTTATGGTACCTTTTGGGGTGTGACAATAATTGTAAGAGATAGTGTAATAATAGGTATAAGAAAAAAGTAGAGATAAATTAATAGTAATGAATAGTAAAATTAGTATAATGAATAGTAGACTAGACAAATGAAATACCTGTAGTAAAGAAATACACGTAAAATGGCTATATCTGATATTTTTAGAAGCTATAAAATTACGAAAATGATATTTTATGAATCCTCATATTGTTACGAGTCTAGATATGTTATCAGAATATTTTTACCATTTCACGTGCTAGGATAGTTTTTTCAAAAACTAATCCCGTTCTAGTCCAAAACAAGCAAATTTTGAACGAATCTAATCATTTTAAGTTATAAGACATTATTCCAAATTATAGTCTATGGTTATCTCATTTTTATTGTTCTAGGATTTCGAAAACGAGATTGTCGAATCTAATCACTCTAAATCTTAGGGCAAACCTAGGTTGACTCTCAGGGATCCAGTTTCAATTCTAGCTTTGCGATTCATTCGTAATGTTATAAAATATGGGGTTTTATGTTATTGTAAACCCCGAGATTTTTCATAATAGTATACGGTATAAAATAGAAAACGTAAATTAGATAGTGAATTTAGAACCTGAAAAATCCTAGAATAGATCTATGAGTTGTAATAAACTCATTTCTAGTTTGAAAAAACCCGAATAAAAATTTCTATGACCTTAATAGATACCAAAAATGAGATTTCGTATCTTGAACTGATAATTCAATATATAATTAAAAATAGCTATAAATTTCAAACCGCTAAGATACAGTATATTAATAGAGCTTATCGGTATAAAATAATAATTTAAAAAGGAAATACTAAGATTATAAATACATAATAGATACTAATACTAAACAATAATTATTAATCTAAATCTAAAATGAAAATTTCAAACCCGCTGTTATACTTGTTAGGGAATTCTGAATTTATTAGGACTTAGTTCCTAACTTAATTCATCAAACTTGAAAATTTAATCACCTAAGTTAAAAATACTAAAAATAATTAATCGTGTGAATTTTTAAACTAAAAATTTGAAAATATAAATAATTTAGAGTTTTGTAGTAACATAGATAATTTTATCTCGATAAAACTTAAATATAACGATTTTGGAGATACGCTTATAATTTAATATTAGAAAAAAAAAATATTTTAGTTAATTATAATTAAACAACTAATAAACAAGTAAAAAAAATTCAAAATCGAATGCTGCATGATGAACATAAGTTAACCGCTGCATGAATTGAAAGCTCGGACGTGGAGCAGCAAAGGATCGCTTCTTTCTTCACGCACAGCAGAAGAACGGTGCTGGTTGTCCCACGCACAACATCAAGAGCAGCGCTGCAGTTCACCCCACGCATAGCAGCATCCAACGAGCCAGCTGCTGGGACTTCACGCACACACCTCCACGCACCGAGCAAGACAAGGATGAAAACAGAGCATTTGGGAAAACAGAGCAGCAGCAACATCAAAGGAATTCTCGGTTGCAGCAAGTCTAAGTTTTTACCCAACTTTACTTCGATTTTTACACCTTAATTCAACTTAAAAAAGACACCCCAACCAACCTAAAAGCTACACCTATAACCTACAATTAATTTACAAGAATTGCAGACCAAATGGAAGAGGAAAACAACTGCAATTTGGAATTGAAATTCGTGATATAGCAGCAAGTGAACCTCTAGCAACAGAGTTCCATTTTTCTTGTCCAACTTTGATCCGAAATTTGAGCTCTAAAATCCAAATGAAATTGACCTATAATCCAACCACAACACTCCACATGTAATCAACAATAAATGAGAAGAATTTCAGCTCAAATAAACAACCACAACAACTCTAAATATCCTTGCAAAAATCAGATTCCACCAGCTGCAATAGAGGAAAAATCAGCAAAAATACAGTAGTATACATATCAAATTGAGCTCCGATTTTTGTACGATACCTAGGCTTATTTGAGTTGATATTTTTGACTAATTAAACACCAATAGAAGCCCTTTAAATGGACGCTTCAAACACCACTAATAAATTAAAAAATCGGATCTAAAACCTGTCCAAAAATCAAAAGAAAATGTTCTAGAAATTTCAACTTTTCAAACTTCAAATGTCATCTGATTTTGACTCGATTTTTACACAAGTTGAGCTCCTAAATTTACACACATAAATGGCATTAATTAGCTACCAAACAAACACAATTAATTCCCTCAAAGTTAGCCACAAAATTTGTCAAAACAAATTCCAAATTTGCAACCCAAAGTTGCCAAATTCGTATGAAAATTTCAGCTGCAATTTTAAGTCTTTTTGAAGCCTAAAACACTTTACTTAGCCTCCAAAACTTAGCCTAGCCTTAGTACATATATATAAGCTTAAGTTAGTTACAAATTGAGCTCATAACTCCCACAAAATCATCCCAAAAATATAGCTACAAAAGGAAGTGCGTCCAGCCCTTTTATTTTTCTTTTCCTTTGTAACCTTCCACTTAGAAAACTTAGAAACTTTAGTAAGACCAACATAAACCTCCAAGCTTACTTTCCACATTTTACTTATACACCAAGCACACTAATAACATCAATTCTTCCTCTCCAACAACTTCTAAAACCAAGTTAAAAATTCTTGGTTACCATAAGAGCCAAGTAGGAACCTAGCTTAACAAGGTAAGAATATTTGTTAGAATTGGTAAGCTTCCATTATAGTTAATGTTATTAACTTCTAATTTAGTTAGGAACTCATCATCTAACCTTTGATATAGGTTTGATTCTTGCTTAGAAAGGGAGTTGAAAATCCTTTTTCCATTCCAAGCCAAGGTAAGTTGTCACGCCCCGAGGGGTACCCTAAACGTGGCAGTCCGCCGTACACAATACTAAAGCCTAGGAATGACTACCTTAGTCACGCAAAGGCTTCCATATCATGTACAAGGCGTACATCACAACTAAGAGAACGCATCGGAGTAGCGCAATTTATATCGATAATAAATAAGTAACAAGGCAAAGAGAATATAGAACATAAACATATCACATTTCAATTCTTAAGGGCATATTCTTCTTTCTTTAATAAATGTACCTCACTAATCATAAAGGTTAGCACATATAAAGAACCTTACAACTTTCTTCATCGTATGATTCCATATCCTTAATCGTCCGTCCATGACTTCCTTAATGTCATGATCCTCAAATTTAATCCACGAATATACCTGTTTCAATCAAATCTATAGGGGTATAAGCTACAACTTAGCTTAGTGAGATATTCCTTTTCATTCGCACCACATTTTCAAACAAGTTCATTTATTTAATCACACATATGCTATGCATACAATGAACCAATCACATGATTACAGAATATATATAGTCGTCCGGAAACCATATATAGAACGGATTTACCCCTCCGTATCAAAGGTTAGGGAATCGGGGTTGAAGGTCCTCGACCTTCTACTGCTAGTCCCCAGGTCCTCACCCACAGCGTTCGGTTGGCTCGGCTCCGAACCTAGAGTCGCTTTCCCCGAGCGATTTGGATTCTCCAGGAAGGAACATGGCCCGTGGCACCGCACGATCACAGCCAATCCAACTCTACGCGTAGGAGTAGCAGCCTTCTGAGATAGATGTGACTCGATGGATGCTATGCGTGAACGTTTTATTGTTCTTAGGTCAAACCTTATTAAGGTTTATTAGGGGCGATCAATCAATTTAGCAACAATAAACAATCATACAAGTAAGTAAACAAAATTATTTAAACAAGCAGATCGAAGTTGCGATATTCTTAATTCTCATTCACGCATAAACATAGAATCATATGTATAATCCCGAATCCCCAAATATATTCGTTTTTATCTTTTCTAGTATACTAATGCTACTATTACAAGCACAAGCAAGTAACGAATTTAGAGGAATAACTCACTCGTCCATTTCGCTATCTTCTTAGTCGTAGAAATCCTCGGGTAGGGTATCTCGTCCTTCGTCACCTAGACAAAAGAAATACCCGGGATAAGTCTTTCATGAAATTCTATCTTGGAGATTTAAACTTTACTTAAAATCGCGGTAAAATCGTGTAAGAAGAAATTCCAACTTAAAATGGCCATAACTTGCTCATTTTAACTCGGAATTTCGCATATGATATACCGTTTTCTACCTATTCGAAAAGTTCTATCCATTTCTAAACTTATCTTGGTCATAAAAGGTCATTTGGGTTCCGAAAACGTCAGGTACAGATTTAAAACGAATTTTCTAAACTTTTGCAAAAATCCATTTTCTAACTCAACTCCATTTTAAAGAAAATCCTTTTGTAATATAAATATAATTTGATAAACACTTTGAATATATAGGCATGCTCACTTTATATGCAAAAATCCTAATGGTAGTGTCTCAACAATTTATTTCATAAAAAATTCTTTTAAACTTAGCTTTGAAAACTTCCTTTCAAGTATTTAAAGAAATTTTATATTTTTCTAGTTGTTATAAATGAGTATATCTTATTTTATTTTCTTCATTCCTTCCAAAACAAGTTAAATTTTTCCTTAATCCTTTAGTCATGTATTAAATTTTCCTTCTAGTGATTAAAGTTCAAATTCATCAAAAATACATTAAGTTGATGAAAACCCTTTTTATAATTTTTGTATTTAGGATGGTTTTTAGAAAATGAATCTTGCCTTCTTATATTTATTTCTAAAATATAAGCTTTTGCTTTCTAAAACTTGTTCTTTCATTTCTTTGAAAAGAATCATCTTTATTGATAAAATCCATTATTGCTAACCTTACTTTATTTATATTCTTTTGAAAACAAATTCTTTCTTTTAGAATTTTAAAAATCATTACTTTTCCTAAGTGGGTTCTTCATGAGTTGATTTTTATATTAACTTTGAAAACTAGTTTGTTCCTTAGTTTAGAAAAGAATTTAAGTTTTCAACATTAACGATTTATTTTTCTTAAAACTTAAATTACCATGAAATATAAAGAAGATATTTATTTCTTATAAAACTATCTTCGTCATTTTAGGAAAATCTTGGGAAAGCTTGTAGTGCTTTATTTTTATGTTGTTGATAAAAACTTCATTATTTTGTGACAAACCACATGATAGAAAATCTAGTTTTGAGTTCCCTTAATAAAATGAAATTCTACTTTTTAGACTTAGTTGAGACATTAACATTATGTAGATGCAAGTATCATGAGCATATAAAATAATAAGAACATAAAAAACACTAGAAACAAATAATAAGTAAGAAAATAAAATATCAAGCATTGGGAACCTTAGCTTCATCAAGGAATCCCGATCAAGTATTGGAGCCTTAGCTTTATCAAGGCATCCCGGGACTAAGAATGGACTAGTCCCGAAAGATTAAAATAAATAATCAAAAGGTTGTTTTGACTTGATATGGACAAGTCTAAGACTAGAAAGACTAGTCTTAATATCAACATAAAATAAATAAATTGCATAACTTGAAAATAAATAAATAACAAATGAGCTTATATGCTCTAAATATATACATAATATACATACTATATATATAAGCAAATAATAATAACAACATAATAAAATAGGAAGCTTATGTACAAGAACAAAACATGAACATGTTGTTGCTTTTACTACTCATATGAGTTTCAAAACAACACCATAGTCATGTTAAGTTACATGACATGGATGAATAATAGATGGAAAAATATTTACCTAAGGTATGAAGAGGTATGAAGGTGGTAGATGAAATGGGTATTATGTGAGTAGTAATATGTGGTAGATAGTTTATGTATGAGGGATGATTTTTGTGAGGAATTGGTTTGAGAGAGTTTTGGTAGAGAGAATTCTTGAAGAGAGAATTTGTGGAGAGATTTTGAGAGAGTTTTGGTAGTGAATGAATTGTGTGAAAGAGTGGAAGAGGAAGGGGGTATTTATAGAATTTTTGAGGAGTTTTTGGATGTAATAAAATAAATTGTAAAAGAAATAAAATAGAGATAAATGGAGAGAGGGGAGGCGCCGGTTTTGTGTGAGAGAGGGATTGATTTGTTTTATTTGTTTGTGTAATAAAGAAGTAATGTGTAAAGTTTGATGTGATTAAAGTGTATTGGAAATAAAAAAAGTAAGAAAATAGATATGTAGGTGTAAGAAATAGGTGTAAGAAAAAGTAGAGATAGGTGAATAGTAATGAATAGTAGAAAAGTACTATGAATAGTAGACTAGACAATTAAAGTACCTGGTAGTAATAAAAATACGCGTAATAATGCGATATCTGTAATTTTTAACTACCGAAAATATTATAAACTGATATTTTTGGAATCCTTGTATTTTTACGAGTCTATTGGTATAAACGGAATATTTTTAATATTCCGAGCTCCAGGACACGCTTTTCGAGAACCGATCCCGTTTGGGTCCGAAGGTCACTCGAAATTCACGAATCTGATATTTTTATGCTACCCTATGTTATTACGAACTATTCTAGGTCATCAACTTAATTTCGTTTTCTAGGGTTTGAAAACGCGGGATTGCCGGATCTTAACTACTAGGGTTCGTTATAGGCTTGTTGACTTTTAGGGTTCCGTTTTGATTTCCGATTTTTACTGAGTTATTCGTAAGATCGTATAATTTTTGAGTTTCGATCGTTTTATATTTCTAGTTTCGACGTCTATGGTTTATCTTATTTTATTCGTGATTATTCATTTGTTTTTAGTTCTCGGGTTTGTTTAACCGAGTCTAGATTTATGAGTTGACTTAGTTTGACTTTTGTTGAAAATTTGGATTTTGTGATTCTAAAATTTTTCTGAAGGATTTAGGATTTTATTATCTCGTTGTTAAGCGGTATTTGGATCTATCGTTTCGATTCGCATTTTAGGAATTGGGTAGATTATTAAATCAACGTACGGACGTTGATTATATCGGTAATTGGACTTTATATTTCGTTCCAAGGGTTCTCGTTTTCTCAAGATTGAGAAAACTCATTTTTGTTCTTATTTGGAATTAAGTTTTAACTTGGTTCAATTTTTAGGGTTTCGTTTCCAGTGTTTTGACTTGGTCTAGAATCGGGTGTTTATCTAGAGTCGATTTTCGGAATTTTAAATTTTGATACTTAGACTTCTAGGATTATTTTATAAGAATTATGAAAATTTTCAGGAGTTTACATAAGTTCTAAACCATCAACCTATCTTTGTTATGCTTGTGTATAGACTTTAGGATGAATTGTTGAGCATTGAAAGAAAGTTATGTGGTTGGAAGAGGTTGTTAATTCATTGATGAATTCAAGTAGATGAATTGTTGATGTATTAGAAATATTAGATATTGTTGGCAAAGAAAGACAACAACTTATAAAGATGGTAATAGTAAATTCGGATTTAGGAATGAAGTGGACAAAACAACACTCAAATTTCATCTAATCTAGTCTAAATGCATATCTAATGCTTCTAAGACCTTATATGAACATAAAATTTGATAAAACAAGCTTTAAAAACATGATTAGGAGTTCTACATTACAAGAAAAATAGTATGAACAAATTCATAGAAAATTATACATATTAATACCTCTATAAATTATGATTGAGCATAGGATATGAATGAAGGCTTAAATGAGATCCTCTAAAATAATATACAATCAAAAGAAACTTAAAAGAATTAAACAACAAAAAATTTCCTTTTCTATAAGAATCAATACTTTAAGAAATCGCTATAAACAGTAGAAATAATATCAAATACCGACATAGGACACTTAGACACTCATAGGAATTTGATATTCTATTTATAAATATTATTGATGAATATTTCATCTCAATAGGTAATTTCGATACTATCGAGGATTTCCCGGTCGATTACTACGACTGATCAATATGTCCAGGTGAGTAACTTAGACTTATTTCATTGCTTGTGATTGTAGTTTAGTTGCACTATAATACAAGGATAATAATGATGAACTCGCGTGTATATGGGTTATGGGTTTTGCTTGCTATTTGAAATTACTTGTTTGACAAATAATACTCACTAAAAGTGATAATGAATGACTTGTGAATTTACTATATGTGAAGCATGTTGAGTGTCTAAATGAAGTTTGAACACTTATAACTTGACTAAAAATTATCGGAATTATAAGTGAAATGATACATGCATAGCATAAATTGCACATACTATATTATGTTTATGTGATAGCATACTATGTTACAATTTCGGTTCTATGGTAATACTTGGTTTTTCTAGGCAAGGTTAGTAGTTCTACTCAAGTTTACCTTTGTTCTGTCAGTTCCATGGATACTAACTGGTAATGAAGGACGCCGCCATGGTATCGTTGTGAAATGTCTAACACTTAATGGAGTTTGTAAGGCTTAAAACAGGAAATGAGTGTTTAAAACATCATTAACATAAAGAGGTAATAATTGTGAGGATTGCGGTTTTCCTGTGTACTTAGTTTCTCCTAGGTAGGTGACTCATAGATCAGTTTTCCTTCAACCCTGATGAAAGGGTGTAAATCTCCATCCTGTTTGGATTCCTGTTTATCAAGCTTGTAATTGTTCATGTGTTTGATTAATGCATTACATATGATTGATAATAACTGGCTTTGTGATAAGTTCTGGTTATTCACTGAGCCCATGGTTTATGCTCACACTCCTACAGTCCTTACAGGATGACGCTTAAGCCTTAGTTGGTGGCTTCTAGGAACTTAGAGCCGGTATTTCTAAAGCTGGAAGAGTCTTGAAACAGGAAAAATAGTTTTACTATCTATATGTATTAATTAGTGTTAGTACATCAATTTTATTATTTGAGAACTTAGAAAGTTTATGGTTTGTAATAGTTATTATTCAAACAGTAGGACTTAATTATGGTATCGTGATTTTATTTGCTGTCATCATTTCTTATCACGCAACCACAAAGATCCTGTTTTGTTAAACTCATGTCATTTTCTAAAGTAGTTCTAGTAATAATATATGTATTTGATATTGTTTGGGTTATCAGGCTGTATCATATTATATATATTACTACTAGGGTACTATTGGGGTGCGACAGTTATACTTATTTTTCTGGTTCACAAATTAATTTTATGATATTTGTATGATTTATCTAATATTTTATAGTTCTCAGGATTGTCTAATCGAGTTTAGGGTTAAGTGTTGACCTAGTTTAACTTTTGGTATAAATTTTAAATTTTTTATTTGAAGATTCACCGAAGGGTCTAGGGTTTTATAATTTTATCATCGAATATACTATCTCAGATTTTGTGTAAGAGATTAGATAGATGAATTATTTAGCATAAGGTTTTTGAGTCGAACAATTATTGTATTTTCATTTTTTTTAAATGTGCTCTTTTTCTTAAGGTTATGAAATCTCATACTTGATCTTTTTTAGAGTTTCTAGAGTTTTGTTTTAACTTGGGTTGGTTTTAAGGTTTTGATTTTCGATATTCGAGATTATTAAAAGTATCAAGAAAATTCAACGGTTTGCACTTATAACTGGCTATAACTTCAAAAGACATAATAAATACTCCAAAACTGCTCATGCATTAATGAATCTAAATTTTACATGTTCACATGCTTATAACCATAACCATCCACATAAATATCTACTTATAATCTTTAAGAGTTTAACTGACATCTATCAAGTCAATGCTATAAGGATTATAAGTTATTACTAAAAGATACTCTATAGTAAACATTAAGAATCTACTATTTTTTAGTCTAATTACTTTATTTTTCATTAATCTTCACATGTTATATATTCCTCATCTAAAAGGACTTTAATGCTAGTAGTATCCCTACACTAACCAATAGCACTAGTGATACAACAATCTACACATTCACCACCCGTCCCTGAAAAAGAAAAGAGTAAGTTAGAACTTAGTACGATATCCACAAACACACACACATATGATCAAGTTAGCACACATTCACATACAAGCTTAATACTAATGTAATAACCAACATCTTATTATCTTTTATTTAAGTCAAACAAACAACATAAGAGTAACTAGTATCCCACCACACGTAAATATAATAATTATATATAAAGTCAAGTAATCCCCAACATCTATGAGTTTAAGAATTAATGAGTCCAAAAGTTCATAATTCCAAATTCCTTAAATTTCACATTATCATCTCCAAATGTGATTCCATGAGAAGATAGTGTCACATAAGAATCATCAAGGTATCACATTGGCATCACTAGTACTTTCGGTCCACTAACCACAGTCAAGCACACACAACACAAAGTTTTTCGCCAGATATTCAATTAGTCAATTTTAAGATTTTAACCTAGCAAGCATAAGCAATAAACAATGTATACACATACTTAGAATTCGATCCATTTTGAAGACCAGTGTCCACCACTTAGATTATGCATAATTAAGATACCTGGAGTTTGCTATACATCTATTCAAGTTATTACATTCCTATTATACTCATTCTTAACTTGTTATTATCTAGATTCTCAAGATCTCAAAGTATACTAAGAGTTAAATAGATTCCACACACTTTTAGATGAGAACAAGATGATTTTTAGGATTATATATCATGCATGGACTAGTACACAAGTGGATATAAGGTTGGGTATTACATAGGTAGAGAAATTAGGTCATAGAAAGCCAATGATGTTGGAACAGCACAGACCAGCCGATTCGACTGGAAGTAGAACTCATACCGAGTTAGGTCCTGCATGCGACTTGTTTTGGCTTTGAATCGGCAAGACCCATCTAACTTGGTCGGTTTGAGGAATCAGTTGACTCGACTGGCTCTAATGGGTTGAAACGCCTATCTTAAGGGGTAAAAAAAAAGAAGCCTGCATTTTCGCTGAAGGTTCCAGAGTCCGGATGAACAAGAAAGTAAAAAAGAAATCAAATAAGTTTTAACTTTCCCCAATTGAAATAGTAAACTCATAGACAAAAGTAAAACAAAAAATAAAAAAACCAATAACCCAATACTCCCTAAACTGTGAAGAACTACTGACCACCATCGCTACTCAATGTCGTGAACCACCGATGCGATCCACGGCCACTTTCGTCTTTTCCATTCTCCACTAGTGAGTTTCCATTGTCCAATGCCCATTATTGAACTAATTACTTTGCAAATTTCTACATGTTTCTTTATTCAAGGTTGTTAGGCTTGCCAAGTTTGATGGGGTTAGATTTTTTGAGTCGATGAGGTGATTCAATGTGGTTGGCAAAGGAGATGAGTTAGTATGGGTTTGCTTGCTCGTGTTCTTGTGTTGATGGATTTGTGGATGTGGTGATTTGGCTTGGTTTTGGAGATGCATTCGCTGACTTTGGTGTTCAGTATGGTGAAGGTGGGTGTGACGTTGAGGGAAGAAGAGAGACAAGAGCCTAAAGAGAGAGAGATCCACATAGAAAGAGAGAAAGAGTTTAGTAAATGGTAAATTATGGTAGGGACAAATAAGAAACATCATCCATAGATTCTTTGCCCCAAAACTCCTTTTTTAGTTTGGTTATATAATATGGTGGTTATTGCCAATTAATTTGTTTTAAAAAAATTTAATAATTAATGTTGTGATATTTAGTTGCGTAAATTTTATTTGTTTGTTTTTTCATAATCAAAATAATAATTTTTTAAGCCGAATAATTAGAGTATAATTTAAATTTTTGTTTTTTTATTGACCTTGGTTCAACCCTCAACCCCCGAACCCCTAGCATGTTTGGGTCAATCTCCAGTCCGGTTCTGATAACATTGTAAAAAGGTTTATAGGAATGTACATGAGCAATTATACGGGGTACATGGGTGTACATGAATTCGTGCTCTTTTCATATATTTCCAAATGCAAAATTTTTGAAACATCGAGAGGTACACTACTTGGTATACAAATTCGTATATAGGTCATGTACTTCTAAGGTTCAAAATTTGTCAAAAGCACAGAAAGGTACACAACTTATACACCACCCCATGTATTAAGTCATATTTTTCTAAAAAAGCATGATTTTGCAGTGAGAGGTACACAGATTCGTGTTTCAGTCATATGCTAGAAATCACACCATTCGACCTCAAAGAGGTATACAACATAATGCATGAGCTCGTGTATAGGCCATGTACTTATGGAAAACGTCCCTTTTGACCAAAATTCATCTATTTAGGTTCCAAAACTTATTTTAATTCTTTTAACATGTTTTATCACTCCCAAAGCTTTTTTAAATCTCTTCATACTCACATTAAACATCCCCACACCTAAAAATCAACTCATTGACATCCAATATTCCTAAACAAATATATAGATATGCAATTTATCTTGCCGTCTCTTAATAACATTCCTAAAAGATGAAACTTTAGATGTAACCATCTTACCTTCTCAATATTTCTCTCAATCGTTTCAAAATCTGCTAATCCTTAATACTTCACTCCTTTGGATTCCTCGTGAAATTCTTCGAAACAGGTTGTTTTCTCTATAAAGCATCAATGGTTTATATCTTAAGATTCTTATAATCCTATAGTTACTATTGTCGTAAACGATAAAAAAAGAGAATTACATACTATGGAGTTATGTTTAAAACTCTTAGAAGTTGCGAAAGATGGTTGTGGGGGAAGGATGTGAAACTATCGTATGTAAGGGAGAAGGGTAAAATAACATAGTTAAAGCTTGATATTTAATTATGTATAAACAATGTATCTTTCTCATATTTTATGCTAGGACAAAACTACCCTTATTTGAAATTCACAATTTACCTTTTGCCCCCTTCATTTGATTTAATTAATTTAGGGTATTCCATCATCTATATTCCTATTATGGCTCTAAATAAGTGCCTCAAATATTATTTTATAATTTCATCTCTTAAAATATAGAGAACTACTTGAAGTGATTGCATTAACATAGTGTTCAATTCAACTACTTAAAACCTAAAAGATACTATTCACAATACTTAGCTGTAGTTGTTTAGCTAAAACTAATGATTTATTATTGAAATACCTGGCACTATAATAAATTTAATTTTTAGCTATCAAACTACCAATACAACTATGTAGAAAAATGTTATTTTTAGTTACAAAATTTGTCATGAAAGCGAATATTCAATGAGGAAAACTTTAAGAAATAAAGGAACATCTTTGGCCACTGAATTAATAATTTAGTGGCAAAGTATAATACATTCAACTACTAAATCTATATATTAGTAGCTAGAAGCCTTTTATGTATATTCTTGAATCTATAAAATTATGGCTACAAAAATAGATTGGTGCTAAAAAAGTTTCTTTAGTAATTGTAGAGGGCTAAATCTAGATCGTAGGTCTCAAAGGGGCTTAACACCTTGGGTTAAGTGACGAGGCCTAGAGAATCAATTCCATGAATTGGGATGACTTAGGGAGATTTGGCATGGTGGACTTGGAGTAAGGACCATCGAACTGGATTGATCTATTCAATCTCAACCTTTCTTAAGAAGTTCATGCATCTGAAAAAGCTTTCCATAATTAGAAAGCCTATATAAAAGTCCATCAATAGAGGATTAGACTCCTTTCACCTATTGGTAGTTCTATAATCCAATAGATGTCACCAAGAGTTAAGCTCTATAAATATTAAGAGCCCATCCACATTTAGCAAATTAAGAAACTGAAAGGAATGTCATCGTGCTAGTGAAATACTTGCATGAAAGATTAAATAAAGCTCAGAGCGAAGAACATATTGTCTCTGTTCTAGAACAATGGAGTTCTTCTCCATGTAACACTAGTGCATTCGAGCTCTTTGGCTTCTCCTCTCTACCTTCTTACTCTTAACCATTCTTTATGTGTGCCTTCACGTCCCTCCTTTGAGACCACATATGTGAGATGCATACTGCATGCACATGATCAATGCGATTGAATCTACCCCCACTATATTTTTGGTGACTTAGTAGTCTTAATAAGGTCAATACTATAGGAAGATAGTAATTGTCATATGTGTGAATTAATAAAGGAGTTCCATTTTCAAAATGTATGCATTTTGAAATACCGAATATGCATATAACCTACTACTTTATAAAGCTTGCCACTGCTAAACCTATCGCCTTCCTCAAAGGAATTGCCTCTGCCTACTTCGTGAAGCACTTAGTTCCATTCAAAATTCAAATGCATCCTTTGGATGGTAGATGTATAAAACTAATCAAATCAAATGTGCCTATGAGGAAATTTCATGGAGTTGTCAAACTATGGAGTGCAACTATTGGAGTATAGATAGTGTCTCCATGTTTTTGGTAAACAACACATTTCTTACAAAAATTGAATGCATTAATTTCTATAGTTGTCAATAGTACCCTATATCAGACAAATAAAAATACAACTTTTTTCATTGTTGATGGTCATGATAAGTTAATTGAAACGACTCAACCCTTTGGGTGCTTAAAGGTGAGGTTGTTTCACCACATACATCGCCTATAAGCAATATGCGCTAGGCATTTCCTTATTGAGTAGGTTTCTATTTGAGTTTTAGCTTGAAATCCTTATTAATTTTAATAAAAGAAGTCTGGTGGAGTGCTATCTATTTTTTCATGATTCGGGTTTATCAAACTTGTGAATTTTTAAGCCATTGGAGGAAAGAGCCTCCAATATCAATTTACAAATACCACCTTAGGACCCATCAAATAGGTATGACTTAATCGCAAAACTTTTGGACTTAAAGGTCCCTGTTAAATCGAAAAAAGTCCTTGATTATTACTTGATTACAATTATCCAAATTATAAAACATGATTACAATAAAAATTTTACATCAAAAGGGCTTATAAAACCCATGTCTCGTACATTACATTTAACCAAGTCATCTGGCGTAGCACTCATCCCTATTGTACCACCAACGAAACCAAGAATATTAAAGAATGAGCTACGAAGCCTAGTACACAATAATATAAAACACACCATATGTCATGCACACTTAGGCTAATGCAACAAGCACGATTTAAGTTTAATTAGATTTAAGTAATCAGCTAAGTATTCCCAGCATCCAGAAATACAAACACGCACAATAGTACTCATGACTCCCGCCAAACAAAAGGGTAGGGTTCCCTCAACGGATCATGCACCGTAGAGGGGGGTTCGATAAGTCCCTAGTAGTTACCAGAAAGAAAAGAAAAAAATAGTCTCGTATGGCTCAATCCCTCACAAACAGCCATCAATGAGCATGGTCCATTGCAACGCTTTATGCAAGAGCCCACCCCCGCATAACTCCATTGCAACTTTTCTCCAACTCCTAATTGATCGTTGGATTTCGAATCTCCCCTATCGACTACCTACTTGTCCTTAGGGTGCCTAAGCACCTACTACTACCACATCATCTCGAAATTGCAATCAGACTCGCAACCCAGTCGGGAGGTACCACTCCTATAGTAAGCAACCAAGGAGCAACCAACACTTAATTAAGCGAGTTTAAATTCTTAGTCCGGTTATTAAAACTATTCTAACAAGCAACAGCAATTACTACGTACCTGTAGGTCAACTCGCTCGTTATCTGTTCCCAAGCAAAATCTAATAACTGTTCACTTTTGAAATTATAATCAGTTTGTGATTAACTATCTCTAACCCCTTTACTTTGTTTACTGCATTTAGGTTGCATTAACTTAGTCTTAAGCAAGTTAATTAGACTTAATCATTTAGTTCAATCATTAAGTGAAGTTGATTAAACTTAATCAATCTAATTCATTTTAGCTCATTCAAGTTCAGTAAGTTAAGTTGAATTAGATTATTAACTAAGTTCATTTTATATCTAACTTTATATTTAATCAAATTATTTATTAAATTTATAAATCCACTAATACTCATGCTTAATTATATCATTCAATTAATACAACACATTAACTATCCTTTATCCATTTTATTTTAGCTCAAAAAGATTTATTTTATACTTAACTATATACTCTTAACTAGTAAAACAATTTTTCAACTTTATTTGTTTATATAACAACTTGAAACAAATGAAATCTAGGCCTTGATACTTTTAGAATTTCTAAAAAGTTAGAACATAAAAGTTGTTGATCTTTTTAGCCTCTTAAATCACCTCAATCCAAGTTTGATGAAAAAGTTATGATCAATTTACGAAACAGTATCGCGAGCAAAAGAAACACAAGGGAAGCACGGTTAGATGTATGCCACCGTGTTTCTCAATGAATTTTTTCATTATGGAACATAGTGAGAAGCACGGTAGGAAACATGCCCTCGTGTTTCCGTCGTGTTTTCTGTGTTTCGTGAATTTCCTTTGTGTTTTTAGTCTTAGAGAAACACAGTTGGAAACATGACATCGTGTTCCCCTCACTGACCTATTTTTCACTTTTTCTTCATGTCTTAGAGGTTAGAATGAAGCACGATGGGAAATAAGGTATTCTTTCCATCGTGCTCTTCTAGGTTTTTGTTTTTGCGTTTAAACTTCATTTTCTTCATCAAAACAAGTTTTTAAACAAATCCTTACTAGATGTTCATATATATGCCAAAATTCAACTATATTCATGTTCCATGTGCTAAAGCATGATAAATTTAAGATCAAAGCTCAGATCATCTATGTTGATAGCAACTACTAAGATTATCATGGTTTCATTGAAATTTCCAAACATTTCTAGTGAAATTCTTTACTTAACTTACTCTAACATCCATAGCACTACTTTCTACTCATTCCATAATCTTGTCCATAATTTTCAACACATAGAAACTTTTTTCTCCTCAAAGTTAACCTATAGCGATTTCAAATTGAAAACATGCTTATCTTCCTCTTCATTACTTCTAGACATATCTCATTTCCTCACTATCATAGGTTCACCTCAACAAAGGTCGAGTTTTGGGTTTTTACCTCGTTGTAGCAGCTATAAGGTGATTCTCCAAATCAAAACACTTGCAAAACTGATATTCTTTCTTCCTTCACTTGTTTCAGCTAAAAGATGATTATAAACTCCAAAATCACTCCAACACCTAATTTCTCACAACCCATGTCATGAACCAACATACCCAAATCTGTTTTCATGCTTAAAACACTAAAATACTCACAATTTGGTGTCTTAAAATTTCATACCTACCTTGACATGAATTTTGTTGGGATGGTGGGTCTCCTCCCTCTTCTATCACTTCATTCTCTCCATTTTCCTCATGTAAAGACACTACGTAAGCTAATTAGTGCTACACTTTTGCTAATCCCATTCATTTAACACTAACTTAACTTTACCTTAGGTTTTGAGAAGGCTTCATGAAAGGGGAAGAGGTAGAAAAAGAGAAAAGAAATATTTATATGGGAGAGGAAGGGTAGAATCAGGGTTTTAGACAAGGGGAAAAGGCTCACCTTTTAAGGTTTTTAACACATGGCATGATCCAGTTCATTTAATCTCGCATATGCAAGACCTTTAGCTCATTTTAAACAGTTTGGACTTTTAATTAATCTCTTAGGCTAATAATGATTTAATATATCATCTAAATAGAATTTATTTAAAATTTTTAATATGTGTAAGTTCCCAAACAAAGGTAAAATCGAGATTTTGCAAAACTAAACTTTTCATGACATTGTTTCGATTTTGCTTACATAACTTTTCATTTAAAGGACTGCTTTAAATTTATAATTTAATTTAACTCGATATTTGAATTGCTTTTGAATTTTCAATATTTGGCTTTTCAATTTAGAACTTGTAGACACCCCATTTTTGCCCATTTAAGGCTTCAATTTATAGTAAAAATTAATATTATATTAAGCCCATAAATTACAAAAAAAATAAAGAAAAACAAAAAAAAATGAAAAAGGAAATCATTACAAATGTATAAAAAAAAGGAAAAAATAAATAAATTTTTTAAAATATTTTTGGGTTTTAATATAATACTAATTTTAATTATAGATTTATTTTGGACCTAATTAAATTCCCCATGTAAATGAGCTTATTTAATTGGGCCCATTTCGGAAACCTTAAATATAATTTTTATACAAACTAGAACAAGGCATAGGCCAACAACATGTATGGATAAGTCATTGACATGCATAAGGGAGACCTCAGTTCGATTCTACGTAGAGGCAAATTGCCCTTTTTCTCCTTATTTTTTCCACGTTCTCATTGGCCAGATGATGTAAGTGCATATATCAGTGGCCGAATGAGGTATGCGCATATGTCAGTCAGCTATCAAATGAGGTAAGCGCATATGTCAACAAGCGGGTAGGGAGCGGTAGGTAAGCAAGTAGGTGAGTTCTATAAATACCTAACACAGACATAAGAAAAAAACAAGAAGAAAAAGACAAAAAAAACACAGTAGAAAAATTCCATACAAATCACAATAGGAATCTACTCCAAAAGTTCAAATCAAGTGTTCAAACATTTTGGTTTTGAAGCCTTTTTTTTTTTTTTTTTGAAAATCTACTCCTGCAAGTGTTCTCAGAAGATTTAAAGGATACGAGAAGATTTCTGACAATAAGAGCTTCACCTAGCGCCACATTCCAGGTAAATTCTTTTTTTTATTATTATATGAATTAATTAATAATGAATAGAATATATATATACACATTTATAAATCATTAGAAAATAATAAAAATGCAAATGCATAACCTTCATGTTTCAATTTGCTTAATGAGAACAAATGTTTTGGATTCATCTGGTCAAATTTCCCAATTCTCGCGGATCACAGTCATGCTGGGAAATGTATTTAAATATCGATGTCTATTAATTATATGCGTATACTATTGTAAATATGAGGGTATATATATGAATGTTATGATGGTTTCAATATCACTTAGAGAAATATATTTTCTATACATAAAATTAAAATGATTGTTCATAGAATCTCATTTTAGAAAAAAAAAAAATCATTTTTTTAGTATCTAAAAATTTAATAAACTTATATTGAAAGAGTTCACAAATTAAAATAAACCAACACACTAAAAGTTTTTATAAAAGAACTACATTTTGTCTAATTTCGATTAGCGAGTATGTAGACACCTTCGGGGCAACATAAAAAATGAAAAAATTGTTTTTTTATTCATTTTTATTTTTAAATCTCAATGTTATTTATAACCACTTGTAGAATGTTAATGTAAATAATAATTAATTTTTTTCTAAATTGCAATAATAACTTGTAAGATATTACAATTTGTACATAAATTTTGTAAATTTAGAGATTTATGACATATGATTTATTTTTTAGCAATTAAAGGACAAATTTTAAATTATGAATTTTAAGTAGTAACCATATGGTTTTAATAGGGTAGCCCATGAATCTAAAATCTCTGGTTTAACAAAAACTTGGTTTTAAATCAATTTTTTTTCATAGACTAATAGCTAAGTTAGAATTAACCAACCCATTAATCATAACTTATTGATTTTTCCCGATTCCAATCGGGTAGTGACTTCAAAATGTTTTCGAAACTAAATTTCTTTTACTTCCTAATTGATAGTACGTATTAAACAGGTTCAAGTTTATTACGATCGAATTAAAAGAAATTAAACGAGAGACGAAAAACCCAGGCTCGACAACTTGGCAACTCCATAGGGTATGCTTATTTTAAGAGGGCTAGCCACTTAAAATTTTGAATTTATAGTTTATCCTTTTATGCTCGTTTTTGTATATTTGTATAGCCATTAATTTGTAAATAGTTATACTAATTTTTTTTTAAGTGATGCAGGAAAAAAAAGAGAGAGATGAGCTTCTGTAAATAATAGAGGCATATGATATTTTTGGGGGCAGCTCATAAAAATGTTTGCTAGATACGATCAGAACCAAGCCGTCTAGGGATCTTAATTAGGAGGTCGATAGTAAGATCTAGGGGCTGTGGCTTTTCTATCCTTGGTTCATGAAATGATCTCCCACTCCAGTTTAGTATTAATCTGCGATTTACTAAACCGGGGAACCTCTAGAACCCACCAAATTGCATTCGTGAACACAAGTTGGTGATTAAATAATAATGGGGTATACCTTAAGGAGTTACAATTTCAAATCCTTTCAAAATTATCCCATTGAAAATTATTTATCTCATTCTTTTAAAAACCAAGGTTGTAACTGAAATTAAAATCTCATAATTACCCCATTATTTATTAATTGTCAAATCCTAAATCTGCATCCGTGTGAATTGCATGTGTAATATGTAATGTGAATAATTTATTGCTCTTTGTAAATAATATCTTGTTGTTCGTATTATAGTCAATTATATATAGTTCCAAAATACAAAAAAATAATAATAAAATGCTAAACTTGTAAATTGTCCTGAATAAAAGAAAAAGATAAAAAGATTTTTTTTTTTTACTCATGTAAAATAGTGTACATCATTATGATATAAAAAAATCTATGTATAATATAATTATCAAAAAATTTTCCCCATTTTTTGTAAATAAAGAAATTCTAAAAAAAAAAACTTGTAAATACTCTTTAGATTATATAGATCATAATAAATTAGATGTAAAACTTGTGTATAAAATTGTTAAAAAATATATAATAACTAGTAAATATCCGTAGATTGTACATAATTCAATCATCCATTAGATTAGTTCCACTTCTAGATAGTTATAGGTCCTTTTCAACATAATCTTTTTGTCATAGGTGTTTCCCTCCTTTAAGCTCAAGTCTATCATTCTGTAAATATCAATCTCCATTTATTTATTTTTTATAATTATTTAAAAAATAAAAAGGAAAAAATGATAATTTATAAAATCGGTTTTGATTTGAAATTTCAAAAAAAAAAAAAATCGTTGTGAATAAATTCTCACTTTAGGTTATAAGATGTGGTCCATCCTTCTTTGCAAGTACCCATTATCATAAAATAGTTATCTAACAAATAAAAAAACTAAAAAAAAGAGTATTGCTAACATGCGTGAATGATCCAGGGTCCAAAATGGCTCCAGAGTAGCAAAAGGTCAAGCGAAGCTCAATAATCACTCAATCTATGTCTAAGATGGCTATTAGTGGTAACGATAACAATACCAACAATGAAGCCACCCATTATGAGCAAAGGATCAATACCTCAGAGCAAACAGTACTGAAAATGTCTAACCAGATCCAACTTCTTACTTCTGGCATCAATCTCTTACGGATCGTCCAAATTGCTCAAGAAGGGCATTTAAAAAGTCAAAAGGGAAAAGAACTTGATAGGCAGCCATCTAGATTTGAATAAGCCAATTCTGGATCAAGCACTCATTCTGATGTTAGTCTTATCTCTAGAGACCTTAAGAAAGAACTTGAAGAAAATAAAAAGGAGATAGAAAGAAAGTTGCTTCATCAAATCAATGACAAATCAAATGCTCTAGAAGGTGACAAGGAGTTTAAACATATGGGCATTACTAATTTACCCACCATTGATGCATGGTCTTACCCTGAAAAGTTCAAGACCCCAGATTTTGAAAAATATGCTGGGAATGGCTGCTAAACTCCACATCAGGCTATATGTTCGGAAGATGGCAAGATATGTCCAAAATAAGCAGTTGATGATTCAAACATTTCAAGATAGCTTGACTGGTCCAGCCCTAACATGGTATGCTCAATTGGATCTCATTGAGATCGACACGTGGGATAAACTAGCTAGGGCATTTTACAATCAATATAAGTTCAACATCGAAGTTTCTCCTTCCATGTGGGACTTAAGTAACCTTTGTAAGCAAAATGGTGAGTCCTTCAAGGAGTATGCCCAACGATGGAGAGCCCTAGCTGCAAGGGTAGCTTCACTTATCCCAGAGAAAGACTCGGCCTTCACCTTCATCAACACTTTGGAGGAACCTTTCTTCTCCCATCTTATAGGGCACACATCAGCCAACTTCTCTGAGATAGTAGTGGTAGTTTGTAGAATTGAGAGTGCAATTAATTCAGGGAAGCTCATAGCTCATGATAAGAAGCCCATATAACCCATAAAAGGAAAAGAAACCTCACTCATATGGTGAACCCAAAAAGTTACATCATGCCCACTCCACCAATTGTCTTCAAAGGCCCAACAAACCATTAGCAACCAGTTCAGAACGTTCGTCCTTCAAAGAGACAATTCAATCATGTTCTTGTCCTACTGCGTCAAGCTTTTCAACAATTGAAAGAAACCAATATTTTAGCTTGTGAAGCTCCTAAACCAGGCTATAGACCATGGAATGCTAATCCAAATTCTCAATGTAATTATCACATGGGTCAAAAAGGCCATTCCACAGACAATTGTTACAGGTTGAAGAATAAGACACAAGCCTTAATTGACATTGGACTGATACAATTTGAAGCATCGATTAAGGATGGCAATTCTCCCTAATAGTGAAGTTAGATGAAGCAATGCAAAAGAAGAATTGTCCTTTTGAAATTATTTCATGTCTAAAGTGTTTTTGATGTCAAGACATTTTATGGAAATTAAATTTGAATAATTTAAGGACATGTGTCCTATAACAGTATCACAAATTATTTTTTTTTTTGCCAAAAAGGGTTGAGGCAAATGGGGCATGACTAAAAGTATTTCAAAGATTCTTCTAATTAAAGGAAGGTATTCATCACCTAAAATGTCTAAGAATGATAAGAGGCAAGCTAAAATCCAAACACTAACCTTTAAACACTCAAGAGATGAGTGGTAATTAAAGAGAGGAACTAGATTCATTCCTTAAAGGAGGTCCATCTTGAATTTAATACGCGCGTTAAAATGGCACTAGGCATTCATTCCAACATCCCAAACACACTTATCCCTTGCTAAACCCTCTAAGCTATATAGGGAAGTGTTTCTTAAAATTAAAACCTATCAAGAACCACCCCGCAATAAGGCAATTTTGGAGGTTAGGGCCATTGATTAAGAGAAAAGGATAAACTGATATGTACTTGCCCAATTGCATAAATTCAAAGGTAATTAATTTTATTGATAGTTCCTTTGGAATGAAGAAAAATCTATACACTTTGACCTATAAATCGTCCAATGAAGGAGAATGGAAAAATAATCATCCCTTAAAAAAAAAGAAGAAGAGGAGAAGAAAAAAAAAAGAAAGCAAAAAAAAAAAAAGCAATCGTCAGTTAAGGCTATTAAGCCCAAAGACAATAGAACATCTTGAAAAGTTGAAAAACTTTTTAAATTCATCTTAAAGCTCACTACATTCTTAGATTGCAATCCACTCACAATACCCTTTTAAAGGTTTTTGATCATGGCAATGGATTTATCATAAAAAAGAAATTGCTTTTGAAAATGGGGCAAGTTTATTTTGGTTTTTCTTAAGGGTTCTTGACTTGTAAACCCGGGATGAATTGAGAATTTTTTTCAAAATTGATAATATCCTTATTAATAAGCCAATGACCAAAAGCTTATGTTACAGTCCGAAAAGTCCTAGCGGATTAACAAAAATGTATTATTCACGAGATGGACCATAATTTTCGGAACTCAAGTAAAGAGTAAAGACGAGCCAATGGAGAGAGTAAGGAAGTCCTCTTTGACTAGAAAATTTATGATGAGATATCTATTCCTTGAAAGGAAGGTCTTTGAATCTTGGAGTCTTGGAATTTGTATGAATCATGAAGGTTATCTTTTGGAGTAAAGAAGTTTTACCTATCCAAAACTCTAAGAATTTTCAGTAGGCGTACGAGGCGTTGATTGGTGTAAATGAGGTACAAGGACTAAGAGCAAGTTAAAAAAAATGATTATGGGACAAAAAGAGACAAGCCTACTGCTTTTGGAACTTTTGGATCCCATAGGATTTCCACTTGTTAGTATTTTTTCCCAAAAAAAGGGGTAAGTCTTAGTTGAAATCCATCTTTTAAAAAAAAAAAAAAAAAGTTTTTCGAAGTCTTTGGCTCAAAATTTTTCACAGATGAATTTTTTTTTTTAGAAGAGAAGAGAATTTCAATATTTAGGAACTTTAGTCATCCTCCCTTTAATTCAGCTTTAGGAACTTTAGCTATCTTATGAATTCTTTAGGACCTTAGCATTCCCATAAAGATTTCAAGAGCTTAAGTTATCTTATAGAACTCTTAGGACTCAGTTATCTTATGAAGCCTTTAGGACTGTTAGTTGTCATAAAGTTTTCAGGAACTGTAGTTATCTTATAGAAGGAACTTTAGCTATCTTATGAACTCTTTAGGAACCTTAGCATTCCCATAAAGATTTCAAGAGCTTAAGTTATTTTATAGAACTCTCAGGAACTCTAGCTATCTTATGAAACTTTAGGATCGTCATTTGTATAATAAAGTTTTTAGGAGCTGTAGTTATCTTATGAAACCCTTAGTAACTTTAGTTATCTTATGGAGATTGTTAGGATCTTCAGGAGCTTTATTTGTCCTCAGAGAATTTTAGGAACCACTGTATTCATTTGTTTGGGAACTTTAGTCATCCTTTAAGTGTAAGAGTTTCAACTATCCATAAAAGTAAGAGCTTCATTTTGAAAATTTCAATAATCATAGTATTCTTATAACTTTTTGCCATCTAAGTCAGGAGCTAAAGTTACCCTTTGAGAATTTTAGGAACTCTGGTGTTCCTATCTTTACAAAATCTTAGGAGTTTTTGTACAAATACAAGCCAAATACCAGCTCAAAGGAGCACCTATTTAAGATAATGCCAGCTCGAGGAGTGCCCATTCAAGATAAGTGCTAGCTCAGAGGAGTGCCTATTCAAGATAATGCCAGCTCAAGAAGTGCCCATTCAAAGACAAGTGCCAGCTCTAAGGAGTACCCATTCAAGATAATGCCAGCTCAAGAAGCGCCCATTAAAAGACTAATGCCAGCTCAAAGAGCGCCCATTCAAGATAATGCAAGCTTAAGGAGCTCCCATTCAAAGACAAGTGCCAGGTCAAAGAGGGCCCATTCAAGATAATGCCAGCTCGAGAAGTTTCCATTCAAAGACAAGTGCTAGCTCAAAGAGTTCCCATTCAAGATAATTCTAGCTCAAAGGAGCGTCCATTCAAGATAATGCTAGCTCAAGGAGCGCCCATTCAAAGACTAGTGCCAGCTCAAAGAGCACCCAGTCAAGATAATGCCAGCTTAAGGAGTGCTCATTCAAAACTAGTGTCAGCTTACAGAGCGCCTATTCAAGAAAAATGCTGCATGAGTTTTTTTTTTTTTTCCTCGACTGCCAAGTTCGCCTAAAACTCTCATGTGAGCAAAAATGGAGGTCTATTTTATCTTTGTGATGAAGTTTTAATAAACTTCACCATAAAGAGGGGCAGCTGTAGACAACCCATTTTTGCTCATTTAAGGCTTCAATTTATAGTAAAAATTAATATTATATTAAGCTCGCAAATTACAAAAAAAAAGAAAGAAAACCAAAAAAAGAAAAAAGAAATCATTACAAATGTATAAAAAAAGAAAAAATAATAATAAATTTTTAAAAATATTTTTGGGCTTAATATAATACTAATTTTAATTATAGATTTATTTTGGACCCAATTAAATTCCCTATGTAAATGGGCTTATTTAATTGGGCTCATTTTGGAAATCTTAAATACAATTTTTATGCAAACTAGAATAAGGTACAGGCCAACAGTCTATATGGCTAAGTTATTGACATGCGTAAGGGAAACCTAGTTTGATTCTATATGGAGGCAAATTGCCCTTTCTCTCCTTTTTTTTTTCCACACGCTCTCATTAGCCAGATGATATAAGCGCATATGTCAATCAACTTTCAAATGTGGTAAGCACATATGTCAGCAAGCGGGTAGGTGAGTGGTAGATAAGCAAGTAGGTGTGTCATACCCCAAAGGGTACCCTAAACATAACAGTCTGCCACATGCTAAACGAGACTTAAGAATTACTACCACAGTCATTCAAAAGTCTTATATTAGATGCAAGGCGTTCCCTTATGACAATAGAATACATATGCTATTGGAGATAGATAGTTCAACTTAATAGAATCAGCATAAGAACATAAATAACAGATATCTTAAGATCATTTACAAAATACTAAGGAGCATTCCCCCACTAAACAAAAAGTCAAGATATTAGTTTTTAATAACAACCTGAGCATTTAAGGTTTCCTAAGAAAGTCTATACAAAATTAATCATGACTTATAAGGGAAAACTCCTAACTTCACATTACCTAATTTAGCTAGGGGGACACAACCATATGTACAGGAACTGCATAAAAAAAAAGCTATGGGGCTATAAGCTACGCTAGCTTAGTGAGTTTTACTTTCAAAATTAAATACTCCATCAAACAATAGGGCAAGCAAGCTATATTAGACAATCATATGAAATGCACAAGAACGAGCCTACAATATACAAGACTTTCTGGGAGTCTTATATTGAATGAATTTTCGCCCTCCATTCGGGGTTAGGTGTTTTAGGCCTATACGACCATAGATTTCAATTTTTCCTTATTCATTCAATGGTTGTTTCAGGTACCCACCTACTCATTTATTATGTAGTTGATTCAAGTGCCTACTCTACTTCCATTTTATTTCAGGCGACCCTACGCCAACATTCGAGTTTTCAGGTCCACCTAGCCTAGTTATTATGCCTTTTTCCTACAAAGGTATAATAACAAATGTAATGTGACTCAAAATATGTTATGCATGGAAAATTTAGTTATAAGATCATGGCATATAATTTAAGTGAATTATAGGCGATCATAGATATTCCAAACACTTCAATTCTATAGTAAATCATACAAATATTTATAACAATTCCCATTTAGATATTCTTATCATCAATTCAACCAAGCAAAAATCACATACACATTCCAATTTTATCTTGTTCTAATTTTAATGCAACTATCATTACAAGCACAATCATAAGCATGTAATTTAAAGAAAGTGAACTCACTCGGCCATGGACACCGGTCTTTAATAGTAGTACTCCGGAAATAAGAATTCCTCCGATTCAAAGTCACCTAAACGAAAGAAATACCTAAATGCGTATTTCAAACCATAACTAATTCCAACCTATTAAATAAAAACTCTTAAGTTCGTAATTTTCGTGGTAAATGAAAATTCCAACTTAAAACGGCCATAACTTGGTCATTTTAACTCGGAATTTCGCAAATAAGTTATCGATTCCTATCTACTTCGAATGATCTATCTATTTATGTTGTTATTTATAGGTTTTGAAAACTTTTAGGTCTTTCAAAGCTCGGATCAGATCTGATCAGTAGCTAAAAATTGCATTTTCGAAATTGTTTTGTGAAATTTACATTGTTCCTATCAAGTATATTATATATGCATGGAATATCTACGAGTTATTATCATGAAAGACATGATATGAACCATCTACATGTATATCCTTAATGATTTTTTATTAAAAAGAATTTTTGGAAAACTTTTACTTTGCAACAACTTCAAGAACACTTGGTTGAAAAACTAACTTTATTTCTTTCAAAAATCCATATTTTTACTAAGATAAAATATTGATGACCTATATGCCTAATAACTTCATTATCTTGGTAAAAATCTTCATTTAGGAGTTGAAAAATAGATGTTTTAATAAGGGTTTTGCTTAGTTACGAATTTTACAAAATTTTAAGGAATAAAAATATTGTTTGACCTATGTTTGGAATTCTTTCCTTTGTTTGAGGTTTATACTTTGATAAAATCTATTTCTTATCAAAATCAAGTCTTTATTACATCTATTTCCTAATGCTTCTATTTTTCTATTAAAATCCTTATTTTGGCATTTGTAAATAGGTGTTTAAAGGAGGGTTTCCTAGATCTGAATTTTGAAACTTATGTTTGAGGTTATTTCTTGTGTAAAACTCATTTAATCTTTCTAAAATTAAGTCCTAACCAAACCTACTCCCTAAGGCTTCCATTTCTTTAATAAAACTCTTGTTTTTGGGTTAGAAAATAGGTATTTACATATTAACTATTCCTTATTACATATTTTAAGTTTTTGTTGGTGTTGAGACATAGCTCTAACTTAACTTTTGTAATCTTTTCTTGTTTTGAAAATTTCTCTTAGTAAAACTAACCCTAACTTATAAAAATCATTCCTTTATGATACCTATCACCTAAGCCTTCATTTTATATATAAGATCTTCATTTTGGAGTTGGAAAATTAGTTTTTTGAATGGTTATTTCTGAAGATTCGAATTTCAAAAATCATTTTTTTTATAGAAACAAAATAGATCTTGAGCTTTGGCAACACCTTCATTAATTCTATCATATTGCAAACCTTTTATGTCTATAAGATAAATATCTATGGCATTTATGTACTCTAAACAAATAGATCTACTAATTACTCATGTCATTGATGCAAATGCAACAAAAACAATATGTAGATGAGTGTAATAAAAGAATATATGCACAATATATCTTTAAGAGCAATTATATAACAATAATATAGCAAAATACTCATAAAACAACTTAAATAACAAGATCCACACATTGAGATGACAAGAATATCATGCTTTAGTGTTTCCACATCCCTAGCATAAAGCTCATGGAGATTTTGGTGGAACCAAACATGTATAATCTTGCCATGGCATGTTTTGTTGTGATTGGGTATAGATCTATTACATATTTAGTGTATGGAGTAAGAAAACTTGAAGAAAAATTGTATGTGTGTGTGTGTGTATCAGGGAGAAGGAAGCTCAAGACGATAGAGAGAAAAGAGGGAGAGAAACGTTTTTTAAAAGTTTGATTTTTGTGGAAATGAGAGAAAGTGAAAAAGTGAAAGGTAAAGAAAGAGATTATAGGAAAATAATTAGGATTTTTGCGTGATTATTTAATAAAAGAAAAATGAGACAATTTCGGGGCATGTACGTGGGGGGGGGGGCGAAGGGGGTTTGGGTGTCGGATTTGGAGAGAGGAGAGAGGAGGAGATGCGTTGATTTAATTTATATAATAAAATTCAAATTTAATAAGTAATTTAAGTAGTAAAAGTTGTATTGGAAAAGAAAATGTAAGGAAAATTATGTAAGATTGTAAGAATAGGTTGTAAGGATGTAAGAATAGGGTATGAGTGGTTGTACTTGGTGAATAGTGTGATAGAAATAAAAAAGTGGATTAGATAATTTAATTACCAGTAGTAATAAAAATATGATAAAAAAACTATAACTATAATTTTTATAAACCAAAAAATTATTATAATTATATTTTTGAATTCCTTATTAAATTTCGGTTCTAATGAGTCCTATATAATATTTTTCTATTTCCGAGTCCCGAGACCGATTTTTGAGAAGAAATCTTGATCGGGTTCGAAACGAATGAATTTCTCTAAAATCTGATCTTTTTATGTTTTGATAAATTATTTAGGGCTATATTCTAGAGCTAACTCATTTTTATTCTTTTGAGGTTTCGTTCTTGGGATTACCGCACTTAGGGTTTCCAGGTCCAACTAGTCCTAGAGTATTCTTTTAGGGTTTTGGTTTCCGGTTCCAATTTCCAAAACCGAATTTAGGTTGCTAAGAGAATGAGGGCTTAAGGTGAGCATATTGAGCCTATAAATACCTGACACAGACATAAGAAACAAACAAGAAGAAAAAGATAAAAAAAAAAAAAAAACAGGCAGAAAATTTCCATACAAATCACAATAGGAATCCACTCCTAAACTTTAAATCAAGTGTTCAAACATTTTGGTTTTAAACATTTTTTTTTTTTTTGAAAATCCACTCTTGCAAGTGTTCTCAGAATATTTGAAGGATACGGGAAGATTTCTGACAATAAGAGCTTTCACCCAATGCCACGTTCCAGGTAAATTCTTTCTTTTAATTATTATTATATGGATTAATTAATAATAATAGAATATATATATATATATATACACACATTTATAAATCATTAGAAAATAATAAAAATGCAAATGCATGACCTTCATATTTCAATTTGCTCAGTGAGAACAAATGTTTTGGATTCATTTGGTCAAATTTCCCAAGTCCCGCGAATCACAGTCATGCTGGGAAATGTATTTAAATATCGAAGTCCATTAATTATATATGTATATTATTGTAAATATGAGGGTATATGTATAAATGTTATGAGGGTTTCAATATTACTTAGAAAAATATTTTCTATACATAAAATTAAAATGATAGTTCATAGAATCTCATCTTAGAAAAAAAAAATCATTTTTTTAGTATCTAAAAATTTAATAAACTTATATTGGAAATAGTTCACAAATTAAAATAAACCAAAACATTAAAGATTTTATAAAAGAACTATGTTTTGTCTAATCCTGATTAGCGGGTACGTAGGCACCTCCGGAGCAACATAAAAGATAAAAAACTGTTTTTTTTTTGTTATTCATTTTTATTTTTGAATCTCAATGTTATTTGTATCCACTTGTAGAATGTTAATTAAATAATGATTAATTTTTTTCTAAATTGCAATAATAACTTGTAAGATATTATAATTTGTACATAAATTTGTAAATTTAGAGATTTATGACATTTGATTTATTTTTTAGTAGTTAAAGGACAAATGTTAAATTTTAAATTTTAAGTAGTAACCATATGGTTTTAATAGGGTAGCCCCCGAATCTAAAATCTCTAGTTTAGCAAAAACTTGATTTTAAATCAATTTTTTTTTCATATATTAGTAGGGTTAATCCTAACTTATTATTTTTTCCCGATTCCAATCGGGTGGCAACTCCAAAATGTTTTAGAAACTAAATTTCTTTTAATTCCTAGTCGAGGGTTCGTATTAAACAAGTACGGGTTTATTACAAATCAGATTAAAAGAAATTAAAAATCCAGGCTTAACGAAACTAATTTGGTAATTTTGAAAAATTTAGCAATTTAAATCTATACATAAATCCAACTGTATTCAATTGACCTTATTTAATTTTTTTTTATTTCTGATGACTGGTGTTTGGATCATTTCATTAATTGTACTCTATTCTTTTCATTGGAATTTGAGCCTATTTTGTTAAGTTTTTAGTTAAATTCCTATGAATTTGGTGATTTTAACGTTAAACTGTCACGCCCCAAACGGTACCCTAAACGTGGCAGTCCGCCACATACGGTATTAAAACTTGAAATGACTTTCTGAAATCATGAGAAAGTTTCAACACCGTATGTAAGGCATCTATCACAACAATAGGAGACACCAGTGGGATGTATAGTTCGAGATAGTAAATACAGCATACAAGAAATCTAGATAACCATCTCATTTCAACATTATAAGAATATAATCCTTACATTATCTTAGGGGCTTTTCCCCTATAAATCTCTAAACAATCATAGTATCATCTTAGCCTTTCACACAATGAAATAATAATAACACCAAAAGATATTAAGGATATTTAGCCTAAGATCTTCAAAGGATTTCCAGAAGCTTTCCAAAAAATAATCCCACTTGAGTATATGAAGTCCTCGGGCATAAAAGATATAGTCATGTTACATCAAAAGTCTATCGGAGTATAAGCATAACTAGCTTAGTGAGATTATTCCTGAATTAACATACTCATATCAATAATTTCAAATAAGTTATTAAACAAGCATATGAATGCATCAAGCAAATGAACAAAAAATACATATGATCTACCGGAAATCATATGTTTGAATGGATTTACCCCTCCATTTAGGGTTAGGTGTTTTAGGCTCTTTAAAACCCATCTTTAAAATCCAACTTATATAGTTTATTTCAGGCGCTTACTCGCCCATCTTGAAATAGTTTTTTAGACTCCTATTCGCCCATCTTGCAGATTTATGGCTCCAACAAACCCGGCTACTATACTCTTGTCTCATCGAGTATAGTAGCTCATGAGATGAAACTAATTACGTGATATGCATGAATCAATTAATATAACTCATAATATATGATTATAGTAATTTAAAGGTGATCACAAAATTTGCACACACTCCAACATAATAATAGTAAAACATAAGTTAATTAACAACGATTCATGTCTTGGTATGCTTAGCATTCTTTCAACCAATATTATCATATATAATTCATTTTTATCTTTTCCTATTTCTAGTGCCTCTAGTTACAAGCACAACCAAGTACGTAAAAGGTAGGAAATAAACTTACTCGGCCATGATGACACTTCTTTCTTATGGATGAGTCGATCTGTATTTCCACTAATCGAAATAATCCTTGGGGTATGAACACTCCTCCTCAGGATCACCTAATCAAGAAGAATACCCATAATGAGTATTTCTTGTTGATTCTATGGTACTTATCAAAATTATGTCATAAGATCGTTAAAATTCGTATAGAGGGTAATTCCAACTTAAAATGGCCATAACTTGATCATTTTAACTCAGAATTGCGCATATAATATACCGTTTTTGTAAACCCTGGTATTCTCAATAGCTAGGAAACCCCGGGAATTGGAAGCGAAACCCTAATCCGATCAGGTGGTCTAGTAGTGAAGCCTAGGAACCCTAAATCCGGCTTTCCTTCGGTTTCATAGTAAAATAAATATTACAAGTAAATGAATTTAAATTATTGTTCCAAAGTACATTTCAAACCTTTGAAGTTTTAAATTCGGGAATTTTTCAATTCCGGGCCTTCCCGAGCCCAATTACGGAAAAGCGTGCCCCGGCCGCGGATTCAGAAAAATATTCCGGAATATTCATTAGAACCATAATTTTATAAGGATTCCAAAAATATCAATTTTATAATTTTCCGAGCTATAAAATTACAGTTATAGCTTTTCCCGTGTTTTCGGAACAACCGGTAAAGTAGATGTCTTGTCTACTATTCACAAGTACAACCTACACTACACACTACCCATACCCTATTCTTACATCCTTACAACTACTCATTTCAATTTTCTTTTCCAAGAAATTTTGTCTCTTAAATAATTATTACATTTATTACATTTTCATTTACTAAATTACAAATTTCATTTTTTCAAAACTCACACACACACACACATGGAGGCCGGCGCCCCTCCCTCTATTTTTCCCTCTCAATTAATTATTTTTACTCTATTTTGTAAAGCTAAACCCTAATTTACTTAATATATATACTAAATGTTCTCTCTCTCTCTTCATTTCTTCTCATTTTAACTTTGAAAAAGATCAAAACCCTCTCTTCTTCCTCCTCCTCATTGCCGAGCACTCCCCTCCCCCATTCCCTTGCAATTTCAACCTTGTTCCTTCTTCTTTCCTCCTTCAAGACTCCTTTGGTATGTATATTTAGGCCTTGTACATCCTAAATCTTGTTATGGCAAGATCATTCTTGTGTGTTTTCTCATCTAAATCCCAATGAGCAAGAGCAAGGGACATGAAAACACTACTACAAGAATCTCAAGCCATCTCAAGAAGTGGATCTAGCCTTTAAATGAGTTTTGTTTGAAATATCAACTTGTTCATGCATGTAAAGTAGTATCTTGCACATATATTGTTGTTCATGCCATGAGATCCATGATTTATGCATCATACTTAGTAGATCTAAAGTTTAGATACCCACATTGTCATTTACATATGATCATAGAGTTATTTTCATTTTCATGCATTGATGACCACAAAAATGTAGTCTTGTATATGTATAGAGATGTTAGATGGTGGATATTCATATATAGAAGGCAAAAACATTGAAAAAGGAAGGACTTTGTCAAAAATGAAATGTTGAAAATTCGGATGAAATGGAAACCCTACCTTGAAAACTACCAAAATCACTTTCAAACTCATATTTCATAAGAAAAATGGAGGGTATGTGTAATAGACATGTTGAAGGAATTATTTTCATGAGTTTAGATGAGTTTAGGCATAATAAAAATAAGGAAAACAAGAGGTGAAGTTAGAAGGAAAAATGTTGACTTTGGATGTGTAGTCAAATTCGTAATTTTGGGTAATGCCTAAATAAACACTTAGTATTTAAGTCTAAAATGGATGTTTTATAAGCTAAATGAAGTCCTTGGATAAAGTATATATTGGAGCTTCACTTTTTAATACATTAGACAAGATTTTCCTTAAGGAAAATGCAAGAAAATGAAATTTGGAAAATTCGGATTTCTACAAGTAACTTATTTAAAAACATGTTTACCAAATGAAAAATGTGAATTTTTATGCATGATTGGAGGCCATGACTATTATAGACTTTGGGAACTCATTTTTTTGATAGAAAACAAGTGGACTACAAGACTAAAAGCCAAAGAAACCCTAAGGAGTATAATGTGGAAAAATAGTCTACTAGAAATAACCTTTGAAAGATTTTCTAACACTTAGGAGTTCATAAGGGTTTATTACCACAAAAATTATCATGACCATGCACATATTGAGTTCATTACATGGCATACACATTAGTAGATCATTCCTATATCATTCATGCATGAATCACCAACTAGGAACATTTCTTATCAAAAGCAAAACACATTTTCGAAATTGGATCAATTGCGGAACAGAACTGATCCCACTGTTCCGTGACCTTACTATTTTCAAAACTTGAATTTAATATTAGAAGTAGATAGATCTTTCGAAGTAGATGGAGATCGATATAAAATTTGTGAAATTCCGAGTTAAAATGACCAAGTTATGGCCGTTTTAAGTCGGGACTTCCGCAAATAGCGAGAAATCCGAATTCAACTAGCCTAGATGTATAGTTTGATTTAGTTACATGATAAGAATCTCATTAGGATTATTCTTGCTTGGTAGGTGATCCCGAGCAGGACGACACGCTACCTCCCGACTACTATTATTAGAAAGTTGACGTCCAATGGCCGAGTGAGTTTTACTTCCAATCTCAATTAATGAATGTGATTGTAACGTAGTGGCACTAGTGGTGTAGGCAAAGATAAAAGAAATTGTATATGCATGATGGGGTATATGGGAGCTATATATGTTGTCTACTGTTGATATGTGAAATGAAGCTTAAGGAATATCGAAACCGGGTGTTAAGCTATTGACTGATTAGCTAGTACCTTACGATGAATGTTTGTGAATACTTGTTGATCACTTGAAAGAATTGAATTAATGAATATTCGGTTTCAAACGTAAATTGAATCCATTCATATCACGATGGGGTTGGAGCATTTGCATTGGTTGGTTTTTCGTGATCCATAAAACGAATATGTTGGTTAATCGTGATCCATAAAACGACTTATTGGTTAATCGTGATCCATAAAACGAATTATTGTTAGTTGACCGTGAGCTTAAACGGTCGTACCGCAGGATTCGTTAATCTGCTAACCCGGATGGAGGGCGCAAGTCCATCCACATATGATTTTCGGACGGTCATATGTTTGATGCATTCACTTGCCTGATTAAATACTTGTTTGAATGACTTATACTTAATTGCGTTATGGAAGTTATTACTCACTAAGCTAGTTAGCTTACGCCCCCATAGTTTTTATCTTTTGCAGCACGATTTTATATGGCTTAGGCCGAGACAAGCCACAGCGCAGGTAGGAGATAGGAGTTTCCCATAGAAGTTTAATCCATTCCTTTTTTGTATAGACTTCCGTTGGAAACTAAAGACTCTGGATGACTGTAATAGACTGTTATTCTTTTGCGGGGGAATCCCCTTAGATCTTGTAAACTTTAAATTATGCGTTTGATTTTTTCTATGGCTAATGAATGCCTCGTTAAACTGTTTAACTCCATTTATTGAAGTATTCTATTGTCGTAAAGGAACGCTTTACATCTACTTAAGACTTCCGAAGGCCCCGGGTAGGAACTCGAGAGTCTTACTTAGTATGTGGCGGGCTGTTACGTTAGAATACCCTACGGGGCGTGACAGTTTTCTACCTACTCGAAAAGATCTATCCATTTCTAAGGTTATTTTTTTTTTTTATAAAAAGCCATTTGGGTTGCAAACTACTACGGTACAGAATAGTTACGAATTTATAGTTCACTACATATGATTTTTCCAAATTTTTCTTTACTAAAAAATTTTTAACCAAAATATATGGATATTTATATAGTTGAAAAATCCTTTGAACATATATTTATACCCATATTGTATGCATGATTTTTGTAATGTTGTCTCAATATTGATATTTCATAAATAATCTGTCTTTAAGGGTTTTAAAAGATAAAACTTTTGAAAATTTCTCCTTTTTGAATTGTTAGAAGGAAAACTAAAATATATTTGGGTTATTACGAATGAGTGTTTTCCCATTATGATTTCATTTTCTCAATTTTCAAAGGTAAATTCATTCCAAAATTTTAGTTCTTTAAGTTATCTACTAATTTTATTTCTAATGATTAAAAAATAGGTTTTTCAAAATTTTCCCTAAGTTGTTGGTGTGGTCGAATATTCGGAGTTGTGTTAAATATATGTTTCCCTCTTATTTTTATATCCTTTTTCTTCTTTAGAAAACAAGTGTACCTTTAAAACTTTACTTTCTTGGAAAATTTTATTTTTCTAAGTTTGTTTCCAAAATAGTGAGTCGATTTTACCTTGGTTTGAAAAACTTGTTTTATTCTTAATATTTTCAAGTAATAGAATAATTCCTTTATACATGTTTATAAGGAAAGATTTCTTAATAAAGAATTGTTAACATTAGAACTTAGAAAAAATTTCATTTTAATTTTGAAAAGAGAATACAATATAAAATTTAAGTTTTGAAGAAACTTTCTTAGTATGTGATTTTCAAAATCTATAGTGAACCTATTTAAGTCTTATAAAAGATATGATTGAGTTAAAATCTTAAGTTCAATGCTAAAAATTCTATCTTATTGGAGTATTTAGTTTTGATTTATAAAAGAAATGAGTTCCTTTCATTTGAAGAAATCTTAGGCACTAATACTTTAAAACTTATGATTAACTTACTTAAGCTTTTGAAAAGAATTTATTAAAAACAATACTTAGACTTTTTGTTGAAAAATCCTTTGTTAAGAAATCTAGTTCACTTTTCCTTTGTTTAAGAAAGAACCCATTTTATTTTATTTAAGACAACAACATTCTAATCATTCATGAATATAATTATGTAGCAATGTAAAAGTAAGGATAATATAATAAGATAGAAAGAAATACTCATAAGCAAATAAACGTAATAAAAATACGGTCAAGCATTGGGAACCTTAGCTTCATTAAGGTATCCCATCATGTATTAGGAGCCTTAGCTTCATCAAGGCAACCCGAAACTAAGAATAGACTAGTCCCAAAAGAAAGAAAGAAAAGAAAAGAAAAGAAAAGAAAGAAAATTGTTTTACTTAATATGGACAAGTCTAAGACTAGAAAGATTAGTCTTAATAAATTGCATGAAATAAATAAATTGCAAAGCATGAAAATAAATAAATAACAAGTGAGCTTATATGCTCCAAAGAAATATATATACATAATATACATAATACTATATAGAAGTTAGATTAGAGCAAATAATAATAACAATAATAACAACAACATTATAACATAATGTAAAATAGGAACATAAACAAAAATAAAACATGAACATATTATTGCTTCTTTACTCTCATGAGTCTCAGAAACATACACTAAGCTCATGCTAAGTTGTATGAACATGATAAAGAATATAGGTAGGATTTTTACCTAAGGTTTAGTGGAGGATTTGAAAAGAGATGAATGGGTTTTGTTATTTTTCTTGAAAAGTAGTGGATGGTAGAGAGTGTTTTGAGGGATTGTTGGAGAGAGGTTTTGAGAGAGAATTTTGGTAGAGTTTTGTTATGTAAAATGGATGTGTGAAATAATGAAGGAGAAATGGGGTATTTATAGAATTTTGGAGTGGAATTTAGATGTAATAAAATAAATTAAAAAAGAAATAATATAGAGAAAGAGGGAGAGATGGCTGGCGCATAAGGGAGAGAGAGAGAGGATATTTTGTTTGTTTTGTAATTTTTGTAAAGAAAAGTAATAATGTGTAAGGTTTGATGTGAATAAAATTATATTGTAAATGTAAAAGTGTAAGAAATAGGTGTATGGGTAGTAAAAAATAGGTATAAGAAAAAGTAGAGATAGTGAAATAGTAATAAATAGTAGAAATAGTATTATGAATAGTAGACTAGACAAATAAAATACCGATAGTAATAACAATAAGTGTAAATGAGCTATATCTGATATTTTTAGTTACCGAAAAATTATAAAACTGATATTTTTGAAATCCTTACATTTTTACGAGTCTAATGGTATTGTTGAAATATTTTCACTATCCGTGCACCAGGGCAAGGTTTTTGAAAACTGATCCCATTCGGATCCGAAAGACACTAGAAAATTACGAATATTATATTTTTATACTATCCTATATTATTACGAACTCTTATAAGCCGTTAACTCAATTTCGTTTTCTATGGTTTGAGAGCGCGGGATTGCCGGAGTTGAAATTATTTAATTGTCTTGATCTTTGTTGACTTTTTGAAACTCCAGATTGACTAGGGTTAGAGTTTATCCAAATTTACCCTAGAAATTGAGGGGCTTTAATTAAGGATCGAATAGATGGATTGTCTCACGCTTGGATTTTTGAATCGAACGATTATTGAATTTTTAATTTTTGTTTTTGAAGAATCTCTTATGAAATCCCATGATCGAATTTGTTTTAAGGTTCGGTTTCAACTTGGGTCAGTCTTTAGGGTTTCGATTCGGTATTCCAAAACCATTCTCGGAAAATTTGGGGCTTTACATAAACTATTGGTTTTTAGCTACTTGGATCAAAATAAGAAGAATTAAAGTGTTTTTAACTAGATTTGGAGCAAAATCAGCAGCAAAAGTAAGGAACAAATTTGTGGCACCCTGAGTAACATCAATCGAAGCCAAAATGTAAGGCAAAACAAGCTGAAATTGGTCTGTCGTGCCTCAAATTTAGCCTCGACATGACTCTCAACACTTGTTCTGAGGAGATCGAGCCCAAACTTGAAGAAAGCTCCTAACGCGCCTCAATGTTATGCCCTAAACTTGAACTACAATAATTGCTGAAGCAAAGTACAAACCTTTGTGTCACTTTTGTCGCACCTCAAACCATCAGAGAATCAAGCCCTCGACAGCCTCAATATCAGCCCTCGATGGAAGAATGGACAGAAATGTTGCGTTTTATTTGCTCAAGTCTAGCCTTATCTTTGATGTAGCCCTCGAGCACTCGACTTTCCCCTCGATGAGCGATTATTTGAGCAATAATTTAGACGTGCGCATGAGTAAATAATTTTCTTTCCATTATACAGAATTTACCACGTCAACAATAAAATATTTATGATTTGCATGCCTTGAGCCTATAAATAAACGTGTAAAGGCTTGGAAATAAGGGGGTGTACAGTATACATACCATAGAATTGTACTAACATAGTGTAGAGAGAAAATTTCTAGAGCGAAAGAATTTTATTTTTTCTTGCTTTAGAGATCTCGTAGTTTTCTGGGTAATATCATTTTAACCCATTGTTTGTAATTTTTGCAAAACTTTGTTCCAAATTATAATATTCTTTTATTAATCTCATATTATTTCTTAAGATCATGTTCTTAATTTCTAAATCCATGGAGAAATAATCTCCTACAGCTTAGGGTCTGCAAATCCAAATCATGATTCATGTGAAATTGAATGCGCTTTCAAGTCAATTGACTTAGTATTTGTGACTAGTAGCTTGAATCTATTTATGTAGGTCTGATTGTGTGGTGCACCTGTTAAACCCATGTTTGATTTCAGCTGAATAGGCTGAAAGGTCGTTCTTTTAGATAGATCTCCGGCTACTAGTGGAGTTATTCATAATCGCCTTGAGAGAGGGGTTGTGAGGCTTTTCTATCTCTTGTTTTTAAAATGCATTAAGTTGATTTTCCTAAACAAAGGATTCTTAAGCCTTATGCGGGTCTAAACCATTGATAGCCTGAGAAGAGATTTCGATAGTCTAGTCTAGATCTAGAATTATTGACCTTGAGAAAGGTTTTAATTTACCTAAGTGAATTTGATTAGAGCGTCTCAATGGTATCAAATAATAAATAATAAAACCCAATAGAAATCCTATGACAAGCTCTAAGCAGTGCACCTATCGATTGTATAATAGAATTAATATGGGTGTCGTCCTCTAGGATTTAGATATCAAATACTAGTATTACCTTTTCTCTACTATTTAACATAACAATTGATATGATGTTATGACTATTTTTCTAATCAATAACCCTAATAGTTAAATATGAGTACTTTCAAAGGATAAATTCAATCACAAGACCTACCCTTCATATTGATCTACCCTAAACCTTAATTTCTTACAACAAAATATTGATCAATGAATTATTTATACTTTGCACTGTAGAATCACACAATTAAATTAATTACTCCATCGAGTTAATCCATTCCTAACCTTATATGAGATAGTGGAGACCTCTCCCTCACTAACACCACTTAAGATTGCATTAAAGATCAGGATTCCTAAAAAAAGATGAAATCTTTATGCAGAAAAACAAAGTTTCCTAACATCTAGATGAAACATGTAATCTCTCTATTCATGAGGATCTATCTTATTAGATGAAACCTCTTTCTATCTAGCACGAATCATTCAGGCAATCAACTTTGTGCATAAATCAATCACAAGACAATTAAAACATATGAATAGATACAAAGACATAAACTCTTCATAAGTCAAAAACAATTCAAATCTTATGGGGGTCTAGGGTTTCATAAGAATTAGGGCATAAAGATCTACTCCTCCATGGAGTTTATAATGAAAATAGAAGATCTAGAGAAATAATTAATAAACATGATATAAATAATAAAACTCTTTTTAATGTCTTGTGATTTCTAATGAAGCTCAAGCATTTTTTTTCCTTGAATTTTGTAGTTTTCTCTCTCCTAGGGTTTAGAATATGTCTAGTGTTAAAAATATAAGAAGACAAGTGGTTATAAATAGATATAAAATGGTTATGAAATTGTTGAAATTCTACACGGCCTCCTTTGGAATGTGTCTTTTTCTTTCCTACGGTTTAGAAAAATGCATCTAGATGAGTAACTGAAAGATTAAGGCGAGTATTTATAGATTTGTAATCGATGGAAGTTCTGCACAACCATGCTTGTGCTCGTGCACTCTAGAACTTCTTTAATTCCTTCTCTGATCGAGTTTTCTCCTTCAACACAACTAACTGAGGCATAGATTAAGATAGTTCGTGGTCATATTTTATAGTCCAACGCTAGTGTCTGCATGGCCATGTTAAAGGTTATGCACAAATGAAAATCAACCTTTTTTTGTACTTTGCCAATTTTGCCTCATTTTTGCTTGAATCATCCTTATATCTTTAAAATGTCTCATTCAAACCCTAAAATCAAATATTAAGCACTTAAGTATCCATTCCTTAATAAATTCACATAAAATCTATATAAAATCATATGCAATGAGTACTATGAATAAGGATCTTTTGACACTTATCAAAATCCGACAATACAAATACACCAGCAACAACTCTTTCAGAGTTTCAATTTCAAATCACATGATAAGGAATTGGTAAAGCAAACCCTGGGCTATCGTCTTGCATTTTTACAAACCCATCTTTAATTTTGCCCTGAAAGCATTTATGATATCTCTAATCTTATCATAACTTCCGTCTTTCATTATGTTTTGCTGATTTTTTCTTGGCTAGATAATAAATGGAATGTGAGTATGATAGTTGCCACCATTCCCTTAGGATTCGACCTAATTCTTTCTATACTACTTTGACAGGTGAGGATGATGGAAGTTGCTAAATCGAAGTTGAAAAGACCCAATTAGTTTTATAAATTTCGAAAACTTCAACTTCTTGTTATGATTTTGAAAATGTACATTATACAACAAATCCAATAGAGAAAGATCCAACCAATTCACCACAAGCTCTAGCATATACTTCAGATACTATCATGTCTATGTTAGGAGATGTTACACATCTAAGGGGCTTCCCCATGAATGAGACCCTGTATAACTCATCATCATGCATAAGGTATTTTCTTGCCTTCCTTTCCATAATTATAGCATCCAATGTTGAATTCTCTAAGTAGGAGTAACCACATAGCAATTTATCGGATAGTGCTATCCGTGACAATAAATATTTGATGGGATCTAAACGAATTACCAGGTTGATTTTATGTGCCAAGAAGTAGCATCGTTACTTCTACATGATAAATATGAGCGCGATACTATGTTTTTCAAAAGGTAAGTAGTTAATTTCACTTCCTTGCAAAGTTCAAACTAAGTAATAAACAAGTTGTTACTAGCTAGCATAAGTGAAGCCCCAGTGGAATCCTTAGTTGATATGAGACACAAAATCATTGGCAAACCCTTGGTAGACATCGTCATGGTATGAGGGGAGGTCAAGATTTTCCTGATTCATTATATGGCCTCCTCATGCAATTGGCCCCATTCGAAGTAAACTTCTTTCCTCATGAGTTGTTCTAAGGGATAGGAGATCTTTACTAATGCTGGCATGAATCTACTTATATAAGATACCTTCCCCATAAAACTCTTCAATTCTTTCTAATTGATTGGCGAGAGCATCAATTAAATCGTTTGCGCCTTCACCAGATCAACATCAATTCTTTGTGATGGTGTAAACCCCGATTTTCCTAGTAACCAAGTAAACTACAGAAACCGAAAACCAAAACCCTAAATTGTATTAGCTTAAAGCTTGAGAGAGAAACCTAGGAACCCTGGATCCGGCTTTCTTTCGGTTTCAAACTAAAAGAACTTTTGTAAAATAATTCAATGTGGAATATTGTTTTAAAGTATATTTTAAATCATAAAAAGATCTGATTTTGAAAAATTCTCTATTCCGGGCCTTCCCGAGATCCATTATGGAAAAACGAGCCCGGAACTAGAAATTCGAAAAAATATTCCGAAATACTCTTTAAAGCTGAAATTTAATAAGGATTTCAAAGATATAAGTTTTATAATTTTTCGGTTTATAAAAATTACAGATATAGCTTTTTTCTCGTATTTTCTTTACTACCGGTAAAGTAATTGTCTTATTTACTATTTATTACGATTCATAAGTACAACCTACTACACTCACAAGCCACTCCCTATTCTTACATCCTTACAAACACTCAATTACATTTTATTTTCCAATGAAAATTTGTCTCTTAACAAATTATTACATTTAATACTTTTTATTACATAAATTACAAAACAAAACAATTTCAATTTCTCTCTCTCTCCCTCTTCTTCAAAACCAGCGCATGCGCACCCCCCCCCCCCCAAAAAAAAATTTGCCCTAAATTGTTTTATTTTCTTCCTTTATTATAATTAAACAAACCCTAATTTACTTTCCTATATATAATCTTTTACTTTTCTCTCTCTTCATTCACTTCTTTTGTTTCAAAAAAATCACAAACTCTCTCTCTATTTCCCTCTCTTGCCATGAGCTTCTTCAACACACACACACACAAGCTCATTTCTTCTTCATTTTCCTCTTGATTCAAGCCTTAGGTGATGAATCCTAACCCTTTCCTACATTAAATCTTATAATAGCAAGATTATTCATGAGTGTTTTCATGTTAAAGTCCCCATGAGCACTTGCTAGGGACAAGAAAATGCTACTACATGAATATCAAGCCATCACTGTAAACTCCCAAAAATTTTCATAATCCTTAAAAATAATTCTAGAAGTATAAATATCAAAAACCCGAAAAATCAACTTGAGATTAAAACTCAATTCTAGACCGAGTCAAATACCGGAAACGAAACCCTAAAACTCGAACCAAGTTAAAACTTAATTCCAAATGAGAACAAAAACGAGTTTTCTCAATCTTGAGAAAATAGGAACCCTTGAAACAAAATATAAAGTCTAACTATCGGTTTAATCAACGTCCGTACATCAATTAAATTACCTAACCGTCTTCTAACACGCAAATCAAGACAATATATCCAAATAACAATCAACAGTAAAATCTTAAAACCTTCGATAAATTTCAGAAATCACAAATTTCAAATTCTTACCAAAAGTCAAACTAAGTCAACTCATAACCCTAGACTCGGTTAAATGATTCCGGGAACTAAAAAAAAAACTATTAAATAATCACAATAAAATAAAATATAAATTTTCGAGCTAAAAATTCTAAAACGATCAAGACTCAAAAATTATACGACCTTACGAATATCTCGACGACAAAAGAAATCAAAACGGAACCCTAAAAGTCAACAAGCCTATAACGAACCCTAGTGTTTAAGATCCGACAATCCCGCGTTTTCAAACCCTAGAAAACGAAATTAAGTTAATGACCTAGAATAGTTCGTAATAACATAGGATAACATAAAAATATCAGATTCGCGAATTTCGAGTGACTTTCGAACCCAAACGGGATTGGTTCTCGAAAAGCGTGTCCCGGAGCTCGGAATATTAAAAATATTCCGTTTATACCAATAGACTCGTAAAAATACAAGGATTCCAAAAATATCAGTTTTAGAATTTTTCGGTAGTTAAAAATTACAGATATCGCATTATTATGCGTATTTGTATTACTACCGGTACTTTAATTGTCTAGTCTACTATTCATAGCACTTTTCTACTATTCATTACTATTTCACTATCTCTACTTTTTCTTACACCTATTTCTTACACCTACATATCTATTTTCTCACTTTTTTTCATTTCCAACACAACTTTAATCACATCAAACTTTACACATTACTTCTTTATTACACAAAATTAATCAAAATTGTACAATTTGACCTTCCCCATGCTTGTACCGGCGCACACTCTCTCTCTTCCACATCTATTTTATTTTATTTTTCTTTTATTTAATTACCTCTTAATTCCTCCACAAAATTCTATAAATACCACCTCTCCCCTTCTCATTTCTTCACACCATTCCAAAGCAAAGAAATTATGCCAAAATCCTCTCCAAAAACTCATCTCTATAATCTTATAAGAACTCTCTTCTTGTAAAGAGAAAACACTCTTCTTCCACTACTAAAGAAAGTTTCTTTTCAAAGCATCACTACTTACCACTACCAAAAGCCTTCAAGCAATTCTTCTTTTCTTCTAACCCATTTAGGTAACGAAGAACTCATATTCTATTCTTTATGTCAAGTAACCTTATATGGTTTTGATGTTGTTTCTTAGGTTGAAAAACTAAAGAAAACCACATTAAGATCATGTTCGGTTCTTGTTCATGAAACTACTTTCATGTATATATATACTTTGTCATTTATTACTTGTTTATATTTTGATCTTGCTTATATATAAATATATATATGTATATTATATTTATTTAGAGCATATAAGCTCATTTGGTTATTTATTTACATTCAAGTTATGCAATTTATTTATTTTATGCAATTATTAAGACTAGTCTTTCTAAGTCTTAGACTTGTCCATATCAAGTCAAAACAATCTTTTATTTATTTTCTCTAATCTTTCGGGACTAGTCCATTCTTAGTCCCGGGATGCCTTGATGAAGCTAAGGCTCCAATACTTGATCGGGATTCCTTGATGAAGCTAAGGTTCCCAATGCTTGATATTTTTTTTTCTCGCTCATTATTTATTTCTAGTATTTTCTTATGTTCCTATTTATTTATATGCTCATAATACTTGCAATTACATAATGCTAATGTCTCAACTAATCTAAAAAAAATAGAATTTTACTTTACCAAATAAACTCAAAGCTAGAATTTCGATTAAGTGATTTATCACGAAATCATGAAGTTATTATCAACAACATAGAAATGAAGTTTTCTCAACGTTTTCATAAATAACAAAGAATGATTTCCAAGGAATCATAAGAGATAAATATTTTCTTTGTATATTATGTTGACCTAAGATTTTAATAATATAATTTATTAATATTAAAAGTTTTTACAAAAAGCTCAAGATTTAAACTCTTTTAAACTTCGATATAAAACTAAGAAAACAAACTAAATTTTCAAAGTTAAGATAAATTCATAAGGTGATGAACCCACTTAGGAAAAATAACGATTTTCAAATTTCTAAAAAGAAGGAACTCATTTTCAAAAGGATACAAATAGATTAAACAATAATGGATTTTATCAATAAAAGGTGATTCTTTTCAAAAGAAATGAAAGAACAAGTTTTGGAAAGTAAAAGCTTATATTTTAGAAAGGAATATAAGAAAAACAAGACTCATTTTCTAATACCATCTTAAATAAGCAAATTATGAAAAGGTTTCCGACAACTTAATGTACTTTTGATAAATTAATCTTTTATCACTAGAAATGAAATATATGAAAGACTAGGGTTAAAGGAGAATTTGCTTGTTTTGGAAAAAGGAATGAAGAAAATAAAATAAGATTACTATCTATAACAACCTAAGAAAATATAAAGTTTCTTTAAATACTTGAAAGGAAGTTTTCAAAGCTAAGTTTAAATGAATTGTTTTATGAAATAAATTGTTGAGACACTACCATTAGGATTTTGCATATAAAGTGAGCATGCCTATATATTCAAAGTGTTTATCAAATATATATTATATTGTTACAAAAGGATTTTCTTTAAAATGAAGATGAGCTAGAAATTGGATTTTTGCAAAAGTTTAGAAAATTCGTTTTAAATCTGTACCTGACGTTTTCGGAACCCAAATGACCTTTTATGACCAAGATAAGTTTAGAAATGGATAGACTTTTCGAATAGGTAGAAAACGGTATATCATATGCGAAATTCCGAGTTAAAATGAGCAAGTTATGGCCATTTTAAGTTGGAATTTCTTCTTATACGATTTTACCGCGATTTTAAAAAGTTTAGATCTCCAAGAATAGAAATTCATGAAAGACTTATCCCGGGTATTTCTTTTGTCTAGGTGACGAAGGATACGAGAATACCCTACCCGAGGATTACTACGACTAAGAAGATAGCGAAATGGACGAGTGAGTTATTCCTTCTAATTTCGTTACCTTGCTTGTGCTTGTAAGTTAGTAGCATTAGTATACTAAGAAAAGATAAAAAGAATATATTTGGGGATTTCGGGATTATGCGTATATATATGATTCTATGTTTATGCGTGAATTGAGAATTAAGAATATCGCAACTTCGATCTGCTTGTTTAAATAATTTTGTTTACTTACTTGTATGATTGTTTATTGTTGCTAAATTGATTGATCGCCCCTAATAAACCTTAATAAGGTTTGACCTAAGAACAATAAAACGTTCACGCATAGCATCCATCGAGTCACATCTATTTCGGAAGGCTGCTACTCCTACGCGTAGAGTTGGATTGGCTGTGATCGTGCGGTGCCACGGGCCATGTTCCTTCCTGGAGAATCCAAATCGCTCGGGGAAAGCGACTCTAGGTTCGGAGCCGAGCCAACCGAACGCTGTGGGTGAGGACCTGGGGACTAGCAGTAGAAGGTCGAGGACCTTCAACCCCGATTCCCTAACCTTTGATACGGAGGGGTAAATCCGTTCTATATATGGTTTCCGGATGACTATATATATTCGCGTAATCATGTAATTGTTGCATTGTATGCATAGCATATGTGTGATTAAATAAATAAACTTGTTTGAAAATATGGTGTGAATGAAAAGGAATATCTCACTAAGCTAGTTGTAGCTTATACCCCTATAGAATTGTTGAAACAGGTATGCCAGCGGCTTAAATTGAGGATCATGACATTAAGGAAGTCATGGTGGATGATTAAGCTTCTACGAAGGAAACGGAATCATAAGATGAAGTAAGGTTGTAAGGATCTTTATATGAAATGACATATATGATAAGTGATGTGTATTTATTTGAAGTAGGATATGCCTCTAAGAATTGAAATGCAATATGTATGTTTTATGATAAGTATTCTCTTTGCCTATTATTTATTTACTATCAATATAAATTGCGCTACTCCGATGCGTCCCCTTTGGTTGTGATGTACGCCTTGTACATAATATGAAAGCCTTTGCGTGACTAAGGTAGTCATTCCTAGGCTTTAGTATTGTGTACGGCGGACTGCCACGTTTAGGGTACCTCTCGGGGCGTGACAGTTTAAGTTGGTATCAGAGCAACAAGGTTTTGGGAATTAAGAAACAGGGCATTAGAAGTATAGAGTGGTAGGACTTGATCTTATGTTTAAGAATCCTTATGTCTAAGAATAGAACTTTATCTTGGAGAATATTAGAAGAAGGCAGGAGATACTTATGCAAGAATCAGAGGATATTTAGCGAGATGCGAAATGGAAGTATCACATGAATATGATTTACCCTAAGATGTTGATCCAAGATTGAGAAAGGTAGAAATGACTTGGAGATAGAACATAGTAGAATAATATGGAGAAAACATGAAGGAAACCTAGAATCTAGATATAGAATAAACATAATAAGCCTACCTTAGCAAGATCAATAAGCCTTAATGCGTAGTAACCTTGTTCAAGGCCAATTAGGAGCAAGATAAGTGTAATGCCTCTTTCATAGGTAAGACCCTTAGATAAATAACATTAAGTACCTACGTAAACCTTTAACCAGACTAACAAAAGTCTATAACACTTCTCTTTTCCTTAAAAACAAATAACATGTGCGTAAAACTCGAAATAAAAGAAATATCTAATACGATCGCTTCGTTTGGTTTTAGGAAGCTACCCGAGGAAGTTACGCCACGATCAAGCACCCTCTCGAAGAACAACAAGAACTAGGAGCACTCCTACCACAAGATCTAACTCAAGAACTCTTGGCTACCATAAGACTTTTAGAAGAGACGATAAGAGCATACATACAACAAACACCCACAACCTCTGCGACCACTCCGGTTATAAGACCCCAACTCGGAGCAACACCAGTAGCACAAGTCCCTTCCTTCATAGCCAATCAAAAACCCCAGGCTAAGAAGCATAAACAACTCCAACCTCTTAAGGACTTTGCAACCCTAAGGTCAGATGATGGAAGTGTAAAGGAAGACATTTCCCCAAAAGTTGCCCACAACTGCAGTACAAGTGCTACTTCTGTGGAAACAAAGACCACAAATCCTTAATTGTCCTAAGAAGAATGGCACTATCTATTCTGGTCATGCAAAGAGAAAACACAGTGCCAACAATTACCCAACAACAATAAAGAAATGCAACGTATGTAGTCGTCTCATCTGTAGGACCAAGAATTACCCTATAAATGCCAAGGAAACATGCTACATGTGCAAGGTGTGGTATCTCTATGTACGTGAAGATCTAAAGACGCAAGGTTTATGGGACGACCCCATCCAGTCCCCGAAAGAGATGACCCATCCAAGAAAGAATGTGGGACTTCGTCTAGAGATCCTACCACCGAATCTCACCACAAAGGAAAAGAAAAAGTTACCGATAATGAAGACGAAGGAGCAAGTAATCAAGGAAATATTCCTACCCTGTGAAGAGCAATCCGAAGCAGGAATGGACGCTAAACCTTCCGTAAAAGCTTTAATATACCGATAGGAGAAATGCTTTTGTAAAAAGAATTAATCAAAGATGTATATGTTGTTTATGATTTGAAATTTTAATTATGTTTTGCATCCTTTCTTTGAACTTTTGTAAAGGAAGTATTTAAGTCTTCCTTCTGTTTCCATGATATGAATTTCCTTTTTACTATGATTTCAGTCAATTTTCAAATATTTCTTCTATATAATTGTATTCATTTCCGTCTAGATTTCTATTAGCATATTTCTCGATTGTTCTTTCGAAAAACGCCTAAGACTTAATAAAGTTCAAGAATATCACACTAGCTAAATAAAACCTGTAGAACAAATAGGAGACGTACTCGTGCACAACGCAACCAAGAAATACCCCCTGTAGAACCTGAGAACCCGGAGGAACCTCAACAACCAAACCAACCACGAATGGATCAAGCTAACATTGAACAACTTGCCAACCTCATAAGGAATTTCGCACAACAGGCTCAGGCTATGCCTACACCAGCACCTGCACAAGAAGCAGCACCAGATATTCCAACGCCACCAATTGAAACAGCACTAGCTGAGCCATCATTACCAAAACCTTATCAAAGTATGTTGCCAGAGTTCATTAAGTGTAATCGATATTTTGATGGAGCTTTTGGAAAACCGGATGAGGCTGATGATTGGTTAGCACAAATAGAACGATCTTTCAATGCTTTTGAAGTACCACAACATCTTCAGCTTACATATGGGACTTTCATGCTAAGGTTCAATGCAAGAATATGGTGGGAATCCAAAAGTAGAGAGCTACTACCACCAATCACATGGGAGACATTTAGGCATGAATTCTTGGAGAACTTTTTCCCTGGAAGCTTGAGAATCCAATTTAGTGCAGATTTCCTAAGTATTTCTCAAGGAGGCCGTAGTCTTGAGCAATACGAAACAGTGGTGACAAAATTCACCACGGATTTTCCTGCAAAAACAACTTTAGTTCAAGAAATCAAAATTTATTTAATAAATACTTAGTTATCTATATAGTTGAAAAATTCTCTTATTATGGTTACTTAGCTCATATTCATTCATGCTCAAGTGTTTGTTGTCCATTCATGTTGCTCAATTAAAAATCATGTCGGTTTTGGAGTTTTTAAAAAAATATAGTTTACATGAATTCTCTTTTGTAAATCTCTTGAAATGAGCATTTTGTTTCATTTGTTTTCCAAAGATGTTTTATGTTGACATATATATATATTTCCAAGTAACTTTTTAAAAATAACTTTTCTTCTTTCTATGTTTTCTATATTAATACTATCTTTCCTATTTATTTTTTCTATACAAATTTCTTTGTCTATTTGTTTATAAAAATATTTCATTTGAAAATTCCTCATTCTTTCCTCATATTATATTTTTCACAAAAATTATCCCTGCATAAAAATTTATTTTCTTTATAAAAATAAAGTTGGATAATAAGTGTTTTTAAGAAACTTTTTATATTAGTTTCTAAAATCATAGTGGTTTCTTCTTGTAACTTGAAAAGAGATAACTTTATTTTTGTTTTAAACCATAGATCTTCTACTTTACATAAACTTGTTTTCTAAGTGTCAAAATCTCCTTTTTGTCAATTTATTTTTAGAACTTGAAATTTTGGACAACAATTTAAACGAACATGAATTATGAGAAAATAATAGGAAGCAAAATAAGTAATAAAGTCAAGTATCGGAGTCTTAGCTTTTTCAAGGCTCTCGGGACTAAGAAGTAGACTAGTCCCAAAATAAAAATAAAATGAAAGAAAGAAAAAAATTTGTTTTGACTTGATGAGGACAAGTCTAAGACTAGAGACTAGTCTTAAAATAACAAAGAATAAATAAATTGCGACAGAATTAATAAATAAATTGTAATGGAATAATAAATAAATTGCTTTGCATAAAATAAATAAATTGCAAATGAGCTTATATGCTCTAAAGAATATGTACATATATATATATATAATACTTAGATATAGTAACAATAATATGAACAAAGATAATAACATGAACATAAATAGATTTTTCATGAACAAGAACAATACATGAACATAATATAGTTTCCATAACTTTTAGTCTTTGGAAACTCACACTATGGTCATGTAAAGTTACATGACATGAAGAAAAAGAAAATAATAGAAGATGGTTACCTAAAGAAGATTTTGGTAGTAGTATTTGGTTATGGGTTTTTGTTGTAGGTAGAAGTTGTTTTGAAATTATTTTGAGAGAGTTTTGGGATGATAGTTGGAGAGAGTTTTGAGAGGAGAATTTGAGAGAGTTTTAGTAGAGAATTTGTGGGTAGTGAATGTGTAAAAGAAGTGAAAGAGGAGGGGGGTATTTATAGGAAAATGTGGAGTGATTTTTGTATGAGTAAAATAAATAAAAATTGAAAAAATTGAGGAAGATAAAGAGAGGGGGGGCGCCGGCCACATTGATGGAGAGAGGGAAGAGATTTTATTTATTTATTTTTTTTGTTAAATAAAATATGTAATATGTAAGGTAGGTGTGAAATAAAGTTATGAGAAAGGTAAAAAGTAAGAGTTATAAGTTATGGAGTGTGTAAGAGTAGGTGTAAGAAAAAGTAGAGATAAAAGAATAGTATAGAATAGTAATGAATAGTGTAATGTAAAGTAGATATAGCTAATAAAGTACCGGTAGTAAGAAAATACACATATAAATGCGATATCTGTTATTTTTACTTACCGAAAAATTACGAAATTGATATTTTAAAAAACCTTGTATTTTTATGAGTCTAACAGTGTATTCGGAATATTTTTACTATTCCGGGGTCCCGGACACGTTTTCCAAGAATCATGTCCGATCTGGTTCGAGACGAGTTGCGGTTTCACTAATCTGATCTTTTTATGTTGCCTTAGATAATTCCGCACTATTCTACATTCTAAACTTTTACTTATCCTCACTGAGTTTCTTATTTGGGAGTGCCGGATTTAAGCTATTACGTCTAACTAGGGTTTTGTTGACCATTAGGACTCCGGTTGACTTCCGATTTAGGGTTTTAGGTTTAAACTGATTCCAACAATTTTGGGGGTTTACAGTTATGAGTTGACTCAGTTTGACTTTTGGTGAAAATTAAAATTTTTTATTCCAAAATTCACCGAGGGTTTTAAGATCTTAGTATTTCGTTGTCAAGAGTTATTTGAATATATCGTTTTGATTTACATTTTAAGAATTGGGTAGATGATTTGATTGGCGTACAGATGTTGATTCAACCGATAGTTGGATTTTATATTTTGTTTCGAGGGTTATCATTTTCTCAAGACTAAGAATTTTCATGTTTGACTTGGTTTAGAATTTGGTTTTAACTTGGGTCAATTTTCGAGATTTCAATTTTGGTATTAGACTTCTAGGATTATTTTCTAAGAATTATGAAAATTTTCAAGGGTTTACATACACTGCTTAATTTGATCGTAAGAATTAATTTGGATTTATAAATTTTCAAGTTTGGTATGATCCCAGCAATATATCTTCATAACACAAATCAATTATCTATCTATAATCAATTATGTTATTATGCCACACAGATTAAAACAATCGAACAATTATGGATTCAATGTTCTAATTTATAGTACATTATCTTGCTAACTGAACAAATGAGCCCTAATTTGTATCAATAAAACAAAATAACAATATCAAAACGATTAGAATATATATGAATACCCAAAATAAATAACAAATCAATAAAAATTATTTAGATCTCACAATCCTTAAAGAACCGAAACTTATAACAATCCTTTGGCTAGAAAATTTGTTTTAGCCACTCATAGTCATGGAACTTCTCTATAGGGTTTTTGGAAGTTTTGATATATGTCAAATGGATGGAAACAACAACATAGGGCGTTCTTATAAGAAAAATTAATGGGATTTGATCTGTTACTACGTATGTCGTCTCAAGGTCATCAGTACTTGCCCTAGTGGTCGGCTTTCAATGTTGAAAATTAAATCCGAGAAGAAAACATTGTCAGCTTTGGATTGGTGTTGAAGATAGCTTTACGTAAGCGGCCAAAGGCTAATGGCTTTGATTTCCTTATAGTCGGTGTACATTGTTTGAAATTAATCTTCGAGAAGAGATGGTAGCCAACTTTGATGTTTACACTACCAGCATAGGTGTAGGTCGCGTCAGCCGGCGATGTAAATTCAGAATTAGCCGGCATACAGGTATTTTTTTTTAAGGTTGATGAATTCTGTTTCTAAGCTGGCGATGTTGGACTTGATTCTACTGAAGGCCAATGTTGATCATAGTGAAGGCGATGGCTTTGATTCCGTTTTGGCCAGCCTACATTGTTCCACTTTTCCAAATGTGCACAAGTCTTCTCCAAATTGATTATTTTTTTCATTATAAGTCCTTCAACAGCTGAAATATCAAAATAAACATAGTTAAGTACCAATTCCTCTTGATTTCTATAAAATGAATAATAAATTAAGCATGATTCTATAAATAAAAATTAAGTATAATGTGTCTTTATCACTACACCATGGTAAGGCCTATACCGTATAGCACTCCTTAAACCTAGTTACGTCCCTAAAAGATTCCAATGCTATATGATGGGAGAAAAGGATTACAAAAGAAGGAAGAGACAAAAGTTGTATAAATAATAGTCTCCTCGGGATTCCTAAAGGACCTATGCCCAGAAAAGGTGGTGACTACAACATAGAGATATCAACCTTTAAACCCTTTAATGAGCCTGCAGTGATGGGAACCTACACACATGCGTCATGCCGGGGGTACCCTAGTAGTAGTACACAAGTCATACTTGTATACTATTACTAGTTAATCTTCAAGAATGACATATTTTCAAACAATATGATATTTTATTTGCATTGATAAGAAATTATAAATACATATAAGCCATAAATTAGTAAATATCTGCCATCACAAGTAGTGAATATTATAATAATATTATCACCATAATTCTATTCTAAAAGTCTCTAAATGTATAATTGATAATACAAGTACTAACTATCTTATGACTAGAAATAAAAATTGATAACATAATCCAAAGATCCCATATTCTTCTAGCTTTTATGCTCTTACCGAAGCCATGCTCCTAGAAGTAACCAGCCATAGTCGTAAAGTCAACCTAAAAGGTCTTTAAGGGTGTGAGCGAAACCACGAGCTTAGTGAATAACCAAATATATTACACATCAAGCAGGTTTATCAACAAATCACATGTAATGCAACAATCAAGCATATGCACAGATACAAGTTTGGATGATCTAGAATCTAAACAAGAAAAGATTTACGCTTTCTTTTTAAAGTTGAAGAATAATAACTTTATATCCACTTACCTAGGAGCGACTAAGTATACATGAAAATAAATGATTTCTCATCCTAGGGTTATCTCTTTAGTTTAAAGGTATTTTAACTGACCATTTCCTACATCAATCCTTAAAAACTTTCTAAGTATTAATTATTTCAAAGCGATACTATGAGCTGCGTTCTTCATTGCTACTTAGTTCCTGTAGAGCCAACGGAACAAAGAAAATCTTAGAAGAACTAATATTTTAGAAAAACCAAGTATTAACAGAGAACTAAAATATTAATACGTAGCAGGCTATCACTCTTTTTGAATATACAATAATGCAGTTCGTATAATGCATGATTGTTTTTATTATAAAACTAATAATTTTTTTACTTAGGCTTATGGTGATCATACGTTACACACAAACATATAACATGCTTTTCTAAGTCATCAAACAATATGTATTATCACTTTTGTTATTATTGTTAATCAACCATAAAACTCACAACACACTTTCAATGTATTCCCACAACAATCATATTATTATCTTTGTATTACATATGCAACTAATTACAAGCACAAACAGTTAATAGTTCTGAATTACTCACCTGCTCATGTTGGCTAGTCATAGTAGTCTATTAGGAAATCTTCAATAGTATTAAGGTCACCTATTGGGATGAATAAAAATATTCATCAATAAAATATAAATTATATAACTAAACTCCTATGAGTGTCTAAGTGTCCTATATTGGTATTTGATTTTATTCCTATTACTATATAAGTCTTTTAATGGTCTTATGGTAACAATTATTATATAATATTTTATTTTCATTTTTCTTTTCTTGATCTTATTTGATATTTATATTTTTATTGGGTAGTTATAGAGTTTGTATTTAGTAGATCGATATTTTATCATTATTATTATGATTACTTTTATATTATTCCTTAGATGACATATTATGGTAACTAATATTTATTTTCTATCCATTAGTTTCATCATGTTTCTCTTAATCTACTTTATATGATTATCTTGTTATTTTTAAAATTACATTATTCAAAATTTTAGCTCATTCTAAATTTTCATTATTGTTTGTTCATCTATATAAAACAAATATTAGACAATTATCATGATCTATTCTTATTCGTTTAGTATAGTAATAATAATATTTTCTAATGGTTTTTAGAGTTTAACATTTCACAAATATTACACTTATTATTCTTTAAAATATTTGTACTTATTTATTAAATCTGTTATGTTTTTCTCTATTATATATATATATATATTATGTATAATCTATTTTGGACAAAATAAACTTCGTTAAGGAGTTTTGCATGTACTCTGGCATCCTACGTTGTCGGTGTTGAATCTCAGGATACCGGTGCTCATGTAATTTTTACAGGCTTCAATTTCTAGTGTACACTGGCTTCAACACTGCCAATGTTGAATTCCAATTTGTCGGCGTTCATTCATTTTTATGTAAAAAAAAATTTATGCAGCTTCTGTTTTCTAGTGTACGTCATCTTAACACCACCAACCTATCCATTTACACCGCCAGCATTGAGCATGTACACAGCCGGTGTAAGGCCAATGTCGACATTGTTCATCATCTTCTCTAATTTTCTTTCATTCGTAACTTATTTTCCTTATAATTTATACATATTATACTTATGTTTGAACTATTTTTAAGTGTTTTTAAATGCTCTAGAAGTATTTTTCGTGACATAGCAAAACAAATAACAACTTATAATCATCATACTATATGGTTTCTATTTCCTACATGTATCTAATGGATAGAATAGGGTTTAAGGTTAGATATTACCTTGTTTAATACTGCTAAAGTGATGTGCAATCCTTCCCAAGGCTTGAAACGAATCCTAGATGATAAAAGCATAGTTTAGACTAATGTTTTACATATAGACTACCTTAACACAAATTTTCTTACCTTATTTGTCTTCCTCCTAAGCTTGTTAAGGGCTGTTTTTATGGAGCTTGTTTATGGTAGTTTTGGTGTGTGTTTTGGTGGTGTAATATGGATGAATTTAGTTATTGTTTAAGTTGTTTTGCTTCTGCCAATATATTGATTTAACAACTTTGTTCCTTTGTTAATTATGAAGCTATAATATATATTTATTTATTTAGATGAGGAAGGAAGCAGCAAGGCTTAGCCAAAGGAGAAGAAATCCACCGAAAATGCAAATGGCATTTGTAAGCCTTCATGGCATTAAATGCATTGCTTACTTAGGTGTTTTTAATTGGTGTGTGTGTTACATTTGTTAACTTAGTGACTCCATCTTTTGAAATTTTTCAGTTGGGGAAAAAATCTAGTCAATCTCAACTGCAATTGTTTGTCAAATCGCACCGAAATTTAGGGAAAATTAATATAAATTATTTAGTTCATTAATTATCTTAGTTTTATGGTAGTTTATTAAGCTGAGCGAGTACAAATATGACAATTATTGATGAGTTCTGTCTCCTAAAAATTTATTTAAAGCTTCCACAAAATTTTTAAGTTATTATTAAGTTTAACTTTGAGTTTAAAGTTTATGCAATTAATTATTTTTAGGATTTTATCTCACTCGATTAGAGTTTACTAAGCTTAATAGACTAATTTTGGTTTCAGTCTCTAATACCTTTAATATCTCCTAACTAGAACAATGGTGTGATCTAAATATTTATTTGGAGTCTAGATTGTGAGTTATGGATCTGTTTTTGTTCTTATTATGTATTTATAACTCTAACAATTTATCCTTAAATTATCGTTTTCTAACTATAAGCTTTATTGATTATTTCTTATTTAAAATATTTCATAATTTGAATTTTTGATACAGGGTAGGAAATTCTATCTTTGATATATGTTACTATCTATAGAACTTTGTTTTAGAGTTTATAGATGTATATAAGTTCATATCTACTTGTGATTTTATTCTAAGATCTTTGTTGAGTCCTACACTAATCTTCTATTTTCTATTTTTATATTTCTATTACTTCTACTTGTTAAAAATTCTCAGGTTTACACATGCCCATTCCACTCTCACTACCTCTAATCCAATGGCATGCAAGATGTAGGAGTAACTTATATGCGCCTTTAAGCCCCTGAATTTTTCAATACTTGTAGATGAGAGCCTTAGAACTAATCTCGAATTGGAACCCTGAAGATCAAGCTAAGTTAAAATCAATCTATAGAAACTCTAAACGAGATAAAAAAAATTCAATAACCCTAGGGTAACAAATGGATTAGGTAAAACCCAAAACAGTAGAGGTAAGTGGTTTAATGAGAACGTATCATCGTCAAAATCTTTCATATACTACAACCTAATTGATCTGTTTAACCTTAAACACTAGAACCCCTATAATCAATCCAAGCCATCATAAGTCTTAGAAACCCTAGACAAAGTCAGATAAGCTGAATAACCATAAAAGTCTTATGAGTATAATGGAATAAAAAACCCCAAATATCAAACCCAGAAAACAAGTACCTTTGAAAATGAAGCAAATATCTAATAATCATTCGACTCGGAAACCTATGCTAAAATGATTTATCTATCTAATCTCTAACATGCAAATCAAAGCAATATATCCAAGTAATATTTAACAATAAAAAATAAGAAATAATTTCTGATATTAATTTATCAAGTCAAAATTTCATCAGTTAAACCAAACCGTTTTTGTATCTGATTGTAGCATACAAATCAAGATAACATCATCAGACAATAATTAATATAAAATAATATTCAATTATCTTTCTAATATCATATACTAAATTATTGAATTATAAAAAAGTCAGTTGAATCAAATTTTACTCATATTGTATTTTCCATAAGTAAATATTTGTCGATTCCAATTACTATTCATTACTGTTCATCACTATTTATATCAATCACTTTTGTCTCCCTATTCTTACAACACCCATAACTTTTCTTACTCCACATCTAATATTTCCTACTTTATATATTACTTTTCACATAACTTCTTCTGTACTCACTCTCTTTCCTCCCCCCTAATATTACATGTTGGTTCCCCTCTCTTCCTCTCTCAAATTCAATTTCGTTTTCACTTGTTTTTACATACTTCAATTTATCTATATTCCTTTATAAATACCCATATATCCCCACTCGTTTTCACTTTATAATCTTCACTTTACTCTCTCAAAGCTCTGTTATTTTCTCTCCTAAACTCTCTTCTCTCCCCTATCCCCAACTTTTTTTTTTAAACCGCCACTTCCCTCTCTGTCATTTCCTTATACGTACTTCATTTTCTTCTTTAGGAAATCTCGTTAAACACCTCTCCTACATCATTCTAAGTTCATGTATGTGTGTATTTAAATAATTTCCATAACATATCCCAATAATACATCATGTTAGGGTATGGAAAGATTAAAAAGACAACATGCTATGGACAATGTCATAATCATATTGCTATCAGTATGTATGTACGTATATGTATTTATAATCTTTAAAGTGTATTGATCACTAATCTAACTTGTTCATTTAGGTCCTTTATTTCAACTAAATTTATTTACAAGCTTTAGACTTGTCCATAAGTCACAATAAGACTAGTAACTTCTAGTCTTAGACTGGTTAAAAAATTAAGTCCAAATGAGACTAGAATACTTCAGGTCTCAGGGAGTCTTGACTAAAATATAAGACTCCCACTTTATTTCATTTCATCTCACTTTGGTTTTATTTAATTTATAAGGTAACTGGATTATTTCAAGTCCTGGGGACCTTGATTATGAGCTAAGACTCGTATGTTTATTCTTGCTACTTTTTTATGTTTCTATTACTGTTTCTACTAAGTTTTCACTTTAAATATATTATTGCAAAATTTGTGATTTTAGTTTCATGTTCATATACATGAAATATCCATAGTGAAGTTGTTATAATGCCAAATGATTTTTTGAACTTCCATATGTTGACAATTCTTTATTATGTAAAATATTTTCTAAAAACTCACTTTCAAGACATGAGAAAACCTTTTATCAAAAGAAAATTTTGAAACAAAACTATCCTTCTATTTTCCTTGAAAATGCCAAGACATGTAGGTGGTAGAGAGGATGTGAAATTTAAACTTTTCGTTCTCAAACCAATGACTTTAATGATTATAAGTAGCAAAAATCAAGAAACAAATCTTCACACCTAAATTTTCTAAAATAATGTCGAGACATAAAGGAAAGTTTTGAGAAAAATATAACTTCAATTATTTTGTTACCATCATAACTAGATTCAACACTTTGAAACTTAAAGGATCAAATGGAGTTTCATTTTAAAAAGCCTAGGTAGGCTAAAACTTTCGAGTTAAATTAAATAAAATATAAGACCCTCTTTTTGAGTCTAAACCACTCATTTAGGAGATTCTTTATACAAGAGAAAAATTTACAAAAAAAAAAAAAAGTCAATCTCCTAAATCCTCAAGAATGTTGAGACCTATGTGTAATACTTTGAAATTTTCACAACTTGAAATTCTTTTCTTAAAAACACAAGAAAACCAATGTTTTGTCAAATGAATTTTCAATTGAAACCTAAACAAAAATTTACAAGGAACAAAATAATGTATGACTCTTTATTTTAAGTTTAAATCATCTATTTATAAATACTAAAAGAAAAAGTTTCACAACGAGTTTTCAAAGTTTAAATCCTCATGAACCTAAATTTACCAAATTGTCATAAAAACTATTCGATGAAAACTATATTTTCAAGCAACATCACTAGGATCATACATGTGCTCTGTATTATTTGAGTCTCTAATTATGTTTAAATATAGGAATGATAAATATAAGTCTATAAAGGATAAAACTTACAAGATGTGTCAAAATGAGCTTAATCATAATTATGGGGATAATTCTACGGTCTAGTCATGGAATGACGGATAGTAACAGGTGAATTAATCTTGCTAGCACCATTCATTTTCCATCAAATTGGAAATTACTTTTCTAGCAAAATACAACCCAAAATAAAATGTCTGAATAAAAATAAAACAAATCTAAGTACGACAAAAAAAAAATTAAAAGAAGTATGGAAAAAATGAAAATAAATAAAAATAATTAAAATTTAATATACGACATAACTCTATGATTTTTTTTTAATGACTAACTTTAATATATTTGGAGTTTTTTTTTTATGGATGTGAAACTAATTATTATTAATAATATAATATATTTGAAGAAAAACTATCATATGTATTATGTATTTATGAAGAAGTTTAAAAAAATAAATTATTAACATATGTAATTAAAGTGTTCAATTTAGAATTAAATATTTATATATTTAAAACTTGTTGAAAAATCAAATTAAAAACATATCTTTCAACTGCACTATTATCATCAAATATCAATAAACAAAGATCAATAAGGCACTTTAACGTTCAATGTTTATAATAATTTTTTTAACTAATCAAGTGTACTATTATCATATGTCTTTAATTATTTTTCTTTTTGTGGCAACCACTATAACGTTCAACATTAAAGAATAATTTTTCTAACATATTTTAATTATATATTTAATCATTCACACATAAAAAATATTAAACTATATAATTTATCAGCTTTGCGTTAAATTATATAATTTTGTGAGACTCATGAAGAAATAAAATAATTAACATATTTCACTTAACTATACAATTATTACAAATATGAATACAACACTTTAGCTTAACTAACATATCTCATTAAAAGTGCATAAATTTATCAAAATGTGTAAATATTTTGAAAATTTTTGTTTACAAATATATCTAGAAATTAAGTAATTGAATTTTAGAATTGAGCTTTCAGACTACCACTTGACTCACGTTATAGTGAAAATCGTGCCTTTTGTGAAATGTATATTTTGCTAAGGATAGAACCCTAATTTGTGATATAAGCCATACACCAAGGAACTGAGCACAATTACGGTTATATCATTGTTAATATGGTCAAATAAGCTTTGGATAATTAATTTAGCTATACTATGGTAAAATGAGTCTTAAAATGAAGAATTCAGTTTGTTTATGATGATAATAATGCTTGTGTGGTGAAATGAGTCTTAGAACAAGTAAATGAGATATGTTATGGTGAATATGATGCATGTATGGTGAGCTGAGAAATGGAGTTAGGATTCAATCATATTATAGTGAAAATGGTAATTATGTGGTGGAATGAGCTTACAATGAGGATTTTTAGCCATGTAAAGGTAGATGAGCACTATGACAAGAAATTGAGACCTATATTGGTGAAAATAGAGGTTGCATTATAGATATCTTTGATACAAGTAATTGAGTATATAATGAATGAGCATTTACAATATGGACTTTGAAACTTTTTTGGTAAGAGTGGTTTGGTGATATCAGCATTAGGTAAAGGAATTGAGCCTTATTATGATGGAATGGCGCGAAAACATGGGTGAATTGAACATCACAAAATAGAATCAAGGCACGTTGAGGTGAGAATATATTCTTTATGTGGTGAAGTTAGCTCTATGCATAGAAATTAAGCCCTATAATAATGAAAAACATTATTATGGCAAGGAAACGGGGGTAATATCATGGTGAATATAGTTTGTATGGAAAAATGTGCCATGCACATCAAATCGAGCCCTTAATGTGAAGAAAATAGAGTTTATGTAAAAAATAACCCTACACCAATGAAATGGGGCTTTTCATGTGCAGTGTGCAGCACTATAATGAAGCATATATCAATAAATGATAAAATGTAGTATGATTAGTCATATGAGCCTCATTTAAGGAATCGTGGCCTATTATGATGATGATATGAGACTTACAATGATAAATTGAACCTCATGTGTTGAAATACCCATAGAATATGTAAATATTTCATCCTACCATAGTAAAATTGCCTTTGTAATGAAGAATCCCCTAGTGCAGTAAAATAGTCCCTAGAACAAGAAATTCCTTCCTACTATGGTAAACGGATACTGGAGCAAGAATTCCCTTCTACTTTGGTAAAATAGGACTTGAAACGAGGAATTTCCTCCTTATGTGGCAAAATGCCCCTTCGAACAAGAAATTTCCTTTTATTATGGTGAAATAACCCTTGGAACAAGGAATTCCCTTCTTTTGTGGTAAAATCGACCCTAGAACAAGGAATTTCCTCATACTGTGGTAAAATGGCCCTTGGAATGTGAAATTCCCTCTTAGTGTAATAAAATTGACCCTAGAACAAGGAATCTCCCTTTAGTGTGCTGAATTGACCCTTGAAATTAGGAATTCTCTTCTATTCTCATGAAATGGCTCTTGGAATAAAGAATTCCATCATACTGTCTTGAAATAGCCCATAAAATGGGAATTTTCCTTTTACTATAGTAAAATGGACCTCGAAACTAGAAAATTCCCCCTAGTTATGGTAAATGGCCCTTGGAACAAGGAATTCTTCCTATTGTGGTAAAATGGTCCATGGAACGAGGAATTCTCTCCTACCATGGTAAAATGGCCTCTAGAGCAAGGAATTCCTCCCTTAGTATGGCAGAATAACCCCTTAAACGAAGAATTCCCTCTTACTGTAGTTAGATGCTCCCTGGAACGAGGAATCACCCCTAGTATTATAATGCCCTAAAATTTAATTTAGGCATTACCACTACGTATAATACTTTATGCATTACATGCGTAGACTTCCTTGAATAATATGTTTATTGTGAACATTTGCTACTCACTTTTAAATTATCAAGTCTTGTAATTATTTTCTTTTAAATTGGATTTACATTTCATAAAAATAAATTTTACAAAAACATTTTATAATCTACTCTCATAAGTAGACTAACACCTACAAAGCAATTATATCATCAGGATCTCATATATACCTTTCAATGATGGTATACAAAACTTTAAAAACTTCATTTACAAAACATGGGCTCGAACAGGCCCCTTAAAAAAATATTACAACTTAAAATATAAATCCAGTACTTAAACAAAACATAAAACAAATATAAATAAAAATCCACGGTCCTACCCTACTGTCAAAATATAGACAGTTCTCCTTTGTTTGTCAAAGTATTTCTTTTCTCTTTATTTATAGTCTCCTATTACAAAAGCATCAAAAAAACATTCATACACAAAAACATTCATTTCCTAAGTAAATATTTATTTAAAACAACATATTCTCGATGTTATTTATGGTTTATCCTAACAAATTAACATAAGCCAATTATTAACTTATTAAGCCTATTTGACCTAGCTTAGCTAAATTAATGAGAGCTCATCATTTCATTCAATCACTAAGTCAAAGTGATTAAACTTAATCAATCAAATTCATTTTAATCAATATCTAACTTCTACAGTTAATCCAATTATTTATTAAATTTATAAATTAGCTAAACTCATGTTTAATTATATCATTTAACTAACACATCAAATTAACTATCATTTATCTATTTCATTTTATTTTCATTTCCTTCTTTCTTTCTTTTTCTTTTCTTCGTTTTCTTTCTTCTTTATGAATTGTACAGGGAACTAATCACGCTCGTGATGGGGGCCATGATCATCGTCACCATCCTCATCACTCTCATTATAGGGTATGTGATCTCTATCTACTGTTTCATAACGGCCGTTTTGGGGGCCATGATGGTCAATATTGTCCTTGTCACGCCCATGATCAAGGAGAAAAACGTGATTAGAGGAGATCACGCTTCTCATCATAGTCTTGATCAAGTCGTTGCCTTTAAAAAAAATTTGCTCCTAGGAGATCATGGGCTGTGTAACAGCCGTGATGAACAAGGGAATCATGTTAAGAATTTCCTTTGAGTTTTACACTAATTCTAATTACTTATTTTCATCAAACATCAACAAAACCGACTTGTTTTAAGTATAAACATGCATAATCTTAACTTGTAAACACTTCTATATATATATTCATATCATACTCCCTCAAAGCATTTTATCAAATACTTGGCTTATACATGTACACATATATAGGTTTTTCAACAAACATGTTCATACATCTTTGATTCATAACTATCATCACAAGTTTTACTATATATCTAGTCCCATCACAATATTTACGTGCATAAACAATAACTAAAGCGAGAAATAATAAAACTTATCTTTTTTAGCAAATCCGAAACATCTTGATTCTTCTACTCCTACTTCTTCTAAGCTCTTGGAGTTATATCTAGCATGATCTTCATCTTCTATCTTTGATTTTCTTTATAAACTTGTCGAAATTGAGATTTGTGGCTAGAGTTTTTAGAAATGGAATAAAGAGAAAAAGAGAGAAAAAGAAACGATGGAAAGGAAGGAATGAAGAGAGAGAGAGAAAGCAGCCAAATGAAAGGAAAGGAAAAGAAATAAGGATCATATATATTTTTAAAGAATTAGATGATACTTTAAGATAAATGTATCAGGTTTAAAACTTTCAGGTCAATATCTCAAATTCTAAAAGTATTTAAGAAATAATCTGAGGATCAATATATTAAAAATAAAGAGCTTAAGTTAGGAAATTGATTTACGAGATTGGTTTTTATCAAATTGATATTTAAGTTGAGCTTAGGCTCAAGACCTAATCTTTTTAGGCAAGCAAATGAATTCAAAACTGGTGGAAATTTATGAATTGGAATTTAAACTAAAGCTTAAGAGTTTAGGAATCCACTAAAGCTTAAGAGTTTAGGAAACAATATGTTTAGGGGTTTAAGAATTAAAATCTCAAATTTCAACTTAATTAATTATTAATATAATTATGTCAACTTGTCTAATTATATCCTATAATTCATTTGATTTATTTTAATTTATCTAAACTCAATTTCTAACTTAGGTGAAGGTTTATGGTATTTCAAGTATGGCTAAATGACCCCTGAAACAAGGGATTCTCTGCTACTATCTTAAAATAGTCCTTAAAATGAGGAATTCACCTCATAATGTGGTAAAACGATCCTTAGAACAAGGCATTCCTCCAATTGTGGTGAAATGGCCCATAGAATGAGGAATTTTCCCCTAGTACGGTAAATTGACGAATGTAGAATTCACCTCTGCTGTGGTAAAATTACCCTTGAAAACAAGAAATTCTCTCCTACTATAGTAAAATAGGCCCTAAAACAAGCCATTCCCTCTAATGTGGTAAAATGGCCTCTAGAACAAAAAATTTTCTTATAGTATGGCAAAATAACTCCTGAAACTAGACATTTTGCCGAGTAGCTTCCTAACTGGGACTTGATTCGACGGGGCAGGTTCAACCAGCCAAGTGGACCCAGCAGCGTGAGTCTAACTTGCCAAGTGTACCAACCAAGTCTACGAGTCTAAGACGGGTCCTCTAAATGGACCCTTGGATCCGCTAAGTCCTTAAAGGTCTATCCTTAAAAAAGAAAAAAATTAAAAATTCAATATATTCATTAAAAGGGGATGGGTCAAACCTATCCTGCCCTATCCCCTCCTCAAGGTGGTTCCAGGTCCTCATTTTTTGGACCCAGACTCGATGGGTCGGGTCACGGGTCGAACCTAACCCACCCTAGGGAGAAGTCTACTTGAAATGAGGAGTTCCCTCGTATTATCGTAAAATGGCCCCTTCGATGAGTAATTGCCTCTTGTTGTGGTAAAATGGCCCATGGAATAAGGAATTCCCTCCAACTGCAAAAAATAGCATATACAATATATATAAGCAAATATATTATATACGACATGTAAAGTATATATTAAATATTTATACTTTACAAATTATATATCCTAAATAACACATAAAATCATATACAGATTTTTTATATTAATATAGCATATAATATATACCCTAATTTAATATAATACTGTAACATATAAAATATATATATGTCTTAATTTAACATATTATTATAACATATAAAGTATTTGTATTCAATATAACATATGGTATGTTTATTTATCTTATATGTTAAAACATATGATAGACATATACGAATATATGCTATATTACTATGGCATCTAAATTATATATCACATTCGACATGTAAGACATATGAACATATGATATATTTTTTTATGTTTTAAAATAAAATATGCAAGAAACATAAACAAATATATCATATGTGACATGTAATATATACACATACTGTACCAATTTCACGTGTAAAGATTTTACATATTACTACAATATATAAATTACATATATCTCTTAAATAACATATAAGAACATACAAGTTTTTTATATCAATATAACATATAATATATTTCCTAATTTAATATATTTCTATAAGATATAATATATATCCTAATTTAATATGAAGACATATCCTATATGACATATAAAATACATATCATATATAACACATATGATATGTTATTTTATGTTTTACAAAATATATATATACAATAAACATGAACAAATATATCACATATAACTTAAAATAAATATATATTTATGCAAATTCCTTGCATAAAATTTTAACATATTACTATAACATATAAAATATATACATTTTATATAACATATAAGAACACATACAAATTTTATATATTACTATAACATATAAAATATATTATTTTTATCTCGCATAATAAAATACATAATTGACAAATACAACTATATACTATATAACATGTAAAATATATAACCCATTCAAATTTTATGTATAAAAGTTCTACATATTAATATGACATAATATATACACATCCTATGTAACATATAGGAACATATACAAATTATAGATATTACTACAACTTATAAAATATATATACATACTATATATCTTATATATATAACATACAAGTGCATTTATAAATATTTTATATTGCTTTAACATACATCTTAAATACATATAAAAGCATCTGTAATATATCCTATATTACTATAACGTCAAATATATATCATATAAAACTGATAAGTACAAAATACCCTAATTATTCACATGGCTTTAGTATGATATTATAGTGATTTTTATGTGAATAATTGTAGAAAAGGATACTGATTTGAGTAATATGTTAATTTCAGGATTAAGAGGAGATAATAAGCACCATGGAGACGTTTTGATGAATTACAACAAGTTTTGATGAGAAAAGTGCAAAGTGAAGAATTTCATTATACATGAGATTTCAACACAAGCTGTGTTGAGTGCTGGTGTTGGCATTAGAAAATGTACACAAGCTATTGTGAAGAACATGAGGACACAACACGAGCGATGTTTGATGCTTATGTTGGAGATAAGAAATGGACAGAATGCTTCGTGGAACGTACACGACTTCGGAACACAGGCTGTGATTAGGCTTGTGTAGGACTCCAAATCGCAGAAATCCGAGGAAATCATTGAAATGGGAAGCAACACGGCCCCGAACACGGCCCGTGTAGGATGCCCGTGTAGAAGAAAAATACATTTTCTTATAAATATATCCACTCGTGCTTTGTTTGAGAAACACACAATTGATAAGAAGAAACCCTAGGAGAAAAGACGTGCGAGAAGAAGAGGAACTCCTAACAATTTTCCATCACAAGACTTGTGGTTAAAGGGTGTAATCATCATGTTTTATGTTTATTCTTCATGGTTTATAATTGTAATTATTTTACAATGGAAGCTTAGATCTATATGCCTAGATTTTGAGAAACCCTAACCCTAATGTGGATTGAATTGATTTGTTGAATGAAGTTCTTGTTCTTGAATCTATTCATGTTGCTTGATTGTCTTAATCTAGTATATGCGCAATATTAGGTTATTGTATGATTCTTGTTAATTGAATCGACAGATTGATTAATAAGAAAGATCTAGCATGAGAAAGGTTTGAATGTAAATCTAGAGATAGATTACATGAATCTTTTGCATCAAGAATTTATCTTTATGAGGAATTGTGATCATTAATGCAACCTTTATATGCATCTAGTGAGGAAGAGATTTCCATTAGACATATAGGGTTAGGATTTAATTATCTCGAGAGGGAGGTTAATGAAATTAGGGTTCCTGCAATTCAAGAACACGTGCTGCATTGACGAATGTTATTAATAAGATTGATAGGGTTAGTGGTATATCAAGGTCTAGGGTATTGTTTTGTGATTGTTGAATTATTAAGGTTGTGAATACACGTTGATTGCGAATTAATTAGTTAATTAGTGAATCATAGTTGTTAGTAATAGTGTATTTAATTAGATTGCTAAATAGTGGAAAACCGTTAATTCTAGTAATTGTCTCAAAGATCCTGTGGACGATATCCGTTTGACCCTATACAACTATAGATAGGTACACTGCCTAACTGGTTAGGAGTTAATTGGAATTATAAATTTAAGGGTTGATACGATCTACATCAAGTTTTTGGCGCCGTTGCCGGGGATCTGGCACGCAATATTAGAAGAACCTTATTATCTACTAATTTAGCTATTTATTTTATTTTGCAATTTGATTCTTTCTCTTTTTGGACAACTAACGTTGACTTTGTTCTGTTTGATCTCACTTGCAGTTAATGTTAAGAAGTTCTTCGTCTGAAGACTTTGCTTTTGATCCCGAGATCGACAAACATATCACAGGAGAATCAGAGAAAGAAGGATTGATCTTAATAGTTCTGGGGCAATGGACGGAAGTGGAGTTGCAGACGGTCAGAATTTAGCTGTTGAGAGGAATGGAAATAACCCAAATCAGGGTGTCGCTAATGAGAAAATCCCCAGGGGTGCTCCAAATGCAATACATCGCCCTATGTGCGAGTTATTCATGCCTGATGTAGACGGGGTGGCACCATCCATTGCATGGCCCACTATTCAGGCCAACAATTTTGAGCTAAAACCTTCTTTGGTACATATGGTGCAGGTAAACCAATTTGGTGGAGAAGTTTCTGAAGATCCACACGACCATCTTACAAATTTTCTACATATCTGCACCACAATTAAAAGCAATGGAGTATCTGAAGATGCAATCCGCCTTAGACTATTTCCCTTCTCTCTAAGGGATAAGGCAAGGAGCTGCTAAACTCTCTACCTCCTCATTCCTTGACCAACTGGGATCAAGTGGCACGGAGATTTTTGGAAGAATTCTTTCCACCAAATAAAATGATCCGGTTAAGGAATGACATTTTTGCTTTCCGCCAATACGAAGGCGAGTCACTATATGAGGTGTGGCAAAGATTCAAAGAACTCCTAAGGCGCTGCCGTCATCATGGAATATCCTTGCATGACTTGATCAGGATTTTCTACACCGCCCTGGGTGACCACTTGAAAACAAAGATAGATGCGGTAGCAGTGGTTGCTTAATGAAAAAGAGTGCCCCAAGGCATATGATCTGATTGAAGAAGTAGCCGAGATACTTTCCATTGGCACAGTGAAAGGAATCGGCCACAACAAGCAGCAACAGCAATGGAATCCGAAACAGTTTCTCAACTCCAAGCCCAAGTGGCATCATTAACAGCTCAGATGAGCAGAATGAGATCTGGTATGGACGGGTATCCAAGTGGTGAGCCGTACGGTCCTAATGACAATCTAAGCATGGAGGATGTGAATATGATGAATAAATTTGAAAGAGGAGCCGAACTACAACCCTTACAGCAATACATATAAAGGGTGGAAGAATCACCCGAACTTCTCGTGGAGCAATCATAATACACAGAGGTCAAATCTTCCACCAGGTTTCCATAGGCTACCACAGCAACAACTCCAGCTCTTCCAGCACCACAGCACGTTCCTGCTTTGCCACCTTGAGAAAAAGCCAAATGTAGAAGATCTCTTGGCACAATTCATCCAAACTTCCGATGCTCGTCATAGGAATCAAGAGGCATCGATTCACAACCTGGAAAACCAAATTGGCCAATTGGCTAAAATGCTCTCTGAGCGACAACCAGGCTCACTCCCTAGTAACACTGAACCGAATCCGAAGGAACAGGTAAAAGCTATTAATCTAAGGAGTGGGAAAGAACTTCCAGGTATAGTAGAAGGGCATGAACAAGTTGTTGAGAAGGAGGTCGAAGAAGAAAAAAATTCTGAGAAGCACACCCATGAGATCGAAAAGAAACAATCGCCAATGGTTAAGGCTTATGTGCCTAAAATACCATACCCGGCTCGTCTCCACCAGAGTAAAGATAAAGATCAGTTTGGCAAATTCCTGGAGTTGTTTAAACAGCTCCACATCAATATACCTTTTGTGGAAGCTCTCTCGCAGATGCCTAAATACGCCAAGTTTCAAAAGGACCTTCTATCTAACAAGAGGAAATTGGAGGACGCGTCGACAATTGAGGTAGGAGCTAACTGCTCTTCCATTATTCAAAACAAGTTACCACCTAAGCTAAAAGATCCGGGAAGCTTCACCATTCCATGTGTGGTGGGGGAATTATCTGTAGAAAAAACACTAGCTGACCTTGGGGCAAGTATTACTCTCATGCCCTATTCATTTTTTAAGAAGCTAGGCTTAGAAGGTCTGACTGAACCCCGACCCACCCGCATGAGCCTTCAATTAGTTGATCGTTCGGTGAAAATCCCAAGAGGTATTATCGAAGACGTGTTGGTGAAGGTGGGTAACTTTATATATCCTGTGGATACTAGATATGGACGAAGATAGAGAAGTACTGTTAATTCTGGGAAGGCCTTTTCTTGCCACTGCAAGGGCGGTAATAGATGTTCAAGAAGGGAAACTCACCCTCAGAGTGGGGGATGAAGAATTGGTGGTAACGGTAGCTACAGCACTAAAGCACCCAATAGGGTCTGACGATTCCTGTTACTCTATCGACACTATAGACTCCTCTGTATCCGATCATATTGATGAAATTTTATCTAAATATGCATTAGAGTTGAGTTTGAATCTTAGTGCAGGTAAAGAAGTAATAGGATCGGATGTTAAGGCCATCACAGCTGCACTCGAGGCAAATGAACAATTCATTTCTCAGAAAGGTTTTGAAGAGTTAAAGAACGATACTAAGGAAAAGTTGAAAACCTCCATTGAAGAGCCGCCAGTGCTTGAATTAAAACAGCTTCCAAATTCTCTTGAATATGCATTCCTGGAAAAGAACTCCAAGTTGCCAGTGATAATTGCTTCGGAACTGTCCAGTGAACAGAAGGAACAACTACTTTCGGTTCTCAAGGCACACAAGCGGCTATTGCTTGGAAGATCTCCGACATCAAAGGTATTAATCCATCCTTCTGTACTCACAAAATTCTGTTAGAAGAAGGATACAAGCCTGTGGTCCAACCTCAAAGACGGCTAAACCCAAATATGAAAGAAGTTGTCAAGAAAGAAGTCATCAAACTTCTTGATGCGGGGATGATATACCCCATATCTGACAGCCCTTGGGTTAGTCCAACACAAGTGGTGCCGAAGAAAGGAGGAATAACTGTGGTCCCGAACGAGAAAAATGAATTCATTCCCACAAGAACCGTAACTGGTTGGCGAGTATGCATCGACTATAGACGGTTGAACGAAGCAACAAGGAAGGACCATTTTCCCCTACCATTTGTGGATCAGATGCTAGAAAGGCTTGCCGGACATATGTACTACTGTTATCTTGACGGTATGTCCGGATATTTTCAGATACCTATTGCACCAGAGGACCAAGAGAAGACCACCTTTACATGCCCCTATGGCACATACGCCTATAGGAGGATGCCCTTTGGGCTGTGTAATGCACCCGCTACATTTCAGCGGTGCATGTTAGCGATATTTGATGACTTGGTGGAGGAGATCATGGAAGTATTTATGGATGACTTCTCGGTCTTCGGCAATTCATTTCAAGCATGCTTGGCTAACTTGGAGAAGGTCTTGACCCGTTGTGAAGAGACTAACCTAGTACTTAACTGGGAAAAGTGCCACTTCATGTGTAAGGAAGGCATTGTACTGGGTCACAAAGTCTCTCAAAAGGGGATCGAAGTAGATAGAGCCAAGGTCGAAGTAATTGAGAGATTACCGCCTCCAACATCAGTCAAGGCTATTAGAAGCTTCCTTGGACATGCGGGATTCTACCGGCGATTCATAAAGGACTTCTCCAAAATAGCCCGTCCTTGACACGACTTCTGGAGAAGGATGTGCCTTTCATTTTCGATCAAGAATGCACTCATTCTTTCAACCTCCTGAAGGAAAAGCTTCAATGCTCCGATTATGATAGCACCATTGGAACCTTCCATTTAGATTATGTGCGATGCAAGTGATTTTGCAGTCGGGGCTGTCCTGGGACAAAGACATGAGAAGCGGTTCCAACCAATATACTACGCCAGCAAAACTCTTAACAATGCTCAAGAGAACTACACCACAACCGAAAAGGAACTGTTGGCGGTAGTATTTGCATTTGATAAATTTAGACCTTATCTTATTTTATCTAAGGTTATTGTGTATACAGATCACTCCGCATTGAAGTTTCTCCTATCCAAGACCGATGCAAAACCACGACTCATTCGGTGGATACTGCTCCTTCAAGAATTTGATCTCGAGATCCGTGACAAGAAGGGAGCGAGAACTTGGCAGCGGATCACTTATCAAGGTTGAAAGGGCCACACAAAGATGAGCTTATTGAAGCGGACATTGACGACACCTTCCCGGAAGAAAGGCTCTTTGCAGTATGCGAACTTCTAAGTTCTGAGGCACCATGGTTTGCCGACATAGCGAATCATCTTGCTGCAGGTGTTCCTCCTAGTGATCTGGATTATAATGCCAAGAAAAAGTTCTTTGCCGAACTCAAACATTACTACTGGGAGGACCCTTTCTTTTCCGAATATGTGATCAAATGATCAGGCGATGCGTCTCCCATGACGAAGGTTGGAAGATTTTATATGAATGTCACTCCGGTCCCACTGGGGGTCACTACAGCGCCAACCGAACCGCCCAGAGAGTCTTAGAGGTTGGTTTTTATTGGCCATCTATATTTAGATGCTCAACGTTTTGTTATGTCCTGTGACAGATGTCAAAGAGCGGAACCACCTCGAGACGTGATGAAATGCCCCAGAACTACATTCTGCATGTGAGGTATTCGACCTATGGGGCATTGACTTTGTTGGGCCACTTCCTACTTCCTTCGGGAACAAATACATACTAGTTGCGGTAGACTATGTTTCCAAATGGGTAGAGGCTCAAGCACTACCCACAAATGATGCCAGGGTGGTATGTAAGTTCCTGAAAAAGCTTTTCTCACGGTTTGGAGCCCCCGAGCCATCATTAGTGATAGGGACTCACTTCTGCAACTCTCAACTGGAGAAAGTTCTGAGGAAATATGGAGTCACGCACCGAATTGCAACACCCTACCACCCTCAGACAAGCGGGCAAGTGGAAGTTTCAAATAGGGAATTGAAGAGGATCCTTGAGAAGACGGTCAGTTCTCATAGAAAAGACTGGGCAGACAAGCTTGATGACGCCTTGTGGGCGTATAGAACCGCCTACAAGACACCTCTAGGAACTACTCCCTATAGACTAGTGTATGGGAAGGCATGCCACCTTCCTGGAAATTGAGCATAAGGCGTATTGGCCATCAAGCAGATGAACTTTGAGTTAAACTCCTCCGGACTCAAACGGAAGCTTCAGCTGAATGAACTTGATGAGTATGACCGCATATGAGAACATGAAGCTTTACAAGGAGAAAACAAAGAAATATCATGATGCTCACATCCGCCATCAAAAGTTCAAGGTCGGAGATCAAGTGCTACTCTTCAATTCTCATTAAAACTTTTCCCGGGCAAGTTGAAATCAAGATGGTCAGGTCCATTTTCTGTCAAGCAAATCTTTCCCCACGGAGCCGTAGAACTAGAGCACCCCGAACAAGGCACGTTCAAGGTAAATGGTCACCGGGTCAAATTATACCTGGGGAATGGAACAGAAATTGAAGATCGGGACGAGATAAACCTCCGACCACCAGTTATCTAGCCATGGCAAGCCACATTCCGTCGAGCAAACGACGTTAAACAACAGCGCTTCATGGGAGGCAGCCCATGTACATCTTAGGTAGATTTCGTTCCCTTTTCTTAGTAATTTTTGTGCTATCCCTAACCTATTTTCATCATAATGTAGGTAGCTCATGACTTCCACGTTCGGACCAGCGGGTACACTCAAAGTGTGGGGAAGATGAAACCAAGATCGTGGTAAGGAACTTTGTGAACGGTAATGAGGTAAGTTTCTCTTTTCACACGAATATCACTCAAAATACATTAGGAAAAAAGTTTGAGAGATACACAACGTTGCACAAACATCACGTCAGAATGCACATACTGCACAATTTTTGATTCCTACACGAGCGTCGAACACAGCCCGTGTACGATGCTCGTGTAGCACACACAAACATTCTGACCGATTTCTGAAGCATAAACGAGATATCCACACAGTCTGTGTACGATCAGAAATCCTTAGAGGCAACACTTTGTGCATTTTTGGAACGCTACACGAGTATCGCACACAGCCCGTGTACGATGCTCGTGTATCAACCCAGAACGTTCTAGTCATTTTTGAGTGATAAACGGGCTTCGAATACAGCCCGTGTACGAAGCCTATGTACAACCCAACACGCATAATATAAATACCCCACGCACAGAACACATGCACTTTCACTTTCACTTTCACTTTAACATCACGAAAGTTTTACTCCACTCACTTACACAAGCTACCCCACCACACCACGGTGTCACACTCCACGGGACCACTTCCAACTGACAGGTACGTAATGTTTCTTGTCCATATCTCTTTAGTTCCATTGGATTCCTTTTTCGCCATGAATAACATGCTCTACCCCACGTGATCTTCGGATTATTACTCTTGCAATAGTGGAATCTTGTGCTTTCTTGAGCTGCATGTCATGAATCTTGTTTAATTATCATGCTGAACGAGATTCTGAGTCGTGATGAACCACATTTGAGCAACATAAATGCTTAATCTACTAGATCCTAGGGTTCATCAAGAAATTTCAACTGTGATATATGTCACGCCCCGAAGGGTACCCTAAACGTGGCAGTCCGTCGTACACAATATTAAAGCCTAAGAATGACCACCTCAGTCACGCAAAGGCTTCCATACTATGTACAAGGCATCTAACACATGGAGGAGACTCATCGGAGTAATGCATTTTATGTTGATACACATTGAGAACAATGTAAAGGAAATTCAATTTACCATACTTCAGATACAAAGCACTATACTTCAAAATACAAATCATTAAACTTCAATTACATTCATCCACAGACTTCCTTACATAACTATTACAAGGCAAATCATAAGACCTAGCGGATAACTTCAACATTCTCATTTCTTGCCGGAATCCCGAAGCCATTCTCGGCTCCAACCATCTCGGTCCCCACTTAGCATTCTTGAAATAACCTGCTCATTTAAACAACTATTGGGGTATAAGCTATACTAGCTTAGTGAGAATTCCCTTAATTTCGTACCATAACAAACAAGTTATAATCAGTCATATGCTATGCATGAACAAACACGTGAGCAAGCAATTATGCATGGGTGTCCGGAACCCACACATAGAACGGATTTATGCCCTCCGTATCTTAGGTTAGGGATGGTATCGAAGTCTACACGACTGCTGCTAGTCCCCAAGCCTTCGGCTCATAGCATTCGCCTCGGCTAGGCTCACACATGGAATGCATCCCCGATGCGCCTTAGTTTCCTATGAATGAGCTCTGATCCCGGGTCTCATTATCCAAACGAGTCCTCGGACCATACCGATCGACTTGCGTAGGAGTAGCACGCTACCAAATGCAATATGTCCGATGCGATGCATGATCAATTTACTTTTTGCTTAGGTCAAAATATTTATGCTTTGTTTAGAATGACCAGCCAATATCATACACATAACAGAAATAATATGAACAGGGCAGTTATCCAATCAAATCGTGGTTTCGATATGCTTTAGTATTCTTTGGCATACATTCATCACAGCCTCATCGTATATCCCATCCCCATTCATATCGATTTTTATCTTGTTCCTATAATCTAATGCAACTAACTACAAGCACAATCACGGTAACAAAACAAGGAGAAAACTCACTCGGCCATTGGATCACCAGTCTTCTAGTAATAATAATCCGGTGGTAGGGAATCGTCGATCTCGGGATCTCCTAAAAAGGAAGAAATACTCTAATAAGTATTTCATCACTTAACTAATCCAAACTATCTCATTCAAACTATCAAATTTGCAATTCGGGTCATAAGCGGAAATTCCAACTTAAAACGGCCATAACTTGGTCATTTTAATTCTGAATCTCACAAATTATATATCGATTTCTATCTACTTCGAAAGATCTATCTATTTCTAATATTATTTTCAAGTTTTGAAAACTTTGAAGCTTCGAAAAGGTCGGATCAGATTAGGGCAGCAACAATTTCGATTTCCAAAATAGCTTTGTAAATGGTTGTAATGTTCCTACTATATAAATTAGCTATACATGCAATATGAGTGATTTCCTAACATGAATGGCATGAATTTAGTTTCATGTATGCATGATCTTGATGATTTTTGGTAAAAGAAAATTTGGAACTCCTTATTTTGCAAGACTTCAACTATAACTACTTTTTGAAAAATCTAGTTTTCTAACTTTGATTATTTCCATTTGTTTTGGATTTATTACTTAAGAAAATATAATTATTTTTGTTAAAATTGAGTCTTCATATATATATTACTTATGACCTTCATTTCTACATAAAAATTTCCATTTTACACTTTGTAAATATGTTTTCCAATATGATTTACTCAAAAATCCGAATTTGGTAAAAATTGGTTTTTGAGTGATTCCTTTGGGAAAAACTTGTTTAAAGCATTAAAATTTAAGGCTTTACCATATCAATTACCTAAGGACTTCATTTAACACATAAAACTTGCAATTTGAGCTCAATTACTAAGTGATCACATATGCATCATCTCAAATTACGAATTTGACAATTTGATCACTAACTCAAATTTTTCCATTTTAATTCCATTTCTTGTTTTATACATTACTCATGCCTAAACTCATTTTAACTTGTAAAAATCATTGCTTAATGATATCTATTACCTATACTCTTCATTTTTCACATAAAACATGAGTTTTGGAGTTGATAAATGGGTTTTAAAAATTGGTCTTGGTTGGGATCCGAATTTAGAAAATTTATTTTTGGTCATATCTTTTGATAAAATCTATCTAAGCTTATGAAAATCCATTCCTTACATATCATATCTTATGAGCCTTTCATTTCTTAGATAAAAACTTCATTTTTGAGTTGGAAAACATGTTTTTAAAATATGCCTTGGCCAAAATCCGAAAATAACATTTTTGTTTTGAAAATAACTTTTGAAAATCACATTAGATTCTTGTAAAAAGAAGTCTTGATGATATTCATATATTAAGCCTTCATTTTCTTAAGTAAAAATTACATTGTGACACTTGGAAAGTGGTTTTTAAATATGAGTCTTGCCAAAATACGAATTTCACTACTTTTGTTCAAGTTCAAATCTAAGATCTACACATAATATGAACATAGATCTAAACTTTACTTATCAAAATCATTCATTTATGTTGTCTATACCTAAGCCCTTCATTTTAAATGAAAAATATACATTTTGAAGTTGAAAACCCACTTTTCTAAATATGGTTCCATTTTCATCCGAATTTTCAAAAGTTGTTTTTGTTGAAAATAAAATAGATCTTGAGTTTCCTACAACTTTCCTACCATCATCATGCTATTACAAGTTGTTCATGATCATAAAACATAAGTCTAATGCATGTATGAACCTAAAACAACTAGATCTAGCCTTCTAAACTAGTTTTGAAAGCATGAACACATGTGAATGAGAATATATGCATAAATCATAAGTAATAACAAGAATAATAACTTAAATAGCAAGATCTATGGCATAAACAAAAATCAAAGCTTATAAAAAGTTAGATCTACCATATATATCAACTTTAAACAAGAAAATAATTGTAATACAAGATAATAAAAGTGGAGAAGAGAAAGATTTCATTTTTGGCATCATCATCCTAAGCTTTTAAGTTATGGAAGTTCATTTGATGCATGAAACCTTCATTACATTTTACCTATACCACTATGGAAGCTTAAGAAGAAGGTTTTAAGAAATCTTCAAGAAATATGTGTGGGAGCTCCAAAAAAATATAGGGGCAGCAAGGTTCCTTGCAAGAACAAGAGAGAAAGAAGAAAGAAAGAGAGGAAAAAGAGAGGAAAAGAAGGAGTAAAAGAGATAGGGTTTCAAATGAATGAAAATGAATAAATGAAAGGCATTAAATGGAGAGAGAGGAGGGTATTAAATGAAAAAGAAAAAAAATAAAAAAGGGCAAAATTGGATGCTGTCCACGTGAATTTGAGTGAGGAGAGAGAGGGTTTGTTTGAATTTTTTGACTAAAAATTGAATTGTGTAATAAATGGTGTGTGTAGCTTCTTTAAGAAGGAGTGGAATATAATTAAATTGGTCAAAATATGAGTAAATAAAGGACAATGGCAGCCATAAATAGGGTCAAAAATCTGCCATCAATTGTGGGATAATGTGTAGAAAGATTGAAGTGAAAATGAAGTGATATGTGTAAGGTGTACTTGAAGGTATGGGTTGTAAAAGTACTTTATTAATAAAATAAAATAAAATTGGAAAATTTATTCCAAATAATTGTAGCAGATTTTCATAATTAAAATTAAATAATTATTTGAATTATTTTAGTATTTTAACAAATATGTTACCGGTATGATCAAAATACGCGAATATGGGCTATAAATAATATTTTTATAACCCGAAAAATTCTAAAAAATTATTTTATGAAAATAAAATATTTTTAAATTATTAAATTATTTTATTTTATATTTAGTATCGGGTCTTAAACAGAATCTGATCCCGTAAAGACCCGAAACGAACTAAATTTTAGAAAAACAAAATTTTCTATAACATATAAAATATTTATCTAAAAATATAAGATTTATAAGAATAATAAAATTTTTAATAAAATAAAAATGAATAGTGCAAATGACTAATCAATTACCGGTAATAATGAAATTACGATAAAAAGGTTATAACTGTAACTTTTATAACCCGAAAAATTATATAACTGATATATTTAGAAATCTTATGAAATTACGAGTCTAACGGTACTATTGGTATATTTTTTATATCTCGAGCCCCGGGACACGCTTTTCGAAGTCTGTACCCGAACGATTTCGAAATAGGTCAAAAATTTACCAATCTGATATTTTTAAACAAACTCATATTACTATGAGCTATTCTACATATTTAAACTACATCTCGGCCTCTAGGGCTAGGGGCGCTAGATTGCCGGACTTACACTATTGTATTCCGGTTAGGGTTTCCGGGTGATTTTTCGGTTTAGGCCTTTGCCAATTTGGAAACTGATATTTATGTTTATACAACATATTTAATTTGAGAAATTTATTTTAAATTTTATTTTTGTAAGTATTTAATATCTTTTAATGTTTTCGGAATTTTTGAATTGAGTTTCATTTCCGAAAGTTAATAGTTATTTAATTTTTGATAATTCGTTTTTGGGATCTATATTACCCGATTTTATAAATCGGAGTCACGTATGGAATTTGTCGTATGTAGTGGTTTTGGAATTGTAATATGTTGAGTTCTTACTTTGTTTTTGAGAATTCTTATTTTTCCCAAGATTCGGAAATTTTTCGAATTCGTTCGCGATTTAAGACTAGTTGAATTCGGTTTTAATTTGGAGTGATTTTTAGGGTTTATTTTCGAAGTTCATCTTGAAATTATTTATTAAAATTTTCCGGGGCTTACAATATAAATTGGGGCTTTCCTAATCTTTGTGCAATTCGCCTCCCATAGGATCTTGGTGTACATGTTTCATCACGATTCCATACGTGATTCACCTTAATCGTACTACTTAGGGTTTCACATGAAATCTTGTTAGGACGAATCTTGATGAGTAATGATGATCCACGCGTGTTAGTTGTTTATAACGGCCATGGTATCCATAGTCTGTCAAAGATTTGTACACGAGCTTTTGCACGACCATTTTTCGCGCGCTCGTGTTGGATCCCTAAATTGACTTTAAGTGTCGTAAACAACCATCCTACACAGCCTGTGTAGGATACCAATTTTCATCAGAATACTTTGATCCTATTGTGCATTGTGTTTCAACAACCCCAATTGCTTACCAATATCACTTGAATGCATTGCATTGTTGCATAGTAATGATATTGCATTGTTATCATGTGGATTAAAGATACTCACGTGTCCCAAATTTCTCGCAGATATGAGACATAAGAAGGTTTGCGTTAAGAATCCCACTCCTTCCACAACTCCCTCCAGTTCAAAGCAACCGACGACTAGCCGCTCTAATAAAACCACCTCAAAGAGATCGAAGAAGCCAGCAACCCCCTCCAAGGCCAGGACTCAACCATCCAAAAAGAAACAAAAGCTCCTACAGGAGAAAGCCGACTCGGAGATCTATTATAAGAACGTCTCCGACAAATCTTGGAGCAAGAAAAGAAAAGCTCGGCTATCTTCCAAACCATTCGGAGCACACCGATATGTTGATTGGGCATTGATAAGGAACTACGGAATTGAAGCCGAAATCAAGGACCTACTCTCCATCGGCCCATGGGAAAAACTCTATGACATCCGCACTCCCGCTTATCATGACATCACAGTGGAAGTCCTGTCCACTCTCGATTTGGATGATAAAGATTTCAACAAAGGAGTCCATGGTACACTCACTTTTCTTGCTTATGAACGTATTACAAGGTGCCTCTATACAAATTTTGTGTGTACATGGGACTCTATACTAAGGAGGAGACCCAATCTGAGACTTTTCAACAACTCACAAACAGTTGGCCCAAGGGAGCTACACAAATTGACTACTGGAAAGTCCTTTGTGAGTCGGATATGGATTATTTTCCTTCAAAATCCAAGGTCTCCTCCATGCGCAATGTCCACTATAGAGTCATCCATTGGATGTTCACCAACACAATTGGAGCTCGGAAGAGCAGCACTGGGGTGGTAAACAATTTTGAGCTCTTCCTTCTCTATAGCATTGCTAGTCGGTACAAGATCAATGTAGGAGTGGAGTTGGCTCATTATATTTACCGCCAAGCCTCCGATCCATGGTCTAAAGGCATCTACTGCGGCGGCTACATCACCAGGCTATTGTAGGGGATGAATATCTTCAGGGAACCCGCAGGAGCCACTCTTGTTCTAGTCACTAGAGTGACTAATGGGCCATTTGCTGGGTGGGGGCTAGAAAAACTGATCAGCACTCCAAGGAGGATGTACTCCACACCCCCTTCCCACAGACCATACACCACCCCAGGAGCCTCGACGTCTCAGGTTCCAGCCAATGCCGACCAACGCTTGGTTAGGATGGAAGTAGATATACAAAAGGAAGAAAGAAGGCCAAGAAATTCAGAGCTGTGATAAATTTTTTGCAGGGTATGGCGAGATGTATGAGACCGGCGCCCACTGATCTTCCCACTTACAACAGTTCCTCCGAGGATGAAGGGCACACCCCAGCAAAGCTGTCATCGGAGAGTGAAGAAGTGGCCGAGTCCGCTGATTATGATGATCAGGAAGCGGACGACGAATCTGAACCGGCGGTGGGTGATGAGTCGAGCAAGAGGAGGGAGATGATGATGGCGACGATGATGGAGATGATGATGAGGATCCGGACAACTGATTTTCTTTTTGTGTTCTGTGCTGAATGAACCGTAGTGGGACCTATAATATCACTACTCTTATTGTGAAGAACTACCGAAAAGCTTTTGATTTTGATGATTCTTTCTTCTCGCAGGACTATGGGATAGTTTAGCTTAGTTTAGTTAGTTCTTCTGTTTTCTAGTTTTCTTTTTCTTTTTCTTTTACCTTCTTCTTTTTCCCTGCAGCAAGAATGACTATGGGTTCTCCATCCTCTTATGCAGCTGATCAGTGCGGATACTCCTTGCATTCTTTTTCTTCCCTTCGCTTATACTTGCTGCTCCACTATATTCTTCTAAAATCGGGGAAGTTTCAGTTCTTTTCTTTGCTTTTTATTTTTCCTTTCTTTTCAAGTTTCCCTTGGGCTGTGATATCATCAACGACATTGAGGTCAATGTCTACCTTAAAGTGTGGGGAAGTTTAAGGAAGGAAATAAATTTTTGGGTATTATGAGCTTATCTAACTTTAAACAATCGCTAATCAAGTTTCCCCCACTTATGAGTACTTATGAGATTGAAAGTTCACATTTTTCAAGAATCTGAAATTGTACTTAATCAAAGGAGATTTAGCATTCAATTATAAATTGGAAGTGATTTGATGTGCCTTACTCACCTATTTTGTAATTGGTTTACTTAGTTAAAGTTTTAGGATGAAATCTAAGTGGAGCAAATTTACTTACTATTTAATGATCAAATCTTAAGTTGTGAAGGATGTTGAAGTCCCTTGTTAAAGTTAAATGGTTGTGTTCCTAAGCTTGTTAGTTAGTATATTTAGTTTTTCAAGAATTTTGAAAACTTTTCTAACCTTTTGAAAGGGGTATATGAAACCAATCACTTAGTGATTCTTTTTGAACGATTTCTTTGAATTGGAATGAAATGAAATTGAATCAGTTGTTGTGTTAAATGGAATGTTAAATCTTAGTTAATATGGGTGGGCTTTGGTCCCTCAGAAGAGCGAAGTCTGACCCCGCTATTGACTATACAATTCTTTAAAACAATTGATGAATTACAAGAATCTTTACTCTGTTGACTTTGGAAACCGAGTTAAGAGTATCCAAGCTTGAATGTTAAAGTGAGGGAGAGTTCGTTGGGGTCCTTTTAAAACCTGGTCACTTGGATGATGAATCCGGGATGTGCCGACTCAATGATCTCACTATAACGAGAAGTGCGGAAATGAAATAGAAAAGCTGAAAAGAAGCGGGCTACACCCTGTCTAGAGGAAAAATGAAAAGATACGGGTTAAACTCCGTCCCTCTGAAGGCTATTAAGGGAATTTATGGGGAAATTGCAATAAAAGAAAAATCTAGGGGATTCATAGATACCATATACTTTTGCTCTAGGTTGCTAAGTTTGAAGAGGTTGTTTAATGTTTATATACTCTCTAATTAGTGGTGGAATACAATTAAGTCGCTTTTACTTTGATTGACTTTTATTTCTTTTATGACTCAGAAGTGGTTCTTAAATGGCAGGGGTAATAATTTGGTTTACTTTAGATTAATCTTAAAAATTTTATTATAGTATGCCAAGTACAAGTACAAGTATGGTAGGTTTGAGTGGTGGGCACTGCTAAATCACTATTGAAGAATTGGAAGAGTGCTATGTCGAATTGAATTGAATTGAAATTTTATTGATGAAATTTTGAGTATAATTGATGATGGATTTCTTTATCCTTAGTTGTTTGCTTGAGGACAAGCAAACGGTTAAGTGTGGGGAAGTTTGATAAGTACAAAATACCCTAATTATTCACATGGCTTTAGTATGATATTATAGTGATTTTTATGTGAATAATTGTAGAAAAGGATACTGATTTGAGTAATATGTTAATTTCAGGATTAAGAGGAGATAATAAGCACTATGGAGATGTTTTGATGAATTACAACAAGTTTTGATGAGAAAAGTGCAAAGTGAAGAATTTCATTATACATGAGATTTCAACACAAGCTGTGTTGAGCTGGTGTTGGCGTTGGAAAATGTACAGCAAGCTATTGTGAAGAACATGAGGACGCAACACGAGCCATGTTGGATGCTTATGTTGGAGATAAGAAATGGACAGAATGCTTCGTGGAACGTACACGACTTCGAAACACAGGCTGTGATTAGGCTTGTGTAGGACTCCAAATCGCAGAAATCCGAGGAAATTGTTGAAATGGGAAGCAACACGGCCCATGTAGGATGCCCGTGTAGAAGAAAAATCCATTTTCTTATAAATATATCCACCCTCTTTGTTTGAGAACACAATTGATAAGAAGAAACCCTAGGAGAAAAGACGTGCGAGAAGAAGAGGAACTCCTAACAATTTTCCATCACAAGACTTGTTGGTTAAAGGGTGTAATCATCATGTTTTATGTTTATTCTTCCATGGTTTATATTTGTAATTATTTTACAATGGAAGCTTAGATCTATATGCCCTAGATTTTGAGAAACCCTAACCCTAATGTGGATTGAATTGATTTGTTGAATGAAGTTCTTGTTCTTGAATCTATTCATGTTGCTTGATTGTCTTAATCTAGTATATGCGCAATATTAGGTTATTGTATGATTCTTGTTAATTGAATCGACGGATTGATTAATAGGAAAGATCTAGCATGAGTAGAAGGGTTTGAATGTAAATCTAGAGATAGATTACATGAATCTTTTGCATCAAGAATTTATCTTTATGAGGAATTGTGATCATTAATGCAACCTTTATATGCATCTAGTGAGGAAGAGATTTCCATTAGACATATAGGGTTAGGATTTAATTATCTCGAGAGAGAGGTTAATGAAATTAGGGTTCCTGCAATTCAAGAACACGTGCTGCATTGACGAATGTTATTAATAAGATTGATAGGGTTAGTGGTATCAAGGTCTAGGGTATTGTTTTGTGATTGTTGAATTATTAAGGTTGTGAATACACGTTGATTGCGAATTAATTAGTTAATTAGTGAATCATAGTTGTTAGTAATAGTAGTATTTAATTAGGATTGCTAAATAGTGGAAAACCGGTTAATTCTAGTAATTGTCTCAAAGATCCCTGTGGATGATATCCGTTTGACCCTATACAACTATAGATAGGTACACTGCCTAACTGGGTCGTAGGAGTTAATTGGAATTATAAATTTAAGGCCTGATACGATCTACATCAAAAACACACACACACACACACATATATATATATATATGATATGTTATTTTATGCTTTAAAATAAAATTTATAATATACATAAACAAATACATCATATATAAAAAGTGGTTATAAGATTGAAATTAATAGAGAGAAAGTGAGGTTACAAAAAAAAAAAAAAACCGATGCAAAGGAAAAAATAAAAAAGTGAAAGACATATAAGAAAATAAAAAGGTGAAAGAAGAGAAAAAAAAGTTAAAAAAATAAAACAAAAGGACAATCTTAATTGAAAGGAAGAGAAAAAAATAGGTATGTGTTTAACCTGTACAAAAAATTCCAAGTTAATATGATCATATGCTATAATTAAATCTAAGTAAATTAACGGTCTAAATCTTGACAAGACCGGTCTCGTAAAATTAACTAACGGGACCATAAGATCTCCTTAATTATGGGCATGATCTGTTGTAAGCCCTTAGTTTTTTTCTCTTTTTCGATACTCTTAGATGAGAACCTTAAAGCTAGTATTAAACTAGAACTCAAAAATCGAGCCAAGTTAAAACCAAACTCTAAGAAACACTAGACAAGATCAGATAAAAACTCAATAGACCTAAATATCTAATACGTGTGACGGGACTAGAAAACCTCAATTACCAAACCTTAAGAAAAAGTACCTTCGAAAACAAAATGAAAATCCAATAATCATTCAACTCAGAATCCCCATGTTGAACAATTTGTCTATGTAATCTCTGACACATACATTAAGGTCGTATATCCAAATAATATTCAATAATAAAATAATAAAAAAAATAAATTCCTATAATATGGTATTAATTTATCAAGTTAAAATTTCATTAGTTAAACCAAACCGCTTCTATGGCTCGCAAACCGAGATAACCTTACTAGATAACAATTAATGATAAAATTGTAAAACTCGAGATCCTTCAATAGCTTTACAAATGAATCTTATATTCAGAATTAAAACTAATACCAAAGTCAAACTGAGTCAACCTTAGAATCCTAGACTCAATTAGATAATTCTAAGAATCCAAAAATATCAAATAAATTATAAAAATAGAGTAAAACTTAAATTATGAAGCAAATATATATTATAAGTGTAAACTCCTAAATTTTGTAACCCTGCACGTAAATCTTAAAGCCGAAATTCAAACTGGATCCCTAAAAGCCAGGCTAGGTCAACAATAAGTTCTAGAAGACCTAGATCCGGTAAGGCTACGCTAGAAACCCTAAAAAATAAAAATGAGATACCCTATATTATAACATGGAAAATTTCATATAACCTTAAAAGATCATATTCGCCAAAAAGTTTTCTGTTTTGAACCCAAACGGGATCAGTTTCTAAAATCAGGGTACCAACACGCAAAACAAGAAAAATTTTCTAACAAACAATCTAGACTCGTAATATGATAATAATTCATTAAAATATCATATATCATTTTTACAGCTCATAAAAATGACAGTTATGACTTGTGTTGCATATTTTTATCTCTACCAATAATTTATTTGTCTTGTTTACTATTTATTACTATTTACTACTATTCACCTCCCTACACTTTTTTTTACACCTACCTCTTATAATTTTCTTTTCCATAAAACTTTATTACACTTTTTACTTAACTTCCCTTCTGCTTCATTATATTTTCTCTACTTAATTAATATTTTTCCTTCTCTTTTTATTAGTGGTAGTTGCTCCCCTCTCCAATAACCCTACCCCACTCTCCCCACCACCACCACCCTCCCCTCCCCCCCCCCCCCCGGGAACAATAACAAGGCAAATCTTTCCCTCCATTTTCTTTTCTTTTTCATTTATTTTACATCTTTTATTTCCTCCTTTTTCCCTCTATAAATACTCCTTTCCTTTGTCACTTTTTACATACTTTTCTTTCACTATATCAAAACTCTACCAATTTTTCTCCATAACTTTTCTCTCTAAATTTTTTCTCAAACACTTTCCTTCCCTTTTTCATCCATACACAAATCCTATGTTCTCTAAAATTCTTCTTTCATTAACTATGTTAGGTAAACACTAAACCTCCTCCATAGATTATGTTATGTGACATGAAAAGTATTTTCCATATAAAATCCCCTTGATGCATATGCTAGGAAATGAAAATGTAAAGACAACATATTGTTCATGTCATGTTTAATGTCATGATCATGTTTATGTTTATGTTTATGTATTGTTCTTGTTACTAACTTAACTTTTTATATATTAATAGCTATATGTAATACTTATATTATTTAGAGCCTAAATGCTCAATAATCTAATGTAAGCTCTGGAAAATTTCAGTAAATAATTCTAAAATAAACTCTAAAATGATTCCAAATTAAAACCGAACTTCGACTAGCCTTAAATCATGAACGAATCTAGAAATTTCTTAATCTTGAGAAAATGAGAATCCTTAAAAATAAAATAAGAACTCAACGGTCTTCAAATCCAAAACCACTACGTATGACAAATTCTATACGTAACTCTGACTTATAAAATTGGGTAATATAAAACCCAAAAACAAATTATTAAAAAGTAAATAACGTTAACCTTCGGAAATAAAACTCAATTCAATATTCCGAAAACGTTAAGAGATATTAAATACTTACAAAAATAAAATTTCTCAAACTAAATATGTTATATAAACATAAACCCTCAGTTTCCAAATTGGCAAAGATCTAAACCAGAAATCACCGAGAACCCTAAGTAGAATATAGTAGTTTTAGTTCAGCAATCTCGCGTTCTTATTCCTAGAGGCCGAGGTATAGTTTAAGTATGTGAGTAGCTCGTAATAATTAAGGTCGCTTAAAAATATCAGATTGGTAAATTTTTTACTTATTTTGAACCCGTTCGGATACAGACTTTGAAAAGCTGTCCCAAGGCTCGAGATATCAAAAATATACCATTAATACCATTAGACTCGTATTTTCATAAGGATTTCAAAAATTTCAGTTTTATAATTTTTCGATAACTATAAATATCTGATTTTGCGATTATATTCGTATTTCATTACTACCGGTAATTAACTAGTCTTTTGCACTATTCACTACTATTTCATTACACAATTTTACTATTCTTATAAACCCTTATATTTTTAGATAAATATTTTATATATCATAGAAAATTTCGTTTTTCTAAAATTTAGTTTGTTTTAGGCTTTTACGGGATTCGTTTCTATTTGAGACTCGATACTAAAAATAAAATAAATTAATTTAATAATTGAAAAATATTTTTATTTTCATAAAATAATTTTTTAGATTTTTTCGTGCTATAAAAATATCAGTTATGGCTCATATTCACGTATTTTAATCATATTGGTAACTTATTTGATAATTCACTAAAATAAATAAATTAATTATCTTATTTCAATTATGAAAAATCTGCTACAAAAATTTGGAATACATTTTCTATTTTTTCTTATTTTTATTTTATTTATTAAGAAAGTACTCTTACAAACCCATACCTTTAAGCACATCTTTCACACATTACTTCTTTTTTACTTCAATTTTTCTACACTTCACTCATCACTTCATGGCAGATTTTTTTACTTCTTCTTGGCTGCCTTGTCCTTTGAAATACTTCAAAAATTAATTAAAACAACCCTCTTTCAATCCTTCTTTAAGAAGCTACACATACCATTAATTACATATTACAATTTCAAGTTGAAAACCAACTAAATTCCCTCTCTCTCTCTTCTTTTGAATCACGCCAACCATGAGGAAATCTTGCTGCCATTTATTTTTTTCTCTTCATTTAATGTGTCTTTAACTCATTCTATCTTTCTTTCTCATTCACACATCAAACCTTTACCATTCCTTACACTTTTCCTCTCTATTTTTCCTCTCTTTCTCTCTTCTTTTGTTCTTGTTCTTGCAAGAGCACTTGCTGCCCCTATTTTATATATGAGCTCCTACACATATTTCTTCAAGATACTCTGATAAAACTCTTGTCCAAAGCTTCCATAGTTGATGTAGGTAAAGTATAGTGAGAGTTTCATGCATCAAATGACCTTCCATAAGCTTAAAAGCAAAGGATGATGATGCCAAAATGAAACACTCCACTTATCCATGATTATTCTCTTGTATTATTATTTTTTCTTGCTATAAGTAGTTATATTTTGTAGATCTAACTTTTATGTAACTTTACTTATGTTTATGTTTCGATCTATGAGTTTATAGTTTACTACATAGATTTTTTTTATATTTATGTTCATAGAAAGTGTAGATCTTGGTTTTGAACTCAAACAAAAATGGTGAAATTCGTATCTAGGCAAGACCCACATTTAAAATCCACTTTACAAGTGTCAAAATGGAAGTTTTACTTGAAATAATGAAGGCTTAATGGGTATATATCATCAAGACTTAACTTTATATGGTTCAAAGGTGATTTTCAAAGATTTTTTTTTAAGACAAAATTCTATTTCGGATTTAGGCCAAGGCCTAGCTAAAAACATTTTTTCCAACTTAAAAATGAATTTTTTATTCAAGATATGGAAGGCTCTTAAGATAGGATATGTAAAGGATGATTTTTCATAAGTTTAGATGGATTTTATCAAAAGATATGTCCAAAAACAAATTTTGTAAATTCGGATCTCAACCAAGACCAATTTTGAAACCCATTTTTCAACACCAAAATGAAGGATTTGTTTAAAAAATAAAAGGCTTATGGAATAAGTATAAATAGAAGATATTTTTTATAAGTAAATGGTAGATCTACTAATAGAGATTTTCAAAATAAGAAGAGATTACAAAATATAAAATTTGAGTTTTATCCTAATTTTGTGAAATTCGGATGGTTTTAAGACCATGCCTTAAAAACCCTTTGATTAACTCCAAAACTTGTGTTTTATATGAAAAATGAAGAGTATAGGTGATGTTCTATAATTAGTAGTGAATTTTCAAAGCATCTATTCCAGCAAGCATACTGGGCCTTGTATTGTAATATAGCATGAGTCAAGTGTCGATCCCACGGAGATTTATTAACTACTAGACAATTATCAACTAATACTAATATCTAGGCACTTGATCTTTTTAAAATGATTAGATTAAACTAACTTATCTAATTTATCTATATGAATGCAATGAGCTTTTTAAAGAGAGGGATATGGTGGAAGAATGTGGGAAGGGAGCATAATCCACTTTAAACTATTTCCAATCAACTTGAACCCATGTTATAATGATAATTAGATTTATGGATATTCATAAGAAATTGTCAAGATTTAAAAACAAAGTTTAAAAACCTTTTAAACCATAAAAACAATTCAATAGCTTCCGCTAAATAAATTATTAGTAGAATCAAAATTACAATTATAAACCTTCCGATTCTATAATTGACTAATACTTTATATTAACATCTCCTAATTCCTTAGTGAGAAATCAACAAAAACATTGCATTAATATTCATGGACAATTTCTAAACTAGATTAAACTCCCCGCTTCCGCAATTGTAATTTAATCTCAATTTATGAATTCATATGAACCCCAATTTCCCTTTCGAGTTATCAGAATTCTTATACATCAAAAGTATGATAAATAATCAATATGAATATTTCATGATTCTAACTATCTTATAACATGGATTCAAAGATCATTTTAGCATGTTTAAAGTTTTATCAACTTCCCACAAAAAGAATTTAGCCACTCATGGATGATGATTCAATAATCAGATAAGAAATTGCAAATGATTTCATTATGATCAAAATATTCAGATATATGAATTGCATAAAAGAAATAAGATTAGATATCACCAATTCAAAATACCAAAGCTTCACTTGCAACTTCTTAAATAACTTCAAATATCTCTTCAAAAATCTCTATGGAATGCTTGTTCTAATCTATGTATTATAGTATGATTTAGAGCTACTTGGATTGTTCTGAAAGTGAGGAGAAGACCCCCTATTTATAGGAAAAATTTCATGCAAAACATTAAATGAACTTTGCTGTTTCACATTGTACGCCGGCAGTTATGGATCCTACGCCAGTGGCTTACAGGCGGCGTATCTTCGAATTATCCTTTGCGCAGGCAGTGCACTGGCAGCCTTCAATATCAGTTACAAATGTAGGCCGCTTCTACGCCGGCGGCTTAGATGTAAATCTAGCCGGCGTATGTGGTCAGAAATGAAGCGTTGCATTAATTTTGTTCGAACGTTGTCCCTAAGCCGGCGGCTTAGACACCGGCGTAGACATTCCAACAGATTTGTCTCTTCAACTTCCTCCAAGCATTTGATATCTTCATGTCGCTTCAGATCTATGATGTACGCTGCCTCAACGCCGACGGCTTAAGTGCCGGCTTATAATGTAACTCCTTCAAAGCTGGTGATGTTTCATTTCTGAGCTGCCGGCCTTCATGTACACTGGCTGCTTCATCTTCTACGCCGGCAGCTTTGAGGCGGCTTTGAGTGTAGTGAAAACTTATGCTCGACAAAGCTGGCAATGCTGCAACGGCCTTGGGTTTTACCCGTCTAAACGCGGCGGCTTTGAATGTGGAATTGCCGGCCTTGACTTCAATTTTTCCTATTTTCAATTCAAATTCTCTTGTTTTGATTTCTTTATCCAAATTAGTCCTGAAACATAAAATTTAATCCAAAACAAATATCCATTCTAGCTCTTTTGATTATCAAGATTTGTATAAGATATGATCTTATCAATAGGTAATAGATATCATCAAGCAATGATTTTTATAAGTTGAGATGGGATTTGCTAAGAAAAATATATAGAACAAGGAGTAGAAATAAAGTAGAGAAAATTTGAGTTGTTTGTCATTTTAAGAAATTCGTAATAATGGAGTAATGGCATGAAAACACTTACTTTCCAAACTCAAAATAGAAGTTTTATTAAAGAAATGAAGTCTTTAGTGGCTAGGTATTGTTGAGCCTCAATTTTCTAAGTATCAAATGAGTTTGCTTAAAGGAATCATCGCAAAAACAATTTTTACAAAATTTAGAATTTGGAATGAACCATATTTAAAAACATGTTTACAAAGTGTAAAATGGAAATTTTATTGAAAAACAAAAGCCTTAGGGAATATACATAATGAAGGCTTAATTTTAACAAAATAAATAAATTTTATCTAGGAATTTTTTTAAAAACAAGAGGATTGTCAAGATTACAAAACTAGCCTTTCTAAGTTGATTTTTCATAAGTCTTACAAAGAAAAAGTTTTCTAAAATTTTTTTTTATGCAATATCATAATAAAATGTGTATTATATATCTCATGACATATCATTTATGATAATAACTTGTTTCATATTGCATGTATACTTGCTTTGGGATAGTAGAAACTTCATGAACTTTCATTAAAATCAAATTTTCCATTTGGTTTTTCGCTGATCTGATCTGATCTTTTTGAATCTTAAAAGTTTTCAAAACTTAAATATGATATTATAATTAGATAGATCTTTTGAAGTAGATAGAAATCGGTATATAATTTGCTAATCCAAGTTTAAAACGATCAAGTTAGGCCGTTTTAAGTTGAAATTCCCACGTAGGACTAAAATTATGAATTTGATAGTTTGTATGAGATAGAGTGGATTAGTTTTGAGTTGAAATACTCATTTGGGTATTTTTTTCCTTAGGTGACTTTGCTTTCGAGGATTCATTGCCCCTCGACTATTACGATTAAAAAGACCGGAGTCCATTGGACATGTGAGTTTTTCTCTTTATTTTGTTACCATGCTTGTACTTGTAAACTAGTTGAATTAGAATTAGGAAAAGATAAAATTGTGATGAGTTGTGATATAATCTTGGTTGAATGAATGATAAGTATATCGAGGCAATTCTTGTTGTAAAATCATTGTATGAGCTAGTATAGACTTGAATTGTCTAAAATTCTCTATGATCACTCTTAACCTATGTAGCCCTGGAAAATTTCAGTAAATAATTCTGAAGATGAACTTTGAAAATAAAACCTGAAAATCACTCCAAATTAAAACCAAACTTGATAAGTCCCAAATCCCGAATGAATCCAGAAATTTCTAATCGTGAGAAAAACAAGAGTCCTCAGAATAAAATAGTAACTCATAATACTTCCAATCTAAAACCTCTACGTACGACAAATTTTATATTTAACTCCAACTTATAAATTGGGTAAAATAGAGCCCTAAAACAAATTATTAAGAAGTAAATAGTGATTAACCTTCGGGAATAAAACTCAATCCAAAGAATTTCGAGAACGTTGTGAGTATTAAATACTTATGGAATCGACCTTAAAATAAATCTCACCAATCAGATGTGTCATATAAGCATGAAATATCAGTTTCCAAATTGGCAAAGGTGTAAACCGAAGTCAACCGGGAAACCTAAGTCCCCGAAACTCCCAAGAAACTCCATCACCTGGATCCGGTAATCCCGTATTCATACCAATGAGTCGAAATAAGAGGAAAGGTGTAATCGGTCCGTATTAAGTCTGGGAGCTCTAAAGGATGAGATTAACGAATTTTTATCTATTCCAATCCGGTCAGGTACCGACTTCGAAAAGCGCGCCCTGAGATTCGAAATATTAAAAATATGTTATTAATGCTGTTAGACTCATATTTTATAAGGATCTTTAAAATATTAGTTTTATAAATTTTCAATAGTTAGAATTACCTGATTTTGTAAATTTATCTGTATTTCAGTACTACCGTAATTAGTGAGTCTTTTAGTAGATTTACTATTATTCATTACACAATTTTTATTTTTATCTTGTAATGTATACCCTAGTTTTCCTAGTGATCGAATAAACTTCAGAAACCGAGAACGAAACCCTATATCGGTATAGTTCAAGCTTAGTGAGAGGAGCTTAGAAACCTAGACCCGGCTTTCCTTCGGTTTCATAACAAAAGGAGTTTTATAAAATAAATGAATATGAATTATTTTTTTAGAGTATATTTTAAACCTTAAAAAGTTTTAAATTCGGAAACTTTTCGATTCCGGGCCTTCCCGAGCTCAATTAGAAAAACGTGTCTCGGGACCAGAAACTCAAAAAAATATTCCGGAACATTCATTAGAATCGAAATTTTATAAGGATTTCAAAAATATAAATTTTATAATTTTCCGGACTATAAAAATACAATTATAGCCTTTTTCCTCGTATTTTCTCTATAATCGGTAAAGTAGATGTCTTGTCTACTATTCACAAGTACAACCTACACTACACACTACCCATACCCTATTCTTACATCCTTACAACTACTCATTACAATTTTCTTTTCAAGAAATTTTGTTTCCTAATTAATTATTACATTATTTCATTTTATTACATAAATTACAAATTTATCAAAATTTCAATTCTCTCTCTCCCTCCCACACACTTGGCCGCGCCCCCCTCCCCAATTTTCCCTCTATTTGTTTTATTTTACTCATTTTATTCAATTAAAACCCTAATCCAACTAATAATAAGCTTATGTTCTCCTCTCTCCTCATTTTTCACTCTTTCAAAATTGTGCAAAGGTTAAACTCTCTCTTCTCTCCTCTCATTCTTGCGTGACCCACTTGCACACACACTTACTCACAACTCCATTTCATCTTCTTTTCTACTCCAAATCTCCATATATGTGATGATTTTAAACTTTGTTATTACCAAATCTTGTAATGGCAAGACCATTCTTGAGTGTTTTCCACTTTTAATCCCAATGAGATATGCTAGGGACATGAAAACACTAATACAAGAATATCAAGCCATCACAAGAAGTAGATCTTGTGTTTAGATGAGTTTTGTTGGAATATCATCTTGTTCATGCATGTAAAGTAGAGATCTTGCATAGAAAGTTATGTTCATGCTATGAAACTCATGATTCATGCACTATGTGTAGATCTAGTGTTTAGACACTCATATTTTTATTACATTTATGTTCATGTGGATATCTTGAGCTTTCATGCATTAATGATCATAAAAGCTTAGCCTTGCATGTGTATAGATGGGTTAGATGATAGATCTTCATGTATAGGAGGCAAGAAACTTGAAAAAGAAAAGATTTTGTTAGAAATACTAGTGGAAAATTCGGATGGAATTTGAAACCTATTTTAAAAACCCTAAACCACCTTGAAACTCATATTTTTCATGAAAAATGAAAGGTTTAGGTAATAGGTATCTCTAAGGAATGATTTTTATAAGTTTGGATGAGTTTAGGCATGAGTAATATGAAAATCAAGTAGTGGAGTTAGAATGGAAAATCTTGAGTAGTGATCAAATTGTTAAATTCGTATTTAGTAATGCCTACATAAACACCTAGTATTCAAGCTCAAATTGCAAGTTTTATGAGTTAAATGAAGTCCTTAGACAATAGATATATAAAGCTTCAAATTTTGGTGCATTAAAAAGTTTTTTCATAAGAAAAATGCAAGAAATTTTTCCAAAATTCGGATTTTTGTGAAAATCTTGTTTAAAAACATATTTGCAAAGGGAAAAATATGAAATTCTATGAAGAAAAGGTCTTAGATAGTATAGATGTTAAGGACTCATTTTTATTTAGATAACAAGTAAATTTTAAGAATAAAAAGTCCTAAAACACTAGAAGATGTAAAATTGGAAAAATGGATTTTTAAGAAATGGCTATTATGGAGTCTTATAATAATTAGGAGTTCTTAAAAGTTCATTATCAAAAATCATCAAGATCATGTATATATTGAGCTCATTACATGTCATTCATATTAGGAATTCATTCATATTTCATCTATACATGAATCATCAACTAGATATATTTTACTAAATGCAAAACAAAATTTTTCGGAAACGGAAACGTTACAGAACAGATCTGATCCCTCTGTTCTGTGACCTTAATGTTTTCAAAATTTAAAAATATTATTATAATTAGATAGATCTTTCGAAGTAGATAGAGATCGATATAAAATTTGCGAAATTCCGAGTTAAAATGACCAAGTTATGGCCGTTTTAAGTTGGAACTTCCGCAAGTAGCGAGAATCACGACTTTGATTAGTTTAGATGCATAGCTTGAATTAGTTGAGTGATGAGATTCTTATTAGGTTATTCTTATTTGATAGGTGATCCCGAGAACAATGATACCCTACTACTCGACTACTATTATTAAGAGACCGACATACCATGGCCGAGTGAGTATCTCTTCCGATTTCAATTATTGCTTGTGATTGTAATGATAGTTGCACTAGTTGCTAAGTAAAGATAAAAAGAATGATTATGCATGATGGGGTTAGTTGGGTATTATAATTGTTTGCTGTTGATGTGTGAAGTTGAAAGTAAAGAATATCGAAGCCGGGTGATAAGTTATTGCTTGGTAGAGATGAGTTAGAATTGATTGTCTGCGAATATTGCTTGGCCACCTAAAAGAATCTGGTTAACCGATTATTGGACTTCAAATATAATTGAACTCATTCATATCACGATGGGGATGGAGCATTAGCATTTGTTGGTTAATCGTGATCCATAAAACGAATTGTTGGTTAATCGTGATCCATAAAACGAAATATTGTTCAGTTGACCGTGAGCTTAAACGGCGTCGTACCGCAGGATTCGTTAATCTGCTAACCCGGGATGGAGGGCGCAAGTCCATCCACATATGATTTCCGGCTGGTCATATGTTTGTTGAACTCATTATGCATTTCACTTGCTTGAATAATCACTTGTTTGAATGATTTGTCTTAATTGTGATATGGAGGTTTTCACTCACTAAGCTAGTGTAGCTTATACCCCGATAGTTTCCTGTTGCAGTATAAATACCTTTGGCTATCTCCGAGGACCCGTGGGCATCAGGTACAGCTTTTAGATGTTATGGAGTTGTCGATAAGGCTGGGACCTAAAAGTAGAAATGGACTTCTAATCCTGTTTCCCTGAACCAGTGCCTAAAGGATAATGCAAGGAATTTTGTGAGCCTAAGAACTCTTATCATTGTCAACGGGGGTATGCCCCCTAGTTCATGTAATAGAATAGTTCTCTATGAGACGGTCATGATTTACATTCTTGTTGCTATGTGTGTCTCCTTAAACTAATACGAAGCAAAGTATGGTCTCTGTATGGTGAGAGTGAGCCTTACACTCGATGTTCAAACTCATGGGAAGACTAAGGTTGTCTTACTTGAGTTTAAATATTGAGTGTGACGAACTGTCACGTGTAGAGTACTCTTTAAGGCGTGACAACCTACATAACTTAACATGCCACGATAATATGAATAAACTGTACATGCATATCACGTATTGAGTCACATTGCATTAGCTAGTATTCCTTTGGTGGGACAAAGATATATTAGCGGAGGCGTAGGGGCCTGTGTTAACATTAAGGATGCGAAATCGCTTAAGTTAACGAAAGTGGGGTAGGCACTTGAATCAACTACATAAAATAACAGATGTTGTAAAACTAAGAGAAAGAGATTGGGAGTATGGTTGCATGACTTATGGACCATCCCACTCAAGATTGGAATTATGGTTACATGACTTATGGACCACCTTAACCCTAGGTATGGAGGGCATAAATCCGTTCTATGTATGGGTTCTGGTCACCCATACATAATTGTCTGCTTATGTGTTTGTTCATGCATAGCATATGGATGATTTTTAACTTGCTTGTTATGGTACGAAATTAATGAAACTCTCACTAAGCTAGTGTAGCTTATACCCTAATAGATGTTTGAATAAACAGGTTGATGGGAGAATGCTATGTGGGGACCGAGATGGTTGGAGCCGAATATGACTTCGGAATTCCGGTAGGAAGTAAGAATACTTGAAGATATTAGCTAGGTTTTGTGAATTGTCTTGTAATAGTTTGTGTACTAAAATCTATGGATGAATTGTAATTGGAGTATAGTGAATTGTATTTCCTTTATATTGTTACTCAAGTTGTATCAATATAAAATGTATCACTCTGATGTGTCTTTTACATGTGTTAGATGCCTTGTACATAGTATGGAAGCCCTCACGTGACTGAGGCGGTCATTCTTAGGCTTTAATATTGTGTAAAGTGGACTGCCACATTTAGGATACCCTTCGGGGCATGACATCTAACATTTATTTCCTTACACTTATTTTATCCCTTGTAATTTATTTACTTACTTGCTCTTTGAGATTTATCTATAATCTAAGTCTCAGACTTGTTCTTAATCAATTCAATAATAAAATGGAGATTTGTCCAAAATCTAAGCCTCAGAAATACCTTGTCCAAAAAAATTCTAAGGCTTCCATTTTATTTGTTTTGCTCTTAATTATTTTGCTATCTAAAGGGAACTTGTCCATTTCTAAGTCCGGAGAGTCTTGATATAAATTCTAAGACTCCCATATTTATTTATTTGATATTCTTGATTTATTTATGAGACTGGAATTATCTCAAGTCTCGGGAACTCTTTAAAAGACATAAGACTTCCATGTTTTAGTTCTTCATGCTTTTTTTTTTTATGGTGACTGAAATTTATTCAAGTCCGAAGGAGTCTTGATGACAAACTAAGATTCTCATGCCTTTATTCTTGATATTTGTTTTTTATGTTTTGATAAGTCCATGCCCATAATTTTATCTTTAAGTATATTACTATATGTTTACTCATGTACATACATGGCTATAAGTGATGTTGTCATAATAAACTATCGAAGATGAGAAAATTTATAAAATGAATTTCAAAGACCTTATTATCAATACTTGGGAAATATTGTCAAAATGAGTTTTTTAAATTCTTTGTTATATAAAATTTTTTAAAAATCTTATTTACAATACATGAATAAACTTTTTTATCAAAAATAAAAATTTAGAACAAGTCATATGCCTAATTTTTCTCATATGCCAAAACTTAAAACATTTTAAAGATGATACAACTTAGAATGATTTTTCTTCACAAACACATAAAGATTCATGTCTTGAAAAATAATTAGTTAAAAGAGGTTTAATATGAAAATGAAATATTCATGGATCCAAAATAAATATAAAACCATGATTTTATTTAATTGAGTTTCACAATTATAAAATCTAAGAAATGAGATTTTATTAAAAAAAACAAACTTAAGAAAAATTCAAGGGAAATACACTTAGAGTGTTATGTCACAAATAATTAATACCCATGTCTTGTAAAATTAATTATTAAATGAATTTTTTGAAATAAATATAAGACCTCAAGGTTTCAAAATATATATTAAAGCATGATTATTGTTAAGTCCCATATTCATAAAATTTAAGGTAAAGAATTTTATTACAAGTCAAAAAGATATTGCTACTTTCTACAAAAGATTGTTTACAAAAAAATTTTTGGAACAATATCGCTAGGATCATACACATACAAAGAGTTAACATCAATAATAAACGATTTTCAATGATACAAATATTTTATGATTGCTATAGAGTGACCAAGTAAAGTAAAACCATGGAAAACATGAAAAACAAGGGCTGGAATGTTTAGGGTGAATCTGCACACCCTATTCAAACCCTTAAACAACCTTCAATGTTAAAAATAAAGAAAAAAAAAGCCCATTTTGGTACCTAAACTTTGGCCAAGTCGACGATTAGGTACCGAAACTTTCAAGAAAACTAATTTTATACCTAACTAAACTTCTCATGCCCCTTTTCACTATTTCATTCTTTTATTGTCTCTTGAAGTAATAAATACGTATCAGGAAATGAATGGGTGAAGTAGTGAAAAGGGCCACCAAAAGTTTGGCTAGATATGAAATTGGTCTTCTTAAAAGTCCAAGTACCTAATTTTCCATTTGGCCAGAGTTTAGGTACAAAATGGGCTTTATCCCTAAAAATAACTTTAGAAATAGATAGATTTTTTCAAGTAGGTAGAAAACGACTACTAATAAGTGAAATTCCAAGTTAAAATGAGTAAGTTATGTCATTTTAATTTGGAGCTTCCGTAACCGAGAAAAATGACATGACTAAAATAAATAAAGTTAGAAATTTAAGTAGAACTCTATGAAATACTCATTTCAGGTATTTTTTTTTATCTAGGTGATAAGAAATATGAGACCCCTTTTCTTGAGGATTATTTCAACTAAGTGGATTACGACATGAGAAAGTAAGTTTTCCCTCATGATTTTGTTACCTTGCTTATGCTTGTAGATAGTTACATTAGATTTGTAGGTAAAAGATAAAATGAATATGTATGGAGTTATGGGTTTATATGTAGAAACTTCTATGTGTGTGTGTGACAAGAGATGCTAAGCATATCGAAACCAACAAATGATTATTTAAGTACGTTATCAATATTATTGTTGTTTATCTTGTATGATGCTTGTTTGATCACCTTTAAGTATACTTTAATTATACTCAGCCTTGATATAAATTAAATGGACACGCATTGCATCCATTGAGTTACATGTTGAAGACTGCTATTACTACATGAAGAATCGAAAGCGTCTGAGGTCAAGCTCATTCTTAAGGAACTAAGGCGTACCAGGGATACAACCCAAGGATAAGCTACGCCGATCGAGCACATGAGCAGAGTACTCGAGGACTAGCAGTGAAGATCATGTAGACCTTCAAATCTAATTCCCTAACCCTCTATATGGGGGGCGTAAATCCATTCTATGTATTTTCGAATACCCATACATAATTATTTGAAACACATGTTTGTTGCATAGTATGCATACCATATGTGTGAAAATTAATAAACTTGTTTAAACTTACGGTACAGATAAATGGAAATCTCACTAAGCACGTTGTAAGTTTACACCCCCATAGATCTTTATTGAAACAGGTATACTTGAGACTCTATTCAAGAAAGGAAATCATTAGTGGATTTTTAAGCCTTCAGAAAGAATTGGGAGCATAGAATAAAGTTTCATTTTGAAAATTTCTTGATGGGTAATATGTGATATGATATTATTTCGGGGATTACTAGGAGATATGAATCTATTTTGATCCATTTGAAGATATTTACAGGGGTATGCCCATAAAATTTGTAATTGATTTTTTTTATGTTTAATGATAAATATTTCTCTTGCCTTGCTATGTAATTGTTATCATCATAAATTGTGCTACTCTGATATGTTCCCTTTGTTGTGATGTATACCTTATGTATAATATGGAAGCCTATGCGTGACTAAGGTAGCCATTTCCCAGGCTTTAATATTGTGTACGATGGACTGCTACGTTTAGGATATCCTTCGGGACGTGACATTTGTACAATAGGATTCTGAGACCTAAACAACCTTAGGTTTTGAAGTAACCTTGGAAATGGATAGAGCGTTCAAACTCGATAGAAAACGACTACTCATATGCGAAAACAAGAATTAAAATGACTAAGTTATGGTCGTTTTAAGGTCTAACATATGCAATCGGGAAATATAGCAAGAATAAAATCCTTAAAAGTAGAAATTTAGATGAAGTAGATCCAAAACATTAATTTTGGATTTTTCCTTGTTTAGGTACGAGGATCTCGACACCACGTTTCCTCGATGATAACTTTGATTGAAGGTTTCACTATGGACAAGTGAGTTTTTCTTATGATACGTTGCTTTATTCGTACTTGTAGATAATTTTCTTAGTCTTGTAAGTGCAAGATAAAAATGAATATGTATGTGAGATTATGGGTATATGTGTATATGCTTCTATGAATGTGTGACAAATGATGCTAAGTATATTGAAACTGATGAATGGTTGTTTAAGTACATCATCAATATTACATGTTGCTTATGTGTATATGATACTTGTTTAATCATCCTTAAGCATACCTTAATTATATTAAGCTTTGATTCGGTGTAAATAAAATGGGTACGCATTGCATCCATCGAATCACATGTTGAAGGTTGTTACTCCTACACGAAGAATCGGAAGAACTAGAGTGGGCCAGCTCATTCTTAGGGGAAATAATTCATACGAAGAACACGGCCTCAAGGATGAGTGACACCGATCGATTGCTATGAGTTGATGCTCAAGGACTAGCAGTGAAGATCGTAGAGACCTTCAAATCATATTCCCCAACCTTTGACAAAGAGGGTGTAAATCTGCTCTATGTATGGAATCCAGATACTTATACATACTTGTTTATAACACGAGTTTGCTACATAGCATGCATAGTATCACGGTCCGAGAGTTGAGGACTTTATGGGGGTGTTTAACTTAGGTATATTGAGTTATGAGTGGCATCAACCGAGGGTTTGTTCGAGGTGTTAGTTATATCTGAATACAAGTTTAGCCTCCCGTGGACAAACTGGTTGGAAGTTGATGCAGCTCTCCTGATGAGGCCAAGGTAGGCCGAAACCAGTTGATATAGTTAAGCCTCCTAAACATATGAAGGATCGTGGCAAAGCCAAGACTAAGAGGGCGCTCCTTATGAGAATGTGGGGCTCGGAACAAACCTGGGAAATCAGGGAAGATAAGGTTGGCTCGCCATCCACATTAGCAACAAATGATGATATGAGGGATGGTCAAGCGCCACACGAGAGCTCTTTGAGGGGTGAAACTCCTGTCCCATGACAAATGGTATCAGAGACAAAGTTCCCAACTCCATCAGACCACTTAGATGCTACCCAGAGTTTTTAACGAGTGGGTAATTCTTATTATGGATGTGGTTCGTGTAGGCAAAGCTCAGGAGGGGCAACCACCAGATAGAGGACATTGTTGCCATAAGGCATTGTGTCGTGAGTCGTGGAGACAAGATTTTGCCTTAATCTTGTTGTCAATTCAACTTGTATGGATGAAACTCAAGTGGAGCTACCACCAGAGTGAGGACATCGTTGCTTAAGGGCGGTTGTGTCGCGAGTTGAGATTGAAGCAAGATCTTATGCTCAAACCCTATTGTTGGGCAACTCAACAAGGGCGATCTCGAAGATAGATGAATGGGTAAGGGTGAGTAGAAGCCTATGGAAGCCTGAAGTCCTGTGAGATGATCTTGTGTTGACAACGGGCATAGAGAAGGGGTGAGAGCTTGAAAGTGGGTAGTAGCTGCAAAATTTACCTCATGACGAGGATGTCATGAATTTAAGTGGGGGAGAGTGTCACAATCCAAGAGTTGAGGACTTTATGGGGGTATTTAACTTGGGCCTATTGAGTTATGAGTGGCATCAACAGAGAGTTTGTTCTGGGTGTTGGTTATATCTGAATGCAGGTCTAGCCTTCCGTAGACAAAATGGTTGGGAGTTGATGCTGCTCTCCTAATGAGGCCAAGGTAGGCCGAAACCAGTTGATATAGTTGAACCTCCTAAACATATGGAGGATCGTGGCAAAGCCAAGAGAGTGCTCCTTGTGAGAATATAGGGCTCGGAACAAACCTGAGAAGTTAAGGAAGATAAGGCTGGCTTGCCATCCAGATTAGCAACAAAGGATGATAAAAAGGATAGTCAAGCGCCACACGGGAGCTCTTTGAGGGGTGAAACTCCCATCCCGTGACACATAGCATATGTTTGAAATTAAGAAACTTGTTTGGTCTTGGTTGTATGGTATGAATGAAGGGATTATATGTAAACCCCTGAATTTTTCATAATTGTTAAATGATAATCCAGAGTTAAATACCAAAACCAAGACCCTGAAAACCAACTCAAGTTAAAATCAAATTTTAAATAACATCAAATATGAAAATTCTTAACCTTGAGAAAAAGAGGACCCTCAAAACAACACGGAAAATCTAACAATCGTTTGATTCAACATCCATATGCCAACAAATCATCTATATGATCCCTAACAAGCAAATCAATATGATATATCCAAATAACACTCGACGAAAAATACTAAAACCTTAAATCCTTTGGTGAATTTTAGAATTAAAAAAATTCAATTACCAGCAAAAGTCAAACGAAGTCAACCAATAACCCTAAACTCAGTTAAACAATCCCAGAACTAAAAAATATTAAACAAGTCATAAAAAATACAATAAAATGTAAATTTGAACCAAAAATATAACACGGTCAAAACCCCTAAAATTTTATGATCTTACAAATAAATCAAAAGCCGAAAGTCAAGCCGGAATCCCAAAGGTCAACAAAGTCTACAACAAACCCTAGTGTTTAGATTTGGCAATCCCGCGCTCTTAAACCCTAAGCAACTGAATTAAGATAATTGTGAATAATAGTTCGTAATAATATAAGAAAGCTTAAAAATATCAGATTTGTTAAATTTTAGTATGTTTCGAACCCGAACGGGATCAATTCTCGAAAAGCGTGTTCCTGGGCTCGGAATAGTAAAAATATTCTGGTGACACCCTTAGATTCGTAATACTATAAGAATTTCAAAACTATCAGTTTTATAATTTTTTTATAACTAAAAATATCATATATCGCATTTTTATGTGTATTTTCATTACTACCAGTAAATTATTAATCTTGTTTACTATTCATTATCCTATTCTATACTATTCATAACTATTCATCTATCTCTACTTTTTGTATTATCTATTCTTACTACCTATATACCTCTTTTCTTATTTTTTACTTTTCTCGTACAACTTTATTTCACATCACAATTTACATATTATTACTTTTCATTATAAAATTAATTTTTAACTCACAATTCCTCCCTCTCTCTCTTGCTTGCCGTTCCACCAAACTCTATCTTTCCCTCCATTTCATTTTCTTTTTCTTTTATTTAATTAACTATAAATTTCCCTCCATATTTATCTATAAATACCATCGTTCCCTCCACTTCTTTCACACTTTTCATTTTTCCTATCAAAACTCTACCAAATTCTCTCCTCAAAATCTCTCTTCAAATTTCTCTTCTAAACTCTCTTTTCTCTCCATAAAACTACTACTCACGTATTACTAAAACTACATTTCTTTTTCTTCAACAAATACATAAACCTTAGGTAAATTTTCTAATATTTATCCTTCATGTCATGTAATTTAACATGACATATTTCCTAAACCTATAAGGTTATAGAAGCAATAATATGTTCATGTTTTATTCTTGTTCATGCTTAAAATCCTACTATATTATTGTTATTATGTTGTTATTATTATGTTATTATATTACTATTATTGTAATCTAATTTTATATATATTATTATGTATATGAATATTTACATTTCTTAGAGACTAAATTGCTCACTAACTTCTCACTGACATGCTCTTATTATTATGATTTTTCTTCTTTTCTTTCTTTTCTTTTCTTTTTGAGCCTAGTCTATTCTTAGTCCGGGAAGCCTTGATGAAGCTAAGGCTCCCAATACTTGACCAGGATACTTTGATGAAGCTATAGTTCCCAATACTTGACCTTATTGCTTTGCTTATTATTGATTCTTATATCTTTCCTATATTCTTATGTGATATTTTTCTCTTTCTCCTAAGTACATATTCATATTAATAAATGATCATATTGATTATTGTCTCAACAAAAATAAAGAGAAATTTTCTTAAATAAAGAAAAATGAGACTAAGCTCTCTTTAAAATAAATTTTATCACTTAATAAAGATTTTTCCATCAAAGACTTGGAAATTATTTTTAATAATAAATTCTTTTCAAAAACTTAGACAAGCTTATCATGGATTTTTGAAAGTATCGATAAAGAGGATTTCTTCAAGAAGTAACTAAGTAAATAAACTTTCTCTTTTCAAAATAAGTAACATAAGATTTATTAAAACTCTAATGTGAAAATTCCTTGTTATTTAAATTTTCATAAGAACTTAATTATAGGACTTTTACCAACTTCATAATTAAAATCAAGAACCAAACAATATTTCTAAGTCAAGTTTAAAATCCACTCAGTAAGTTAAAATCCACTTAGAAGTAAAATCAGTATACAACTTAAGGAACTAAGTTTTAAGAAGCAAAATCCATTTTTTTTTTTGGAATTAAGGAAATACAAATAATATTTATCGTGACTAAACACTCACTCGTAACAAATTAAAGATTTTCAAATGAAGGTCCATGGATGGAAAAATTATTAATTAATAAAGGAATATTGTCAGCAAGAAGGTTTAGAATAAGTCACTCACTAATTTTTCTCATATGCTAAAACGTGAAACATCTTTTATACAAGTTGGAATGATTTTCCTCATAATCATATAAAGGTTCATGTTTTGGAAAATAATTAGTTAAAAGTGTTCTACATGAAAATAAAACATTCATGGGCTCAAAATAAGTATGAAATCATGATTTTCTTTAATTAAGTTCACACTTATGAAGTCTAAAAATTATAATGTTGTTTAAAGAGTCAAACTTAGAAAATTCTTTAAAAAGAAATATATTTGGGTTTTTATGTCACAAATAGGTAAAATCATGTTTTATAAAAATAAATTGTTGAATAAGAATTTGTGAAAAATATAAAACCTTTAAGGATTTTAAAAATATATTGAATTATGACTTTCTTGTTGCTAAGTCACAAATTTACAAAATAGCATATTAATCACAAGTCAAAGAATGAGCCTTCACAAAATCTATCTTTCACAAAATTGTATACAAACTTTATTTTGAGGCAACATCACTAAAATCATGCATACAATATGAGTCTCTCTCTCTCTATATATTAAAGGATTTTTCAATCATATAAATATCTACATTTTTTAAAATAGCCATGAATTTCTTAATTTATATTTTATAAATGTGTTATTAAAATTATATATGATTTTGAAATGAGATATATGTGTATGAACAAAATAATTAGTACATGTGTTAAATATGTGTCATTTTGTATGTGTGATGTGCAATGAAATTAATATTATTGTTTTATGTATATTAATATGTGCATAGTGTAATAAATGTTTGTGTTTTTTATGAATTAATATGTGTGTGTTATGTTTAAAATTTACCAAAACAACTTTTGAATTACCTAAGATTTTGTTGACAGAAATTTTACAAAGTTTAAGTCTATTTTTCAAGACCAAATTAAACTCAAATGCACTCCAAATTAAGCCAAATTAAGCCTAAGTCAAATATACCCCTAAAGTCAAACTTTGGATAATTATAAACCTCAAATTTGATCAAATATTGTCTCTTTTTGGCAGCCTATATTTTCATACGAATTTTTCCCCCTTTTCTCTCCTTTCTCTTTTCTTTTTTCTTCAAACCTTAAGCCCTAAACCAAAAACCAATATCAAACTTTTGGAATAAAAATCTCTCCAAGCCAAAGCCTATTCATGTAAGTTAATGCAAGTATGATCTCTTTGTTTTATTTCCTTTCTTGTATTTTAGATGTAAAACCTATGGTAGGATGAGTTAATGTAATTTGAGTTGATTGGTTTTATGCATTGATATATGTTAGGTTGTGTATTGTTATTGTGTGAACTTAGTTAAGTGTTAGGGAAGTTGTAAGAAGTGTTGGTGAGTAGTGAAGTTAGGTTAAGTAGTTGAAGTGTGAATTTGTATAATGTAGTTGAATGATTGATGGATTTAAGAGGAGTTAATACTTGTTGAATGGTGTTAAGAACATATAACAAGTTTTGGGAAACTTAGGATGAGTTTAAAGAAGGTTTGAAAGTGTGAAAGTTTACAAAATTTTGTAAAGAAAACAAGGGAAGTAAAACATTTTATAATAGCTTTGTTTTTTAGTGTACGTCGGCATCTGGAACTTCAATGTCGCCGGCATAGAGGCGGTGTTGAAGATGATTAAAACCGATTTTTCTAAAGCCGCTTAAAATGTCGCTGCCTTTAGTAAGGAAAATTAGCCAGTGTTGATTTTTCAAAACGTACGCTGGCCATTAGGGTTCCTACGCCGCTGGCTTAGAGGTAGTGTGGAATGTAAACAGAATCAAAATTTTTAACGCCAACTTAGTATCCCATCCTATCCGCGTACATGGAAACGCTGCGGTGTTGGGGGTATCCACGAGCGTAGATCAATTAGTTATGTTTGAAACTAGTTGATCAGTACTTGAACTAAGTAAGAAATTTAATATTATCTTGTACAGTGAAAGATCCTCACTCGGCTAACCCTATTAGTTCCCGAGCTATTTCAGGTATGTGGTAACTTGCTTGTTTCTTTACTAAGATAAGTGTTATTTAAAGTTACTCTAAATTAAGAAATTTAATAATTATTTGTTAAGTATCTTTTATACCACTAAATCTAGTTCGGAGAGCGGTGCCCCTGCTCAGATTGGGAGCATGGTAGTTTTAGGCGCTTAGACCACACTTGTCATTTTGATATGACTTTCACAAGTAGTTCAGCGGGTAATCGATGGGGAATTTAGTATCGCTATAACATTTGCTTATTCTTGAAAGAATATAATATGATTTAATTCAATGTTCATGGGAACACTTGAATTAAGTGATATTATGGATTAAGTTAAGTAAAGTAAAAAAACAGCTAGAAACCCTAGATGAGATTACTTAATCGTTATGGATAAATTTATCTAGGATGGTATGAGTATCCGAGCTACCTATATCAAACCCTGAGCGTCGTGATTGTTACTCAGCTTTCCCCAGAAATCCCTGTTGTCCGGAGTTTGAATACTCCCATGATGTATAACTAACTAAAGATTGAATAATAAATAATTGGTTGTTGCATTTTGCATTTAGCTTATGCATGTGTGAATCACTTTGCATTTGTATTCATTACTTACGTACTAGGCTTTTGGCTCATATTTTAACCATTTCAGGTGATGAATCTGACGAGTTTTATATGAGTATAGGGTATGGAACCGATTTCGAGGATTTTATTAATGATTTGGAGGACTAGAGATGACCTTAGACTTGATGGAATCCACATTTTGTAATAGATTAGTTATGATAGCTTTTGTGGTTGTATTTAAAGTTTTAGTTGGATTATATTTGTAATTTTATTAAGGCTTGTAAGAAGCCTTTGGTTGTAATATATATATATATATATATACGTACTTAGCTATGTATGACTTTAGTTGATTTCTTTTGTGAAATATATTAATGGTGTAGTTATGTTTTGTAAAAGTTTTGAAAAACTATGGTTTCGATTATGTTAATTATGTGGAATTAGACAAACAATTCCTCAAACACTTCTTTTTGGACAACCTGACATATAATCTTACAAGTTATATGTAGTTGGGGAATTGTTATCGCCTATATTAATTATAGGGGTGATAGCAGGTCCTTACATTTTTGCTTAAGGATTTTTGGATGAAGAAAATTTTGAAAAGTTGTGTTTTGAAGACTTGGAATTTCGTAATGATTCTGTACCTCACCATTTCCAAATCTAAATGGATTTTTATGATAAAAAAATAACCTTAGAAATAGATAGATCTTTTTGAGTAAGTAGAAAACAACATATGATATGTGAAATTCCTTGTTAAAATGAGCAAGTTATGGCCATTTTAAGTTAGAATTTCATTTTATATGATTTTTGACAAACATAGTGAAATAGAATTAGAAAGTTTAAGAAGAGCTTCTATGAAACACTCATCTCAGGTATTTCTTTTGTCTAAGTGATGAGGGATATAGGATTTCCCTTCCTGAGGATTACTACGACTAAGAAGATTGCGAAATGAAGAAGTGAGTTTTTCCTCTTAATTTCGTTACATTACTTATGCTTGTTAAATAGTGCATTAATATACTATGAAACGATAAAAATAAACATGTATGGGGTCTCATGCCCCATAAGGTACCCTATATATAACAGTCCGCCACATACCATACAAGATTCTCGAATTACCACCTTAGTCCTTCGGGGGTCTCATATAGATGTAAGGCGTACCTTTACGACAATAGAATATAAGTCCAAATGGAGATAAAAGCTTAACTTGGCATACATTAGCAGTAGATATAACTCATGAAGCATAAATAAACATTACATTTACTAAGGGGCATTCCCCCGCAAAAGAATATTTAATGGCCTTATACAGTCATCCAAAGTCTTAAAAGTTTCCTATGGAAGTCTAAACAGAATTTCCAACTTCTAGGGGAAACTTCTAGCTCTTGTACCTGTACGGTCGGGTCACGCTGCCTAAGCCATAAATTTGGTAGCTGCAAAAGGAAGAAACTGTAGGGACGTAAGCTAACTAGCTTAGTGAGTGAAATCTTCCACAATAACATTCATGTCACAACAATTCAAACAAGTGATTAAACAAGCAAGTGAATGCACCAAACACATGAGAACAACATACATATGACTATCCGGAAATCATATGTGGATGGACTTGCGCCCTCCATCCCGGGTTAGCAGATTAACGAATACTGCGGTACTAACTTTATGCCGTTTATGGTTCACGGGTAATCGAACAATTATTTCGTTTTTGGATCACGATTAACCGAACAATTAATCTCATTTATGGATCACGATTAACCGAACAATGCTAATGCTCCTTCCCATTATGATATGCATATGTCAGAATTTGGCATTAGTCCGAATAGTCGATTAAGTCATTTTATTCAGGCGATCAAACAATTTTTCAAACAATACATCATAACTAACTACACAACCAGAATTTATCACCCGGTTTCGATATTCTTATTTTGAGTTCTCATATCATCATCAACATACAATTTCCCATTATTCCCCATCATACATATTCAATTCACTTGGCCTACATTCTAGTGCACTAATTTATCAAGCACATACAATAAATGAATTGGGAAGAGAAACTCACTCAGCCATGGGTTCGCCGGTCTCTTAATAGTAATAGTCGGAGGTAAGGATTCGACGTCCTCGGGTTCGCCTAAACATAAAGAAATACCCTAATAAGTATTCTACCATCTAAGCATACTAAAACTCTAAACAACTTAGTGAAATCGAAATTCGCGTCATTTCCGAAGTCCGATTTAAAATGGCCATAACTTGGTCGTTTTAACTCGGAATTTCGCAAATTTTATATCGATTTCTATCTACTTCGAAAGAGCTTTCTAAATATGAAGTTTAAATCAAGTTTTGAAAACATTTAAGTCTCGGAAATGAAGGATCAGTTCTGTCCAGCGGTTATGTTGATTCCGAAAATGCGATTTTCATGAATGCTCTTGAGATTCCTAAGTGAAAAATGAAAATAAATGCCATGGTAATGAATTTCCCTATCATGAATGTCATGATATGAACTCTTAGGTGCCTAAGTTCTTATAAATTTTTAGATTTAAAGAATTTAAATAACCTTTATCTTAGGACACTATTTCATGCCATTGTTTAACAAATAAATTTGCTACACTTGGTCACACTTACTTATTCTAAGGATTTTCCTTAGGAAAACTCTACTTTCTTTAAAGAAATTTTGACCCTTACATTAGCTATATCCTAAGGCCTTTATTTCTTTAATTAAATCTTCATTTGTAAACTTTTAAGTGAGTCTTATACTAGGGTGGTTCCAAAAATCCGAATTTAGCAAAATTTATTTTTAAGTTGATTCTCTTAAGAAAAATGTATTTTATACTTAGAACTTTAGGTATTTATTTACCTATACCCTAAGGACTCCATTTATTAAGAAAATACCATTTTTGAAGTTGGAAAACTAGTGTTTTCTAACCATCTATTCATTATTACGAATTTTGCTTACAAGACTTTCAACTCAAAACTTCTATTAACTTCATCTCTTGTTTTAATTTTCCTTTGGTAAAAACTCATTTAAACTCATGAAAAATATCATCAAACATATCTATCACCTATAGGCTTCATTTTTCTTGTAAAATACATGTTTTGAAGTTGATAAAAGGGTTTTTAGACTAGGTTTCCTATGTCATCCGAATTTACACTAGTTCATTTCTTGAAAAGTGTTTTACTTTTTGGTTTCATTAACTCATCTACTATAGATCTATATACTAGCAAGGTTATTTACTCAAGACAAAAGCATTGATGACCATTAATGCACATAAACTCAAAATAAAGATGAGATCTTAAATGCCTACATGAATATGAGTGGTACAATGATAGATCTACTATCTTAAGTGCTTAAATAGGTTTTGAAAACATAAAAACTACATTTTTATGAAAGATTTTGTTCAAAACACTTTTAGATGGATGATCATGAAGTTTATAACATGAAAGCTTGTTTAAATGCAAGATCTACTTTGTGATGGTTTGGTATTCTTGTTTTGATATTTCCTTGTCCCTAACAAGAGCTCATGGGGACCTTTGAATGGAAATATCCAAGAATATCCTTGCCATTACAAGGATCTAAAGGTAGGCGTAAGGTTCTTTTACTTAAAGTAAAATAGGAGACAAATGGAAAGAAAAAAAAAGTTTGTGTGTGTGTGTGGTGTGTGGGGGGGGGGAGGGGGGGGGGGGGAGCACTATGGCTCACGGCAACAAGGAGATGGAGGGGAGAAAAGAGAGCTTATTTCACCTTTTGGAAAGTTTGAAATGAGAAGAATGAAGTGAGAGAGGAAAATGTAGTTTATATATGAAGTGAAATTAGGTTAAATGGGATAAAATAACTTTTAAAAAAAATTGCACAATGGAGCTTGATGGGGGGTTCACGCCGGCCATGAGTTGGAAAAGGGGGGGGGGGGGGGGGGGGGGGGGGGAAGGATGGGATTTGATTTTTGATTGATTTGTTTTGATAGTTTGTACATTAAATGTCATAAATTGTAATAATTATTTAGAGACAAATAATCATTGGAAAAGAAAATGAAATTGAGTAGTTGTAAGGATGTAAGAGTAGGTGTACTTATCTAGTAGTAATAGGTTGTACTTGTGAATAGTAATGAATAGTAATCAAGACAACTTAATTACCGGTAGTAAGAAAATACGAATAAAAATGCTATAACTGTATTTTTCATAAATTGGAAAATTATGAAATTTATATTTTTGAAATCCTTATTTAATTTCGGTTCAAATGAGCATTCATGAGTAAATTTTTGAAATTCAAGTTTCGGGGCACGTTTTTCTGTAATGGGTTTCGAGAAAGCCTGGAATTGAAATTTTCTCAAAATGTGATCTTTTCTTGGTTTGAAATATAATTAAGAACTATATTCAAAATTAAATTTTCTTATAAAATTTTCTTAATTGGAAACCGAGGAAAAGCCAGATTTAGGGTTCCTAGGTCTCACTCTCATCTTAAGCTAGTCCGGTTTAGGGTTTTGGTTTCCAGTTCTCGAGTTATCTTGGTTACTAGAAAAACCGGGGTTTACATGGGGAATTTAGGGATATATGCATGTATGATTCTATGCCTATGTGATGAAATGAGAATTAAGAATATCGCGACTTCAAATTGTTTATTTAAATATTTTTTCTACTTACATGCATACTTGCTTATTGTTTGCTAAATTGTTTGATTGCCCCTAATAAATCTTAAAAAGGTTTAGCTTAAGAAAAATGAAATATTCACGCATAGCATCTATCGAGTCACATTTCTTTCGAAAGGTTACTACTCCTACGCGTAGAGTTTGATGGGTTGTTAGCGTGCTGGGACACGACCATGCTCCTTCCATATCACTTGGAGATTGCGACTCTAGGTTCAGAGCCAAGCCAACCGAATGCTTTAGGTGAGAGCCTGGGGACTAGCAATAAAAGATCGAGAGGATCATCATCAATAAATCCCTAGCCTTCGATACGGAGGGGTAAATCCATTCTATATATGGCTTTTTGATAACTATATATATTTGTGTAATCATGTGATTATTGCATAGCATATGTGTGAAAATTAAATAAACTTATTTGATATCATGGTGCAAATGAAAAGGAATATCTCACTAAGCTAATTGTAAGCTTATACCCCTATAGATCTTTGTTGAAATAGGTATACCCATAGCTCTATTTAAGGATCAGGACATTAAGGAAATCATTGATGGATTTTAAACTCTTATGGAAGCAATAGGAACATAGGATGAAGTTATTTTATAATTTTCTTATATGCAATGTGTACTATATTAGTATTTTGGTGATTACTAAGAAATGTATTTATATAGACTTGAAGACAATAACGAGGTATGCCCCTAAGATTTGTAATAACCATGTTTATGTTTTGTGATAAATATTCTTCTTGCCTTGTTACTTAATCGTTATCAATATAAATTGCGTTACTCCTATGCATTCCCTTGGTTGTGATGTACGTCTTGTACATGATATGGAAGCCTTTGTGTGACTCAGGTAGTCATTCTTAGGCTTTAGTATTGTGTGTGGTGTACTATCACATTTATGATACCTCTCGAGGTGACATTATCTCACTAGGATGTTATAAGCTTATACCGCATAGATTTTATTGAAACAAGAATACATGAGGCTCTATTCGAGGGATAAGATATCAAGGAAATAATTAGTGGATTTTGGTGCTCAAACAAAAGTTTTAGGAGCAAAGAATGAAGTTTCTTGTAAATCATTTTTATGTTGGATATGTGACATATTTTTTTCAAAACTATTATGAATGACTGTAATACCTTAATCATTTGAGGATATTAGCAGGGGTGTACTCCTAAGATATGTAATTGATTTTGTTCAAGTTTATTGATATATAGTTCTCTTGCATTGCTATTTAATTACTACCATTATAAATTGTGCTACTCCAATGTATTTCCTTTGTTGTGAAGTATACCTTGTACATAATATGGAAGCCATTACATGACTAAGATAGTCATTCAAAGGCTTCAATATTATATACGACGGATGTCATGTTTAGAGTACCCCTCGAGGCATGACAATGTCTCTGGTTCTTCAAAACTACAAGTGCCCCAACTAAGATAAGGGAACGAGACATGGAAGTAATCCCTTCCCGACCGAAGAGGGATGAAAGATGCCTCCGCTCCTTCAAAATGACAAGAGAACAAACATTATGACCTCTGTAGCTATCATCATCCTCAAAGTCTTCTTCCATCACCTAAAACAAAATAAGAAAAGCCCTTAGACAAGCAAGACTCAGAAGATAAGAAGCCACAATAGATGCCTTACTTATAGGCAAAAGTTAAAAGATGAAAAGAGGAAAGATTTAAATAAACTTATACCAACTCTACCTCATTAATGACATTTATGTGGGAATCACCACCAAAAATATGATTCCATCACCAAAAAAGCGGAAGTGACAGTGTAAAGTAGACGAAAAACAAGGTCACCATCCAATCACCACCAAAAGACTTCTGCAAATGGAAAGGCCAAAACAAATGAATCAACTTTTGTATCAAAAGACTACATGTGTCATGAATTAGAAAGACCCTAGTCAAACAACACCAATTGTCAACAAATAATGAAAGCTCAAACTAATCAAGTGTGAGTCCTAATTGCTACCAAAAGCACTTCATTAGCTCACTTATGGACAACCTTGTCCAAAACGTGAAGTATGAGCCACAGCTCACCGCATGAGCAATCTGGCCAAAGGTTTACCTAGCATCAACGATTACCTAACTCACTCGATCAAAGACCCTACTTAGGCAAGGTGCTAGACAAGTTAGTTAGATACTCCAAACTTCCTTCAACCTATGCTCAAAGGAAGTAGGAGGAGAAGTGATGATAGCCATCACTTACTCTAGGGCCCCTAAGCCTCATCCAACTTCATCCTTACATGGATTAACCTCTTTGGCCCAATGACTAGTGGGCCTAGTGAAACAATTAACCCTCTAAGGCTTACCAATAGTGTCACATGATCACATCCTCCGAAAAGGAATTATCTTATCTATTCTCTTTACTATTGTGAGTAGAGGGAACTCATTACTTTTCTAATTGAAAGCATGATTCTAAAAGGATTCCTAAATAAACATACTACACTAGCCTAAAATTCGTTAGGGTACTTTCCTATATAAACAAGAGAAATTGTCCTATCATGAACAGATCTACTTTTCTAATAGAAAAATGTATTTGACTATATATGCTCAACTTAACTAGCTATAGAGCAAGGTATACTCTCTCCATTCTCACTTGACACTGCTATTACACATTTTCACCCACTTTATTATTCAAACATCAAAGTGGTCATGCCAACACAACCCATATACCCACTTACTAGTTTTTGTCTTGAAGGTCCAGGGATCACTAGCTTCTAAGGCCAACTTGACTAAGACTAGAGTGGACTATAAATTTAAGGAACTCGAAGAATATTAGCCAAGGATTCATGTGGAATTGTTCCTACACCTTTATTTATCATTTCACTTTATTCATCATTTAATTTGTTTCAGTTACCATGATTTGTGTCCATGAATTCGTGGATCTCTTCTTGGACTCCTTTATATACATTACGCATTTAGTTGTTGGTAAATGTCTTACCAAGTATTTTTGTCACTTGTTTTTATAAATGTCTAAGTTGCCTAACTATTTATGGGTTAATGTCACATATTATACCTGTACTTTGACAAAATATACAATTAGGTGCCTAAACTTTTAAAATGATCAATTTAGTACCTGAACTTTAAAATTAATGCCTTTAGTACTTGAAAAATAACTTTTCGTGCACTCTACTGGTATCTCAGTGAAGTTATTTTAGTAACTAAATTGACAATTTTAAAGTTTAGGTATGAAATTAATCAATTTCAAAATTGAAATACCTAATTGTATATTTTATCAAAGTTCAGGTACCATTTATGGCATATCCCAATTATTTATTTAAGTTTGAGTCGATTTATGGGTTTAAGAAAACCAATATATTAGTGATCAATTTTTGTTAGTGTCCAACTCTTAATTAATCAAGAGTTAATTACATTGGAGCACTAGTTAATTTTCACATCCTTAGATATTTTTTTCCTATTTAGGGTTAATGTCACGAGTAGTACCTGAACTTTGACAAAATATAATTAGGTACTTGGACTTTGAAATCATCAATTTAGTTCTCGAACTTTGAAATTGGTTAATTTAACACTTGAAAAAACCTTTTGAGTGTGCTAAAGTACCTCTATCAAGTTCTTTTAGATGTTAAATTGATCAATGTCAAAGTTTTTGAAGTACTAAATTAATCAATTTCAAAGTTTAGATGCTAAATTAATCAATTTTAAAGTTCAAGTACCTAATAGCATTCTTTGCCAAAATTCAAGTACCTTTTATAACATTATCCCTTTCATTTATTACATAATCTTGTTAGTTTTTCTACTAAATATTTAATGTACCACGATTATTTAACATGATTCTTAATGAGAATCAATTTACAGTCAATGTAGCTAAGATGTCCACCTCATCGATTTGGGGCAAATCCTTAACAACCTTCAGAGATGACGGGAATCAAACTATAGGGGCGATTACTCGAGCACAAATGAGAAGATTACAAAATCATGCTATTAGAGTTCTTAAAGATAGATTAAAGCATAATGAAGCAAAGTTAGTTTCTTGTCACTAAGTGCATGAAGATAAAACTTGTGATGGATGCAATTACTTGATTTTGAGTATGATCAAAGATTGTGATTTCTGCACAAGTGTCAACACAAGTTGCATTGAAGGTTATCCTAAGATTAGAGGTGGAGATGCAAAGGAAAGAAGCTCCTATGTTGAACATGACTAAAGGACATGACTCGCACTCTCACTCTTGTAGTCCTTTTAAACTCAACACGAAAGGTATGTACATGTGTCGAGGGTTACTTACAAGCCAAATTGAGTGCATTTTTTCGTTACATATCAGAGTACATGAGTGACTTATACAACCCGTGCTAGGAATCATGTTGAACACAGAGACACCAACTTTTCTTATTTTTAAGTTTTTCATTAAGTCTTTTTATTAGGATTATTATTAAGGGGTTTTTAGTTATTTTATTAGTCTTTATTAGAGTTTAAGACTTTTATAAATAGTATTTTTTTCCTGTCATAAACTAAAGATGGATTATTGAATCAAATTTGCTTTCTTGGGAGTTTCTTACTCTTAACCCTTCTCTTATCAACCAACCTTCTTGATTGAGGTGAGTCACTACTCTTATCAATCGAAAGTTGTGGTGAGTGTAAAAATCTAGTAACACCTAAGGAATGCGAATTGTGCACTAGTTTTATTTTTTTCAAAAACTAATGTCCAATTCATGTACAATAACAAGTAAACAACAATAATATAAAGTGTAATTTAAAAAAAAAGTGAGGATAGAAAAGATAACATCGAGTTTAATGTGGAGTTCAGTCCCCCCCAGTCTCTATAATCCACAACAATGCATTCAACACAATTTGCTCCAATGGAGCTACACTACAACACAATCACAAATCCTTAAGTTGAGTCTTTACAGAAGCTTTTTAACACACTAAGCCCAACTCAAGATTCTACTTAATACTCATTAAACAATTGAGTAGTACAAACCTATAGCAGTACTTCTCAACTCTCGTTCTCACAAATAATATAAATTATAGAATAAGCTTTTAAGAGTATGTATAAGATTTTGTATGCAAAAAAAAGCTAAACTAACTTCTCTCAACTGCTAAACAACTTGTATTCATAGCCTCTTGATGTCTCATAGCCATTGGGTCCAAAGCTTCAAAAATCTATTGAACATTAAATGCTCTAACAACTTATTTTTATAACATGGATCTGGAGCTACTAAAGAAACAAAGCAAAGGATCAATAGCTTCTAAACGCCATGTCCTAGCATGAATTCAGACCATTTGAAATGGTCCTACACCAATCATAAGAAATAAAAATCAAATGAAGTCAACAAAGCTAAATAAAGTCACATATGAATTTAAACAACTGAATTTTTCAAAATTCTCAAATTAGTCCCAAACCAAAAAAAAAAATTAGAAAATCTAAAAGCAATTCGAATGTTGAAATAAAGTAAATTAGAATTTAATAATAGCTCTTTAATATAAAATTTTAAAAGAAAAATCAAAACAATACAGTTAGGAGCTCTAATTTTGCAAAATTACGAATTTACCCTAAACAGGAAACTTACGCAACATAAAGGTCAAATCATAGTTAAATTAGAATTATTTGGATATTCAAATTATTATTATCCCAAGAGATTAATTAAAAGCCATGAATTATTAAAATCTAACTAAAGTCCTTATATGCATAAGATTTAGATGCATGAGATCATGCTACATAGCAATAACCCTAAAAGGAGGTCTTTTTCCCTTTGTCTAAAACCTTAATTCTACGCTTTCCTTTTCATATATAAATATTTCTTCTTCTTTTTTTCTACCTCCTTCCTTTTTTGAAACCTTCCCAAGACCTAAGGTAAGGCTCTCTAAAACCATAACCCCTTCCTAGTGCTAAATAAGTAGAATTAGCAAAGTATAGCCCTAATTAACTCATATAATGTCTTTTATATGAGGAAAATGAAGAGCATGAAGTAGAGTTAGAAGAAGAGGAAGATCCACCACCACCACAAGAAAATTCTTGTCAAGGTAAACATGAGATTTTAAGATGTTCTAATATAGTATTTTACCATTTAAAGTATGAAATCTGACTTGAGTAAGTTAATACATGTTTGGGGAGTTATAATATCAAGCTTTGGAGTGATTTTGGAGTCTTAAAGTCTCCTTGTAGCTGCAAATAGGTTGGAACTACATTTTAGCAAAGGTAAGACCTTGTAAACAACTCTTGATATTCGGAATTTGTAGTAGTAAGAAGATAAGATTTGTTAATAATGTGAAAGTGAGAGAAAGAACATGTTTGGATTGGAGTTATGTTAAAAATTACAAAGGAACTATGGAAAAAATGGATGTTGCTGTCAAAACTAGATGTTTAGGGCTTCAAACTTTGATTAATCATGTTTTAACAAATGGGAGATGAAAATAGATTAAATTAGGCATAAACACGACTATCTAATATCTTTAAGGTCACCAAAAGTCATTCCAAAACATGTTTTTAACAAAATGACAAGTACAAGGACGAAGTAGCATAAACCTAGAAGAATACAACATGTACACAACATCATGTACCCGTCTGTGTTCCTCTTTGAGCCAAAAAATAGGAAAAAACATGTTTTCCAAAAAAGCACGGCATGAACATGAGGTCGTGATCTACCTATGCTTCTTTCTATTCTAAAAATGCTTGGAATCCAAAAGAATACGGGAAAATACATTCAGTCATGTTTCCCTCGTACATCTCTTTATTTTAAAAAAAAATGCTTTGAAGCCCAGAAGAATATAGAAAGATACATGTTCCCTTCGTGCTTCTCTCTGATCCCTAAACATAAGAGAAATATGAATGGAACATGAGGTGACATATCCCTTCGTGTCCCTCTCTTATCTCAAAACTCCTTTTATGTTGAAAGAGCATGAAGGAATACATCCCTCCGTGCACCCCTTGTGTTCCTCTCTTTGAAAGAACATGAGGAAATACGTCCCCTCTTATACATCCTGTGCTCTTTTCCAACCTCTTCATAACTTTGCCTCTTCTTGCCTAAATTGCACGAAACTTGACCTAGTTCTTCTCTTAATCATAAGTAACCTTCTAAGACCTTCAAAATACGTACTTAGCAAGTACTAATGCCATATTCATTGTGTACATCATCCAAACACATTTAATCTAAATGCTCCACATAAATGAAAGTAATTCATACTTAATAATTAAAGTAGGACACTACGAACTAAATAAGATTAGTGGACTATAGGAACCTATTCTTGAAAGGTCAAGAATTGAGACCCACAAAATATAGCCTACTAAGGGTTGGTTAACCTAAGCCCCAAAAGCAACCCTAACCTACATAATTGACTGGGTAACTTGACTAAATGACAAAAATGACTCTTTAAACATTATCTTTGAGTAGATATGGTTAAATTAAGATAACTTAGATGTAACAAAAAATACGAATGAAATAAAGGTAGTAATCTTGAACTGATTCCCAACATCAATTATGAATAGTTATTGGATATCGAGCTTGGAAAGGGATGACAAGCTCAAATCAATCAATAGGTACGCAATAATTGTGTGTTGCTTGCTAGGATAGTATTAATAATTGGATTAAGAATTTAAACTCAACTAAATTAATTGTTGGTTACTACTTGGTCGCTTACTATAGGAGTGGTACCTTGAGCTGGATTGCGAGCCTAATCGCAACTTCAGGATGATGTCGTAACTATAAGTACCTAGACACCCCCCCCCACCCCCCCCCCCCCCTTCCCACAAAGTGTGCGATAAGGATAGGTGGGTAGTTGATAGGAGATATTCTGAAACCAGATGATCAATTAGGAGCTAGCGTGAAGTTGTAAAGGAGTTATGCATAGTATGGACTCTTACATAAAATGTGATAATAGACTATGCTCATTAATGTCTATTTGTACGGAATTGATCTAGACGAGACTACTTCTTTCTTTTCTTTTCTGCTAAATTAGGACTTATCAAACCCCCTTTTTAATGTGTGATATGCTGAGGGAACCCACCCCTTTTATTTGATGGGAGTCATGAGTACTCTTGTGTATATTGGATTTCTAAGACGTGAAAATACATTGTTTATGGACTTAAATTAAATATCCTAAACTGTGATTGTTGATTAGATTAGGAGTGTGTAACATAAGGTATGTGCTTGTATTACTATGTATTGGGCTTCGCAGCTCATTTTATTAACTTTCAAGTTCTACCGGCAATTCGATGGGAAATAAGAGATAAGTGGAATGACCCGATTAGATGGCGATGCGTGAGCTTTGGGTTTTATGAGTTTTCCTGGAAGAGTTTTATTATATTATATTTTTAAGCTTGAATGACTATAAATCAATTAAGTATCGAATACTTTTGTTTGATTTAATATGGACCTTTTTAAGTCCAAAAGTTTTGTATTTGAGTTGTAATTTCTTGATGGGACCTCATAAGCAATATTTATAAATGACTATTTGTGATATTTATTTTCTAAATAGGTTAAATTTGTAAGCCTTGATAAACTTGAACCATGGATAAACAGATGCCATTCTGCCAAATTTTTATAAAAATTAATAGCTATTTTCCAAATTAAAATTTAATTAGAAACCCACTCAATAACAAAATGCATTGCATATACCGTATGTGTAAAGCCCCTAATTTTGATAATTGATAATAATATAATATAAAATCTTGAAAAGCTTTTGGAAAAGTCACGAAATCCCCCGATTTTTTGCAATTTAAGAATATTAAAATAAAATGGTTTTAATTATAGTCCAAGAAATTCAAATCATCATTAAAAAAATTTCTTTAAGTTTTTGCAACCAATGAGCAATGGTAAATCAATAAAGTAATTATTAAGACCATTAAATTTAAGGAACTATAAATCAATTCGAAAAATAATTAAAAAAGCAATAATATGCCCTGAAAACTCTCAAATAAGACTCATGTAATAAATCATTAAGCAAAACCTTAACTACAAAAATAAAGATAGATATATCTCTAGATTCAGCAAACAATAGAATTACAAACGTCAAACAAGTAAGATAATTAAGATTTGTAATTAAAAATGATTGTAACCCCTTAAAGAAGCTAATAACATCACCTTCTTTAGTAAGTAAAACCCTTGGAAGTCATTGAAGACATATAAGTAAGTTATTACATACAAATTATCTGAAATATAAAACAAGTAATTATAATCAAATAGAAAAGCTCTAAAATTAATACAAAATATATATATATATTCTACATTAATCATGTGGTTATCTTAGGCTCATGACAGATAACAAGTATACGACAAACTATTAATATAATTTATAATAGTGGTATTAATAATATCAAAAGTATATTATAACTAACAAAACATATTGTAGTAAAAATAAACGAGATTATTTTGCCATACGATAAATAATAATATCATCCTTGATCCACATATTAAAACAATTTTGATAAGTTAACAATATTTATTATATAAGACCATGATTGTTTTAGTACTAATATTATAATAATCATGACAATTTATCAACTTATAACAATACTATATGATTTTTATCCAACTTTGTAATCGTGGTAAGCACCATTAAAATTTAATAATTGTAGTAATAGTGTATACATAATCATAATATCAATACAACATGTAATATAACAAGATCCTAAGATTAATTAAGAAAACTTACAATTACTAGCATGAACTATGTATCTGACAAATCATTTGATACAACAAATACCATATAATTATAATAAAAAACACACAAATCAAGAAATATGATAATATTAGATTACTTGAAACTATACCATAAAATTAATTGGAAATTTAGTAAAATAAATAAACACATCACGAACCTTAAAATTCGAATAAAAATCAGAATCCTAAACCATCAGATCAGACCAAAAATCTCATAAACCTTAGATCGAATCACTTAAATTATAACCCTACAATATTATATAAGTTAAACTAAACTTGGATTTCCAAAAAAATTCAACACTTTAAGAAGCATAAATGGGATCATATAAGGATTCAGTAACCCAAGATATCATTGAATTAATAAAGACTAGAACCCTAAAGGTAAATTGTATAACAAAGAAAAAAAAATAAGAAAACATATCACCAAACAAAACGATCCAGTAACTTAATCAATCCAAAACCTTTGTGCTAAACAAGTCATCTATTTGAACTCTAACACACAAATTGATGCATTACATCCAAATAATATCTATTAAGAAAATATATATATATAATATATATAATTTCCTATAATTGAAAACTCCTAAAATTTTATGGTAATCTTATAAGTAGAACCTTAGAGCCAAAAATGGAATCGGAATCCTAAAGTCAAACTAAGTCAACCTTAAATCCAAACTCAATCAGACAACTTCTAAAACCATAAAATAATAAATTAATTAGAAAAATATTATGAACTCAAATTATGATTCATATATATAGTATAAATCCCAAAAAGATCAGATAGCCTAAAAATTCGAGTTTTAGACCTTTACGGGTGAATTTCCATACCCAACTACTAGCATGTAAAACAAGATAAAATTTTTCGATAGTCAATTTATTTATAAAAATATTAAGATATCCATAAAATATCAATAAAAATTTTTCAGCTCATAAAAATATCATTTATATCCTATATACGTGTATTTTATCTCTACCGGAAATTATCTAATATTTTACTGTTACTATTGATTGTCTTTTTATTTTAAATCTGTAGCAAACATGGCTGCCATATTTTTCTTCAATATCCATACCTATTCCCTACAAACTATAGCCTAAAACCTATACTTACAACCCACGATACATTAGGATATATTGTCACTTCAAACTTGATTTTTTTTTTCACTCTTTTCCCTTCCTAGACAAGTTTTCATGCCAACTTGCTGTAAGTTTATTTTTTTTTTATTTTGTTGAAATCACTCTCTAGAACACTCCATCATCATCTATATATACCCCTATATGTCTTCATTCATACACCATACAACTCCTCTCATTTTTCTATCATTTCTCTCTTCTTTTCTCTCTTCATTTCCCTCTCTTCTCCTTGCTGTGGCGTAATCTTTAGCTGCTGCTACCCCTCCATGTTTTCACTTCAAAAACATCTCTTTACTTCATCTTTTGAGGTATACACATCTTCCATAACCTCTTAGTAATATTAGTTGTGATTTCGTGCTTCTTGTCTTGTCAAAAAATTCTTTTATCATGCTCAAAACTTTGAAGTTTCATGCTAGATTTAAACCATATCATGCCAAGCTTATAATCTTATCATATTTATTTTGTTTTACATTTTCATCTAATCTAACTTTCTATATTTACATCTGTAGTTATGTATATCTATAAGAGCATAAAGCTCACTATCTAACATTTATTTATGTTTCTATTTTTTATTTTTTGCTTTTATTATTTTGTTCTCGACTTGTCCACTTCAAGTCATTAAAAAGACTAGTCCATCTCTAGTCTTGGACTTGTCTATATCCAAGTCCTAACAGCCTTGTTATAGTCTAAGACTCCTAAACTTTTGTTTTGTTGCTTTATTTATTTCTTTATTATGAGACTGGAGACATTCAAGTCTCGAGAGTCTTGTTATAGTCTAAGACTCCTAAATATTGTTTTTTTTTGTTATTTATTGGATTGGAATCACTTCATGTCCAGGGAGCCTTGATTTTAAAGCTAAGACTCCTATCTTCTTATTTTGCTTATATTATTCTCCTTATTTTACTATTTTTAATACCATTTTTTTTGTTCATGCTCATATCATGTCCATATTGATGTTGCCATAAATCTTAAAAGGTTAAAAATTCCATAATATGCAAAATCATGACTCAAATTCCTTTTCTTGGACATGTAGAAACCCTATGGAAAATGGAAATTTTGAAAACTAAATTATCATTCCATTTTTCTTAAATGTTGAGATTACAAGTAAATGGAAAAGCTAAAAACTCAATTTTTCTCATAAGAAATTACTTAAAGACAATCTTTTGAGAATTATAAAAATGAGAATAAACCAAAAAGGCTAAAATACTAAAGGAGATATAACTTGCTTTTTATACCCGAAAATTTATTTATGGTACTATTGTCAAGAAATAAGAATTTTTTAACCAACTTCATTTTCTCATGCATTAAACTAGTGAGTTAGAGAAATAATGATCTTTAAAAGTCATTTAGGACCCACATTATCCATATTTTGTCAAGTCGAAAATAAAGCTTATTTTCAATAAAAGTTTAAACCATGAGAAACAAGTCTTATTATAAACTCATCAAGTTTATGAGAGCGCAAGGATTTTAATTAAATCATCAAGACCATTTTTACAAAATATGAACTCAAGCAACATCATTATGATCTTGCATGAATCATGAACCATTACTATTATACACACACACACACACACACTCCATGATATGTTATATGTACAAGTTGATTTCATTCAAGAAATTTTGTCAACTTTCAAATGCTATTGTTTTCAAAACGCAGGATTTAGATGAAGAACTTGTAATTTTTAAGATAGGATTTACATAAACCCCTCTCTACTTAGAATAGGTTTCTAGATTATAGGTTTAAGCAAAGTTTAGTATGGAATACTCATTCCGGGGTATCTCCTTATGATAGGTGACGAAGTAGAAGACTTACCATTTTTGTAAGACTACTTTGACTAAAACTATTTCTACAATGGCTAATGAGTTTTCCTTACTTTATGTTTTTATGTTTGTGCTTATAAAATAGAGCACTAAAAGGTAGGCAAAAGATAAAAATGAATTTGTTTGTGGGAATGGAGAAATCTATGCTTGTGATAGTTAGTTGATCAAAGGAATGATAAGCATATCAAAACACCATTTGATTGCTTAATGTCTTACATGATTGGTATCTATTGATTTTATGTTTGTTGGTCAACTTGGAAAGAAATTTAATTCGGATTAGAAAATTATAAAAATGGATCATGCATGGCATAAAGTGAGTCACATTGCATTGTACTACTATTCCTACGCATGGAGTCAATAGGTAATGGTACCTAGCTCTAGCATAAGGAACTACAACATTCGGGGAATACGGCCTCAAGGAGGAGCCGTGCTAAATCTCATGCTAAAGAGAAAATAGTAGTGGTTGGTTTTCGAAACCCTAGATGGTCGGACGGTCCCTAAAGTACCAACATTCCCTAACCCTTGATATGGAGGGCATAAATCCATTCCGCTCATGACATCGGTAAATCATGACTGTATGTGTCAGCATATTTTGATGCATTGTATATGGTTGCCTAACTAACTTGTTTGTCTTGGTTGATATGAATAAGTTAATACAGGATTATCTCACGAAGCTAGTTGTAAGCTTACCCCCCAATAGTTTGTTTTTGCAGGAAAATCATAAAGTTGGGATTTTGGGTAGGATATGAGCATAGAGTGCATCAATAATCAAGTCATGACAATTAGAAGAATAGGAAGTTGATAGATAAAAACTAGATGAGAGCAAGACTTAAAAATTTGGTTTCCTGAAACCTTATTTTTCCCTTTTCATATTTCATATAGTAACAGTTGATTAACAAACTTGAAGTTTACTTTATCTTATCTTTTGGTAGGATATCTGATTCTATGCAATCCTTGTGATTTATGGGTTATCGATATCCAAAAACTATTTTCTCAATAAATGTATATATATGTATAACACAGTGAGAGGATAATTAATTAGAGTCTTGCAAATTTTGACTTGCAAGGCGGTCCTCATAGTATGACTGCACACATGATATGACCACTCCAAGATAACCCTCTTAGGCTCTTATTGAGGGTCATGATAGTATGTGTGGTGTAATTGTCACACCCTACGTGCTTAGGGCGAAACCATTGCACCATTGGAACAGAATCAAAATATTTCTGATCAATCTATCGTCTATATGCTATATTCTGGTGTCTCAATCCCATCTTCGACACTGTTTTGTATTTTGAGTATAACTTTCTCATCCAGACTCCGATTGAGGAAATTTAAGATGCTACAAAAAGATTAAAGAAAGTTCTACAACTTTCATGTTTTGAACTTTAAGAAATTCTAAATAAAATAAGGCACAAAACATATTTGTATCAAACTGCAACAACAAGCACAAACAAAATCAAAGCAAAACAAGTTTAAACATATCTAAATCAAATTGAACACTTATTTTACTACTCAAGTGTAACTAAACATGATTGAATTGTTAATTATACATTTTATTTCCTCATCAAAATACACATTGAATACACAAGTTCAATAGCGAGTATAAATACAAGTGAATCTTTGTGTTATATGGTTTTTTCCTTTCTCGGTTGGTAATATCCAAGGTAAGTGAGGATTTCTTAATCTATCAAATAACCATAATTTCATATTGAGATTAGGATCTTTATTAATTAATTATCAAAACTATTTTGATACCCTAATAAATATCCCTCTTAGGTATATTATATCTATTAATACAGTGTTTATCATGAGTTATTTAATAGAAGACCTGATGGTTATGTTCTTAGACATATCATATTTTGGTGTTGTGTTTAGGTACATCAATTCCATTTGGTCATATCGTATTTATTTGTGTAACTAAATCTTATAATGAGTTAATATCTACCTAAATAATAGATATGCCATGCTAAGCATTATTCTACATATAATCAATATAAGGAAATTATTTTGTGCATTACATTTATAACATCAATATATGAAATTTTATTCAAAGGAAGTTAGCATATTATAACCCATTATAAACATTCTTGTTATCAAACATGCCATATTCCTAATCTATAATGATACAAGACTAATTTTTGTTCTAAAATAGATCCATATCATTCATGACACCTACGTAATCATATCATTATATCTTGTTCCTATCCTTATCTTAAAAGGAATATCATGCATCACAAGCTAAGTTGATACACTCAGCCCAGCCTAAGTAGCTAAATATAAAAGCTAGCCGATGAAACTCCAATTCTTCTATCTCTTTCATTTACTCTTAAAGATAAGAAACCCTAACTTTGACTCTCTCTATATGTTTATCTTCCTCTTGAAACACTAACGGTGTTGTTGTTACATGTAGTACAAAAACAGATATTGATGTGGCTATTCGAGGAAGCTACCAACTCCTAAGACTATCTTTTCTATAAGATGGGCTAATACCCTATTCCGTTCATCACATGTCTTTTATACATGTACAATTGTAAGTAGTTAAAACTACTTTATTATGATTTTTGAAATTTGAAAAATAGATGTCACAAGCTAGATTGGTTGTCATAAGCTATATTTGTAACTATACATGTGTTTTCATGATGTAAAGTCCTTAAGCCACTCGGGCTTGTTCTTAGATCTGTGTACTTCATAATGTAACATCTTTTTCCCCTTCTCAAGACAAGACCTTGTCCTCAAGGTCAAAATGTGGAAGATCTTCTGGAAATGTGAGAGATCTTCCCAATAGTGTCTTCCAACAAAAAAACCATCCCATTGTATGAGTAACTGAGTCATCTCTGCACTGTGCCTTAAAATTGTTCTTGAGTCTAGAACACATAGAGGTTAACTAGTGGTTGGTCTTCATTAAACGCGAATGGTAAAGCTAGTGGTACAACATTAGAACCTTTAGTTGAACATAGACATGATACAAGAAAAACATCATGTATTCTAGACCCCTAGGGTAGTTCCAATTGATAAGCACTGATTCAATTCGTTTAAGGATATGAAATGGGCCATAAAATCTGTGGCAACTTGTGATGAGTATTGCCAGATATTGTGATATGTTTGTAGGGTCTCAATTTGACATAGACCCATCCCCTACAACATAAGTGACTTCAATTCGATTCTTGTCCGCAAATTGCTTCATTCATTCTTGAGCACCTTAAGATTGGTCTTTTAATAGTGACAAATATGGTCCCTCATCAAAAGCTCCATGTCAATCGCTTCTAGAGGTGAAGTTCCCTTAATGCACATGGAATGGTAGGGCGTTTTCTGCCATATACCGCTTCGAGGGGAGACATATGAGCACCTTCATGTTGAGAAGTATTATAAGAAAACTCAACCCATGCTAAAAAATTATACCGTTGTGATGGAACATCTGCGATAAAGCATCTAAGATATTATTGAATGGTTTTGTTCAATACTTCTGTCAGCCCATCTAATTGTGGGTGATAAGTTGTACTATAAGATAACTTAAAAACATTGAAACGAAATAAGTCTTTCCAAAATCCACTCATGAATATGGGATCCTTATCTGAAACAATAGATCTTGCGAAACCATATAGCTTAACTACCATTTGTATGAACAACTAAGCCACCTTAATAGCCAAAAAATTGGAGTCCCAAGCTCCCAAATGGTAATACTTTGATAATTTTTCCACCACAACAAAAATGACTAAAAAATCATTTAACTTAGGAAGCAAGTGATAGAATCCATGGAAATGTCCTCCCAAATCGTTCTGGTATTGGCAAAGGTTGTAATATAGTTTTGGTAGAGTATTTGGTTTGTTGACAAACCATACAATCTCTTATAAATAGTTCAACATATTGTTTCATTCTTAGCTAGTAAAATTGTGCTGCAATTCTTTTTGTGTCTTAAGAATCCCAAAATACCTGATATGGGAGTCGAATGGAACTCCTGTGAAATGGTAGGAATAAATTTGGAGGTAGAAACTAGAAATAGTCTACCTTGCTTATAGAAGACTCGAATTTCAATTAATTAGCCACTTGAGTTGTTGTCCTTGTTCCAACTTACATATCAACTCAATGAAAGCTGGAAGTTGGGTTTATTTCTATTTAATAGTGTCAATGATGTGCAATAAAGTCGCCAAAGTAGCCAAATACATAAGGATTCCATCATACTATCTAGATAAAGCATCAATCCCTACATTGTCTTGTCCAAATTTATACGTAATAGTATAATCATAACCTAAGAGCTTAGTCAAGTATCTGTGCTATTCAGATGTAGAAATTACGTGAGTGAGGAATTCTTTGAGGCTTCTATGATCTATACGGATAATAAAGTGTGATCCCAACAAGTATTTTCTCCATTTCTTAACAGTCCACCACCTCAAACAGTTCTCCAACATAGGCTAATGCTTTAATCATGTGCGATGGTAATTTCTTACTAAAGTAAGAAATAGGCCATTCATCTTGTAATAAAACAACTTCTATTCCAATCATAAGGCATCTATTTCAAAAACAAACTTTTGGTTAAATTAGGTAAGACTAGTAATAAAGCTGACACTAGAATTTGTTTTAGTTTTTCAAAAGCTAGTTATGCTTCTATTGACTTGTGGAAGGCATCCTTTTTCAACAAGTCCAACAGTAGTGTCGAGCCTAGATTTTGAAAATCATCCGGTTCATTTCTCCTAACCCGATTCATATTAAACCCTAACCCATTTAACATGAATCCTCGACTAGGGGTTAAAAGAAATTTTAATTTTTGAAAACTTTTTAGAGTCGCCACCCGATATAAATCGGGAAAAATGAAAGCCAGGATTAATGGGTCGGTTAATCCTAACTTAGCCACTAGTCTGTGAAAAGTTTGATTTAAAAATCAAATTTTTTAAAAAATACCAGATATCTAAGTTCGGGGGCTAACCTATTAAAACCTAAGCGGTTACCACTTTAAATTTAAAATTTAGAATTTATCCCTTTCTATACAAAAAAAATTCAAACAAAACAATTTATAAAACAAATATCTACAAGTTTAATCATGCATTTTTTATTTTTATGTATTTTTTCTTAGGATTTAAATATCAACAAACATTTGTATTTCTCCTTTTTTTTAAAAAAAAAAAACTTATAATATGTACAAAATGATTATTTCAAACTATCAAAACAAAATAGATTTTTCTAATTTTATTGTCACCCCGTAGGTGCCTACGTACTCGCTAATCGAGATCAGACAAAACGTAGTTCTTTTATAAAGAACTTAGTTTGTTGATCAATTTTATATTTTTAAAATATTCTCACTTTAAGTTTATTAAATTTTGAATTTTTTATGAAAACTAATTTTGATGATCCTATGATCTAATCAATTGAATTTTATTTCATAAAAAATATATTTTTCTAAATCCAAAAATCATTTTTTCTAAAGAAAAAACCAATTTATGATAATTCATGGCTAATTTAATGCTACATGAAAATCAATTTTGAAAAAACTTTGAGTATTATCTTTATAGCAAATTTATAAAGATAATTTTGATAAAAACTTAATTAATATCATGATTTTTTTAAAAACAATTTTTATCTTTATTATTCAACAACAATTTTGGTTTAAAAAAATCTATTAACAATTTATTATTTTTGAAAATTCAATAATCATCACATATGTTCAGAACATATTCAAAATATATCATAACAAAATTAAAATACAAAAACAGACATCTCATGTATCAAATATATATTTAAAGATCAATCTATATGCAAATACATATTCAAAAATATCAAAAAATATCAAAAATTACTAAAACATGTAAATTATATTAAATAATTATTCTAATTTTTCTGGATTTTTCTGAATTTTTCTGGATTTTTTACGAATTTTTATTAATTTTTTCCTATTTTCCGAAATTAAATATATAATAAATAACTAATAAAATATTGCGGACTAACCTGGACCGTTGGATTTTCTCGGATCAGATCTGGAGCGTCTGATCTGTGGACTAAATCTGACCGTCTGATGGAATTGACTCGCGATCTGGACCGTGGATCTAATGATCAAATCTGGAGCGTAGGATCTGCTGATCAAATCTGGACCGTAGGATCCTCTGATCAAATCTGGACCACAGGATCTCCTGATCAAATCTGGACCACAGGATCTGCTGACTTTTGACCGACGACCGTTGACCGACGACCGACCACCGTTGACGACGACCGACCAGGTTGGATCTCGGATTTCGGGTCGGATCTTGGATACCCGTCGGGTGAAGAAGACGATGACGGTGACTTCAAGGCGTTCCTCGGCCGCTCCTGGTGGTTTTCGAAGGCTGCAACCTTGTCGGCCGACGTGGATGGGGCTGCTGCATCCGTTGGTGGTGGTGGTTCACTCCCAGAACCACAGAAGTGGCGGTTCGTGCGATGGCCCAACGACGGCAAGGATAAAAAATTTTCGAAAAATTTGCAGAAATTCCAAATGCAAATTCGAGCAATTCTAAACACTATAATCAATCAAAAACACTTCCTAAATTATCCTAACACTCTTTAATTGGATCGAAATCCTCCCGATCACTTCGAATTTGTAAATTTTGCAATTCGAACACTTTCTACTCTATTTTCAGATCTCGATCGTGTAGTGTATGTTTCGTGAAATTGAATTGTGCTTTCTGCTTGTGGGGTGATCCTATTTATAGATTTCGAAACAATTTATCATTTCGAAGCTTCGTACTTGTTCAATTTTTAAATCACGAATCGTTATACTTTTTCAAATAAGAACGATTCAAAATTGGGACTCGATTCGTGATTGTTGGTTCAAATTGATCACGAATCTTATGTTTATACATCATAACTCTTCGATTAAGTGTGTTTAATTTGATCAAAGAACACAATTCGGCCAATTTTAAAATTTGAAAAATCATGTCCATTCGAATTTTTCCCAATTTTCATGACTCAATCAATGTGCCTTTTAGGATGAAATAATACACGAATTGTGTACAGATGTGATGTATCCCATGCCTAGTTTGTGTCTGTACAATTAGTTTCGAAAAAACACAAAGATTCGTTGCTCAAATGAGGCCTCAAAGTGGATGAACCGATGTGACTTTTGGGAAAAAAAAATTGGACAAAAAGAGGCAAAATCTGCCTTGGGCTAAGATCGAACTCGGGTCCCCTCGCTCTGTGTCCATGGTCTGAACCGTTAGGCCGTTGGCCTGTGCCTTGGTCATATAGCTAACCCACTAATACTTAAGACTAATAAAATATATGTTATATTAAGCTCAAATAATTATTTATTAATTTTTCTTACATATATTTTATTTACATTACTATTATTCATTTAATTATTTTATTTATACATATTTTATTCCTCTATATTTTTTATTTTTTCTATTTCTCTTTTTTATTATACTATTGTTTATTATTTTTATTATTATTTTATATTTTTAACGAACTCAACATGACATTAATTTATTATAGACTTAAGCCTATTTTTTTTTAATTAGGCAAAAATTGGGTGTCTACAAGTAGACTCCTAATCGAAGCATATGATTTGATGAATCTTTGATAATATCCTAAAAGTCCCAAAAATGCTCTTAACTGCTTTAATGTAGTAAGTATTGGCTACGCTTGAACTGCTGCTACTTCAATGGGATCAAGTTGAACTTTGTGGCTGGATAAACCATGTCTAAGATATTCAATAATATCTTGACCAAAAGCACACTTAGAATTCTTGAGATATGAAGTGTTAGCGTGTAATGTAGCAAACACTTTATCAAAATGTGCAAGATGCTCGCTCAAAGACCTACTGTAAACAAGAATTTTGTTAAAGGAAACTATTAGAAATGTGCGCAAGAAAGGTTTAAAAATAGAATTCATCATGGATTGAAATGTAAGGGGTGGATTGTTGAGGCTAAAAGGCATCACAGGGATCTCATAGTGTCCTTCGTGTGTACAGAAAGCTATATTTAGTACATCTTTTAGGGCCATCCTAATCTGATGGCAACCAGCATGCAAATCTAACTTAGAAAAAATCACTGCCCCATGTAACTCCTCAAGGAGTTCATCAATAGTGGAAATGGGAAATTCATCCTTAATAGTGGCTTGACTCAATGCCCTATAGTCAATGCAAAATCTTAAAGACCCATCTTTTTTCTTGACTAATAAGACTAGAGACGAAAAAAAGCTTTGCTACATTGGATAAAGCCTTATTCTAGCATCTCACACACCTGATGTTTAATTTCTTCCTTTTGGAAATGTGGGTATCGATAAGGCTTTACATTTACTGCATCCACTCCATTTATTAAATGAATATGATGTTGAATAGATCATAATGGAGGCAATGATGATGGTGGCTTAAAAAATTGACGAAAATCTACCTAATAGGTCTTCAATAGAACTATTGTTGGTGGTATTCACTGAAACAAGATCCATCTAAGCCTCAAATTTGTAGCAAGAAGCTATAGCATGAACTTTGAAGAGCCGCCTTAACTAATTATGTGAAATCAGTTGTGCTAGAGCAGATTGATCACCTACAAGGATAAATGAGATCCCATATTAGAAAATTTCATGATTAACCTATTGTAATCGATTGTGATAGGTCCTAAATCTTGGAGCCATTGAACGCTTAAAACTACATCAGCTCCTTGAATAAACAAGACACAAAAGGTATCTTGAAAAGTAAATCCTTGAATATTCATGTGAACATGTTTGCATTGGCCTTGACATTTAAGTTTCTCGCTGTTCCCCAACATGGTATTAAATTGTGAAGTAAGAATTATAGTAAAGCTTAGATGTTTTGCGACTTGACTATGCATAAAATTGTGGGTGCTACCCAAATCAACAAGCACATAAACTTTTTAGAGTTGACAATCCTTTGAAATCAAAGAGTTTCAAGAAACATGTCCCCATTTAACACATGGTAACTAATGGCACAATGCATAACATTCATCATCCATATTTTGTTCATCATGCATCTCATACGCATCATTAGCATCTGAAAGTAACAAAAGAAGTTTTGCTTCGCATTTACGGTTCCTACTAAACTTCTCATCACAATTAAAACAGAGACCTTTCTCTCTTTGAATTGCATTTCTTTTGGGGTTAATCATTTGATGGGTAAAGAGGAAGAAGTGGTTTGAATAGTACCTGATTGGTATGATTGTTTGGTAATACTGGTTGTGGGTTGCAAATTGCAAAGGCATTGAATTATATGTAGAGAAGTGGTTTCAAAGTTTTGAATCCAGTTGATTGCTCCCTTAATTTTTTCTTCGTGCATTCTAGTTAACCATATGGCATCTATTAAATCTTTGCATCTAGAAATTTGCACTTCACATCTCAATGTTGAGGTTTATCCAAAATGAAACAATCGAGTAAGAAACATCCTAGCAATCCAATAATTCTATTGGATTATTCTTTGAACTAGGATTAATAATGTGTGACTATGGATGTTTGGGTTAATTTAGCTAGCATGCCTTGCACATCCTGATGTGCTTAGGACCGTAGACATAGTGATCTCAAATAAGCGTGTAGCATATCTTACAATCAAATGTTCAGACAAAATAAAAATGCTATTTTTATGTCTTTTGTGTTTAGAATAAAAGAAATTAAAATATGGATGGTGTTACTATTGGATATGATGCACCAACAATAACCCAAAATACACCTAACTAATTTGATATGACGCACGAATTAGCTAAAGTGGGTTGTTCGCCATAATCTAAAGATTGATAAGAACGGGTTTTTCGCCACGATCATAGGGATTGATAAGAGAAAATAGAGAGAAAATTCTCACTAGGGTTTTAATAACATCCAAAAACTGGTGAGTCTCAATACAAAGGGGTTATTTATAATAGTTCCCCAAAAACCTTAATTAATGACAAAAGGACTAATTACTAAATATGATAATAAGACTAATAGATATGACAAAAGGACTTTTTATATCTAATTATCTTAATTTGAAAGGAATCTACTGACATTAAAGACTAATAAATATGAAATTAAAGACTACACGTAATTAATGACAATAAAGACTAAAAAGATAATAAAGACTAATAATTGTGAAAATAAGAACTTGTTATATCTAATTAAAACAATGTAACTGTCATTCAATGCATTAAAACAATATAACTGCCATTTAATGCCACCGGCCTTCAAGCTTTCCAAGCCAGTTTCCTTTGAATTGTTCCACTTAGCTTGATTCTGTCTTCTGCAATGATCCCGGGGTCCTTCTGGTTCATTGTCTTATCGATCTCCTTGTTATCCGATGGAATTCGTAGTAACAAACTCTTTAATTCCTTGATTTGAACTTGAGAACTTGATCCGGTTTCTTGCATGGTCAGATTCTTATCACATCCTCATTACTAGAGGGTTCGAATCGTTTTTAAAGGGCTTCAGTAAACTTAGTCCAAGAACTAAGTTACTTGTTCAGGTATGTCAATTTGTACCAATTTAATGAGTCTCCCTCGAATGCAAAAGAAGCAATTGTTATCCTTTGTTCATCGAGAATTTTGTGAAATGTAAAGACTTGATTGACTTTGAAATGCCACCTTAAAACATCATCCCTAGAAAATTTAGGGATCTCTAATTTTATTCCTTTCAATAAATTTCCACACTGCCTGCTAGTGCTTGAAAATGATGAATCTTGTGCATGAAGGGCAACATGATTTGGATTTGACAAATTCTATTTCACTTCCATTCGCTCAATTTTTTCATTCATTTTACTCAAACTGTCTTGAATGGCTATTGACGTTTTTTTCTTCATAGCATCCATTTCCTCCACGGTTTCTTAAGATCTTGTAGTAGGTGTCATGATGAAACAAGTAGTTTGATAATGACAAGAGCACTAATGATATGCTCAGCCTAACCCAAATAGCTAAATATAAAAGCTAGTCGATGAAAACCTAATTCTCTTCGATCTCTTTCGTTTACTCACAATAGATAAGAAACCCTAACTTCAACTCTCTCTATATGTTTATCTTCCTCCTAAAACACTAATGGTTTTTATTGTTACATGTAGGTACAAAAAAAAATATTGTTGTGGCTATTCAAGGACGCCACCAACTCCTAAGATTATCTTTTCTGTAAGATGGCTAATACTCTATTCCATTCATCACATATCTTTTTATGCATGTAAAATTGTAAGTAGTAAAAACCACTTTCTGTTATGATTTTTGAAATTTGAAAAACAGCTGTCACAAGCTAGATTTGTAACTGTACATGTGCTCTCATGACGTAAAGTTGTTTTCATGATGAAAGTCCTTAAGCCACTCGGGCTTGTTCCTAGATCTGTGTACTTCAAATGTAACATAACTGGACATCAAAGATGGCCCCAATGTAGACACTTCAACTTGACACTTAAGTTAAGTTGGTATAGGGGGCTTAATAGGTATGAGAATCAAAGTAACAACATATAATGGTGTAATGGCCCTTTTTTCCCCCTTTTGTTATTGTTAGTGTCTAGATTTATCATGCTTAACATGTCATTTTTGTATATACACATGAAGGAGGCCGCTTTTTCATTAGACACCTAGTGCAATCTTTTAGGGTTTCTTCGCATGACCATATTTTACATGCCTTATGATAATTATGAGGGAGTTAACAGGTTGATCTTTGCCCTAACATCTTACCACTTGTCATGTAATTTTTTATCGCCATTAGTAATGGTTAGGCTTAAAATTGAGGGCTCATACAAAAAAAAAAAAAAAACTATTGCCTTGAAGAGAACATGTTAGTTGAATTTTGATCCATTAGATGGATATAAAACATGAATTTCACCAATAATGCTTTGAATATCTAATATAAATATTTAAATATGAGGTTAAAAGTTTGAATAGATTCAATTTTTCAAGAAAACTCAAGAATAATAAAAAATAACTTAATGAGCATAAAGATCAAAAGCCTTTCAAATCGTGAACATGGATGACTATTAATTAAACACCATCAAGAACATTAAGAACACATTTAATTATTTATTTAACCTTTTTTAACATTTTCAAGTTTTTTTTAAATTTATGAGAAAAAGTAGAATTGCTAAAACAAGAATAGATGCATCGAAACATGCATAAGGACAACACCTCAAACTTCATTGACATTGTTAAACTCGAATTTAGCTCCTATCTTTTTAAAGGTTTACCGTATTGTACTGGCCCATTTGAATAGAACATTCGAACAATAACCAATAGGGTTTTTGTAAATGTTTGGTTTTGAAAATTGTTTAATTTGGAGTCACCCCGCAGCAAGGTTGGAAAAATAGAGGGTGAACCGCAAAATCAAAGAGTAGTTTAATTTCTAATTCGACCGCTGATTCGCGTTATAAACCAGAGATAATAGATCTGAGGCTACCATTCTAAAACCCTAAAAGTTTATATAGGCTTTTTATGGGTTTTGGACATTTTGAACTATATTGGCCTAAAAATTGACAAGGAAAAAAAGAGTTACCTTTTTAATTTAGTTTTTCAATTTTTAATTTTTTAGTTTCTTTTTTTATGAAAGGAGTTTAAAGAGGAAAATTTTTGAATCTTTATAAAAGAGTCCTAAAAGAACATATTGTTTACAAAGAAAGTCATAAAGAGAAGCCTTTATCTATTATTATTATTATTTTAATGAAATATGTCTAAAAAGATTCTTTATTTTTGTTTTGAATATACCTAAAAGTTTTTTATTATTGTGACTGTCTTGCAAGTGTCTACATATCCATTAGTCAAAATCAGTTCCTCGTAGTTCATTTTTTTTATATAAAACTTTAGTGTGTAATTTTGAGAAGCCGCAAAGTTTAAATGATTAGTCATTTCGAGTTTATATCTAGAGAAAAAAAAAGTCCTAAAAGCATCTAATTTTTTCAAGTTTTGAAAACATCTAAAGAAAGATCTTAACTTTTGAAAACTCCCATTTATTTTGTCTCAGTAATTTAGAAAACAACTAATGTGATACCGTACATATAATCAGGAAAAAAAAAGAAAAATTATACTACATTATATTATATATACGGTAAAGGCAAAAAGGGACACAAATTTTGTTTATTTTATGAACTTTGCATTTTTAATTTGTTAAGGTGAAAGAAATTATGTATAGAAGACCTAAAATTTTATCCTAATTGGTTGTATGGGTTATCTTATCAAACTCCTAATTTGCAAGCACACAATCCTCAATATCTATCATTTATTATAAATTCACCATATAAGTGAACGCTAACTAAGTAGGATGAAATTTTTTTTTTTCAATTTTTCCATTTTTGTTTAGTTTTATTAACTACTAATCATATATTATAACATCATATGATAATATTCATATTAAAGCTAACAATCCTAAATCCATACCCAAGTCAAATCATATATACATATCTTATGTCACAAGCTTATAACACATATGTAATTTTTATATCCTAAAGTATTTATTGTTGTTGTTTTTGTTCTTATTATTATTATTATTATTATTAGTGCCTTATAATGACCCTAATATTCACAAAGGATGGGTAAATATCAAAATGGTACCAAAAATGTGAAATTCTATTATCCTGTCATTAATTTTAACGAGACTAGTTCCATGACAATCCGACATTCTCACATATGCAACCGCGATCAAATCACTAAAATAATTAATATTTTAATTACTATATTTATTCAATGATTAGATGGTTGACTTGATGGTCCTTGTTGACGGGATTATATAGAGAAGTATGAAAATATCATATTCGCCAAATTCTAGTATAAAAATATCAGATCCGCCAAATTTTAATGTCTTTTGGATCGAAAAGAATCAGTTTTCGAAAACTGTGCCCGAGGACACCGGACGGTAAAAATATTTCGTTTATACCGTTAGACTCATAATAATATAAGAAATCCAAAAATATCAGTTTCATAATTTTTCGGTGACTAAAAATTACAGATAACGCATTCATACGTATATTTTCTTTACTACCGGTAACTTATTAGTCTTGTTTACCATTCATCATATTTCTCTACTATTCACATATCTCTACTTTTTCTTACTACCTATATACCTATTTTCTTACTTTTTACTTTTTCAATACACCTCATATCAAATCATATCTTACATATTAATTATTTTCTTACAAAATAAAAACAAAATCAACTCTCTCTCTCCCTTTTTTACACAAAACCGGTGCCACTTCTCGCTCTTCCTATTTATTTTTCTTTTTCAATTTATTTTATTACATTAATATTCACTCCAAAAGTTCTATAAATACCACATTTTCCTTCACTTCTTTCACACTTCATTTCAAACAACAAAACTCTCTCAATATCTCTCCACAAAATTCTTCTCTACCAAAACTTTCTTTCACCAAATACTCACAAAATCCCTCTTTATACACAAACCATCTACCACATACCATCAACCACATAAACCTACATCCATGACCTTCTTCCCACTACAAAATACTTTTAGGTAAACTTCTTCCAACTATTTAGTTTACTCATGTCATGTAACTTAGCATGACTAGGGTGTTGTTTTGAAACTCATATGAGTAGTAAAAGTAATAACATGTTCATGTTTTGTTCTTACACATAAAGTTTCAATTTTATTATCTTGTTATTATGCTCCTATATATGTTGTTATTAATGATATTATTGTTATTATTATGCTTCTAACCTAACTATTTATTATTATCTATATATACATATTTCTTAGAGCCTAAATGTTCACTAACTTTTACTAACTTGCTTCTATTACTATTATCGCTTTTCCTTTTCTTTCTTTTTCTTTTTCTCTTTGGGACAGCCTCGTGATGCCTTGATGAAACTAAGGCTCCCAATACTTGATCGGGTTGCCTTGATGAAGCTAAGGCTCACAATGCTTGATCGGGTTACCTTGATGAAGCTAAGGTTCCCAATACTTGATATTATTATCTTTCTTATTATTAATTAGCTTCTTATACATTTTCATCGTTTTTCATATTATGTGGTCATAAACATGCATCATCATAATGATCTTGTCTCAACAAAAATTTAAAGTAGACTTTTTTTAATAAAGGAAAATGAAACTAAACTCTTTTAATATATAACTTCATGTCTAAATCAAGATTTTGTTAAAAACCCATGGGAAAATTATTTCACAACTTCTTTACAAAACAATAAAGATGATTTCATAAAAGAAATTAACACATAAAATGAACATTTTCTTTGAAAAGTAAATCACATAAAGTTTATCAAACTAAGAATAAATGTTTCTTCATAAACAAATTTTTCGTAAAAAGTTTACTTGTAAGATTTATACTAGCTCCATAATAGCAACCAAAAACAAAACTAACTTTCAAAGTTAAGCTAAAGATCAACCTTCTAGTTTATAAACCCACATAGAAAAATAAAGGATTTCTAAGTATATAAATGATAAACTCATTTTCAAAGAAATAAAAAAATATATAAATATGATAAGTTCAAAAATAATAGATTTTATCAACAACTTAAAACGATGATACCTTTTGAAATAAAATCGATAAAGGATTAAAGGACCAAGTTTTAAAAATAAATTTCATTTTTTTTAAGTTAGTAAATGGAAATATAAGAGGAAAAAGATTTGGTTGTCAAAATCATTTTCTTTTAAAAGAGAAACATATAACTCAAGTTATCAACAACTTAATAGAAACTTTGGAAAAACTTTACCTCTCTTATCACTAGAAGCAAAATTTATAAAAGACCAAAGTTAAGAAAAGTTTATTTGTTTTAGAAAAGAAAGTAGAAAATGAAATAAGAAGATACTTGTTTACAATAATCTAAGAAATTATAAAGTTTGTCTCCAAAATACTTAGAAAAGAATTTGTTAAATTTAAGTTTCAACACATTTAAGATGAATTGTTTTACGAAAAATAATCGTTGAGACAACACCATTAGAATCTTGCATATAACATGGTTCTATATAAATACTCAAAGGATTTTTTAACTATATACATATCTATATTTTTGCCAAAGGGATTTTTGAATAAAATTGAGTTTGGAAATTGTTTTGCAAAAACTGGGATTTCTTGTTTTAGTTACGTACCAAAGCTTTTGGGAATCCAAATGACCTTTTAAGTATAAAATAATCTTAGAAATGGATAGATCCTTTCGAGTAGGTAGAAATCGGTATATTATATGCGAAATTTCGAGTTAAAATGAGCAAATTATGGCCAATTTAATTTGGAATTTCTCTCTACGCAAATTTTGACGAACCTAGTAAAAAAAATAGAATTACAAGTTTAAGTAGAACTTCCAAGAAATACTCATTTTGGGTATTTCTCTTGTTTAGGTGGCAAGGAGACTGAGTTCCCGTATCCCGAGGATTTCCTTGACTAGAAGTATCCACACAAATGGCGAGTGAGATTTTTCTTACATATTTGCACTTATGATTTTGCTTGTAATCAATGGCATTAAGCTAGGAAAAGATAAAAATGGGAAATGCATGTGCCTTATATACTTGTTGAAATTACATTAAGCATATCAAGGCAAGAATTATTTATAACGAATGCTTGATCTAGTGTAAAATGATTGTCTGCAAATTCTATGATCATCCGAAAAATATCTAATTATGCCATGAGCTTAATTAAAATGATTCACGCATATCATCGGGTGAGTTCATTGCATTTATCACTATTCATTTGGTGGGACAAAGGCTTAGTAAAGAGATTGATAGAGTCTATAATTTCTATAAGGCAACGAGGCATCGTCTGAATCAACCAGTGATGAAAAAACATCTGAATAAAACATATTTGGCAGCTATGTAGTGGCTCGAAAATAAACTACAAATAAGTTGGATTATACATATATTTTTTTAAGCAATAAAGTTGCTAAAAATAAGAATTTTCATGGAATTATGTTGTACGATAGCAGCCTACTCAGCCTGAAACACCTAACCAACGAATGGAGGGATAAATCCATTCAAATATATGATTCTCGGAAAATCATATGTATTGTTTGCCCATGTGCTTGTGCATCTCATATGGTTGCCTTAATAAACTTGTTTTGATTATTGGATGTCGAGTGTTTGTTTGTGGTAATAAGTCTCACTAAGCTAGTAGCTTATACCCTCTTAGATATATTTTGCAGTTCTCGTACCTTTGGTTGGAACCAAGAAGTTATTTTACCCAAGTAATGCTTCAAAAGCCAAGATCTTATAGGTAGACATGTAAGCTAGAAGTAGATATGGATTCCAATAGAAGATTCAAAAATGTAAAATCGTTTTATGATAGACTCTTCATTAGACTTAGTTATCTTTAATAGGGGAATGCCCTTAATGTTGTATAGACTCCTTAATAGTTTTATGAACCTTGATTATATTGTTATGATTTATTTTCTTAATTGCTATTATGTATAACTACTTAAATGGCACGATCTAAGGTTAGTCCACTACAATTGCGAAGGTATGCCTTACACTTGGTATCGAGACTTTCAGGATGACTAAGGTTGTCATACTTAAGCCTTAATATTGAGCGTGGAGGACTATCACGTTTAGAGTACCCTTTGGGGCGTGACAGAGCTTCTATGGTCTCGTCGATGGGATCGTCCCTCCATTAATCTAACTGTTAAAATAAATATAGTAAATGGAATATTAACTATTTTAGTGATTCAATCATGGTTGGGTATGGTATGAGCGATTGGATGGTGATGGGATCAGTTTCGTCAAAATTAACGGCAGGACGATAGAATTTTCCAAACATAGAAAATCATATAAATCATATTTAAAATCTAGGAGTCCATAACTCTAGCTATCTCATAATTCTATTCATTCTAGTAATCAACCAGAAAATCGACTCCACTGTCGTCTTCCCCATAATCCAAGTATATATCGTAACCGTCAAATAAAAAACCATTGGATCATCATCTATTCCTAAAAAGTAAAAAGAATGAGCTCTAAGCCCAATACATCAAACCACAACCACATGTGCATGAGCAAATAACATATAAATTCACATGTAACATAGTAATATATGCAGCAACCACAATTTAATTATCTTTTGATTAGCTAGGCAATCAACACAATTTAAAACCATTTGCAACTAGTCCTAAACCCGAGTGATTCATGACTGCATGAAGAACAGATACATATACATATATGCTTACATATATTTTTGGTGTTGGGTACTCCCTACATACTCGAGTACAGTACTCGCACTACTCCTAGACTACCAGAATCATCTCTATGTGCAACTCCACTTAACACAATGCCACATATAGATCATCAAAGTATCGTCGTAGTAACACCTGTACTCTCGGTCCTCTAAACTTAGCCAAGCACAAGTGACAACCAATTTATAGTCGAATAATATTATGTCCAATTTGTAGCTTTAAGCTTACATTCATAAGCAACAACCAAGGTAAGGACATACTTGATACGATGCTTGAAACAACTAATTTAAAAAAAATGAAGATCACCTGATCACATATAGCAAAAACTAACTTAAAATTTGTTTTCAAAAGGATAAACTTTACTTATAAGGCCATCTAACCTCCTAAGCTATTGGGAACTACAATTACCGGAGGTCTAGATATACTTTACTACTTAAATTTAAGTGTACTATATATTAAACTAAGGATTTAAGTGTTTAGAAATGTCAAGATAAGGATAAAAAGAAGGTCACAACATCTTCTTATTGATCACGTCTGTAGTAAAGGGCGTGATAGGCTCTAGAGAAGAAAAACATGTCAAAATACCACTGTCATAATTGTTACGAAGAGTGTGACGGCCATCATGGGTGGTAATGGCCATCATGGCTTTGTCACTGTCACGCCTCAAAGGGTACCCTAAACGTGACAGTTCGCCACACTCGATATTTTAAACTCAAGTATGACAATCTTAGTCATTCCATGAGCTTAAACATCGGGTGTAAGTCTTACGTTCACCATATCGGGGACCTTACTTTGAATCAAAATAGCTTAAGAAGACATACAGAGCGATAAGAATATAAATCATAATAGTTATAACTAAGATTTATCTATTACAAAGATCTAAGGGGCATACCCCGTCAAAATATTAAGAATTCTTAGGTCCACTAAAGTCTCTTACAACAACATATATATATAAGATTAAGGAGATTTGACTAGAAGTCTATGCTTAACATCTAGGTCTCGATTTCTTCAAAAAGCTCCCTAAATTCCAAAAGCTACACCTAAGGAAAGTGGCCTCTCGGGGATAGCCATAAATAATTATACTACAATAGAAAACTATAGGGGTATAAGCTTACGAGCTTAGTGAGTTTCACTTCCAAATTAAATACTTCATCATCAATAGGGCAATCAAGTTATATTAACAATCATATAAAATGCACAAGCATGTGAGCATACAATACATAAGACTTTTCGGGAGTCTATGTTAAATGGATTTACGCCCTCTATTCAGGGTTAGGTGTTTTAGGCCCATACGATCATATATTTCAGTTTTTCTCATTTATATAGTGGTTGATTCAGGTACCCACCCACTCATTAATTTTGTAATTGATTCAAGTGCCTACTCCACTTCCATTTTGATTCAGGCAATTCCATGCCAACATTTGAGTTTTCAGGCTATCCGTTACCTAGCTATTATGCCTTCTTCCTACAAAGGTATAATAACAAATGAAATGTGACTCAACATATGTAATGCATGGGCAATTTAATTATAAGATCATGGCATAGTATTTAAGAGAATTACAGGCGATCATAGATATTTCAAACACTTCAATTTCATACTAAATCATACAAATATTTATAACACTTCCCATTTCGATATTCTTATCATCAATTCAACCATGTAGAATTCACATGCACATTCCCATTTTATCTTTTCCTATTTCTAATGACACTATCATTACAAGCACAAATATAAGCATGTAATTTAAAGAAAGTGAACTCACTTTGCCATGCACGCAAAAATCCACTTAATCGTAATAATCCTCGAGAAGGTTTAGTCCGTCTCCCAAGTCTCCTAATCAAAAGAAATAACTCCAATGAGTATTTCTATGAAGTTTAAATGAACTTATAAATTATATTCTAACAAGTCGTCAAAGTTCGTCTAAAAGGAAATTCCAACTTAAAATGGCCATAATTTAGTCATTTTAACTTGGAATTTCGCATATTATATACCGATTTCTACCTATTCGATGAGAGCTATCTATTTCTAAAGTTTTCTCCATCAAATAAGGTCGTTTGTTTCATGAATAGTAAGGTATAATGCTGTACGAGATTCTCAACCCACAAATCAATTTCTAATTTCAATCCAAGCATCATTTCAAAGCTTTGATAGATACTTAACTATCATTATATCTTGAAAGACTCTTTTATATACATAAATAACCAATATTATGCATGATTCATGGGTGTTAGTCAATCTATTTCTTTATGTACTTAAACAATACTTTATGGAATGTGTAAGACACTATTTTCCTAGCTTTGTTTCTTCCAAGTGCGTTATGTATATATGCAATACCTATAAGTTATTATAACGTATGTCATGAGATGAGCTATCTATATGTATATCCTCAATAATATTTGATATCAAGAATTCTTTTAGAAAACTTTTCCTTTGCAAAACTTTTGAAATTACTGGACTTAAGAAAAGTAGTTTTATTCCTTGCAAAATTACATTTGCTTTTATCAAAACTCAACCTTAATGACCTATATGCCTAACACCTTCATTATTTTAATAAAATTCTTCATTTTGGAGTTGAAAATAGATGTTTAAGTAGCGGGTTTTCCTAGTTACGAATTTTACAAAGTTTTAAGGAATGAAAACATTGTTTAATCTATACTTTGAAACCTTTCCTTGTTTTAGGATTATACTCTGATAAATTTCATTTATCCTTGTCAAAATTAGTCTTTATTACATGTATTCCCTAGGACTTCTATTTTTTCCATTAAAATTCTCATTTTGGTATTTGGAAATAGGTGTTTAAATAGAGGTCATTTCTAAATCCGAATTTTGAAATTTAAATTTGAGATTGTTTCTTGTGTAAATCTCATTTAATCTTTCTAAAATTAGTTCATGATCCGCTAAAAAATGTTTTTGAATTTAAAAAGCGAATTTTCTAGCAAGTGTACTAGATCGAATCAAGTAGTAAAGTGTTGAGTGAGTATCGTTCCCACAAGGAAAGCTTAAATACCAATTATTAATGATTCCAGTTAATATTTAGGCAATGTAATTCAGAGTAATTGTTAAGTTACACTAATTACCTACTTTCTAATTTAAGTTAATCTACTCAACTAAGTTTTTCTAATAGAAATTTATATAATCCAATAGTGAGAACTAGGATCAAATCCCAATATTTGCCAATCAAATTGAACTAATGTTATTATAATAATTAGATTCAAGAAAATTCAAGTGAAACTAACATGATTTAAAACTTTTTCCAAAGTCTTAAAAATCTTTATAGACCTTAGAACAATCTAGTTGCTTCCGCTACTTAGATTATCAAAGGAATCAACTTTAACAATCATGAATCTCCCGATTCTATAATTGCCTAATGACCTAAATCAAATTTTCCCTAATTCTTTAGTTCAAATTCAACTTAAAACATTGCATTAGTCACAATGAAAGTTTCTAAATAGAAATAATATCTCAGCTTTCGCATTTCATATTAAAACTCAATTATTAATTCCAACGAAATCAGATGTTTCTCCCGATTCAACTAATTTCTCATTTACCAAGATCCTCCCGAATGCAAGGTTCATTTCAGGAATCAAACAAGAATTTTTACATGAATCTAACAACCAAATATCATTAATTCAACAATCATTTAAGCAAATATGGATTTAATCACGTTCTCACCATACAAGATTTAGCACAACATAATAATTACAACTAATAACATTATAATTATCACAAATGAGTACATATTTATCATCAAATACAAAATAATACCCACTTAACTAAAAACAAATTGAAGAATTTAGAATGCAAACCATACAAAGTGTCCCAAATGCACTGTTCAAGTCTTCTACAATTAATCACGAACAAATTTATGCAAGATCTACTCTAGGGAGTTATATCTATGTAACTACTCTCTATTTTCTCTCTATTCTAAAGAAGACTAAGAACTCTGAACTCTCTTCCTTTTCCCCCCTTTCCTATCTTTTTTAAGTACAGACAAATTCGAATTTTTTTTCAACTGTCAGCATAAACACCGGCAGTTTCTTTCCTTACGCCGGCGGTGTAGAAATCCAGCGTTAAAGAAATGCAATCTGGATATCTGAGAGCATGTTTCAACGCCGGCGTAGGATCAAAATTTGCCGGCGTAAGATGAATTTGCAAAGGCCGTATCTCATTAACGAACACTGCCAGCATTCAACAGCAGTGTTAAAAACTTTGTTTCTGTGGTCCATGAAGGCCGACGTTGATTCAAATATTTGCCGGCGTTGCAACATTTTTCGCCTTATTTGCTCTGTTCTTCACTGATTGTTTTCTCAATCACTTACTAATCCTTCCATGACCTGTTTTAGCACAAATAAACTCATCTAAGCACCAAATCATCATATTTATATCCAAAAATTTACACAATTAAGCATCAATTGTGGATGAAAAGTGTATATATTTTGGATTTATCAACTTCCCCACACTTGAACCTTTGCTTGTCCTCAAGCAAAACAATTCAGCTCAAAAACCAAATCTGACATTTGACACATATAATTTTTCCCTTTACTTTTATACTTTGCAATTTAGTGCCTGCTACTCAAACTAACTATTTTATGTAATCAGCTTACTTTAATTAAAATTAAATAGCAAATCTAAACTAAACAAACTTTAATCCTGTTGTTTAACCTAAGCTTTTTCTGTTCAAAAGTAAATACATAGTCCATAAAGGAAAAATACCCATTTAAACTTCATTAGATTTTAGCCAAAACTCTGTCCTAGTAACACAAAATTAAAAGCATGTGGTATCTACCTTTTCCCTAGATTTTTCCTTATTTCAAAGTCTTTTCTTCTTCTTTTTGTTTTTTTTTTCAGAGGTAGAGATATATCTCTTTCTTTTTCTTTCCTCTGGACGGGGTGTAGCCCGCTTCTTTTCAGCTCAATTGCCTTGTCATTTGTTAAAGTGAGTTCCTACAGTCGGCACATCCGGGTTCATCACCTAAGTGACCAGGTTTTAAAGGGACCCCTACGAACTCTCCCTCACTCTACCAAAGACTTAAATGCTCATGACCCAATTACCTGAGTCAAGTGGATAAAGGCTAAGTTTGCTCCTAATTAAAGACTCTTTATTAAGGATCACTAAGTTAAAAGTTTCATTTACCTCTTTTACTAAGTGTTAAAAGGATTATATAGGAGCTAAACATTCCTAGAAGTAAACCTGTTTATTTTTCACACTAGGACTAGATCAACTTTCGGTCTTCTAATTCTTAAGCTGAATAGAAGGTAAATTTGTTTATTATAGATTTATCTACTTAATAAAAACTAAGTAAACCAACCACATTAGCTAGTGAGTAAGGCAGCTCAGCAAATAATTCCACTTTTTTCAGATTTCTCAAAAACTTAGCCTTAATTTTTCCATATCATGCTTTTGAGGACAAAGGTTTCGAATATGAATTGATAAATTGACTTTAAATGTCAAATAATAAAAAATTCAGTATACACAAAAGAAATCATAAATACACTTTTCAACTCATGTTTTTCATCGTCTTCCCCACACTTATATCAAACAGTATCCTCACTGTTTGTCATACCAAATTTAGAAAGGATTGAAAAACAAATTTAAAATTGATACTTCCCTGAAATCCAATGCCATTGTGAAGATGCGATTGAGCAAAATGAGTGAAAGATAAGTTTAACAGTTCCTGTTCCACAAAACAAAAGATATCCAAACAAATAAAGCAAAAACACATGACTGAATATAAGGACAAAACAACATCAATTCTAACATAGTCTGCATAAGTCTAGCTATAAATGGTTTTGAATAACAATCCAAAAACCATACTAAAGTAAACACTAGGAAAGCTAATAATAACAAGCTAGCAGGATCTCTAGCTTTCAGGTTCAGAACTTGACTCGCTTTCCTTGGATGTGCTATACTTCATTTCTTGTGCAGCAGCAAGATTGAAACAGGAAATTGCAGTTTTGAGCATGTTAAACAACGTGCTCCTATACTTCTTGTTTTTCTTTTTCTCCTGCTCAAACTTTTCATTTAACTCTGCCAGATTGAATTCAATCTTGCTCAGAGTTTCCCAATTGAATCAGAATGAGGTTGAGGGTGGTGGTGCTGCAGATGTTGAAGGGCGATCAAATGGTGCAACATCAGTAGAATTTCAGGAGCCATGATTTCCTCAAGGTGTTGTACCCCCCTAGGTACTTTACTCAAACCCCATGATCTGAATGGTCCAGAGGAAATTTTCTTGGGTGAAATTTTAATATCATTCAGTGGCTCGTGAAAGTCACCCATTCCCTTCAGCAATTGGGTGATATATCCTCCACAAAATATCCATTGGGTTCGGACATCTTCAGATTGCCTCAACATGAAATTAGCCACTTCAACTCCCAAATCTATTTGATACCCTTTTATTATACTATATAATAAAAACATATCAAACGTAGTCAATTTACTATGACTTGTCTTTCTACAAGTCAAAGTATGTGCGATAATATGATGAAGCAACTTGTGCTCAGTGCACACAAAGTGGGAGTTCAATGATTTTGAAGGATTAAAATCAATTGTACTTGGATGAATCAACTCAGTCCACAACTTTTCCTGTGACTCATCATCAGGCCAATTAGTGGGCAATCGTGCATTTTCATTTTCACTTTCATAGTACCCAAGATATACTCCAATTTTCCTTAGAGGCACCATTTTCTTTTCCCAAAAGCTTGAAAGATGATTTTTTGCACATCATCATCATCTTCATCATCATCATCACACATATCATTACTATACCTCAAGGTCGATAGAACTTCTATGGTTAAGTTCTGATAAGCTGGTTCTGTCATGTTAAAAACCTTGAACCATCTTTTGTCTTCGATTAAGTTCTGCAAAATCTCACTTAACCCATAATCCTCCATAACACTCCAATCCAAGTAATAGCTGTTTAAGAATTCTTTGTCTTCAAGTTTGCTTTTCTTCTCCACAGCATAAGGTTGACTAGAAAGTACATTTCTTGTTTGACTTGTTGATGGTCGACCTGTTTTTTGCTTTTTGTTTCCTTTTCTAGGTGCCATACCTATGGATAACTATTTATTAGTAAACATGGAAACAATAAACAATGAAGCACAGAACACAGGTTCAAGCCATAAATCAAAAAAACCATGCAGTGTAATTGATCATTGCCAAGAGTCAAACGTTTCACATCCTCATTACACATGCTAATCACTATAGTCATTATGTGACTTTTGAAATCATGGTAACAAAATTGTATGTATACATGCTTCGAACATGTTTACATCTCTCAATTCATTTTAAACATACAATCAAAGTACAGGGCTTATGCACACACATGATAATTTTCAACACTTGCATTTGGAAAGTGTACACTGGCATCCTTGAATTGAACGTTTAATACAATTGAATTCAAACAACATGAGATTCCCTTCTTTTTTTTTTATTTTTTTTAGTACTACAAAAAAAATCCCCAAATTAGCTATATCATGAACCCTAATTGCATTTGTTACCACGATTATCACAATAACCATAACAACATTCCAATCAAAATGAATAATCAACATACATGTAAGAAAAGCACATCAACCCATTCCCTAGCATGTAATCATTTTTTCATGGATCATGAATTGAAATTTTAACATACATTTACACACTATCTACAACAACATTGAACTCTACATGAAAGACAAGAGAAGTGAAGATTAAGATCATACCTTTTACTTGATGATTCAATGTACGAACACCAAAACACTTGTATTCCAAAGTGAGAGAACGAGAGATTGTGGAGAGAGATAGAGAGTCGTGAGAGAACTATAATGGATGAATGGATATAAAATGCAGAGTTTAAAACTTTGTACATGCGTATCAGAGCCCAACACCGGCAAATAAAATCTATACGCTGGCGGCGTATAAATCCAGCGTTAAGAAATGAAGTACTATTCCTTAACTTCATCTGCAACACCGGCAAATAAATTATATACGCTGGCGGCTTTCATTTGAAATTTTGCCAGCGTTAAGAAATGTGGTACTGATATCTTAACTTAATTTGCAACTCCTGCGTGTATTGTTCCTCAAATTCCAGTGTTTGGAAATTTGAATCTGTTTTCTTAGATTTCCATTTCAACGCCGGCAGTGTTCAGTTTTCCAAAATCCGTTAGAACAATACCCTTCTGTCTTCATCAACGCCAGCTTCAACACCGGCGATGTGCTCCCTAATGCCGGTGTTTGAACTCTGCTGCAATAATCTGCAGATTTCTCCTTCATGAGAACTTACTCTCACAAGGTGTATTCCCAATTTTTGTCTTATTCAGACAAATTGTAAATACAACACAACTAGAGACACACATGTATACACAAACTAACACTACATCAAACTAATCCTATGCTAGAATTTTATAGTAGGACTACACATAAAACTATACCTATTACCTAATAATACTAAAACTATTCTAAATCCTATATCTCGTGGGTTGCCTCCCATGCAGCGCTTAGGTTTTAAGTCGCTTAGCTCGACTTTCATCATGAAATTCACTCCTTCATGTCACCATTGATAGTGGTCTCACTATCTTTTGTTTCTCTTTCATAATAGTGCTTGAGTAATTGACCATTAACTTTAAAAGTTCGGTCATCCTGAGTCTTCAACTCCACAGCACCATAAGGAAAAACTCTTTTGATGACAAACGGTCCAGACCATCTTGATCTTAGCTTTCCTGGGAACAACTTGAGATGAGCACTGTACAATAACACTTTTTGTCCCGGCAAAAATTCTCGTTTCAAGATGTTTCTGTCATGCCATTTCTTTGCTCGATCTTTGTAAATGCGAGCACTTTCATATGCTTCATTCCGCCACTCATCCATTTGGTTTAATTGAAGCATTCTTTTCTCACCAACAACTTTTCCATCAAAATTAAGGATTTTTATTGCCCAGTATGCCTTGTGCTCAAGTTCTACAGGTAAGTGACAAGATTTACCATAAACCAATCTGTAGGGACATTCCAATAGGTGTTTTGAAAGCTGTTCGATATGCCCATAATGCATCATCTAACTTTAAAGACCAATCTTTCCTCGATGCATTAATTGTTTTCTCAAGAATTTTCTTAATTTCCCTATTGGATATCTCAACCTGTCCACTTGTTTGGGGATGGTAAGGGTAGCTACTTTATGGACAACTCCATATTTTGACAAAAGCTTGTCAAATTGTTTATTACAAAAGTGTGTACCCCCATCACTTATAATTGCCCTAGGCACCCCAAATCTGGTGAAAATGTTCTTTTTCAAAAATTTCACTACCACTCGGGCATCATTGGTTTTCAAAGCAACTGCTTCAACCCATTTAGACACATAATCTACTGCCACAAGTATGTATTTATTAGAAAAGGATGAAGGGAAAGGAGCCATAAAGTCTATCCCCCATACATCAAAAAGTTCTATCACCAGAATGTTGTTTAAAGGTAATTCATGTCTCCTAGATATATTTCCTGTTCTTGACATTGAGCACAAGTCATTATATACTTTTTGCAATCATTAAACAACGTTGGCCAATAAAACCCACAAGATAGCACTTTAGCTGCTGTCCTCTCAATTCCAAAATGTCCTCCTACCTCTCTTGCATGACAATGTTCAATTATGCTCATCTGTTCAGTCTCAGGGACACATTGTCTTATTACTTGGTCAGCACATTTTTTAAACAAATATGGTTCATCCCAGAAATAAAATTTCACATCATGAAGGAACTTCTTTCACTGTTGATAGGATAAACCATATGGAATGATTTTACTTACCAAGTAATTGACTATGTCAGCATACCAAGGTAGATCTTGGATTGCTATTGCATGTATTTGCTCATCTGGAAATTTTCATTTATCTCCATATCTAACAAGTCAGTTTCCATCTTGATAAATGATCAGCAATTACATTATCAGTTCCCTTTTTATCTTTAATCTCAAGGTCGAACTCTTGCAATAGTAGAATCCAACGAATCAACCTAGGCTTTGCATCAGACTTAGCAAACAGATACTTCAGAGCAGCATGATCAGTATACACTATGACTTCAGAACCAATTAAATAAGGCCTAAATTTATCACATGCAAATATCACTGCTAATAGCTCTTTCTCAGTTGTTGCATAGTTTCTTTGGGCCTCATTTAATGTTCTACTCGCATAGTATATAGCATGAAAAATCTTACCCCGCCTTTGTCCTAACACTGCTCCTACTGCATAATCACTAGCATCGCACATTAGCTCAAAAGGAAGTTCCCAATCTGGAGCTACAATCACTGGTGCTGAAACAAGCTTGTTTTTCAACACGTTAAAAGCCTGCACACATTTGTCATCAAACACAAAAACTGCATCCTTTTCCAACAACTTGCACAAAGGTTGAGAAATTTTAGAGAAATCCTTAATGAATCTTCTGTAAAAGCCAGCGTGTCCTAGAAAACTTCTGACACCTTTTACAGTAGTTGGTGGTGGTAATTTCTCTATGATCTCTACCTTAGCCTTATCTACTTCAATCCCTCTCTCAGAAACTTTATGCCCCAAGACTATTCCCTCTTTTACCATGAAATGGCACTTCTCCCAATTTAAAACTAAATTGGTCTCTTTGCATCTTTTTAAAACATTAGCTAAATTTTCTAAACATGCTTCAAAAGATTTTCCAAAAACTGAAAAGTCATCCATAAAAATCTCAATAAAATTCTCAAGCATATCAGAAAAAATAGCCATCATGCACCTCTGAAAAGTGGCGGTGCATTACAAAGACCAAAAGGCATTCTTCTAAAAGCAAAAGTACCATAGGGACATGTAAAAGTGGTCTTTTCTTGATCATCTGGTGCAATCGGGATTTGATTATATCCCGAATATCCATCAAGAAAACAGTAGTATGAATGTCCAGACAGTTTTTCAACCATCTGATCAATAAATGGAAGGGGAAAATGGTCTTTCCGGGTGGCATCATTTAACTTCCTATAGTCAATACATACTCTCCATCCAGTCACAGTTCTAGTAGGGATCAACTCATTAGATTCATTTCTCACTACAGTCATTCCACCCTTTTTAGGTACTACATGTACAGGGCTTACCCATTTGCTGTCAGAAATAGGGTAAATAATGCCTGCATCCAACAATTTTAGTACCTCTTTCTTCACTACTTCTTTAAAGTTGGATTCAACCTTCTTTGTGGCTGGACTTAGGTTTGCACTCATCTTCCATCAAGATCTTATGAGTACAAATCAAAGGACTAATTCCTTTGATATCAGCAATTGTCCATCCAATTGCTTCTTTATGTTCCCTCAAGATTTCCAACAACTTGTTCTCTTGATCATCTGACAAAAATGAGGAAACAATAACTGGTAAAGTTTCATCATTTCCTAGGTAAGCATACCTTAGATGATCAGGTAATGGTTTCAATTCCAAAGTGGGAGGTTGTGCCAAAGATGGAACAGATTTCTTTTCACTAGTTCCCAACTCCTCATATAATTTCAATCTAATTTCAGACACTTCCTCCAAACTTACTTCTTCTTCCTCATCATCACTCCAGTCCTCAAAGTCTTTCAAAACTGATCCATAGTATCTATCCCACATTTTCCTTTAAAGACTCTAATATAAGCTCCTCTATAATATCTATTGTATAACAAGTTTTATTTTCGTCAAAATGCTTCATAGCATCATAGACATTAAATGTAACCTGTTCATTCATAACTCTTAGAGTAAGCTTACCTTGCTCTACATCTATCAAAGCCTTACTTGTAGCCAAAAATGGTCTACCTAAAATCATGGGCACCTCTCTATCTTCATCCATTTCCAAGACTATAAAATCTACTAGAAATATGAACTTGTCAACTTTCACTAAGACATAGGGTATTTGACACTTCTATCAGCTAGTTGCAAGGTAACGTGTGTTTCCTTACATTCACCTAGTCCTAGTCTCTTGAAGATAGAGTATGGCATTAAATTAATACTTGCACCAGAGTCAATTAAAACCTTATCAAATTGAAAATTACCTATAGTGTAAGGTACAGTGAAACTCCCTTGATCTCTTTGCTTTGCAGGTAAAGTTGACAGATTTTTCTGTAGTATCATGGAGCACTCTCTAGTCAAAACCACTGATTCATTTTCTTCTATCCTTCTTTTCTTAGATAACAATTCCTTAATGAACTTAGCATAAGAAGGCATCTCTTGAATGGCTTCCAAAAAAGGAATGTTTATCTATAAATTCTTAAACACATCCAAAAACTTTGCAAATTGCTCATCCAGTTTCTGCTGCTTCAGCCTTCCTGGAAAAGGAATTGGAGGAACATATGGTTTCACAGTATGTGATCCTTGAGCTGGTTCTTCCAATTTTCTTTTTCCCTTATCTTTAACCTGAACTTCATTCTTTTCTTCAACCATCCTATCTGGAATTTCCACCTCCTTACCACTCCGTAGAGTGATAGCATTTACTCCTTTAGGATTTTCCTTGGTCTTACTAGGTAAGGATCCTGAAGGTCTACTGCTTATTTGTCGGGAAATCTGACTAATTTGCCCTTGAAGATCTTTTATGCTAGCCTGTTGATTATTAATCAACGTCTCAGTCTTTTATTTGAAGTTTTTCATCAGATCTTCAATTGAAGGATGGTTCTATTGTTGGTTTTGAAGTTGAGGTTGAATTGGTGGTGGTAAAGCATTTCTCACAGGACCTTGTCTTTGAAATCCAGGTGGTCTATACACATTATTATCATTCCTCCATGATAAATTAGGGTGATGAGCCTAACCTGGGTTATATGTGTTTGAAAATGGTCCTTGATTTCCTCTTGGGAAATTCCCAACATAATTCAATTGCTCCCCACTAAATGAAGCTGGTGAATTACTATGTGGGCACTCAGTGAAGGGATGTGGACCTGAGCAAGTTTCACAACATGAAGTTTGATTAGGAATAACAGAAGTAGAAGTAGTAAGTTTACTTACCTGAGTTGTCAAGGCTGAAATTTGAGCTGTTAGTTAGACATCGCTTCATTGTCCTACACAGCTACAACCTTCAATTTGGTCCTCTCACAACTCCAATTGTGAGCACTAGATGCCATTTCTTCTATCAATGAACTAGCTTCTTCATAGCTCTTTCCCATTAAAGCACCCCCTAAAGCAGCATCAACCAAAGATCTCAACGTCTCATCTAAGCTCAAATAAAATATCTCAATTAAAAGATTATCAGGCAGTCCATGATGAGGACACTTCCTAATTGCATCCTTGAATCTCTCCCAAGCTTCATACAAGGATTCACCATGGAATTTGGTGAAATTGGTAATCTCGTTTCTCAACCTTGCTATCCTTGCTGGTGGAAAAAATCTCCTCAGGAATTTACTTGACAAATCAGCCCAATTAACTATTGACTCTTGTGGAAGTGAATTGAACCAAGCCAAAGCTTTATCCCTCAATGAAAAAGGAAAAAGCTGAAGGCGTATTGCATCATCAGTAACACCATTCATCTTGATGGTGTTGCAGTATTGGAGAAACTTTGCAATGTGATCATCGGGTGTCTCATTAGGATATCCTCCAAACTGATGAGCTTCAACCATCTGTATTAGACTAGGCTTGATTTCGAAGTTGTTTGCTTGAACTGCTGTCTTCTGATAGGGAATCCTGACACAGCAGGTACTGTGTAATCCCTCAATGCCCTGGAAGGAGCTTGAATTGATTATTGTTGTTTTCACCTTCTGCCATCACTTCTGATTGTCTTTGCTTCTTTCTCTTGTTCACTTTTCTCAATGAACGCAGTGTGCGTTCAATCTCAAGATTAAGGGGTAGAAGTTCCCTACTTCTACTCCTGTGCATACAACCTGAAAAGAAAACAGAAAACACACCAAACCGTAAAATGCGCCTAAACTACTAATAGAACCAAATTATGTTTAATATTAACCTTTCCCCGCAACGGCGCCAAAAACTTGATCCGCTAAAAATGTTTTTGAATTTCAAAAGCGAATTTTCTAGCAAGTGTACTAGATCGAATCAAGTAGTAAAGTGTTAAGTGAGTATCGTTCCCACAGGAAAGCTTAAATACCAATTATTAATGATTCCAGTTAATATTTAGGCAATGTAATTCAGAGTAATTGATAAGTTACACTAATTACCTACTTTCTAATTTAAGTTAATCTACTCAACTAAGTTTTTCTAATAGAAATTTATATAATCCAATAGTGAGAACTAAGATCAAATCCCAATATTTGCCAATCAAATTGAACTAATGTTATTATAATAATTAGATTCAGGAAAATTCAAGTGAAACTAACATGATTTAAAACTTTTTCCAAAGTCTTAAAAATCTTTATAGACCTTAGAACAATCTAGTTGCTTCCGCTACTTAGATTATCAAAGGAATCAACTTTAACAATCATGAATCTCCCGATTCTATAATTGCCTAATGACCTAAATCAAATTTTCCCTAATTCTTTAGTTCAAATTCAACTTAAAACATTGCATTAGTCACAATGAAAGTTTCTAAATAGAAATAATATCTCAGCTTTCGCATTTCGATATTAAAACTCAATTATTAATTCCAACGAAATAGATGTTTCTCCCGATTCAACTAATTTCTCATTTACCAAGATCCTCCCGAATACAAGGTTCATTTCAGGAATCAAACAAGAATTTTTACATGAATCTAACAACCAAATATCATTAATTCAACAATCATTTAAGCAAATCTGGATTTAATCACGTTCTCACCATACAAGATTTAGCACAACATAATAATTACAACTAATAACATTATAATTATCACAACTGAGTACATATTTATCATCAAATACAAAATAATACCCACTTAACTAAAAACAAATTGAAGAATTTAGAATGCAAACCATACAAAGTGTCCCAAATGCACTGTTCAAGTCTTCTACAATTAATCACGAACAAATTTATGCAAGATCTACTCTAGGGAGTTATATCTATGTAACTACTCTCTATTTTCTCTCTATTATAAAGAAGACTAAGAACTCTGAACTCTCCTCCTTTTCCCCCCTTTCCTATCTTTTTTAAGTATAGACAAATTCGAATTTTTTTTCAACTGACAGCATAAACACCGGCAGTTTCTTTCCCTACGCCGACGGTGTAGAAATCCAGCATTAAAGAAATGCAATCTGGATATCTGAGAGCATGTTTCAACGCCGGCGGCGTAGGATCAAAATTTGCCGGCGTAAGATGAATTTGCAAAGGCCGCATCTCATTAACGAACACTGCCAGCATTCAACAGCAGTGTTAAAAACTTTGTTTTTGTGGTCCATGAAGGCCGGCGGCGTTGATTCAAATATTTGCGGCGTTGCAACATTTTTCGCCTTATTTGCTCTGTTCTTCACTGATTGTTTTCTCATCACTTACTAATCCTTTCATGACCTGTTTTAGCACAAATAAACTCATCTAAGCGCCAAATCATCATATTTATATCCAAAAATTTACACAATTAAGCATCAATTGGGGATGAAAAGTATATATATTTTGGATTTATCAGTTCATAATCAAACCTACCTCTTAAAGCTTCCATTTCTTTAATAAAACTCTTGTTTTTGGGTTGAAAAATAGGTGTTCATATATCAAGCTTTGCTTATTATGAATTTTAAGTTTGCTATTGGAGTTGAAACATAATGCCAACATAACTTTTATAAACTTGTCTTGTTTTGAAAATATATCTTAGTAGATCTAGGCTTTACTCATCAATACCATTCCTTTATGTTACCTATTCCTGAAGCCCTTCATATTTAATGTAAAATACTCATTTTGAAGTTGGAAAATAGCTTTTCTAAATAGGGTTCTTTTTTTAATCCGAATTTAAAAAACCATTTTTGTTGAAACTAAAATAGATCTTAGAGTTTCTAACATCTTCCCACTAGTATTAAGCTACTACAAGTCCTTTATGTACATAAAACAAAAACCTAAGGCATTTGTGTAGTCAAAACAACTAGATCTAGTTTATTATGCAAGTCATAAATGCATGCATTATGATCATTATGTAGATAAGTTAAATAATGAATATATGCACAAAACATCAATAGTAACAACATAAAACAATAATAAAGCAAAATAATAGTAAAACAACTTTAATAACAAGATCCATAACATTGTGATGGTAAGAATCTCACGTTCAAGTGTTTCTACATCCCTAACATAAAGCTCATGGGGATTTTGGGTGGAATCACATATGTAGGATCTTGCAAAAACATATTTTATTAAGGTAAGGTGTAGATCTATTACTTATTTGATGTGTGGAGCTAGAAAAAACTTGAAGAAAAAAAATGTTGTGAGAGTGTGTGTGTGTGGGTATGTCATGGCATGAGAGGAAGAGAGGGAGAGAAAAAAATTTCCAAGGGTTTGTTTTTGAGAAAAGAGAGAAAATAAAAAGTGAAAGATATAAAGGAGTATTTATAGAAAAATAAATTAGGGTTTGTGTAGAATAAAAGAAAGAAAAATAAAACAAATTAAGAGAGAGCAAGGGGGGTCACTGATTTGAAAAAGGTGGAGAGAGAGAGATGTTTGATTTTTGTTTTGTGTAATAAATTCAAATTTAAAAGTAATTTAAGTAATAAAATGTATTGGAAAAATAAATGTAAGGAAAACGATGTAATATTGTAAGAATAGGTTGTAATGATATAAGAATAAGGTATGGATGGTTATACTTGTGAATAGTGTGATTAGAAATCAAAAAGTATATTAGACAATTAAATTACTGATAGTAATGAAAATACGATAAAAATGCTATAACTGTAACTTTTATAACCCAAAAAATTATATAACTGATATATTTGGAAATCTTATGAAATTACAAGCCTAATGGTACTATAACATATTTTTAGTATCTCGAGCCTCGGACACTTTTCAAAGTTTATATATGATTGGGTTCAAAATAGGTCAAAATTCACTAATTTGATATTTTTAAGCATCCTAATATTATTATGAACCAATTTATACTCTCCACTCATATTTCGACTTCTTGGTTTAAGAACATGGGGTTGCCGGATCTAAACTGCTAGAGTTTCAGTTGACTTTCCGACTTAGGGTTTAAGCTTGAAATTACCCTAAAAATTTGGGTTTATAATCATGATTGTGATTGGCTAGAACTCGCCATTCTTAAGGAGATCACAGCTCGTGTCACGCCCATGACCCCTATTCATACCCTTATTCGCTTTATGATAAGTTAATTTTAATTTATTATTTTCATAGGAATTTGAGCTTATTTTGATCAGTTTTTATTAAATTCCTATGAATTTGGTACTTTTAATGTTAAATTATTATTTTTCAGCTCCTTGAATCAAAAGAAGAAGAATTAAAGAGTTTTTTATTAGATTTAGAGCAAAACAGTAGCAAAAGTAAAGAATAGAAATGTCGCACCATGTTTCATACCGTTCGAGGGTAAAATATAAGGTAAGACAAGCAAAAATTGGTTTGTCACGCCTCAATTTTAGCCTTCGACATGAGAAGATCGAGCCCAAACTTGAAGAAAGCTTTTGTTGTGCCTCAATATCGCGCCCTAAATCTGACCCGCTACAATTGCTAAAGTGAAGTATAGACCTTTGCCTTAGTTCTGTCGCGCCTCAAACCATCAAAGCAATCAAGCCCTCGACATCACTAAATTTAGCCCTCGATGGAAGAATGGACAGAAACAATAGCATTTCATTAGCTCAAGTCAAGCCTTATCTTTAATGCAGTACTTAAGCACTTGACTTACCCCTCAATAAGTGATTGAATAAGCAACGATATAGACATGCGTATGAAAAAAGAATTTGCATATCGTTATAAAAGAACATACCACGTCAGCAATAAAATCTTCATGATTTATGTGCCTCGTCCTATAAATAATCGTGTACGGCAATATAATAAGTAGGTTGTATAGTTACATAATTAACATAGTATAGTGAGAGAATTTCTAGAGCGAAAGAATCTCATTTCTTCTTGCTTTAGAGAGTCTCAAGGTTTTCTAGGTAAAATCATTTTAACCCATTATTTGTAATTTTTGTAAGACTACGCTGAATTGTAATATCTTTCGATCAATTTCATATTATTTCTTCAGATAATGTTCGTAATTCCTAAGTCCATGGAGAAATAATCTTCTACAGCTTAAGGTTTATGAATCCAAATCCTAATTCATTTGATTTCAAATATGCTTTCAACTCAATGTTGACTGGGTGTTTGTAATTGGTAGCTTGATTTTAATTTCATAAATCTAATTGTGTAGTGTACGAATTAGATTCATATTTGACATCAATGAATAGGCTGAGAGGTAATTCTTTTTAATAGATTTGTGACTACCAATGGAGTTAATCCTAAATATCTTGAGAGAGGGGGGGTAAAGACTTTCTGTTACTTGTTTTCAAATTCTTAAACTTTATGCAGATTGAGGCCGATGATAGCTTGAGAAGAGATTCCAGCAATCTGGTTTAGATCTAAAGCTACTAACCTTAAGAGAGACTTTAGTTTACCTCGGTGATCCAATGGTGTAAATACCTCAGCAAACAACTCTCTCTCTAAGTTTGGTTTTCAAGAAATCATATGATAAGGAGTTAGTGAAGCAAATCCTAGGCTGTTGTCTTGCATAGTTGCAAAGGGATCCCCTAATTTTGCTCAGAAAACATTTGTGAATACTATTAAGATTACCATTACTTCTGTTTTCATTATGATTTGTTAAATTTTTATTTGGCTAAGATAATAGAGAAAATGTGAGCATGATAGTTGTCACCATTCTCTTGGGATTCAACCTAATTCTTTTTATACTATTTTGGTAGGTGTGCTTGCCATAGTTATTGGTAGTTGCTAACGAGGTGGATAGGACCAATTAGTTTTATAAATTTCAAAAGCTTCCACTTCAATTTGTTCTTTAAAATGAGTTTTTATACAACTTAAACCAACCAAACCAAATAAAGAACCCAACAAGCACTATAAAACATGAGAAAAGCTCCTAAACATCCCTTTCTTGAACTTTACCCATACAAAACTCCAAAAACAAATTGGAAAATATTTAAACACTTTTATAAATCACATTACCTGCAAACAAATGACCTTCCCTTCTTCTTTCGCAAACAACAACCATCACCAGAACAAAGATTAGGGTTTTCTTCTAACTTCTTGTTCCCAAATGCAACACGTTGATACAAAAAAAGCGGATTAAGGAACAAAACCTCACAAGTTTAATAAAGGACAAGAAAGAAAACAACTTACCTTGATCTCATAGCCTCTTGATGGTCCTTCAAGAGAGGTTCTAGTAAGAGAGATTTTAGGGCTTAAGGATTGTAAATATCGTCTATAGATGAAAAGGAGATTATGAATGGCCTATTATTACTGTATATTTTCATTGCAAAAGACTATTTTCTCTTCTCATGAAATAACTTACGACTTGCCTTTTCCCTGTTTTATGAATTATTTTATTTATATATTATAACATTCCTAAGGTTCTAATTTTTGCATCCTAACATCTTATTCACACATTAGTAATCACATTAAACCTAATGTCTACAAGTTCATCTAATTAAGGGGATAGCAATATTCATAATAAATGGATGGTATTTTCAATAGTGCAATATTCATATCCTAAAGGTTAAAATTTTATATGACTTATTATATTATAAAACCTTATTTCCCCATATTTCATCAAACCTAATGTTTATAAGTCTTCTCACATCATAATATCACAACATGGTAATAGAAACATAACACGCAGAGCATATATGCATATTTTTCCATTACGAACCTATATGATACCTATAACACGCATGTTGCATATTATAAATCGTATATGTCCATATTAATTTTTAACATGTATGTCGTATAGTACATAATTTTATTATTTTACAATAATATATGCAATATCGTATAGTATTATAGTATGTATATTTTCCATTATTATTTCCATTACATGTACATTTACATACCACTATGATATAACAAAATAAACAATGAGACTAAAAGATATATGAGAAAAATAAACAAATAAACTACAAAATATATATATATATCCACTGAAAGAAATGGGTTAAGCTCTTCGGTGAATAAAGTTGGACCTTGCTGGAGATGGGTTTGAATCAAGTTGCTAGTGGGTCGAATGGCAAACTTTAGCTTGGCTAGTCTCAACCAAGTGTGTGGTTCGATCGATAGATGGTGTTAGTCTAAGTTAGGTTCTATGAAGGTGGGTGAGGCAGTGATGGAGTTTGGTGGTAATTTGATGGTGGATTTTGAAGTCGATAATGGAAATTAGTGTTGAAGGTAGGGCTAGAGTTTGTGATTGAATGGTTTCTGGAGGCCTTACTACGATGGTAGTAGGTCTCTATAGTGTTGTGGTTCCATTGATGGTATGAGTCATGCGTTTGTGTTTGGTGGTTGTTGGGTTGTGTCGGTTTGGTGGTGATAAGGTGGTGGTTAGAAGTTGTTAGGTGTTCGTAGATCGATTAGGGTGGTTTGCATTTGGTTCGTGATGGTTAAATGGTGGATGTCAAAGTGGCAATTGGTGGTCGATACTAGGCGGTGGTTTACGGCTGAGATTTGTGGTTAATGTTACAGGCTATTTATAGTGGCTGGCTTTGATAGGATGTTAGACTAGAAAGAGAGAGTGGTAAGTGAGAAAGTGGAAAAGGAGGAAGGAGAATGCGGAGATAGACAAAGGTAGTGGGCAAAAATTGAGAATAAGAGTCAGTGAAAGGGAGAGGCGCAGTCTCTAAAATTAGAAAGAGAGAGATGCTTGCTTTTACTTTTTTGGAAGTAGGAGATCAAGAATCATTATCTCAATTTAATTTGATATTAATGGTTGGGAAAGTAAAGATTGGAGCTTATAATTGTCCTCTTCTATTACAAAAATTTTGAAATCAAGTTTTTTTAACGTAATCTCTTGAATTTTAAGGTTAGATGACCCTTTGGATTGTTGTTTAAATTAAGAAAAAGGAAGATTTGAACTCCAAATCTCCTTTCATGGAGATCGACTTGCTAGAGAAGATGAAGCTCCTATGTACTCGTGGGACTCACATGCTTATCCCTTGCATAAGTCATATGTAAAATAATACCCTTTGTGCAAACAGAGATCAAAGCCATGACCTAACCAACTAAGCTACTTGTGTCATTGATCCTCTTATCTACTCAAAATATATTTAAATTATGAAGACCACACACATATAAATATATATATATATATATTATTAATCTTTTATCTTTTTAACTTTAAAATACAATTTCTATCTAAACATATTTACTTAAAAAGAAGGGGGGTTTCCTATTTTCTAAATAATTTAGATTTTTTTCTAACTTTATTTTACATATTTTTAAAATTACATTATAATTTTTATTTCAGAATTTTAATATTTCTTAATAAATTTTTTATTTCCATTTTATCAATTTACATTTCATTTCAACATTTTAATTTTTTCTATTTTTTCCATTTATATATTTCTTAAAGGAGGCAAAAATGGGGTGTTGACAAACATTACATCATCAACACTGAGCTAACAAAAAATGAATACCTAGGAATCCATTCTTATCATTAAGAACCTTCATCAAACATTCAAATTCCAACACTTCTATATAAAAACTTACACAAAAATACCATAGGAAGATAACAATTAACATCTAAAATATAAAAATTATACCATTTTTTTCTTCATCATTACACTAAGCATTACACTCAAGATGCTCATTTTCATCAATTTGATTAGCCTAACATCAATAACATATATCTAACATCTTAACCATACTTAAAGTAATGCAATATTAACAAAATCAACACGAAGTTAACCCATACCGATCATGACTTCTAAAGCTTAAACCCAAAACACACATTTTTAAGAATTAATTCAAGTAAACTTAATTCCATTATACATCATTGTATAAGTAATTAATGTATAAGAAACAATGTCAATTCCTCTGCCAATTCTATTATACCATCAATATACACTAATACCCATTCCAAACTTCAATTAACCTTCTAAACACACTTCTATACTCGAACCATCATGTCTTTAGTGAAGATTACTTTTTATTCTTTAATTCTAAGCAAAAGCCCATTTAAGCTTCCACAAATTAAAAACAACTTCAAAATATTTGGAATACTTTATAATCACCAAATTGCATTAAATTACTATTATGAAATTATAGATTTGAAGATTTCACCAAACCTATATGGTTTCACACCTTCGAGATGGTAATCAATTAGACTAAGTTTTGAAGATTTATAGATCAATGCACAGGATCCTTGCTATGATTGACATGAAAACGCAAGCGCACCTGTCACGCCCCGAGGGTACCCTAGTAGTAATAAACAAGTTACACTTGAATACTATCACTAGATTACCTTCAGAGAATGACAGGTTTTTCAAAACAACAGGATCTTTTAAGTTGCTTGATAAGAAATAACAAATATATGAGAGAAATGATTTAGTGAATAACCATTACAAACTATTACAAACCATATATAGCTCCTTTGTAACATATAACTAAATAATCTACTCTAATAGTACATAACCATTAAACTAAAATATCTGTAGACTTCTAGCTTCAAAGCTCTTACCGGAGCCATATTCCTGGATGTAACTAACCAGGGTCGTAAAGTGAACCTGAAAAGACTGTAGAGTATGAGCGAAATCACAGCTCAGTGAATAATCAGACATACCATACATCACACAAGTCATTAACAAATCATATGCAATGCAAGCACTCAACCATATGCGCAAATACAAGTTTGGATGATCTAGAATCCAAACAGGAAAAAGATTTACGCCCTCTTTTAATGGGTTGAAGAACCAGCATCAATGACCCACCTGCCCAGGAGAGACTAAGTACACAGGAGAATCACGATTTCTCGTTTTAATGTTATCACTTTGAATATAGTGGCTTGCACAAACCATCTCTTACAATCCCCTTAGAAACTCCCTAAGTATTAATCATTTCAAAGCGTTCTACGGGCGACGTTCTTCGGTGCCTTTTAGTTCCTCATAGGACCGCCGGACCAAGAGAACCTTGGAAGACTCACACATTGATCAACCAAGCAAAAATAGATATCCGAAATATTAATACGTAGCAGGCTGTCACAACCATATATGCAGTAATGCAATTCGTGCAATGCATGTTCATATTATTTTGTTAGGCCCATAATTCTTAGTCAATTCTGGGGTGACCATACATTACACACAATCATCATTATACTACTGCACAACACCAATCATTGTGTATCATCGCTTATATAAAGATATTTTAACAATCACACAATCAGATCGTATTATACTTTCAACAAACATTCATTTGATTATCTTGCATTACATATTCGACTATTTACAATCACAACCAGCACAATATGACTGAATTACTCTCCTGCTCATACCAACTCAGTCGTAGTAATCCGCTAGTAGATCTTTTAATGAGTCAAAGTCACCTATTTAAGACAAAATATTCATTAATACAATCTAGCTAAATTCCTACATGTGCTTTGTGTCCTAGACTCGATATTAATACTTAGTATCGTCTTGTTTTTCCTATTTAATTTTACATAATTGTTTGGTTATTTTAGAAGTCATAATACTTAAGAAATTAACTTATTTCAATTTCCATTCTTATATATTTTATCTTACTAAAACAAATATTAGACTAATATACTTTATTTAACTCTAAATATTTTCTTAATTCTAGGGTTTCAAAAGTTAATAGATATTAATTCTAAATAGACTTAAATACTTATATTAAAGTCACTATCTAATACATATTTGTATAACATACAATATATACATACTTAGTAGATATTATATATATATATTATATATATAAATTTGGTTTAGGTCAGAAAAACTTTCGTTGGAGAAATTTTAACTGTAAGCCGGCTCAAAGCCGCCAGCCTATATCTCCAGGTGCCGTGTAAATCATTTTAAAGAGAAAATTTCATATCGAGTGCACCGGTGTTGAAAGCTGCCAGCTTTCAACGTACGCCTGCTCTACGCCGCCGGCTTAGATCTCCAGGTAGCCAGCTTACGTTCATGTTTTACACGAAAATTATTTTGCGTAGCCTCTGTTTGAGTGTAAGCCGCCTATAAGCCGCCGGCCTATCCATGTAAGCCGCCGGTATACAGCGTTTACACTGTCGGCCTTGAGGCAGCATTGCACTGTTCATCATCTTCTTCCTTGGTTCGATTCTTTTTCTTTGATTTTTACACGTTAGAATCATACTTAAACTATTCTAAGACTTTATAATCATATATAAGGATATATAACAACTTTTAAACACGTTTAAAAACATAAATATATAGATTTCGATTTTGTGAAAGTAAAACTAGGGTTTTGAAGTTTTACCTCGTTGGAGCTCTTTGAGTGCAATCCGAAGCTTGTGTTTGTGTTTAATAAGTTCCTAAGATAATTATAAGTCAGTTACAAAGCTTAGATTTAGACAAAAATAACTCGAGTTACCTCTACTTACCTTTGAGCTCGTTTTTAGGATTTTTGGCTCTGTTTTTCCTTTGATCCGTATCCGATTGTTTTGTTCGATTTGTTTTCTGTTTTTGGTTGGTTTTGATTATTATTTGGGAGTATTTTCGGACTGGAAGAGTTGAGGAATTATGGAGTTTGTTTGCTTCTCCATTAAGATCCTTTATTACATATATATATATATATATATATATAGGGAAAGAAGAAAGGTGCTGCGGCTGCTCTTCCGAATTTTCCTCCAATTTCTTTCCACTTGGTCTGTTGTTTTCATGCAATTAATGCTGAGATGAGTTGTCATCAATTGATAGGTTGTTGGAGTTGAGTTTGTTGACTTAAATTTGCATTATTGAATCAAGTTTCAGCTCCTCTTCCTCCTCCACAACTTGCACTGAAAATCAGCTGAGAAGCATATATAATATATATATATATAGTTTTAATATTCTAATTTAGTTTTGAGTTAATTATACGAGTTATACGGGTATAGATTAGCTAATATTTGAAAGTTTTCGTACAAAAATATGCTTATAAATTTATACAAAATGCTTAGATTTTCAAATAATACAAATTGAAGTTATATATACGTAGTTAATTATCGTATAATTTTATCTCCTGCGATTTAGATTTCTTAAGCTCATTAGGTCGATTTTTGTTTCAGGCTCCGATAGCTTAATAAAACTCAGTTTAGAACAAAAGCGTGATCCGATTATTTATTTGAAGTTTAGATTTTGAGTTGTCAGTTATATTTTCGTTGTGTATTTAAAATCTTAACGGTTCATTTTTGGATCATGTTTTCTAGTTATAAGCGTAAATAATCATTTAGGCAGTATTGAGCTTAATACATAAATTAAACTATATATATATCTTTAATTTTGATACTGAACATAAATTCTTATAGTAGCTTTTAAATTTAACTAGGGATCTCGAAATTAGGGTTTAAGTCTAAATATAAACTCATTACTACTCGTTTCTAATCTCGAATCCTTATCGAGATCAAAAACAATCATTTGATCTATATTCATTTTTCTATTTAAATCTATTTGTATACTAGGTTTTCGGTTCCTAAATCTTTCATTTATCCAAAATCTAAATATTATCTATTATTAAACTTCAATCAGAATCTAAATCTATTATCTAGTTTATATAATCTATTATAAAGTCGGGTACTAATGTGAAAGATTCCCGGGGTTTACAGCACCCTCATCATAGTATAAAGTTGTACATATATGTCGTATTACCCTAGGGAACTTGGAAACTACTTTTACTCACCATTATCCTATTATCTAGTCTAAGAAAATAGAGGATTCAATCAATTAATCTATTTAAAACTATAACTAAACTTGAAAGTTCGCAACATGGCTCCTGATAAGTGTTTTAAAACCCTCATTATTTGTGCATTATTGAGCATATTATATGCTATTTAAGTAAATCATTAAAGGAAAGAACTTTTATTGGGTTAATTACTTGTTTCAGGGATGATTATGGAATAATGAAGCTTTTTAAGAGATTCATCATGAAAGAAACCAAGTTACTGAAGGATTATGGAGCCTAGATGAAGTTACTGGTCATACACTAGTAATTATACACTACTAGTGTAGATTTGGAGGATAAACTTGAAGAAAAATCAGCTTTTTCAATGTACACGACCCAGGCTACACGGGTAGTGTAGGATGAGTAGTGTACACATGACAACAAAGGAAAATGCGCTGGAATTAAGTTGTACACGCCCCGAGCTACACGAGTCGTGTAGGGTACCCGTTGTATATGCAATTTTGTATAAATACAGTCTTCTTTCATTGTTTGAGATATAGAGAGAGTCAGAGATCATTTTCTAACCCTAAGTTCGTCTTTTGGAGAGCTTTCCTTAATTTAATTCAATTCACAACAATGCCCTAGTCAGAGATCAGTAATTTTTTTATTATTTTTCTCTTCCTTTTTTTAAAAAAAAAAAATACTGATCCACTCTTCATCTCTTGCAGTTTATGACAAGTAGTTCTTCATCGGAGAATTTTGAATTTGACCCTGAAATAGACCGGACATTTCACAGGAGGCAAAGAGAAAGAAGAGCCAATCTAGAGACTTCGGAAACCATGGAAGGACAAGGAAATGAACTTGATCCAAATCAAGTTGGTGGGAATGAAGATAATCCACTTCAAGTTGCTGGAAATGAAGTGCATAGACCCATGTGGGACTTATTTATGCCCACTGTTGAAGGAGTCGCTCCACCTATTGCATGGCCTGCAATACAAGCGAATAATTTTGAGCTGAAGCCTGCTCTAATTCAGATGGTGCAGGTAAATCAATTTGGAGGAGGAGCTTCTGAAAATCCACATCATCTGTCAAGATTTCTACAGATTTGTGCCACCGTTAAGAGTAATGGGGTATCCGATGATGCAATACGCCTTAGACTATTCCCTTTTTCTCTTAGGGATAAGGCAAGCAACTGGTTAAATTCACTACCCCCTCATTCCCTAACCAATTGGGATCAAGTGGCACGGAAATTTTTGGAGCAATTTTTCCCACCAAGCAAGACAATACAATTGAGAAATGATATACTCTCCTTTCGTCAGTATGAGGGTGAATCACTCTATGAAGTTTGGGAGAGGTTCAAGGAAATCCTTAGGCGTTGTCCTCACCATGGAATTTCTCTTCATGATCTGGTTAGAATTTTCTATTCCTCCCTTGGTGATCAATTGAAGATTATGATTGATGCAGTGGCTGGTGGAAGTCTAATGAAGAAAAGCGCTCCTGAGGCATATGATCTGATAGAAGATATGGCAAGAAACACATTTTGTTGGCATAGTAACAGGAATAAACCGAGGCAAGTAACTGCCAATCATGAGTCAGAAGCAGTTGCTCAACTTCAAGCACAAGTTGCATCACTTACAGCTCAAATGAGTAGGATGCAACCTATGTCAAATGCAGGACCAAGTCATATCCCAAATATGGATGCTTCACCTCAATGCAATTGTCCTACGGGTTTTTCAGATTTTCCTATGGGAGATTCTTATGTTCCTGGAGTTAGCTCAAGCATGGAGGGAGCGAATTTTGTGAACAAATTTGACAGAGGAACCGGGAACTATAATCCCTATAGCAATACATATAATCGAGGTTGGAGAGATCATCCAAATTTTTCTTGGAGCAACCAGAATGCACAAAGATCCAATTTTCCACCTGGGTTTCATAAGCCGCAGCAGCAACAATTACCAACGCATCAACAACTTCCTGCTCTTCCACCACCTGAGAAGAAGCAAAATGTGGAAGAACTTCTAACACAATTTCAGAGTTCTGATGCACGTCATCGAAATCAAGAAGCTTCTATTCACACTTTGGAGCAACAAATTGGCCAAATGGCGAAACTGCTTTCAGAAAGACAGCCAGGATCTCTTCCTGGGAATACTGAGCCTAATCCTAAGGAACAGGTGCAAGCCATTAATTTGAGAAGTGGTAAAGAAGTTCCGAGCAGAAGTGAGGAGGAGCCTGAGCAAAATGTGGAGAAGGAAGTTGACATGAATGAGAATTCTGAGAAGGGTACAGTTGAGCCAGAAAAGAAACAACCTCAAGCAGTTAAAGAATATGTACCTAAAATACCATATCCTGCTCGTCTTCATCAGAAAAAGGATAAAGAACAGTTTGACAAATTCTTGGATCTGTTCAAGCAGCTTCACATTAATCTTCCTTTGTGGAAGCTCTTTCACAAATGCCCAGATATGCTAAGTTCCTTAAAGAACTTTTGTCTAACAAGAGGAAGTTGGAGGATGTCTCTACAATTGAAGTAGGAGCAAATTGCTCCTCGATTATTCAGAACAAGTTACCTCCTAAGTTGAAAGATCCTGGAAGTTTCACTATTCCATGTGTTGTGGGGGAATTATCTGTTGATAAAGCATTGGCTGATCTTGGGGCAAGTATTAATCTCATGCCTTACTCCTTTTTCAAGAAATTAGGCCTTGAGGGCTTAACTGAACCCCGTCCCACTCGCATGAGTCTTCAGTTGGCTGATCGTTCTGTAAAAATTCCAAGGGGAATTATTGAAGACGTTCTAGTGAAAGTTGGAAACTTCATTTATCCTGTAGATTTTGTGATACTTGACATGGATGAAGATAGGGATATACCCTTGATTCTGGGAAGACCTTTCTTAGCCACAGCAAGAGCAGTGATAGATGTTGAGGAAGGGAAGCTTACACTTAGAGTTGGGGACGAAGAATTGGTGGTAACAGTTTCTGCAGCATTAAAACATCCGATGGGATCTGCTGATCCTGTTATTCAATTGATGTTGTGGATTCCTCAGTGTCTGATCACATTGAAGAAATTCTAAGCAGAGATGAAATGGAATTGAGTTTGACTCACGATGAAAAGAAAGAGACGACGAGCCCGAAGTAAGAGCTATTATAGCAGGATTGGATGCTACAGAGCAATTCATACCTCAGAATGGGTTTGAAGAATTGAAGAAGAACAATGAAGCACAACTGAAACCTTCGATTGAAGAACCACCGATGCTTGAATTGAAGCAGCTACCAAATTTTCTTGAATATGCTTTCTTGGAGAAGGATTCTAAGCTGCCAGTGATCATTGCTTCAGACTTATCGGATGAACAGAAAGAGCAACTAATTTCGATCCTAAAAGCACACAAGCGAGCAATTGCTTGGAAGATCTCTGATATAAGAGGTGTTAATCCATCCTTCTGTACTCATAAAATTTTGTTAGAAGAAGGTTACAAGCCTGTTGTTCAACCCCAAAGAAGGCTAAACCCGAATATGAAGGATGTGGTTAAGAAGGAAGTTATAAAGCTACTTGATGCTGGGATGATATATCCTATATCTGATAGTTCTTGGGTTAGTCCAACACAAGTAGTACCCAAGAAAGGAGGGATGACTGTGGTCCCAAATGAGAAAAATGAACTCATTCCAATGAGAACTGTAACTGGATGGCGAGTTTGCATAGACTATAGAAGATTAAATGAAGCCACCAGAAAGGACCATTTCCCGCTGCCATTTATAGATCAGATGTTAGAGAGGCTTGCCGGACATATGTACTACTGTTATCTTGATGGGATGTCCGGGTACTTCCAAATACCTATAGCTCTCAGAGGATCAAGAGAAAACAACATTCACCTGTCCCTATGGCACTTATGCCTATAGGAGGATGCCCTTTGGGCTTTGTAATGCACCGGCTACATTTCAGCGGTGCATGTTAGCAATCTTTGATGATTTGGTGGAGAAAATTATGGAAGTATTTATGGATGATTTCTCGGTCTTTGGAAATTCATTTGGTGAATGCTTGGCTAACTTGGAGAAGGTTTTGATCCGTTGTGAAGAAACCAACCTGGTACTTAATTGGGAAAAATGCCATTTTATGTGCAAGGAAGGAATTGTGCTTGGGCACAAGGTTTCGGAGAAAGGGATTGAAGTTGATCGAGCAAAGATTGAAGTCATTGAACAACTTCCACCTCCAACTTCAGTGAAGGCCATTAGAAGTTTTCTTGGACATGCCGGTTTTTATCGACGATTCATTAAGGACTTCTCCAAGATAGCTCGCCCCATGACAAGGCTATTGGAGAAGGATGCTGCTTTTGATTTTAACCAAGAATGCCTTGATGCTTTCAATCTTTTGAAGGCAAAGTTGACAACAGCTCCAATCATGATAGTTCCTGATTGGAACCTTCCATTTGAACTAATGTGTGATGCGAGTGACTTTGCTGTGGGTGCTGTCCTTGGACAAAGACGTGAGAAACATTTCCGACCAATATACTACGCCAGTAAGACGCTCAACAGTGCTCAGGAGAATATACCACAACAGAGAAGGAATTATTGGCGGTAGTATTTGCTTTCGACAAATTTCGATCTTATCTTGTTTTATCTAAAGTTGTTGTGTATACAGATCATTCTGCTTTGAAGTTTCTGTTGTCCAAAACTGATGCTAAACCTAGGTTGATCCGATGGATTTTGCTTTTACAAGAATTTGACCTAGAGATCCGTGATAAAAAGGGAGCAGAAAACTTAGCTGCAGATCATTTGTCAAGGTTGGAAAATCCGCAACTAAGTGACCCTGATGAGGAAGACATTGATGACAACTTTCCTGAAGAAAGACTTCTTGCAGTTTGTGAGCGTTTGAGTACTAAATTACCATGGTTTGCTGATATTGCTAACTATCTTGCTGCAGGAATCCCCTGATGATTTAGATCGCCATGCTAAAAAGAAGTTTTTCTCTGATTTAAAACATTATTATTGGGAGGATCCTTTTCTTTTCAGGGTTTGTGCAGATCAAATCATAAGACGATGTGTGACTCATGAGGAAGGTTGGAAGATTCTATTTGACTGCCATTCAGGCCCTACTGGGGGACATTATAGTGCCAATCGGACAGCGCATAAAGTTATGGAGGTAGGTTTTTATTGGCCTTCAATTTTTAAAGATGCTCACCGTTTTGTTCTTTCTTGTGATAGATGCCAGAGAATAGGAAATACATCTAGACGGGATGAAATGCCTCAGAATTATATCTTGGCATGTGAAGTATTTGATCTTTGGGGCATTGATTTTGTTGGACCGCTTCCCACATCTTTCGGGAATAAATACATACTAGTGGCAGTGGACTACGTTTCCAAATGGGTGGAAGCTCAAGCTTTACCCACCAATGATGCCCGGGTAGTATGTAAATTCTTGAAAAAGCTGTTTTCAAGGTTTGGATTTCCTAGAGCTATTATTAGTGACAGAGGAACACATTTCTGTAATTCTCAACTAGAAAAAGTTTTGAGGAGATATGGGGTTACTCATCGAATAGCCACACCTTACCATCCTCAGACAAGCGGTCAAGTTGAAGTGTCAAATCGAGAGTTGAAAAGGATCCTTGAAAAGACGGTTAGTCATCACAGAAGAGATTGGGCGGAGAAACTCGATGATGCCTTGTGGGCGTACAGGACTGCTTACAAAACACCTTTGGGGACGACTCCCTATAGATTGGTGTATGGGAAAGCGTGCCACCTTCCGGTGGAAATTGAACATAAGGCGTATTGGGCAATCAAGCAAGTGAACTTTGATTTAGTTCATCGGGACTCAAAAGGAAATTTCAGTTGAATGAATTAGATGAATGGAGGATGACTGCATATGAAAATATGAAACTTTACAAGGAAAAAACGAAACGATTTCATGATGCACACATTCGTCATCCAAAGAAGTTCAAGGTAGGGGATCAAGTGCTTTTATTTAACTCCCGGTTGAAGCTTTTCCCGGGCAAGTTGAAATCGAGATGGTCCGGGCCTTTTCTGGTAAAGCAAATTTTTCCACATGGTGCTGTGGAGTTGGAGCATCCTGAGCAAGGCACGTTTAAGGTGAATGGCCAAAGAATCAAATTGTACTTAGGAGGAGGAGCAGAAAACGAGGACCGGGAGGAGTTTAAACTCCATCCACCGGATAATTAGCTTTGAAGAGCTTGAGAACGTCGAGCCAACGACGTTAAACAACAGCGCTTCTTGGGAGGCAACCCATGTCTGACTTTGATAGGTAAGTTTTTCTTTTTCTCATTTTTTCTATCCTAACATCCCGATTTTGCAGATTGTTGAGCCATAGTCGAATGAGATACTTGAGTTTTCATGCTAAGTGTGGGAAAATCATAACCAAGGAAGGTAAAGAGGAGGATTTCAAACCGCTAAGTGTTCTAGGTAAGTATTCTATCATATGTATTATTTTAAACCTTTGACACTTAGGATCATTCAAAAAAAAAAAAAAAAAAATTTACTCCCAGTGTACACTACCATAGTACACGACCAGTGTACTAGAGTAGTGTAGGAATTCTAGCTACTGTGCCTTCATGAGTCATAGTACACGACCAGTGTACTAGACTAGTGTATGAATTCTAGCTACTGTGCTTTCACGAATCATTCTACACTACTCGTGTATTAGGGTAGTGTACGTTTGCATAGCTACTGTAAAGTCATGAGTCAATGTACACGACTCGTGTACACTGCCGTGTTTAATCAAGCAACTGTGGAGTCATGAGTCGTTCTACACGACTCATGTAGGAGGCAGTGTACAAAATGAGCAACCTGAGGAGTCACGAGTCGCTCTACACGACTCGTGTAGGAGGGCGTGTACGTTCACTTTGCTGCTGAGGAGTCACGAGTCAAGCTACACGGCCGTGTAGCACGGGTCGTGTACACCTCCATTCCTTGCATTTCGCGCACGCAGGTATTAATCTTTCACTCCATTACATTTCCCACTCCTACACAACACGACACAACACTACACTCCTCTCACTCCATTACACAATCATCCATTACACAACCACACCATTACACATCAAGGACTCACGATCGGGATCACCATCATCAACGAAGGTATGATTTAACTTCTTCCTATTCCTCATTGCATGTTCTTTATTAGTTCATTTAGCTATGCGAAAGTTGTGGAGTTTTGGAGATTTGCGAAGTTGCGACAAATATGGGTGAAGCATGATTTTGTTGTTGGTGGATGCGTGTTGTTGATGATCATCTTTGAAATGCTAGTTATGTTTTCCTTTGCTCTAATCATGCATGGTTTTCACGCACAAATTGCATTTCTAGGGTTCATGTGAGATTTTTAATTGGAAAGAAAAATTGGGGCTTTTGTGTTTTTAGTGCAATTACATCATTCTAATATACAATGCACATGTTAAATTGGAGAAATTCTTGCTAGGTCATCCTAATCGCAATTCTAGGGTTTGTTTTGTGCGAAAATTGGGATTTGAAGGAAAATTGGTTGAAATTTTGGTAATTGAAGTTGGTTATTGTTTTAGTGACAACCATGATTTTCAACACGAGTTCTTACACGAGTGATTTTCCCGCGTTCGTGTTGATTTTAAAATTTTACAAATTTTTTTGGTTGTACACTACCCCTACACTAGTCGTGTACAATGACTAGTGTACACACAGCTTCAATGCAACTTTCGCACACTTGTTCCGCTTTGTCTCCTTGTTCTTAATATTGCTTCTCATGATCTATATGACTTCTTGTGCAACAATTTTGAGTTTTGTATCTCTTTTTATACTAAAATTTGTTCTCTCATTTGTATGTAGGATGGCAAGGCAAGAACAAAAGAAGTAAGTAAGAAGTCTAAATCCTCTCAATCTACTTCAACACCACCTTCAAAGAAAAGAAAAGTCTCACAAGCTAAAAAGGCTAGTCCACTATTGTCTGATCAACTATGGAGCAAGGCTAGGAAAACTAGGTTGGACAAGAAGCCTTTTGGAGCTCACAAGTATGTAAATTGGCATGCTTGATGAATATGGTAAGGAGCAACGGATTCGTGAGCTCTTGTCTTTGGGACCATGGGAGGAACTGTTTGCTATTAGGACTCCTGCTTATAGGAGTATCACTTTGGAGGTGCTTACAACTTTAAGACATGAGGAGGAGGATGATAGCATCGATGAAGATGTTGTCATTTCAAGCTTTTGGGAAAGTGTACAAGATTACTTTAGCTCAGTTCTGTCAGTATATGGGTTTGTACACTCAAGAGGAAATTACATCATCTGAGTTTCATTCTTTACCAGTGGGTCTACCCCGAACAGTGGAGCCCAAGATTACTGGCAGGAGTTGTGTGATTGCGCTATTCGGTATAAGCCATCTAGATCTAAAGCGTCTGCCATGGTAAGTGATGATTACAAGATTATTCACCACTTTTATCTCATACGATTGGTGCCAGAAAAAGTAGTAACGGAGTGGTGAATAACTTTGAGCTGAGCTATTTATATAGCATTGATAAGAGACGCAAGATCAATGTTGGGATTGAATTGCACTTTTTCTCATTCGCCAAGCTACACACCCGGACGAAGGGAATTTTTTGTGGAGGTTATATCACTAAGCTGCTCATGGGGATGGAGATTTGGAAGGACCCGTCACCTACTGATGTTAAGGTTGATATTAAACCTGTTCTGGATGGGCCCTTCAGACATTGGGGACTTAAGAAGATATATGGGGCAGAGTTCTTCTAGAGAATATACTACACCTCCTCGACCTACCACGAGCGATCCAGCTGGCTCTCTTAGGGGATCATCTGGTGGGTCTGATATGCTGTTGTCCAGACAAGTTCGAGGCGGGAGAGACGGCATGAGAAAGAAAGATTAAAGAATAAGAAATTTAGGAAAGCCGTTTGGAGTTTTCTCCAAACACTTGCTGGGTGTTTCTCCCCACCACCTAGGAATCTCCCGACTTATGAGTCCTCACCTGAGAGGATATTTCTGAGGAAACTCCACAACCTAGGGTGTATCAAAGGAAAGGAAAAGCTCCAATTGTTGCTGAGCAATTAACTTCTGAAGAAGAAGCGGTTGCTACTTCTGAAATGAGGAGGAAACTGATGATAATGAGGAGGATATCAATGAAGAAGAGGATGAGAATGAGGATGATGATGAAGATGATGACGATGATGATGATGAGGATGACGAAGATGATGCAGATGATGATGAGGAGGGGGATAAGTGATGTACCCTCGCTGGATTTGATTTGATTTGATATATCCATTTGTTTTCTTTTAGACTTTCTATCTGATGGTCTGTTCTTATTGAGATTTTTTTTTAGGTCTGAAGACTCTTTTGCTGCTGGTTTAATGTTGATGATGGATGTTTAGGATAGGTAACTTTTTCTTGTTTTGATTTTTTTAGGTCAAGCTGGCTCAATTTTGTTTAGGGTTCACGAACCTTTACTTCTGATGGTGCTGCAGTCAGCTATTATCCCTGGAAACTGCTTTCATATGGGGAAGTTCTTATCTTTATTCCTTTATTTCTTCTTTTCCTACTTTGCATTGCATTGTGAGACATTGGGGACACTGTCTCAATTAAGTGTGGGGAAGGGTATTCTGAAAGGAATATATTTGGGTCTTGATAGAAATTTGAATGTACTTGATTGATCATATTATATTGTTGATGAATTTGAATTATTGAACCCAAGTTTTTAAATCAAAATTCCCCCACTTACAAGTTTGCAAATGTGCTTGGCAGTTGAATATGAATTAAGTTAAGATAAATCTTGAAAATATACTCTTTAAAATTATTTGAATTAGCATTCAATTTAAAGTAAAAGCGACTTACATAGTACCTTACTCACCTATTTTGTAGTTGGTATACTTGGTTAAAATTTTTGGATAAAATCTAGGTGGGGTAATCTTACTTGCTATTTAACAATGGAATTTAGAGTTTAGAAGTGGTTGAAGTCCTTAGTTGAAAGTTAAACGGTTATGTTTTTAAGCTTGTTGATTTGTATATTTTCTTTTCAAAAATTTTGAGAGCCCTCTTAATATTTTGTGAAAGAGCATATGATGTTTATCACATGGTGATCCTTTATTAATAACTTCTTTGAATTGAAAAAAAAAAAAAAAAAAAAAAGAACACAATCTTTACTCCAATGACTCAAGCAATTGAGTTATGAGTATTCTGAACTTGAATGTTAGAGTGAGGAGAGTTCGATGGGGTCCCTTTAAAACCTGGTTACTTGGGTGATGAGCCCGGGATATACCGACTCAATGAACTCACTATAACGAGAAGGGAGGAAATGAAAAAGTTCATTATATGAGCTTTGAACAAATAATAAGAGCTGAAAAGATACGGGCTACACCCCGTCCAAAGGAAATTCCTTTGAAGGCTATAAAAAAAAAAAAAGAGAGAGAAATTCAAAGATTTAAAATGAAGGAGAAAATCCAAGGGAAAAACAGATGCAATTACTTTCATTTTATATTATTGTGCTTAGAGAAGTGGGTGAAAAGTTTATATACTTGTTAACAGGTGGTGAAGTATAACTGGGTCTCTTTTGCTATTGTTTGACTTTGTAATTACTTTGTAACTCTGGAATCTACTTTTAAATGGTGAGGGTAAAGTTTGATTTACCTGGATTAATCTTAAAATTTTGATTCTAGTATGCTAATTACATTTATACGGTAGGTTTGAGCAATATGTACAAAGTGAGTCGCTATGGTCTAAAAGAATTGATGAATGTTAAGTGAACTCCGAATTTATGAAGAATTCATGAGTATATTTGATGATGGATTTTCTTTATTCTTTGTTGTTTACTTGAGGACAAGCAAACGATTAAGTGTGGGGAAGTTTGATAAGTGTTTTAAGACCCTCATTATTTGTGCATTATTGAGCATATTTTATATGCTATTTAAGTAAATCATTAAAGGAAAGAACTTTTATTGGGTTAATTACTTGTTTCAGGGATGATTATGGAATAATGAAGCTTTTTAAGAGATTCATCATGAAAGAAACCAAGTTACTGAAGGATTATGGCCTAGATGAAGTTACTGGTCATACACTAGTAATTATACACTACTAGTGTAGATTTGGAGGATAAACTTGAAGAAAAATCAGCTTTTTTCAATGTACACGACCCAGGCTACACGGGTAGTGTAGGATGAGTAGTAGTGTACACATGACAACAAAGGAAAATGCGCTGGAATTAAGTTGTAACGCCCCGAGCTACACGAGTCGTGTAGGGTACCCGTGTTATGCAATTTTGTATAAATACAGTCTTCTTTCATTGTTTGAGATATAGAGAGAGTCAAAGATCATTTTCTAACCCTAAGTTCGTCTTTTGGAGAGCTTTTCAAGGAGAATTGACGGCACAACCATCCGGAATCACAACAATTGTTTCAAAGGGGGTTTTTGTTATTATGATTTTTAAACTCTTCTAGATCTAGTGTTCTTATTGTTTATCATATGGAAGAGTAGATTTGTATGCCCTAGGTTTTGTGAAACCCTAACTCATGTTCTGAATTGTTATCAATTGATGAGAAGTTTTGATCTTGAATTCATTCATGTGATTTAATTGTCTTGTGATAATTTTCTGGCCAGGATTATTGCTTGTTTGATTCTTATTAGTTAGAAGAGATTTCAACTAATAAGATAGATCTTATATGAATGATAAATTTGCATGTTTCACCTAGACATAGGGAGGCTTCGAATTTCTGCTATAAAGATTAAATCTTTATTTAGGGTTTGTGAGTTTTATGCAATTTTACATTGGCGTGAGTGAAGGAAGAGATTCCCATTTTCTCATGTAAAATTAGGAATCAATTGACTTGAGAGGAGTAATTGGTTTAATTTAGAAACCCCGCAGTTCAAGATTTGATTTTTCATCAGTTAATTTTATCATAAGTATTAAGGGTTAGGGTGGATCAAAACTAGGGGCATTGTTGTGAATTGAATTAAATTAAGGAAAGCTCTCATATTCTATAATTAGGGTTTGTCAATTATTAGCATAATTAGTCATTAGGGTTAATACAATCTTTTGATAATTTAGACTAGATAGTAGTGGAAAGGTATTACTAGTAATTGCCCATAGATCCTTAGGACGACATCCGAGTTAATTTATATACTACAAGATAGGTGCGCTGCCTTGTGTGGATTTGAATTAATTGGATTATAAATTTTATACTTGGTGATCATACACACACATCAGCTCCCAAAAATTAGAATAGATCCAAATCATAAAGCACTTAGATCTTGTTTTATCGTTAGGTCTTATCTTGTAACTCAATAAAGTCACTCAATAAAGTCTCAATAAGTTTTGTATCGATTTCTTGAACTCCGAATTCTAAAAGATATGCTAAAATCTTTCTCAAGATCATCAACTTCTAACCCTAAATTTATCAATTGGAATCTCTTCCTAATTAATAGCAACTTAGAATTAATTAAGACCCAGAATTCATTAGATTAATTAATCGATTGCAAAAGAATGTCACTACTCTATTTCTAAAGCTATGAGAGCAATCCCCATCAATAGCCTAAATCTATTCATTAAAACGATCTCTCAATCAATTTTAACGAAATGAAACATGAATTCATATTGTGCACTATACAAATTCAATATCCAATCAACTCAAGCTATTGAATTCAAGAAATTAATACTAATGCAGTTAAAGCACAACAGAATTACATGATTTCAACTTGAGGATTCATAAGATGTAAGCTTGATAGACATAAATTATCTAATGATTTAATGATGAATTAAGTAAAATTTAAGCATTAAACTATATTGTTATTTTAAGAATTGATACTTAATTCAATAATATTTTCATTTCAGGAAACTTTAGATCGAAACAACACAATTTGGAGCAAAAAGTAGTAAGAATGCCTTAATATATCTTAAACAACATTGATCAAATTGAAATCACGGGCGAGGAGTTGAAATTAGTGGCGAACAACAAAAATACAGCCCCCGTGGTCACCGTGGTTAAAGTTACGAAGCAAGAAAAATCATCACAGCACGTATACAGCCCTTGTGATCACCCGTGGTTGAAGTTATGAAGAGGAAAATTTATTACAACAAAGATACAGTCCTTTAGCTCGCCCGTGATGGTTATTTGACGCCTTCGAAGTGTTGTTTTCTTTCATTTTCTTGACACATCAGTTCAGACAAAAAGACACCTCCTTTCCCAAGTGTTGTATTATTTCACACCAAGTTCTATAAAAAGGAGAGACATCCATTAATTCAAGGGATATAATATTTTTCAGAATCAAGTTTGAGAGAAATATTCTTAGATTTGAAAATATTTTGTACGAGAATTAAGTGTGAAGATTATCATCAGTGTAGTTGGGATTCCAAGAAGAACTCGAGAGAGACGATTGGATCCAAGTGTTCGTGTGTGTACAACGTTTATGTTATCATAATTAAAAGGGGTTTTATTTCTTCTCTTATCTTACTTTTATTGTATGTTTATTTCTGTTACCATTATGTTTGTTCCATGTTTGTGTTCATATCCCAGCATGTGTGAGTAGTAATTAGGGTGTTACGAAGTCATGTTAACATGAATTGTCCATGTATTTGTCATTAATCTTTTTTAATTACGAATTTCTAGTGATGGGTCTTCAATATAGTTAGGAAATTGTAGTGCACAACATGATCCTGCATCAGATCTCGATGGAAATTGTTGAGAAACAATTCCATTGAGTAGATCTAAATCACTAGAACAAATTACTCCTGGTAATAGAGATATTATTAGGAAGTTTGCTGCATGTTAAGGAGATTTAGGATAATTAGAATACTCTAAAGCAATTCTGCATTTGTCCATCTATTTAAGAGAGATTTTAGTAGATGCAAACGGAATTAGAATTGGTTATTATGAGAATAAGAACCATGAATTGAGAATCCTGCAGATAAGTAATTAAAAGGATGAATTGTATTGTATTTCATGTTAATATGATGGAGTAACCTTGTCTTATTATGATTTAAATTGTATTAGAGTTGTGTTTTGCATAATATTTTGGTGAATCTGTGTAATTATATAGTTTAGTTGTTAATTATAGATTAAATTTAGATAATCCAATCTACTCGATCGCTAGATAATAAACAAGAGGGTGAGTATTAGTACTTGTCAGGGCCCCGAGGAATACGACCCTATAAGCCATTCCTAAACTACAATTGATAGGTGCACTTGCCTATTGTTGATCCGATGTTAGGAAAGGATTATTGGATATTAATTATTAAACTCAGATCGGAACACATCAAGTTTTTGGCGCCGTTGCCGGGATCGATTGACAATATTAGGAAAACCCAATTGTTGTTAATCTAGTTTCTTTTTAATTTTATTTTATGTTCTTATACCATTGTTCATCTAAACTGTGATTTTTCTCTTGATTTCAGGTTTATGACCCGTAGCAGAAAAATCAAACTATTTGATTTTGATCCAGAACCAGAGCGAACATTACATCAAGGATTTAGAAGAACCAGAGAGATTCTCCAAAACTCTCCTACTATAGTGCGAAGAGCAAGACCAATATCATTAAGTATGAATATCGGTAATGAGAATTTAAACCCACGAGGGGTTGGTGAAGTTGAGGATCCTGGGGTTAATGTAAATCAAGCCGGTGGAAATATAAATGATCCAGTTAGAGATGTTGGAAATGAAGTTCATAGACCTATGTGGGATATGTTTATGCCCACAATCGATGGAGTTGCTCCATCCATTCAGTATCCTCCAATTCATGCAAATAATTTTGAGTTGAAGCCTGCTCTGATTCAGATGGTACAAGTTAATCAATTTGGAGGTGGAGCTTCAGAAGACCCACATGCTCATTTGAAGAATTTCTTGCAAATATGTGCTACTATAAAGGCCAATGGAACACCAAACGAATCAATACGACTTTTATTGTTTCCTTTCTCACTTAGAGACAAGGCGCGAAGTTGGTTGGAGTCATTGCCTCCTCATTCATTAACAAGTTGGAATCAAGTGGCCCAGAGGTTCTTAGAGAAATTTTTCCACCCAATAAGACGATTCAATTAAGAAATGAGATATTTTCCTTCCGTCAGTATGAAGGAGAATCACTTTATGAGTCGTGGGAAAGGTTTAAAGAACTTCTTCGACGGTGTCCTCACCATGGGATTTCATTGCATGACTTAGTCAGGATATTTTATACATCACTTGGAGAAAAAGAAAACGATGATCGATTCTGTAGCTGGTGGGAGTTTGATGAAGAAAAGTGCTCCTGAGGCTTATGACTTGATTGAAGAATTGGCTAGAAATACATTCAGTTGGCATAGTGAAAGGAACAATCTTCGACCCGTCGCTGCAATGTATGAGTCCGAGTCAGTTTCTCAACTTAAGGCACAAGTAGCATCACTTACAGCCCAGATGAGTAAAATGAAAGCAAGTATGGAAGCTTTACCTCAAAGTGATTCTTTTGTGAGTTCAATGGAGACTTTTCATGTTTCTGAAGAAAGTTCAAGTATTGAAGATCTGAATTTTATTAATAGAACAAATAGAGAAGCGGGAATTATAATCCTTATAGTAATACCTACAATCCCGGTTGGAGGAATCATCCTAACTTTTCCTGGAGAGATCAGAGTTCACAAAGATCAAACATTCCCAGGATTTCAGAAGCCACAGCCTCAACAATTACAAGCACCGCAGCAACGCCTCGCTTTACCACCACCTGAGAAGAAATCTAATGTTGAAGATGCTTTGACACAGTTTATTCAAAGTTCTGATGCACGTCATCGGAATCAAGAGGCTCTATCCATAATTTAGACAACAATTTGGCCAATTGGCTAAAATGTTGTCTGAAAGGGCTCCGGATCATTACCGGGTAACACGGAAACTAATCCTAAGGAGCAAGTCAAGGCTGTGACTTTGAGGAGTGGAAAGAATTACAAGCTCCAGCAAAAGCTCAAGAGATTGAGATGGAAGTTGGATTGGAAAGTGAGACCAGATGGAGAAAGTTGGAAAATCAATGGAAGAATTTACCTACAAAACCAAAAGAATATCAGCCACCATTGCCTTACCCCTCTAGGTTGAGAAAGGAGAAGAATGAGGAACATTACAAGAAGTTCTTGGAACTTTTTAAACAGTTGCACATCAACCTTCCGCTAGTTGAAGCCTTAAGCCAAATGCCTAAATATGCTAAGTTCCTCAAGGAACTCTTGTCAAACAAGAGGAAATTGGAAGAACTCTCCACTGTTACTCTTGGTGGAGAATGTTCTGCAGTCATCTTGAACAAGCTGCCTAGGAAACTTAAGGATCCTGGTAGCTTTACCATTCCATGTTTGATCGGAGACTTATCGGTTGAAAGGGCATTGGCAGATCTTGGTGCCAGCATAAACCTCATGCCATATAGCTTGTTTAAAAAGCTGAACTTGGGGAACCAAAGAGCACCAAAATGAGTATCCAGCTTGCTGATAGATCCATGAGATTTCCAAGGGGAGTAGTGGAGGATGTTTTGGTAAAGGTTCATGACTTTATCTTCCCTGCAGATTTTGTAGTACTAGACATGGATGAAGACATTGAAGTTCCACTCATATTGGGGAGGCCATTCTTGGCAACAGCTGGTGCCGTTATCGATGTCAAAGATGGAAAATTAGTTCTTCGGGTTGGAAGTGAAGAGATGGTCATCCGAATGCCAGATGTTTTCAGGAAGCCAATGAGCGGTGATGACTTGCTTTGCTATTGATTCTTTAGATCTAACTGTTTCTGATTGTTTGCAGGATACCTTGAGTAAAGATTCTTTGGAGTTATGTTTAGCAAAAGGAAGTGAAGCAAATGGTATTGAGGAAGTAAGGGAAATTAGTGCTCAGTTAGAAGTCCGGGCTGAACAAAAGAAGGATTTTGGGGTTGAGGAGTTCAACCGAAGCAACATTGCTAGGTTGAAACCTTCAGTTGAGGAACCCCCTGAATTAGAATTGAAGCAATTGCCTTCTTATCTAGAATATGCATTTTTGGCTGAAAACTCAAGCTTCCAGTGATCATATCATCGGAGCTTGACCAAGCCAAAAAGAGCGACTCCTATCTGTGCTAAGGAACACAAGAGGGCAATAGCATGGAAGATATCGGATATTAAGGGGATTAGTCCGTCCTTTTGCACCCATAAGATTCTGATGGAAGATGAATATAAGACGGTTGTGCAGCCACAAAGGAGACTAAACCCTAATATGAAAGAAGTAGTCAAGAAGGAGGTGGTGAAGTTGTTGGACGCAGGACTTATCTACCCAATTTCTGATAGCCCATGGGTAAGTCCGGTTCAAGTGGTCCCAAAGAAGGGAGGCATGACAGTTGTATCTAATGATAGCAATGAAATGATCCCAATGCGCACTGTAACAGGCTGGAGGGTGTGCATTGATTATCGAAGGCTTAATGACGCTACAAGGAAGGACCACTTCCCACTACCTTTCATTGACCAGATGTTGGAGCGATTAGCTGGTCATGAATTCTATTGTTTCTTGGATGGAATGTCCGGATATTTCCAGATCCCTATAGCACCGGAAGATCAAGAAAAGACTACCTTCACTTGCCCCTACGGTACTTTTGCATACCGTAGAATGCCATTTGGGTTATGCAATGCACCAGCCTTTCAAAGGTGTATGCTAGCTATATTTGGGGATCTAGTGGAGGATGATGGAGGTGTTTATGGATGACTTCTCGGTGTTTGGAAATTCGTTTGAGAAGTGTTTGTTAAATCTGGAAAAGGTTTTGATGAGATGTGAGGAGACAACCTGGTGTTAAATTGGGAAAAGTGCCATTTTATGGTACAACAAGGCATAGTGTTGGGTCATCAGGTGTCAAAGAAGGGGATAGAAGTGGATGTGGCAAAGGTAGAGGTGATTTCCAAGTTGCCACCACCGACATCTGTCAAGGCAATAAGAAGCTTCCTTGGACATGCAGGTTTCTATCGAAGATTCATCAAGGATTTTTCAAAAATTGCAAGACCTTTGACTAAGTGTTAGAGAAGGATGCTACATTCCACTTTGATGAGCAGTGCTTAGAAGCTTTTAATTTCTTGAAAGAGAAGTTGACATGTGCCCTATAATGGTAGCTCCGATTGGAATTTACCATTTGAGTTAATGTGTGATGCAAGTGACTCCGCTATAGGCTGTGTTAGGACAAAGAAAGGAAAGCATTTTCACCAATTTACTATGCAAGCAAAACCCTTACACCCACACAAGAGAATTATACCACAACAGAAAAAGAATTGCTTGCTATAGTATTTGCCTTTGACAAGTTTAGATCATATCTCATCCTATCAAAAGTGGTAGTATATACTGACCACTCAGCCTTGAAGTACCTTCTCTCCAAATCTGATGCTAAACCAAGATTGATTAGATGGGTGTTATTGCTCCAAGAATTTGATTTGGAAATAAGAGATAAAAAAGGAGCAGAAAACTTAGCAGACCATCTATCTAGGTTAGATAACCCACATATGGGAGAGTTGAAAGAGGATGAGATCAATGACAAATTTCCAGAGGAAAGTTTATTTGCCATACATGCAATGGAAGATCAAGGAGTACCATGGTTTGCTGATATAGCGAACTATTTGGTTGGGAAAGTCCTTCCCCAAGACTTGGATTCTTATCAAAAGAAAAAGTTCTTTTCGGAAAAATATTTTTGGGAAGATCCATACCTTTATAGGATTTGTGCGGATCAGATTAAGGCGATGTGTCTCACATGAAGAAGGGCAGCAAATTTTGTTCCATTGCCATAGTGGTCCTACCGGAGGCCATTATAGTGCAATAGAACAGCACAAAAAGTTTTAGAATCGGGTTTTTATTGGCCAAGTATTTTCAAGGATTCTAATACATTTATTTTAACTTGTGACAGGTGCCAAAGGACCGGGAACATATCAAAGCGGGATGAAATGGCCCAAAAGTACATATTGGAGTGTGAAGTATTTGACGTCTGGGGGATTGACTTCATGGGACCATTTCCTAGCTCCTATGGCAACAGGTATGTACTTGCGGTAGATTATGTTTCTAAGTGGGTTGAAGCCCAAGCTTTGCCTACTAATAATGCCGGGTAGTGCTCAAGTTTTTAAAAAGATTATTTTCACGGTTTGGAGCACCCAAGGCTTTAATTAGTGACAGGGGAACCCACTTTTGTAATAGTCAAATTGAGAAGGTGTGAAAAGATATGGTGTTCACCATAGGCTAGCACCCGTATCACCCCCAAACTAGTGGCCAAGTAGAAGTCTCAAATAGGGAACTGAAAAGAATATTAGAGAAGACAGTGGCTCATAATCGCAAGGATTGGGCTGAGAAGTTGGATGATGCTTTGTGGGCATACCGGACAGCCTAAAACACCTTAGGCACTACCCTATAGGTTAGTGTATGGTAAAGCATGTCACTACCTGTAGAAATTGAACATAAGGCTTACTGGGCGATTAAGACTGCAAATTTGGATTTGGAGGCTGCTGGTAGGAATAGGAGATTGCAAATCAATGAATTGGATGAGTGGAGATCTATAGCCTATGAGAACAATAGGATCTACAAGGAAAGGATAAAGAAATTGCATGATTCTCGTATAAAGTGTCCTAAACAGTTCAGAGAGGGAGATTTAGTATTGTTATACAATTCTAGATTAAGGTTGTTCCCAGGCAAACTTAGATCTAGGTGGTCGGGCCCTTTCACTGTGACAAGGATCTTTCCATATGGAACAGTTGAACTCACACATCCTGAAAAAGGTACTTTTAAGGTTAATGGTCAAAGAATAAAGATTTATCATGAAACTGCTGTTATGGATGAGGGCAAGGAGGAGTTAAAACTCATCCAAGTGGAGAATTGTATGTGAAGAATTGTTAAATGTCAAGCTAGAGACAAAAAACTAGCATGTTTTTAATTGGTTTTTTTTATATTATTGTTTATAGTATGTTAAATTTTTACATTACGGACTTATAATTAGAATTTGTTTTGTTGTCTTTATATTAAGTTACATATTAATTGATTAGGACAAGTTTTACATTTTTGCTGTTTTTGTGTTTATTTAATAGATTGTTATATAAATTTTTGTTTCATTTATTTTAGGATAATGGACATTTCAAAAAAAAATTTGAAACAGGGATCACGCCCTTTATCAGGAGACCAACAGCAGAGGGATTTGAATACAGCACCTCTGTTCGCCCGTGATAACAGGGGAAGGATGCAGGGGAGAGAAAACAGAAGGAATACCGCCCTCCTGTTCGCCCGTGAAAGGTCTTCTGGGGGCCAATCAAACACACAGCAGTTATCCAGTACTCAAGTTCACCCGTGATTAGAAGCATGTGGTTTTGGAATACAAATCAGTAAGGATGCAGGCCCTCTGTGCACCCGTGGATATCCATACGAGACAACTCAGAAGGAATCCAGACTTCTTGTTCGCCGTGATATCGCCCCTGGGAAATCACTCAGCAATACAGCCCTTCGTTTGCCCGTTACATTTACTTTAGGTTAGCAAAATATTTTGTACAGAACATATCACAGCCAATTGCTCGCCCATGGTTTCCAGGTAAGTAAGTAAAGAAAAAAAATCACTGGGGGTTGGCCGCCCGTGATTTTGCTCTCTCCTCAATACATATATATACATTTCATTCTCTCTCTTCGTTCATTAATTCAAATTGATATTTCTGCCTTCCTCCATATTTCTCCCCACGCCCTATTTTTCATCACACTCATCCAAATATTCTAACCCTAATCTTCATAGTCCATTCATCAATAAGTCAGGTATTCTTCAATTCACTCTTTCTTATTCATGTATTTCTTTCCTAATTATTTTTTTTTTCGTATTATTAGTATAGTTACTTCTGTATCTTTTTTTTTTTTATCCTTCCATTATGTTCTCATAAGTTTGATGATCATTTTCTTTGTGGAAATTACTGTTTCTATCATGTATTACATAGTTAAATTGTTCTTTGTGTCATATATATGTACATGAAAGTTTTCCTAATGAACCCTAGATATCAAAAATTCAAATTCTGTTTAAGATTTGGGGTATATGAGTTATCTAGATTGTAATGTGATGATGAAATGTTATTGTGTTAATATTGTTTTCAGGGAGTTTTCATTGCATGTGTACAAATTATTCATTTATATGGAGAAGTAGAATACATGATATGTGTTTGATGAATTGCTGAATGAACATGTAAGTACTTCTAAGTTGAGGAACATGTTGTATGATAGTTAATATGTTTTTCTATCTGTGAGATATATGAGTATTGACTATCATCGTTTCATTTTGGATTCTCATAACTTTGTTGTTTACACAATTTGGATATCCAATTGTATGAATGAAAGATCATTGCTTGGAATTTTAGAGATAATGGATAAGTTTTTGATTTTATAGATGGCTCCTAAAAAAATGACACAACAGCAAAAGGGAAAAAAGCGATCAAGAACTGGTAAAGAGATAGGCGAATCTAGTTCAATTTCACCAAGAATTCCAGTTGGTTTGAAAGGAGAAGATAGGGAAAATTATTAGAAATTTGCAAGGGCGAAGTTATTCAAATCCCAGTCTATATTAGATTGGGAAAGGTTGGATGAATATGGGTTAGTACCAGCTATGAGGAGGCTGTTACAAGATCCAGCATGGCTACGGTTGTTCAGCATGGAAGAAAAACCATACAAGGAGACTACTTTAGCCTTCTTAGCATCTTTTAAGGCCAAGAATCAAATCCGACCAGCTCGGATGGCCAATGAGATCACATTTTTTGCTTTTGGCCAATACCATACTGTCAGTATGAAGAAATTTGTGGGAGCAATGGGGTTGTATACTAATAAGGAGGAGATGAACAACTCTGCTTTTGACTCTTTGCCTGTTGATTTACCAGTTGGGGTTACAGCCTCTGATGTATGGTCAACTCTTTCTTCAGAACATCAGTTTGAAGCTAGCCATCCAAATCTTCCTCTCTCAAGCTGACAAGCCACCGGGTTTTTCATTATTTACAAGTTCGCACTCTCAATTCAAAGATGGAAAGCCCTGGTACAGTTATGGAACGGGACATTCCCCCTCTTTACAGTGTCACTCATTCTTATAGAGTGAATGTTGGAGTTCTTGTGGCTGTTGCTATACGCCATCAAGCTGGTCCTAAGAACAAGGCCATTTATCTAGGGGTATGATTACAAGAATTTTAAAGAATTTAAAGTTATGGCCCAAAACAAGAGGTCCAACAGATGTAGGACCAAAACCAAAACCTCTACCCCGGGATCCTTTTAGTCAATGGAGCACACCAAAGGTGACTGAAAAGGGATTTGACATAGAAGCTCCAGGGATTGAATTACCTCCCTATGACACCGCTCATTTTTCTGCTGGAAATCTTGCCCGATTAGAGAAAAATCAAGAGGAGATTAAAAAGAATCAAGCGGAATTTAAAAAAATCCAAGACACTATCATTACCAAGCAGAATGGCATAATAGAATTACTAAAAAATATTGCCAATCACTTTGGATGTGCCATTCCCGCCTGTTTGTGTGGTAGTCCTCCTAGGGAAAGCCGAGACAGGGGTGAATCAAGCCAGGCTGTTGCTTTACCTCCACCTCCACTACCAGCAGAGCAATTTACTGCTCTCAATAAGGAAGAATTAGCTAAAGGAGTTATTCTTTCTTCTAGTGAGGAGGAGGAAGGACAAGGGGAAGAAGCAAATAGTCAAGAAGAAGGATCAGGATCTGAAGAAGGTGCTGAGGAAGAAGGGGAAGAAGCAAGTGGTCAAGAAGAAGGATCAGATCCGAAGAAGGAGATGAGGATAGTGACTCTAACAATTAAGGAAGACTTGACAATTGACATGAATTGAAATTTTCTCCTACTGTTGCTAATTTTTCGGAAAACTAATTGTCTGTTTGTATTTTTCTTTTCATTGGATATTCTCACCATTTTCTTTTTGCTGTTGATTTATGCTGTCTAGAAGGATCACTTATTTTTCTTTTCAGAGCTTTTAGAATTTGCTGACTTGGGAGAACAATTATAGTACAACAGCGTTTCAAAAAGTTGGTTTACGATGGAATTGGATAAATGTGTATGAAAGTTGCTGGATCACACAGATGAATTTTGGTTCGCTCTCATGTTATTCAGGGGAGTCTTGTTACCTTTTTGCTTCCTTATTTTCATTTCTCCTTTTGTTTATCTTGTTTATCATGAGACATTGGGGACAATGTCTCTAATAAGTGTGGGGAAGGATGAATTAAGTGAGTTATCTAAAACTAGATAATAAATGTCTATTGAAGTGAGTTGTTGTAATATGGTGCTACATTTTTAGACTTTAACTCAAATTTTTAGGTGTTGGAATATTAAGATTGTTATATTAACATACTCTAAAGTGTGTAATGTTTCTAGGCTGTGGTTACAATGTAAAATCCTTATAAGATAGTCTTACTCATTATTTAATTTTAATTTTGCATCTTAGTAACATGTGACTATAAGTTCATCTATATATGTATATATATAGTATGTATATATATATAATTTTAGAAAATTTTCCATTAGTACAAAGTTCAAATGATACCAACCACTTGATGATTTCTTTTCTCTTTTAAATAATATAGAAATTGTTGATGTGATTGAGGTTCGATGGGGTCCCTTTAAAACCTAGTCACCTAAGGTCATCTGGCCTGGGATCGACTGACCAAGGATGTCATTTCAGCAAATTCTCTTAAAAAAAAAAGTGTTCAGCGAGTCTTATAACTCGAACAATTAAGTCCGAGGGATGCCCTTTTAAAGGGAATAACATCTGTTAACCTAAGTGACGAGCTTGGGATTATCGACTAAAAGTTTGCTACAAGGGTTGTGAGATTCTTAAAGTGCTGCACTTGAAATGAAAAAAAAAAAAAAAAAAACAACAACAACAAAAAGAAGAAAGGAAAGAAATTCAGGGGGTAGGTTGATGTCTATGCTTTTACTAAGGAATTTAACTATAAATTAGAGTAAGGATTAAAGTGAAAATGATCCAATAGAAGGAGAAGTATCTGAATATTACTTGTTCTAACTTATGGTTATGAGTTTACTTTTATGCTTGAATTCTAACTTAAATGATGAGGATAAAGACTAATTTATCTTGATTAGCCTTGTAACTCTAGCATAAAAATAAACCACTTAAGAGTAAACAATAGGAAATCTTTTAATTCCAACACTTAAGAAGTTAGCACCATATTTACCCTATGATTTTCAATTGTTTTTATCAACTTCTTGCTTGAGGACAAGCAAGGCTTAAGTGGGGATATTTGATAGACATAAATTATCTAAGGATTTAATGATGAATTAAGTAAAATTTAAGCATTAAACTATATTGTTATTTTAAGAATTGATACTTAATTCAATAATATTTTCATTTCAGGAAACTTTAGATCGAAACAACACAATTTGGAGCAAAAAGTAGTAAGAATGCCTTAATATATCTTAAACAACATTGATCAAATTGAAATCACGGGCGAGGAGTTGAAATTAGTGGCGAACAGCAAAAATACAGCCCCCGTGGTCGCTCGTGGTTAAAGTTACGAAGCAAAAAAAATCATCACAGCACGTATACAGCCCTTGTGATGCTCGTGGTTGAAGTTATGAAGGAAGAAAATTTATTACAGCAAAGATACAGTCCTTTAGCTCGCCCGTGATGGTTATTTGACGACTTCGAAGTGTTGTTTTCTTTCATTTTCTTGACACATCAGTTCAGACAAAAAGACACCTCCTTTCCCAAGTGTTGTATTATTTCACACCAAGTTCTATAAAAAGGAGATACATCCATTAATTCAAGGGATATAGATATTTTTCAGAATCAAGTTTGAGAGAAATATTCTTAGATCTGAAAATATTTTGTACGAGAATTAGTATGAAGATTATCATCAGTGTAGTTGTGATTCCAAGAAGAACTCGAGAGAGACGATTGGATCCAAGTGTTCGTGTGTGTACAACGTTTATGTTATCATAATTAAAAGGGGTTTTATTTCTTCTCTTATCTTACTTTTATTGTATGTTTATTTCTGTTACCATTATGTTTGTTCCATGTTTGTGTTCATATCCCAGCATGTGTGAGTAGTAATTAGGGTGTTACGAAGTCATGTTAACATGAATTGTCCATGTATTTGTCATTAATCTTTTTTTAATTACGAATTTCTAGTGATGGGTCTTCAATATAGTTAGGAAATTGTAGTGCACAACATGATCCTGCATCAGATCTCGATGGAAATTGTTGAGAAACAATTCCATTGAGTAGATCTAAATCACTAGAACAAATTACTCCTGGTAATAGAGATATTATTAGGAAGTTTACTGCATGTTAAGGAGATTTAAGGATAATTAGAATACTCTAAAGCAATTCTGCATTTGTCCATCTATTTAAGAGAGATTTTAGTAGATGCAAACGGAATTAGAATTGGTTTATTATGAGAATAAGAACCATGAATTGAGAATCCCTGCAGATAAGTAATTAAAAGGATGAATTGTATTGTATTTCATGTTAATATAATGGAGTAACCTTGTCTTATTATGATTTAAATTGTATTAGAGTTGTGTTTTGCATAATATTTTGGTGAATCTGTGTAATTATATAGTTTAGTTGTTAATTATAGATTAAATTTAGATAATCCAATCTACTCGATTGCTAGATAATAAACAAGAGGGTGAGTATTAGTACTTGTCAGGGCCCCGAGGAATACGACCCTATAAGCTATTCCTAAACTACAATTGATAGGTGCACTTGCCTATTGTTGATCCGATGTTAGGAAAGGATTATTGGATATTAATTATTAAACTCAGATCAGAACACATCAAAGCTAATTCAATTGACCTCCAAGATCTAGAAAGATAATTCGAAAATTTAGAGAAGTAAATGAATATCATAATAAGATAAAGGTCTGTTAAACCGTGAACCTTTGTAATTAGGAGTCTCTAAACCCCTGAACTTTTCGATATGTTAAATATCGAAACCAAAACCCTAAAAACTAACCCAAATTAAAACCGAATTCTAAACAATATCACATACGAAATTTCTTAACCTTAAGAGAATGAGAGCCTTAAAAAACAAAACGGAAATTCCAATAATCGTTTAATTCAAACCCATAAATTAAACAATTCATCTATCTGATCTCTAACATGTAAACTGAGATAATACATGCAAATATTATTTAATGACAAAATTATAAAACCTTAAAACCTTCGGTAAATTTTAGAATAAAAACTTTAAATTAATACTAAAAGTCAACCCGAGTCAACTCATAACCCTAGACTCGATGAAATAATCTTGGGAATTACAAAATATTAAATAAACCATAAAAATAGAGTAAAACATAAATTTTGAACCGAAAATATAAGTATGACATAAAACCCTAGATTTTAAAATTTTACGGGTAAATGGAAACCGGAATTGAGACCGGAACCCTTAAAGTCAACTTCAAGCCTTAGTGAACCTAGATCTGGTAATCCCGCACGCGAATCCTAAAACAATAAAAATGAGATAACTTTATATTCTAGTTTGAAATAATGTGATACAACCTAAAAAGATAAATTCGTTAAAATTCACTCGTTTCTGATCTGAACGGATCAGTTTTCGAAATCAGGATCTCAACACGCAAAATGGTAAAAATGTTTCGATAACATATTTAAACTTGTAATAATATGAGGATTCATAAATTATTAGTTTCATAATTTTTTGTATCTAAAAATATCAATATAACTCTGTTTAAGCATATTTTCTTTACTATTAGTAATTTATTTGTCTTATTTACTATTCATTACTATTTACCCCCTCTACTTTTTCTTACACTTATCTCTTACATCTCTTACAATTTTGCTTTCCCATAAAATCTTACTATACTTTTTACTTAACTTCTCTTATACTTCATTACACTTTTTCTACTTAAATTAATTTTCCTCCTCTTTTCTTTCAATGGCAGTTGCTACCTCCTTTTTCTTTTCCCTCCATTTTCGTTTTTTTTTTTCCATTCATTTTTACATCTTTTATTCCCTCCTTTTTCCTCTATAAATATCCCTTCTCTCCTTTACTTCTTACACACTTTTCTTTCATTATAACAAAACTCTACCAATTTTTCTCCACAACTTTTCTTTCTAAATTTCCTTTCAACTTTTTCTTCGCAAATTTTCATCTAAACATCCTCCCTCTCTATAACCATACTTCTTCATCTTCCTGTAGGTAAAACATTAAACCATTTCTCCCATTTATCTTAACATAACATAAAAAATATGTGTGTTTGGTTTCCAAATTCCCCATGAGCATATGCTAGGGAATGAAAATGTAGAAACAACATATTGCTCATTTCTTGTTTAGCTCTACAATTTCATTTATGTTATGTTATTGTTCTTAACCTTTACTTTATATATGTTACTAAGTATATGTATATATTTTAGAGCCTAATGCTCACTAACCTAACATTTTATTTATGCTTTTATTTTATTGCTTATTTATTTATTTCATGCAAATAAATAAGACTAGTTAACTTCTAGTCTTATACTTGTCCTCATTAAGTCAAAATAATTTTATTCTTTCTTTTTGGACTTATCCATAATCTAAGTTCGGGTAGCCTTGATGTAAATTTAAGACTCATGATTTTTCTTATTTGCTCTCTTGTTTTTCTTAAGGGACTTGCCCATAAGACTTTGAATAAAAATAAAAAAACTTCCAAAATTTTCTTCTTTTCCTTTTCCTTAAGCTTTCTTATGCATTTTCTTTTCTCTTTTTGAAACTCGTCTATTCTAAGTTGCGAAAAGTCTTGATACAAGCTAAGACTTCCTAATACTTGACTTTATATGTATGCGTATTTAATTTTCTATATCTTTTATATTCTACATGAGTTATATTTCTTTTATCATACAACATAGCTATAAGTTCATAGTTATACATGATTATAATGTTGATGTCTTAATGGAATTTTTCAAAGAAATATAAGGAGTTCTCTTCTTATATAAAAATAAGACTAAACTCTCTATAAAAAATAATTTTTGACATTTAGGAAAATTTTCCATTAAAACTTATGAACATGATTCAACAACCTCCTTTTCAAAAATTTAGATAGGTTCATCATAAATTTTTAGTATTGTTTTTATGCAAAGTTTCTTCAAGACTTAATTATGTGGTTCTATTACTCTCTTTTCAAATACTAAAACAAATTTATTATTAAATCTTAATATTGATAATTCTTCGTTATGTAAACTTTTCTTAAAAGGTTATTTATAAGATTTATACTAACACATTGATAAACACTAAGAACCAAATAATTTTTCTAAGTCAAGTTTAAAACTAACTCCTAGTTAAAAATCCACTTAGAAATAAAATTGGTATACAACTTAAGGAACTAAGTTCTAAGAAGTAAATTCATTTTCTGAAATTAAGGATATATAAATAATAGTTATAATAATTAGACACCCATTTGTAACAACTCAAAATTGTAATTTTCTTCCAACAACTCCTTAAATACCCAAATATTGAGAAACCAATAATAAAGAAAGAGTTATTATGAGAATAAAAAGTTAGAACAAGCTATTCACTTAATTTTCCTTATGATAAAACTTAAAATGTTTTAGAGGTAATAAGACTTAGAATGATTTTTCTTCATAAACATATAAAGTTTTATGTTTTAAAAAATAGATAGTTAAAAGAAGTTTAGCATGAAAATAAAATATTCATGAACTCTAACATAAATATAGAATCATAATTTTCTTTAATTAAGTTTCATATGTATAAAATCTAAGAATTAAAACTTTGTTTAAGGATTAAATTTAAGAAAATTTTTATAAGGAAATATACTTAGAGTTCCATGCCACCAATGAATAAAACCATGTCTTGTAAAATAAATTATTAAATAAAATTATTTTCAAATATGAGACCTTTGAGATTTCAAAATATATATTAAACCATAAATCTTATTTTTTATTGTCGAGCCAAATGTTTACAAAATCACAAATTTAATCATAAGTTGAAGAATGACTTTTCACAAAACTCTTATCTTTCATAAAGATTGTTTACAAATTTTATTTTTAAGACAATATCACTACGATCATGCTATAATATGATTTATTATTAATATTAAATAATTTACAAAGTATAATATTTATAAGTTTGCTATAAAGTATTTAAGTGAAGTAAAACTAAAAAAATTTCAAGTTTAAAGGCTAGAATTTTCGTGTCTATTCTATACCAACCCATTTTGAAACCCAAATAGCCTTAAATGTCAAAAATAGCCTTAGAAATAGATAGATCTTTTCAATTAGATAGAAAACAACATCTAATATGTGAAATTCTGAGTTAAAATGAACAAGTTATGGCTATTTTAGGTTGGAATTTCTCTTCATCCGAATTTTGACAAAAATAACAAGATAGAGTTAGAAAGTTTAAATAGAACCTCTATGAAATACTCATTTTGAGTATTTCTTTTGTTTAGGTGACGAGGAATATGAGACTTATCTTCCTAAGGATTATTACGACTAAGAAGATTGCGATATGGACGAGTGAGTTTTTCCTCCTAAATTCGTTACCTTACTTATGTTTATAAAGTAGTTGCACTAGCATGATAAGAAAGATAAAAACGAATATGTATTGGGATTATCAAGGGTTAAGCATGTGTTTCTTTTGCTTATGTGATTAAGTGAATGCTAAGCATATCGTAACATTAGAATGTTTGTTTAACACTGTTTATTCATTTGTATGCTTGATTGTTATGTGTGTTTAAATTGATTGATCATCCTCAATGAATCATAATACGGAATGGTGTTAACAAGAAAATGGTCACGCATAACATCCGTCGAGCCACATTTTTGGAAGGTTGTTACTCCACGTGTAAAGTTAAATGGGCTACAAGCATGCTAGGACATGGCCCATGCTCCTTCCTGGGGAATCCACATCATTTCAGGAATACAACCCTAGGTTCGGAGTCGTGCCAACCGAACACTATGGGCAAGTGCCTGAGGACTAGTAGTAGAAGATCAAGAAGATCTTCATCAACAACTCCCTAACCCTTGATATGGAGGGCATAAATCTATTATGTGTATAGGCTCCGATAACTATACATATGTGTGTTCCTCATGTGATTGTTACATAAGCATATCATATGCTTGTATAACCAACTTGTTTGTTTATGATTGTGGTGTAAATGATGAGGAAACATCTCATTAAGCTTGTTGTGAGCTTATACTCCCATAGTTTTTGTTGAAACAAGTATGCTTGAAAATTCATTTGAGGATGAAACATTAAGAAAACCATTGGTGGATTATTGAGCTTTTACGAAAGAAGCAAGAGTATAGAAGGAATTTACCATCTTGAAATTTCTTTATGACTAATATATATTATGTTAATATTTTGGAGATTACTAGAAAGAGTATTTGTATAAACTTGAAGAAATTAGCAAGGATATACCCCTAAGAATTGTAATTGACCTTGTTTATATTTCATGCGAAGTATTTCTATTACCTTGTTACTTAATTATCATCAAAGTAAATTGCACTACTCCGATGCATTCCCTCTGATGTGTTGTACGCCTAGTGCATGATATGGAAGACTTTGCATGACTAAGGGAGTTATTCCTAGGTTTTAATAATGTGTACAGCAGACTACCACAATTAGGGTATCCCTCGGGGCGTGATAGAGTCAATGAGGTTCAATGAACAATCTCCTTGTAGATTAGCTGTGAATTCCAAAGTAAAAGACAAAATATGCAAAATTCTAATTAATGTTCTATATTTCGAACTCAATAGTATTCTTCTACCTTCTAGGTTTCATGAATAGAAAGTATTTATAGTACGAAGGATACCGACATGACAAAAAGGTATAAAAATAATGGAATCCATGTTAGATAAATGAGAAACACCTTACCATGCAACCATGCCTCCTCATTTAAACATTACTTCCATCCTCGTGTGACTGCATGTGAGATCGTGTTATCAATTTTAAATGAGTTCCATATATCATGCTAACAACCATACAGCCAAGCAAAAGGCAATGTACTCAATTGTGAATTAAGCTCTAACATCATATGCCCATGCCTTAGGCTGTCTCACAATTTAGAATAATTGAGCTTTGAAGGGGATGCATCCTACTGCATGACCGTGCCTTTAATCGTAGCACCTAATGCAAAATATTCTTTTCATTTGTGCCTACGCCTTGGGCTATATAATGGGCTGCAAGCAATATTGCTTCCACATGCTCTCAGATATGGACGCGTCTTGTTCCTTGTATCCTTACTTAGTGTGTTTTGTTTGATCCTTTGCTATTTCTTTGTAAGTTCAATCTTTGTTTACCTAATATCAACACAACAACAATATTAAGTACCAAATTTTAGGATTATTAATAGAAATACGTGCAAATAAGCTCAAATAATCCATAAATGAAGAGAGTCATCTAATCCTATCACTATATTAAGCTGAGTTTCTTAACTTAATTAAACTATAGATTTATCTTACCTTGCTTCAAGATGCTATACACCACTTTCTAGGAAATAAATTAAGCTAGATTTGACCTTGAAGGATCTGTTCAATAAATTCAACATTTGTAATTATTACCTTATCTCTAAGAAATCAATTCAACTTACAAGAGAAAGTTCTTAAATAATTCCTCAGTTCCTTCAATTCCTTTATTTGAAGCTTTTAAATTCCAAAAACTATCTTCAATTAAGTTTGAATTTGATAGACAAAATAAAAACATGCTTAATTCTCTAAAGAAGTCTGGACATGTTTAGGGGGAAGAGAGAGTGTGTTTTGCTCCATTTTTATTCTAGAATATTCTAATTTGTCTTAACATTCTCTTATTTCTCCTAATATTTTTCTAAACTACTTAAATTACAACTAAAACACCATTAATCAATTAACTAAACAAATTTAGTATTTGTCTTAGAAAATATTTAAAATTTTGGAAAATAACTTTTTTTTTATTAATTATGACCATAATGATTTCTATTTGGAATATTTGACCAACACCCACTATGAAAAAAGGTACAAATTCTAAACTCCCAAAAGCATAATTATTTTAGAACATTTATTTTTACAAATCATGTGGCTGCTTAAATCTTTAAAACCAATTTTAGCTATCATCATTATTCTCATAACATTCCTCACCAAAATTTTTAGAAGGCTCTTAGAAGATTATAAAGGGTCATTTCAGTAATTGGATTTCATTTGATGCTAAGAACTTATCTTTTGGACTAGTGATAGGGTCCAAAAGACTGGTCAAATAAGAGATATCATAGGCAGATTCAATTTGGTAAGCTCGGAATAGGATTGTCGGGCTAGCTTATTCTGCTTTGGCTTATTCGATTTTCTTGTGTGTGAAAAGTAGACTCCAAAAATATCTTCCTGAGTTAATTTTGGCTTTATTTGATTAAAATAGGGCTTATGTAGACTAAAATAAACCTTCATCCTTTTTATATTGAAAGCCACCAAGCCTATTTCCAGAACAACCTATTATTATAAGAAAAGAAGACTTAAATATCAGTTGTCAGATCATTGTAAAATGGTATAATGGTCACCAACAACACTTGATCCCGAACGTTTGTTTAAGTGCTATCTAATGGTTGGCATCAATCCCCACTATCTATAAATAAAAAGTTCCTCTCCTCATTTGAGTGAAAATTCTGCGTATTGCTAAGATTGAGAGTGACGCGGAAACTCTACCAAGATAACTCCATAAAGAATTAAAGTAACTACTTCATGAAGAATGAGTCAAGAAAGATCGAATCTATCCGATTGGATCTTCTATCGCACTTGCCCACTCAAGAAACCGAGTTTACCTATTCCTCCTCTCATACCTCTCTCCGTGACATCTGTACACGTGTCATCAATTCAAGACTTCTCTCAACTCGACACCACTCTTATTGCACGTGATCAACCAGCTATAGTAACCCCACCATACAAAGGTTAATTCTACTTCCTATTCTATATCGCAATCATTTTCAACCCGGTAACTTGTTCCATATAAACTAGGATGCATCTTGAGTTTAGTTAATAAAGAGATTCATATTTGAGTCACTACATTAGGTTTAAGTCTGAAATCATGTTATGATGAAGCAAGTAAGATGGTTTTATAAAATCAAACAACTATGCATAACAAAACTTATATTATCATATTGTGTAGACAATAACAACCATTTGATATCTTTATCATTATTAGTTAATAAGACAAGATAATGAATTAATCTAACTTTTGGATACTTATATACCAACTCAACTTTGTGGGAATGTTCATTTCTAGCCTTTATAAATTTGGTAAATTACATTGGAAGGTTTCAACGTTTGGTGGTAAGTTTATTTAAGGTCCCAACGTTTAATAAAATGAGTCAATTGAGGTATCCATTGACATGTGTAAATAGGAGAAATATTTGATTAAAACTTAGAAGACCTGACATATTGTGACATGTATGTAAACCCTTGAAATTTTCATAATTCTTAGAAAATAATCTAAGAAGTCTAACATCGAAACCAAAACCCCGAAAATCGACCTAAGTTAAAACCAAAATTCTAAAATAAGGTCAAACACGAAAATTCTTAGTCTTGAGAAAATGAGAACCCTAAAAAAAAAATATAAAATATAACTATCAGTTGATTCAACATCCGTACACAAATCAAATCATCTACCCGATTCCTAACACGTAAATCAAGATGACATCTCTAAATAACGCATAATAACGAAATACTAATACCTTAATCTTTCGGTGAATTTTGGAATTAAAAAAAAATTCAATTTTCACTAAAAGTTAAACTAAGTCAACCCATAACCTTGGGCTCGGTTAAACGATCTCGAGAATTGAAAAATATTAAATAATCACAAATAAAATGAGATAAACCATAGACGTGGAACTAAAAATATAATACGGGTAAAACTCCAAAATTTTATGATCATACGAGTAACTTAACAAAATCGGAAGTCAAACCGGAACCCTAAAAGTTAACAAAGCTTACAACAAACCCGAGTGTTTAAGATCCGGTAATCTCGCACTCTTAAACCCTAAACAATGAAATGAAAATAATTATTGATAATAGTTCGTAATAATATAGGAAAGCTTAAAAATATCATATTCGCAAAATTCTAATGTCCTTCTGGTCCGAATGAGATCAGTTTTCAAAAATCGTGCCCTGGTACACCGAAGGCAAAAATATTTCGTTAATACCAATGGACTCATAAAAATATAAAGTTTCAAAAATATCAGTTTTAGAATTTTTTAGATAGTTAAAAATTACATATATCACATTTATACTCATATTTTTATTACTACCGGTATTTTATTTGTCTAGTTTACTATTCATAGTACTTTTCTACTATTCATCTATCTCTACTTTTTCTTACTACCTATTCTTACACCTACATATCTATTTCTTACAATTTTCTTTTCCTATAAAAATTCTACACCACATATTACTAAACTTCTCTTACACTTTTCTTCTAAAATTCATTTTTAATCAATTTTCTCTCTCTCCCTCCCTCCTTGCCGTCCACCCCTCTCTCTCTTCACTCTTCAATTTATTTTCTTTTTCAATTTATTTAATTACATCTAATTTTCACTCTAAAATTTTATAAATACCTCCTCCCTCCTTCATTCTTTCACACAACTCATTCACTATCAAAACTCTCTTAAATTCACTACACAAACACTCTCCACAAAATTTTCCTCTACCAAAACTCTCTTTCACCAAATACTGACAAAATTTCTCTCTATACACAATCCAACTATCATTTCTCAATAACCACATAACCATACATTCACTACCATCTTCATACCACATAAACACTTTAGGTAAAATTTCTTTCAACCATTTAGTTTATCCATGTCATGTAACTTAACATGACTATGGTGTTGTTTTGAAACTCATATGAGTGGTAAAAGCAACAATATATTCATGTTTTGTTTTTGTACATTAAATTCAACTTTTATTATGTTGTTATTATGTTCATACATATGTTGATTTTATTATTGTTATTATGCTAATTTCTTATTCATATTACCTAAATATATTTATGTATTTATATATAATCTTTAGAGCATATAAGCTCACTTGTTATTTATTTATTTTCATGCTTGCAATTTATTTATTTCATGCTATTTTAAGACTAATATTTATAGTCTTAGACTTGTCCAAATCAAGTCAAAACAATATTTTCTTTCTTTTCTTTTCTTTATTATTTTTAGGACTAGTCTATTCTTAGTCCCGAGATGCCTTGATAAAGCTAAGACTCTCAATACTTGACCGGGATACCTTAATGAAGTTAAGGTTCCCAATACTTGATATTTTTATTATCTTGTTTATTATTATTTGTTTCTAGTATTTTCTCATATCCTTATTATTTTACATGCTCATATTACTTGCATCTACATAATGATACTGTTTCAATTAGATTTAAAAGTAGAATTTTACTTTATTAAAGGAACTTAAAACTAAATTTTCTATTATGTGACTTGTCATTAAATAATGGAGTTATTATCAACAATATAGAAATGGAAGTAATACAAGTTTTTTTCAAAGTTTTTGCAAATAACAAAGATAGCTTTACCAATGAAACATAGGAAATAAACACTTTCTTTTTATAATATGGTCACTTAAGTTTTAGTAAAATAATTTATTAGTATTCAAAGTTTTCATAAAAAGCTTAAGATTAAACTCTTTTCAACTCTATAATAAAACCAAGAAGCAAACAAATTTTCAAAGTTAAGATAAAGATCAACCTATAAAGTTATAAACCCACTTAGGAAAATAATGATTTTCAAGTTTCTAACAAAGGAACTTATTTTCAAAGAATACAAATATGATAAGATAAAAAATAAGGGATTTTATCAATAAAGAGGATTCTTTTTAAATAAAATTTATATAGGAAATAAAAGACCAAGTTTTAGAAAACAAGAACTTATATTTTAAACAAGAAATATAAAAAGAAAAGACTCATTTTCTAAAACCATTCTAAATGCAAATTTATAAATAGGTTATTAACAACTTAATAAACTTTTGATAACTTTGATCTTTTATCACTGAAGTAGAAATTATAAAAGATTAAAGTTAAAGGAAAAATTTACTTGTTTTGGAAAAAGGAATGAGGAAAATAAAATAAAAATATATCCATCTATAATAACCTAGGAAAATATAAAGTTTCTTTAAAATACTTAAAAAATGAAATTTGTCAAGTTAAGTTTTAACACTTCAAAATGAAGTGTTTTACAAAATAAATTATTAAGACACTACCATTAGGATTTTTGCATATAAAGCGAGCTTATCTATATACTAAAAGGATTTATCAATCATATATACATCTATATTTTTATCAAAGGATTTTTTAATGAAGTTGAGTTGGAAATTTGTTTCGCAAAATCTAGAAATATTCGTTTTGAAGCGGTACCCTACGGTTTCGAAACCCAAAAGACCTTATATGACAAAAATAACCTTAGAAATAGATTCGAATAAGTAGAAAACGGTATATTATATGCAAAATTCCGAGTTAAAAGAGCAAGTTATGACCAATTTAAATTGGAATTTTATTCTATGCGATTTTGACGAATATATTGAAATAGAATTAGAAAGTTTAAGTAGAATTTCTACGAAATACTCATCCCGGGTATTTCTTTTGTCTAGGTGATGAAGGATACGAGATTACCCTTCCTAAGGATTGCTACGACTAAGAAGATTGCGAAATGGATGAGTGAGTTATTCCTCTTAATTTCGTTACCTTGCTTGTGCTTGTAAAATAGTGGCATTAGTATACTAAGAAAAGATAAAAATGGATATGTATGGGGAATTCGGGGATATATAAATATGCGATTCTATGCTTATGTGTGAAATGAGAATTAAGAATATCGCAATTTCAAATTGCCTGTTTAAGTGTTTTGTTTACTTGATGTATGACTGCTTATTGTTTGTTAAATTGATTGATCTCTCCCCCTAATAAACCTTAATAAGGTTTGGCTTAAGAAAAATAAAACGCTCACACATAGCATCCATCAAGTCACAATTCTTTCGGAAAGCTGCTACTCCTACACGTAGAGTTGGATTGGATATTGTCATGGTGGGTCACGGGCCATGTTCCTTCCTAGGAAATCCAAATCACTCGGGGAATACGACTTTAGGTTCGAAGCCGAGCCAACCGAATCCTTTGGGTGGGGACCTAGGGACTAGCAGTAGAAGGTTGCAGATCTTCATTACCAATTCCCTAACCTTCGATAAGGAGGGTAAATCCATTCTATATATGGTTTCTGGATAAATATATATATTTGTGTAATCACGTGATTGTTGCATTGTATGCATAGCATATGTGTGAAAATTTAAATGAACATGTTTGAAACCATAGTGTGAATGAAAAGGAATACCTCATTAAGCTAGTTGTACATTTATACCCCCGTAAATTTTGTTAAAACAGGTATACTTGTGGCTTAAGTCTTAGATCATGACATTGAGGAAGTCATGAAAGGATGTAAAACTTTTACGAAGGCAATGAAAACATAAGACGAAGTTATTTTGTAAGAATTCTTATATGTAATGTATGTTATGTTAGGGTTTTGGATATTTCTAAGAAGTGTATTTATTTTGACTTAAAGACAATATAGGGATATTGAAATACCCTAAATTTCCATTTGAGTTAATTAGATATTATTAGACGATTAGTATGAAAATACAAGTAATTTTGAACCTTGATATAAGTTTATTTTAGAGATTGATTTTAAATGATTTAGCTAGTGAAATTTTTGCAAATTATATGATATGAATAGATAGTTTAACTAATTGCATTAGTAATTGAAAATAGAGATTTTAATACCAGAAATACTTGATTTAACCCATTAAACTACTTCAATTACCTATTTCAACAAATTCAAATTTATTCAATACTTTCTAATTATTAAACTAAATTCTGTTTGTCAAGTTCAATCACATAAACCCCTAAATCATTGACTTTGCCATTTGAACCAAATTTTAACTCCTTAAATCTTAGAAATTTAAAACTAAATATTTACTTTCAAATATCAATTCCTAGGTACCTAAACTCCTAAATTTCAACAAGATATTAATTTTCCTTTTAATAGATTTCCTAGAATTAATTTCTAATACCAATTAGCTAAATCTAATTCTTACTCCTTAATTTCCAATTCTAGATGCTTAAAGTCTATAACCTAAAGGCCTAATTCATCATCTAAAACCCTAAGCCCAATAACATTAAATTCAAGCTCATAAACCAAAGCCCAAAAAGCTTAAGAAATCAAAGTCCATTAGCCCATCAAAGCCCATAAGACTGCATTAGCTATCATGTACTATCATACACCTTATAAAACCCTAATGTCTAGAAAAAAACTAACAAGTGAAAAGACCAAAATAACCTTAGCCAACTCTTGAAGATTCCTAACCCTAGGAAAAGACCAAAATACCCCTTAAATATCTACACAAGAAAATATCTTCCAATCCTAGAGAATTCTAATGCACGTAAAAAGACCAAAATGCCCTCTATTAATCAAGCAAAATGACCAAAAAGCCCATAGACCTAATGGGAATTACATAACATGAATTAATATAAATAGGATGTTAGAAAACCCTAATTTCCAACCCATTTTTAGTAGCCCCCTTCTCTCAAATTCTCTCTCAAAAACACTCAAAAAAATACACAACAAAGTCCTCTTCAACATCAACACCCATAAGGTAAAGTATTACTCAAGTTTATGCCTGTTAACATCCTCTTTTGTTCCATTAATCTAAGCTATATTCCAATCAATTTCTTAGGTGAAATTAAAGACTAGAAACAAAGTTGAAGTTAGGAAAAATAAGCTTGAGGAAGTTCCATCAATCCTTGAGTGATAGAAGTGGTAGTGAAGATAACTATTTGGTTGATTTTCTAATCCAAGTAAGTAGTTGTAACTAGTATATTTCCTTATGTTGATGACACATATATTCATGTAAATTACTAAATGATAACTTAGATTCAAGTATATATTACTATATGTATGCTTAAAAACCAATGAGCATGTATGGGTGTCTTGATATATGTTAGAATTGGGTATGTTATGTTGATTGTGATGATTTGAGATGTATTTGTAATTTTGATTTTAAAATATAAATCTATGTGTGACCTAGATGAAATAACATAGAATAAACATGTTTTAGATGAATTCAATATGCTTAAGATCAATTTATATGCATATATATTAAATATGGACAGCTTGGATTATCAAATTTAAATAAAATACTAAATGAATTTATTTTTGGATGAAATTTATAAAAGCGATAATTTCAACATGTCTATATACAAACTGTAAATTTTCATGATTTTTGAAATACATTTACTATTTTTAAAAAATTAAATTACAAAATAGAAAAACAAGGCAAAACAGTATTTCGACCAGCAGTGGTGGCGTGATTTATATGGCCGAACCGGTGACTTTTTCTTCTTCTTTTTGGGTAAAACTTTAAAGATTTGAAAGCTCAAGGCTACTTTAATTTGGTGTAAAGAACTAGACAAGAACCGGTCGAGTTAATGGTCGAAATTGATCGAACCGATCGGTCGTCGCTGCTATGCCCTGCTCCAGATAGTTTTGAATCAATTAAAATTAAAACCATAATTAACTGATTAATTTAGACCAAATGACCTTGTAAACATATAAATATATGTGTTAGGAAGTTTATATAAAAATTTGAGCTTAAGAATTCGTGTTTAAGATAGTAAACTGATTTATTAAAATTATACACACTAGTTTTCTATAGGAAATGAAATGAGGGAATTTAAGGTAAATTAATTCTAATCAAATGAATATGAAATAAATATAAATAATGTGTTTTCATGTTAAATTATGAATTTTAAGATAAATAAATAATTATTTTTATTTTATGAGTTTATTTAATAAAGTAAGTATAAATATAACATCACAAGATAGTACAAACATAATAGGAAACTAATTTAGATTCCTTAGTCCATTTAGATGTAAAAATAAATTATAAATGATATAAATAGAATAATTATATTCTAATAAATTGTTTTACTTAATAAAAGCTTAATAGATTGATTATAGGACATATTATAGAATTTATCATTTTAAATGACCTAATTACCATTAGTAAACTTGACTAGTTAATTATATTCAACTTGATTAGATAAAATTAATATAGATTTATTAACTAATATTAGCTTAGTAAATTCTTCAGAAACCAACAATTTATACTTAGCTATTAATTGATGAATACCTATATGATCATATTAACTTGAAATTGGCTTCAATTTAATATGTTAGGTTAAACCTTAAATGATAAGGAGTACGTAATTTCTAAAATATGATAGACCACGAATAATAAGAGGAGTATGTTGTTTCAAATATATATTTGCTAGAATAGTTAATACGAGTTCAATATAAGTTGATAATTGATTCAAATGCTTATATGAATTAATCTTTGAAGCAGATATTTGTTAAGAGTCTACATTCTGCTTTATCTTCAGGTCTATCTTCTGATTGTTCAGAGCACAGATTTTACCAGGTACGCAGTGACTTGTGTGTTGGTTGCTAGGATAGGCATCATAAATCAATTAATATTTAAAGATGGCCTTAAAAAATTGCTTGTTGCTTATTCGCGGTCGTTTAACCTGGTCCGAGGGGCGACATCCTTGCTAGGCAACGCCAATACGGTAGTTAGGCACTTAGGCCACCCCCCATCATTGATATTGGACAAATGATGGTTATTAGTGGCTCGGCGGATAGCTGATAGGGGAGTCGGTATCGGGGTAACGTTTATTCATATTGGAAAGAAGTTGTATTGAGCAGTTTAACATATAGGCTCTGTTACTTTGCTTAATTACAATGGACTAATATGGATAGAGATGTGTAACAGCTGTGGCCCCTAGATGAAGCTATTTACTAGGTGATCCTATAGAAATATAGGTATTCGGGCTGCCTATATCAACCCCTTGAGTAGTTACTGTACTCAAGACCCCCAGGTTCCTAACGTGACGCCGGAGTGTGAGTACTCCATTGTTGTTTGCTACACTTTAATTTAAATATATAAATTGTTGATTATTTCGTTGCATTTAAAACGGTGTGTGTGTACTTGTGTTGCTGTTGTATTGGGCTTCAGCTCATTCCATTTTTTTTCAAGTATTGATGATTCTGATGATGATATTTATGACAACATGGGGTATGGCACGGACTTCGAGGAATATCTCGATGAATGCAGTGATTAGAATCTATTGGATCGTTATCTTATTCCTATTTTATAAATTTCACTGTTAAACTTATGTTTTAATAAGGGCCTATCTATAAGCCTATGGTTTGTATTTTGAGATACTTGAAACTCTTTATTTTGAAACATTTGGTACGATACTATTATATATATATTTATATATATTTGTTTACTTTTTGGAGTAGCCTGTTTAGAAAAATGTTTTGAGAAATCTATTTTCTGCTACGACTTTGTTGCCATAAACTAATACAACGATTTTAGAATCTAAAAATTGTTTAGCAATGATCACGATAAACTGTAGATTAGGTTAGCCTTAACGTATAATGCGTAAGTGTTATACATGGCGATTGACACGCCTTGAACCCAGTTCGGGGCGTGACAGATGTGCCCCTAAGAATTGTAATTTACCATGTTTATGTTTTATGATAAGTATTCTTTTTGCCTTATTACTTTTTTATTATATAAATTGCGCTACTCTGATGTGTTTTCTTGGTTGTGATGTATGCCTTGTACATGATATGAAAGCCTCTGCATGACTGAGGTAGTCATTCTTAGACTTTAGTATTGTATACGGCGAATTACCACGTTTATGGTACCCATCGGGACGTGACAATGTGTTAGTGAAGTGACCCACTTATCTAAATGTCGGGACCTCTTTTGAACCATTCGAAATGTCGGGATCTCAAATGAACTCACCCTAAAACGTTGGGATCTTCTAGTGTAATTTACCCTTTATAAATCTTACTTACTCCTCATAATTTGCATTAGCCCACAGCTTCTTATGATCTCTATTTACATTATTTATATGAAAAAAAAAAACACAAAATTCCTCAAATTTATCATGCATCACCACCTAATAAACAAAAATTGTAGTTAATTGATTATGTCCAATGTCGTAAAATTATTGTAGTACACTTATACTAAAAATCCGTTAAGACTTTTTGATAGTGCTTGCTTGTAGAAACTGAATATATGATATAAAAGATTGGACAATATAGTACAAGATATACTGAACATCAACAATTTATTTGTATCATGTTTAGTATACATGGTAATAGACAATGATCTTTTTATACATAAGTATAATACAAAAATGTTATAACAAGTCTGAGTTGTTTAATGAATTGAGTTGTTCCATGAGCAAAAAAATTATCATATCTTTTATATGGTACCATTTTTCTTCAATTTTGTTTAATACTTTGAAAACCCATTGCCTAGTATGAAAGCCCATGACAACAATCGAACAAAGGACTAATATTTTTGTCTAGTCTAATCTTATAAATTTATCAAACCAAATATTACCTTTAATTTTGCTTACAATAATAAAACAATATAATACACATTTCAAATGAAAAAAATTATATAAAAATGAGAAAAAAAAACCAAAATTAGCACAATAATTGGACAAGAATTCAAGAAATATTCACTAAAAATAAAAATAAATTGCTATAATAATTAAAAAACCTACAAATTGGCACGAGCTGGTTTTGACTATGGCTTGACTCGGCACCAAAGGATATGACTCGTTAGCCTGACTCAACCGTATGGGTCAAGACTTGTCCTTGAGCTGACAGGTTGCTAGATCTTTGCCAATTTAGGTCTCTGACCTGTGTAACTCATTGGATTAGTTTGGGCCCAGCCTAATATTGAAAAAGAAAAAAAAAGTAGATGATAGAGCGTGATCATTTTTTATAAACAAATTTTCTCCCATGACGCCTGTGATGCATAAGTAAATGGATTTTCCTTCTTCATCAACAAATGATCACGTCCATGATCAATCCTATGATGGCTACTGATCCTTATTGCTTCATCAGATAATGGGCGTGATAGATCCAGTGATCGTCACTAATCTCAAATTCCTCCCTCATAACACCAGTGGTGGATAGAATTGGCTTTATCCTTCGCTTAAATGTGAATAAATGTTATCTACTTGTTCCAATGTTACCTAAAATGGATATATTAAAACTCTGAGTACTAGTTCTCAATAATATTCCATAAATTAAGACTTAATTGCACTTAATAAGCCTATAAATTCCAAGTAAATAAACCTTATCAAAGTTCTCCACATTTAAACTTTGCTTGCCCTCAAGCAAACAAGCTGATTTAAAGTAGTATGAAAAACATAGAATTCTTATGGTTCTCGTGCTTGTAACACTATAGTGACACTGGTAACTTCAAATACAATGTTTCTATGTGCTTTTATCACGTAGGCTAAAGTTTCAAAGTTCATCCAAGTAGATTAGATTTTACTCTCATCATTTTAAGCAAGTTTCACGAAGAAAAGATGGACAAACAAACATAAATTAGTCAACTCAATCTCACGACACATCATTGGCCTAAACTTTCACTAATTTCTTACTTGAAACCCTTAGGTGAAAGCATATAGTCTACCTAACCCTTGACTTTCTCTCCTCTATTTTCTATTCTTTTTCTTCTTTTTATTTTATATATATATATATATATATATCGAAGTTCAATTTCTAAATAACTTTATAAGCCATGTAGTGAACTTTTAGTTGATAATCCTGAGCTCGCCACTTAAGTGAAGAGACGTTGTTTCCTTAAGAAGGGCGTCCTACAGACTTTCTCATTCGAGTTATAAAATTCACCGAACTTTTCCCTTTAAGAAAATTAAGTGTTGAAATGAAATCCATGGTTGTTCCATCCTAGGCCAGATGACCTTAAGTAACCATGATTTAAAGAGACCCCTTCGAACCTTAAACACCATAACACCTTGCTTCATTCTCATCATGAGAGTTTTTTTTTAATTTTTGGATAGAAGGAAATAAAAAATTTTAGAGGAAAGATAATCAAGTGATAATTTTCACTTGAATTTTTAGCACTTAAGGTTTACCCTTTCTAACCAAAATTTATATCAAGCCTTTGATACGAAAGTTCAAGAGTAACACAATTTCTTACTCATGGTTGCATGTCATCTTTAATCCAAGATTCATAGATTAAATGATAAGTAAAACCGCTCCACTAATATTTCACCATGTAACTTTAACCGTGTAGACAACATCACATACATTAAACTTATACGTCATAATTGAGTTATTATTTTAAGTGACAAGTTCATAAAAACCATAAATTCTATAACATACTTGCACCACATCATGGTAGTCAAATTAGCCAATTAACTAAGCGAAAGTTTGACAGGCATTCTTTTTTTTTTTTAAAGCCAATACACATATAGTGAAAAAAATAAATATAAATAACAAAATAATGTTCAAACTATTTTGATGCAAATTGTAAAATTCATTACTATTCACAATAGTAAATTTGTTGTAGTTAACAAAATAAGTAATAAATATGTTTGAATAGTTGTCTAGTTATTGTTGTTGTTAATGATGCGAGACTTCTTTTTTCCATTATAGAAGCAAAAGTTATTTTGTGTTGACTGTATGATGGTCCCACATTACTAATTTGATAACTAAGAGTGGATGTGCTTACGAATAAATGAATTCCCACCTTCAACAATCGTTTTAACAAGTGGACTAAAGACTATTGTTCTTAAACCTAATTATATATTAAGTTAAAAAATTGTTTTAGTTAATTTTAAATGTATTTTTTAATTTTATCTTTATTACATATATTTTTTTATAATTTTTTTATTATAAGAGAGGACAACAAGCCTACAAAAACCAAATAATGCAATTTCAGGGGAAAGAAACTCCCTTCATATCCTCTATCATAATATTAGCAACCTATAGAGGGGGACCATCCAATTGGAAGTAGCCTCTGCCAATATTTAACGCAACCTTGGCCAGTGCATCAGCACAACAATTCCCTTCACCATATGTATTGTCACACCCGAGGGTACCCTAGTAGAAGTAGACAAGTCACACTTAAATACTATCACTAAATTACCTTCAGAGAGTGACAGGTTTTCATAACAACATGATCTTTTAGTTGCTTGATAAGAAATGATAAATACATGTAAGAAATAAATTGGAAAATAACTGCTATTTTAATCATAAGCACCACAGAATTATTACAAACCATGTAGCTTTCTTGTAGTTCATAACTGATACAATAGCACTAGCTAATCTATTATAGGAAAACATAACCATTAATCCAAAGTAGAACCATAGACTTCTAGCTCCTAAGCTCTTACCGGAGCCAAATTCCTGGAAGTGACTAACTAGGGTCGAAGTGTAAACCTGAAAAGACTGTTGGAGTATGAGCGAAACCACAGCTCAGTGAATAACCAGACATATTATACATCACACAAGTTATTAGCAAATCATATGTAATGCAAGTACTCAATCATATGCACAGATACAAACTTGGATGATCTATAATCCAAACAGGGAAAAAGATTTACGCCCTCTTTTTCAGGGTTGAAGAACATTTACCTTATGACCCACCTGCCCAGAAGAGACTAAGTTTACAGGAAAATCAACAATTTCTCGTTTTAGGGTTATCACTTTAAATATAATAGATTTAACTGACTATTTCCTGTATCCATCCTTAGAAACTCCCTAAGTATTAATCATTTCAAAGTGATACTACGGGCGGCGTTCTTCATTACCACTTAGTTCCCATAGAATCAACGGAACAAAAAAAACCTTGGAAGAACTAATACTTTAGAAAAACCAAGCGTTAACAGAGAACCAAAATATTAATACGTAGCAGGCTGTCACCTATTTATATATGCAATAATGCAGTACGTGTAATGCATGATCAAATTATTTTAATAAGTCCATAGTTCTTATTCAATTTCATGGTGATCATACATTTCACACAATCATCATTATATTACTTTACAACATCAAATCATTGTATTATCACTTTTGTAATGATAGATTAACAATCATACAATCAGATCACAACATATTTCTAGCAAAACATTCATTTGATTGTCTTTGTATTATATGTTCAGCTATTTACAAGCACAAACAGTACAATATGACTGAATTACTCACCTGCTCATGGTGACCTAATCGTAATAATCTGCTGGAAGATCTTCTAGGGTATCAAAGTCACCTATTGAGATGAATAAACTATTCATCAATATAATATAGATTATATAGTTAAGTTCCTATACGTGGCTAGTGTCCTGAACTTGATATTTATCAAGTTTTTTATTGTTTAATACTAATTTTATGTTATTTTATACCGAACTCAATATAGAAAATCATATTTATTTATTATTACATAGTATCGTCGTGTTTCTCCTAATTTATTTCATATAATTATTTTGTCATTTTTAGAAGTCACATTATTCTTAAATTTAGTTTATTTCAATTTCCATTCTTACCTATTTTATCTACCTAGAACAAATATTTGATTATTTATAATTTTTTATTAATACTTAATATTTTTCTCTAATTCTAGGGCTTTAAGAATTATCAAACATTAATCAAAATATTCTAAATATTTGTATTTACTTTTCTATTTAGTAACTTCTATTTTGACATGTAAATAAATAAATATAATATAATTATAATATTATATAATTGTTCATTCGTGAACTACAGATTGAATAAAAGGAAAACAGGTTTGTATGCTGGCGGCACCGGTGTTCTTTTAATTTACATAATATTTCATATCGTTTACACCGGCTTGAAAGCCATCAGCTTTCAACGTACACCGGACTCTACGCCGCCGGCATAAAATCCTAGATAGCCGGCGTTCGTTCATTTTACATGACAATAATTTTTACGTAACTTCTGTTCCAGTGTAAGTCGTCTCTACACCGCCGGCCTACCTTTGTAAGCCGCTGGCGTTGGACGTCTACACTGCCGGCTTATGGACAGTGTTAGCACTGTTCATTATCTTCTCCGATAAACCAGCTTATATTTCTTAATTTTCTACATAAAAAACATTCATAAACCATTCCTAAGTGTTTCTATATCTTGTATATAGACATACAACAACTCCTAACGCTTCTACATACATATGATCTTAAATTTCGAATCTAGTAAAGTATAACTAAGGTTTCGAATTTTACCTCGGTTGAGCCAATCCGATGGAATTCGAAGCTTGTTTTTGTGTTGATTATGTTCCTATGATTATCAAAAGTTAGTTCCAATCCTTAGTTCTAAAAGAAAACCATTCGAATTACATCAACTCACCTTGAACTTGATTCAAACGTTTTTCGTGTTATATTTTTCCTTGATTCGGATTGGTTTGTTTTAGACTAGTTGATCTCTGTTTTTAGGTCGTTTTGGCTGCTACTTAGGAGTAGTTTTGTTATGGAAAATTTGAGAGAAAGTTAAGGTTGTTCACTTATTCATTAAGAGCTCTTATCATTATATATATAGAGGAAGGAAGAAGACGTTTCCTTAGGATTTTTGGGTCCGATTGTTCCTCTTTGATTGTTTTTTTCTTCCTTTGTTTTACTGTCATTAACGAGGAAGTGATTTGGTAAACTTTGATTGGGTTTTAAGGTTGATTTTGTTGACAATTTGTGCATTATTGAAGCAATATTCCAGCTCTCATCCTCCATGCAATCTAAACCATCCAAAACAGCAACTTGCAGCCGAAAATATGAGACAAATTATTACAACAATAATTATATATATATATTAGTTAGTTTATTAACTTAGTTTTAGGATAGGTTACTAAGTATACGGGTATAATTAGCTAATCTTTGGGAGTTTTTGTACAAAAATATGTTTATAGGATTCTACAAAATTCTTAGATTATCAAACAATACAACTTTAAGTTTTAAATTTACATGATTAATTATTTGTAGGATTTTATCTCCCGCGATTAAGGTTCCTAAACTCATTAGGTCAATTTTTGTTTTAAGATCCAATAGCTTAAGAAAACCCTAATTAGAACAATAGTGTGATTCAATTATTTATTTGAAGTTTAGATCTTGAGTTATACATCAATTTATGTTTTCATTATGTATTTATAATCCTAACGGTTTATCTTTAGGTTATCGTTTCCTATCTATAAGCGTAGTTGATTAACTACTTAATATCGCACTTGATATGGAAACTAAATTATCTATTTATCTTTAATTTTTTATACTTATTATGAAATCTTATTAGTAGCGTTTAATACTGTTTAGGAATCTTGAATTTAGGGTTTAAATCCAAACATAGGCTCATTACTACTCATTGTTCTAATCTCGAATCATTGTTGAGTTCAAAAGCAATCATTTAATCTCTATATTTATATTTTTCTATTTAATCTATTTGTATAACAAGTTTCGGGTTTGAAATTTAGATTTCCTTTTAATCATATCTGGAATTATCCATTCAAGATACGAAATCTCGTTTTTGGTATCAATTAAAGTTAAAGAAGTTCTTTATTCGATTTTTAAATCCTTATCTAGCCAAATTCAATGCCTTGATCTATTCTTAGGTTTTTATTGGAATCTAAGTCTATTAACTAGTTTATACATTCTACTTTAGAGTCGTGTACTAAGGTGAAAAATTTCCGAGGTTTACATGTGTGCTTGAAAGCGACTCTCTAATCAAGATGAACAAGTAGGTGGATAGGATTAATCAAGTTAGCATACCTTACCTCAACCTTATCAATATTCTGCAACATATAAGTAACAACCTTGTTGTCCATTTTCTAGTAACACATTCCTGTAGTGTAGCCAAACTCCCAAGCAAGCTGTAAACCTTGAAAGCACCCCACATTTCAGCTTCAATGGAAGCACATGAACCAATATTCATAAAAAAACCTCATTTCCAATCTCCATTCTAGTCCTAAATGATACTAGTAGCCGCTGCCTTTTTCTCACTTAAGACAATAGTACCATCAGTATTAATTTTATAGCAATTGCCTACTAGCGAGTTCTAATTAATAAGTTGAAATTTCACAAGTTAGACTATTAAGTCTTGTCTACTAGACAACCGATGACGTAAAAAGAATCTCTTTAGCTTTGGCAAAAATCTGCTGAAGCATAATGCCCTCAAAAGTCTTCTCATTACCAATCACTTCCTTATTCCTTCATTGCCAAAAAAACCAATAGGATACACCAAGGATTGTAGTTTGAGAAATTTCACCAACCAACTTCCTATTTTTTAAGATTCTCTAAGAGCCATTTTTCAAACTCACAACTCAAAAAATAAGAAAGATCGGAATTAGGATTTAACTTATCCCAAATATAAACAACCTAGGAGCATTTACAGATGAGGTGATTCAGAATCTCAGTAGTTGAGCAACACATAGAGCAGAGTCCATTCTTAGGAAGGCACTTCTAGAAGAAGTTAAGCCTATATGAGCCTATTATCTCTTAAATCATCGAGTGTTGTGAGGGGGGGGTGGGTGGAGAGTTGCAAAACGATCAACAATTTCATCAAGAAGGATATAAGCCAATTTCTCTCAATTCCATTTTATCTTTTGAAATTATTTTTCAAATTTAAAAATCTGGCTAGTTTAGTGGGCTATCAACCATCCCATGAATTGCGGGCCGGTTTTGGGCCTCTTTGGTTAGGCTCCTATCAATGTCTAAGAATATCATCAAAATTAAAATCTAGCTTCAACAAAATGCAAAATAACTAACACAAAAAAAAAAAAAAACACTTAAATAAAATAAAACCTTTTTCACTTACATAATATAGAAAGATATGTTTTTTGGTAAAAATTATGAAGAAAGAGATCAAAATTAATGAACAAATATATATGTATATATATCCATTATATATATATATAAAGACTTTTCATGTAAGGTTATACAAACAAAAACCAATATTAAGGAACTCATTATCGTGAATAGATTTTCTCTTGGGGATAAATATTATCATGAATGAGTTGAATTATTTTCTCTTGAATTAGTTAATTTACTTCTTCTTATCATCTTTCCCTAGATAGCCCTTTTCCCCTTTGAATGACTCCGTTTTGGTAGCAGCTTAGAATGCACCTTACCGTTACAAAAAGAAGGAGAAAAGAGGCTCCTTATCACGCTATCTATTTTCCTAAGTCCTACATATGGCCTTCCATTCTATCAAATTACCTAATATTATGATTTGTTTAGCATGGATATACAACTTTTCTCCTTTTACTGGTGTAGTGCTAGCTCCGTAAATAATAATAATAATAATAATAGACAATTCTTCATTATTATGATAGGAAAAAATATAAAAATTTTAAAAATTTGCTAAGAAGTGTTAAAAAATTCTAAAAATAAAATAGAGAATTTTTCAAAAAAGACCATTCCTCGAAACATTAACATATTATAAATTTTAAAGTTGTAATTTCAATTGACTTAGAATTATTATTTTTAAAGTATAATACCTATTGAGTAATTTTTCCTACCTTAGGATTATTTAACTAGTATATTTCAGGTGATGGCCAAAAAAAAAAAAAAAATAGTATATTTTAGGGCTATTTATTTTTATAAAAATTAAAATATTTTTGTCCTTTAATAAAAGTAGTAAACATAAAAAAAAAAAAAAAAAAGAATCTGTGACCAAAAAAAAAAAAAAAAGAAGAAGAAGAGGAGCCGACGTCGTCTCTGGCTTAACAGAAACGAAACATTAAGCAAGGAAAGACAAAAGAGAAAAGATTAGGCGAGATATACATATACTTATCATCTCTCCTCTTTTGTATGCTTCCATGAGACGCCTCGTTAGGGATCGGATCAACTGTAATTCATAGTCAACGAGGCGTTTTAGTTTCAGAACCCTATCCTAGGTTAAGATTCAGGTTTAATTTTGCATTAGATCGAAGGATTGAAACATGGACGGGATATTCAACAAGCTTCGGAATTTGGACGCATACCCTAAAATTAATGAGGATTTCTATAGCCGTACCCTTTCCGGTGGCGTTATAACCCTAGTCTCCTCCATCGTTATGCTTCTCCTCTTCTTCTCCGAGCTACGTATGTATATATAACAGCATTACTTTCAATTACTTCTTTTTTTTTTTTTTGTGAGTACTTTTTTTATAGTGTTATGTTGATTTAGCTTAGCGCCTGTGATATGGAATTTGATTTTACGTACTGTAGTTAGGTTAAAGTTTTGAGCTTTGATAGATAGTACGCGTTATGGAGATAATTTAAGATTGTATTTGCGATTCCGGAATAGTTGTTGTTACTGTTGTAGTAGTATTGGGATCGAAATCGATTAATTGGAATTTAAAATTTGGTTGTGACTTGTTATGGTTCACCTGAAATTGGTTTAAGAATTGTGTTGTGTCGCTGCTTAAAAGTAAGGGTCAGTGATTTTGGAGTACAATGTCGTAATTTTGTGCCTTATATAACAGACCAAAATTTCTGCTTTTGGTAATGAGGGGAAATACTAAATTAAATGCTTGTGAAATTGATCCCTTTAAGATCAAACAATTCCATGGATTTGAGTATGCTTGTATGGGTGATTGTATCTACTATACCAGGAATATCAATGACCCGATTATTACAATTGCTCAGATACCCTTTTTTAGCTTCTACAATTAAAGAATCCTTCTTTCATGAAAATGGGGGCCTGGGTACAATTTGGCTTCCAATGAGCGAATAACATTTCGCAATGTGCAAGTTCCTATATATTAATGCCACGAATGATACTTGACTTTGATAAAATATACAAGACACACAAACTTTGAAATTAATCAATTTAGTATTTGAAAAAACTTTCTGTATACGCCAATAGAACTTTTACAAGTTCTTTTAAGTACTAAATTGATCATTTTCAAATTTCTTTAGGTATTAAATTGATCAGTTTCAAAGTTCAGATACTAAATTGATAAATTTCATATACTAATTTCATATTTTACCAAAGTTCAGGTACTATTCATGATATTATCCTATATATATAGTTTATTTTTTACCTATTGCTTACTAGTTACATGAATGAGATGAATAATTGTTTTGTATTGCTTGCAGGATTATATTTGCATGCTGTTACTGAAACTAAGCTTGTAGTGGATACTTCAAGAGGAGAACATCTGCGTATCAATGTAACATTTATACCCTCTATTTGAGACCCATTTATTTTTCTTTTTTTATTTTAATTTTTTAAAAAGGATATTTTATGATTGTTTACAGTTTCTTCCATTTGCTTCATGGTCAAATTTCACTTAAAATTCAGGAGCTAATTTATTAAGAAGGGATTTTAGATGAATTTTCACAGTGGTGACAAATGAATAATAGTTCATTGAACTCTGTTAATAAATAACTTCTTTCTTTTTGCTATCACTGCATCATGACCGTAAAAGTTTCTGCATTCATAACAATATTTATCCTTTCATTAGTTTCTTGTAGGTATTACAATGAACATTGATTAAATATTGATGAAAGGAATATTGGTCAATTAAGTGCATTGTATGCTCTTTTCTCTTACCAGTTTAGTAACATCTTTTGGATTCTCTTTTAACCATGGACTTGCAGTTTGATGTGACATTCCCTGCCCTCCCTTGCTCTCTCTTGAGCCTTGATGCTATGGATATCAGTGGGGAGCAGCACCTTGATATTGTACGTATCATAATTGTGGAAGCAATTCATCATAGAAGTTTATTGTCATTGTCAGTAACAATTTTGTCTTGATGTTGGATCTTCACAAGTCTCAAGCTCTAAGTCCTCTTGTTGGTGTGGTTTACTACATAGCTTTTTGATGCCATTATAACAACCTATTGATTATCTCACAGAGACATGACATAATTAAGAGAAGATTGGATTCTCATGGCAATGTCATAGAGTCAAGGCCAGATGGAATTGGTGCTCCTAAGGTTAGTCTTAGATATTTTCTTGAAACATATTGGTTGAGGACTTATTGTTTTGTTTGTTTTGATGATTTCAAAGGATTTCCATTTAAATAAATGCCATGCATTGCTTTCTAAAACTATTTGCGTGTCTGGCCTCAATGCTTGCTTATTTACAGTGTGTTGAACCTAAAAATCTATCATTCTTTATCTATGATGAGGGAGTATCAATTGTTTCTTGATCTGATCCATCCGTGTTGCAAAATGGTGAATAATGTGCATTGATTGTTATACAAATCTATCTTGAGAGTTTCATCACCAATGCGATTTTATTCCTAAAGCCCTGATTTCTAATGTTTACATAATTATCTTATAGTAAGTATAAACCTTAAACTATATATTTTATCACTTACATTCATCTTGCTGCTCCTACTAAATGTATTTCACTTTGCAACAGATTGAAAAGCCTTTGCAGAGACATGGTGGTAGGCTTGAACACAATGAAACTTATTGTGGGTCCTGTTATGGTGCAGAATCAGTGAGTTCTTCCTTGGCATTGCATCTTTTCTTTGCTTTGGCCAAATAATTGTTTGTACATTCATCATTGTTGATTTGATTTTTGGAAGTTAGTGAAAGAGGCGTTAGAACTATGTTATGTTAAGGGCATGGCTTATGAGGACGGAATGGGAGTAGTAAGGTCAATTTGGACAAGATTTGCAATGATTATATCCTGATAAATGGAGGTCCGAAGTAAGGAATACCGGTATTTTTATAATGATTTCACATGATACTAGGATATTGATACACCAGGAAGAGGGTAGTGGACAACACGAACTAGAACGTTTGCCAATAAATGATTCTAGATATGTTTAAGGCCTAATGTTTTAGGGCTTTGAATTAGGACTCTCTTTAACACGATAGGAAAAAAATGATATGAGATGAAATTTCCACCGGTGTCATAAAAAAATTTTAATTTGGTTTGAATATCATTTATCTGAAAGAGTCATGATGTAGGTCCGTTGGATAGGAAAATAGATTTGAGCCTTTTTATAATTCTTGATATCTTTGAGGTTTATATATGTGTGTGTGTGTGTGTATATATGGGTTTGTTTGTTTCATCATATTTTGATCATTTTGGCACCATATTTTGTCATTATTAAACAAATATTTGCCAAGAAACAAATACTGGTGAAAAACTAACTACTTTACTCATAGGTAGACTGAACATATTTGATACAGATATGATACAAATAAGTTATAGATATAGATCTGATGCAAATAAGTTATAGATATAGATCTGATACAGATATGATATAGATTAAAATCAGACTATTCAAACAGACCCATATGTATATGACCATCTTGATAATGACTGGTTATGGTTTTAGTTTTGGTCTATGCACTCCTCTTGTAGTGCATCTGCCAATACTTGGGCTAACTATTCTATAGTCTTATATTTTGATTTACAGTGGACCACTCATCTTTGTATTATATACCACCAATGTACCCAACAAAAAAAAAAAAAAAAAAAATGCCTGCATTTGCCTGCTCTTTGTTTTATCATGATGCATAAACACTTGCTAAGATAAGATTATTTTAGTTTTACTCAATAATGATATTTGCAATCTATTGTGCGTGGTTAGTATAATAACGTTGGTTGTAATTTATGGGACCTGCTTTCAGCAGACGTGCTGCATCCTTAATTTTCTTCATTCTTGTATACCTTACTTTCTTATCAGATTTGGGTAATTTTCCTTTATTGAGACAGACCGATGAAGATTGTTGCAACTCTTGTGAAGATGTACGTGAAGCCTATCGTAAGAAAGGTTGGGCTCTCTCAAATCCAGATTTGATTGATCAGGTGTGCAACTATTCTTTCCACTTTTTGTTTACTTAATTCTTCTGAAATAATCTTGAGTTATACATAATACAATAATCACCTAGTTATGCTTTGCTACTTTCATGTGTTGGAAAAGGTTGTTGGTCTGCATTTTTCTGCATCATTCGGTCAAGTTTGTGACATCATGTTTTTGTAGTTGCCCAAATCATGATTTTACCTCTGAATGCTGAAATTGAACACTGTCCTGACAGTTTCAGAAAAAGCTTCAGCTTGATATACATAACACCTCACTGATAGTAATTCCTCTCTTGAATTTTAAAGGACATAGTTTCTTGATTACTTTATGAAAAGGACATGTGTAACTTTTCTTCTTGCATGGAAGTATACAATTTTCCCTGGGAAAATATTGTGGAAGAAAAATTTCTCTAGCCTCTATTTTTGTTTCACAATGATTTCACCAGTGTCAGCTACTGCATTATGTTGTTTAAAATTAAGACTGTAAGAGCAAGCTTACCATGCGGTTGCCATCAATATATTTTGCTCTTTCTAGCATCTGGGCTGATGTCTGACATGAGTTGCTGCTTCCTCGTATTGGGCTTTCATGAAGGGCTAAAACTGGAAATGTTGAAATTATTATAATTAAGGAAATTTCTTGTAGTTGGTTTAAGCTCATTGTAAGCTAGACAAAGCAACTAAGTTTATTGACGTGTAGACATTTATGTTAGGTACTATCATCTTTGAACTTTTCCTTAAATCCTGCATTAACCTAACTTTCCTCTATGAACTCTTACTTCAATAGAAATTTTTTACCTCAAGGGTTGTAGATGAAAATTGGATGCATTATAGACTTTTAGGGGCCTTTGTTCATCCCATCTTTGCATCTAATTGGACAACATGGGTACCCTAAGTGTCTTTCTTTGTTTTGCCATTCAACTGCCTCTTAAAGGGTCTTTAATTAAATAAATGGAAAGGCTTTCATCTTAATCTTGTTTTCTCTTTTTATTTGCCAGACTTCATTTCCAGATTTTGTTGGTCTGAATCTTTAAAATTACTCTATATGATAATATATTTATAATTTATTTTCTTGGTAAAAGGTCAGAATTTCATTATATTGTATGTAGAAAAATTGCATAGATAATTGTATAAAAAAACTCGATAGTTCTCGCTAGAGACCTAGTACCTCAAGTAAAACAGGTTATGAAGATTGAGATCTTGGCAACTGCAAATTAGGAACACTGTCATACATTGCTGCACGCCTCCTCACCCCCCCCCCCCCCCCCCCCCCCCCCCCAAACTAATCGTGTGACACTTTTATTTTGGCCAAAGAATTGTGTGAGACACTTGTGACAAATTCTGAGAGCAGATCCCAAGCCTTTTCTCATTTCTCTCTCTCTAAACAAACTATATGATCAAGCTAGTGATGATCTTCCATGAGCCGGGCAAGTGAGGCCAATCGAAGAAAATTGATCTCACATCAGGTGAATGGTGCCTGTGGTTGAAACAGCTGCTTTCATCTTCTCCCATATTTCACCAACAAAAGAGCATTTGAGGAATATGTTCTTCCTCCCTATTGCATAGAAAACAGCAACTTGGAGAGGTTACACCTGCTATTAAAGCTCAAAAAATCTTTTTTTACTCTCTTTCCTTTCAATGCTAAAAATTGATGAAGCGACAGAAATTTCAGCTTCGAGGAATGCTGAACAGAGAAGAAAGGTAATTTGCTTTATCCCATTGAAATAAAAGGAATAAATGGAGCAATGATCTTTAATTAGCAGCTATATCTTCTTGTCATTGACCTTTTATCAGTCATTGTGAAGATGAAATTCACACACTAAAGCCATCGACTATTGATGTGGTCATAGTTTTGAATCACCTAAAAATGAACCGAGGGATGCTGAGCATGAGACATTATAGGTAACTACTAAGTAGTAGGAATGGAACCTACAACATAGAGCATGCCATTTGAACAGTGTGTAAGGGCCATTCAAATGGCATGCATAAGTTCATTGGTCATAGCATACCCTTGCTCACCATTTGGACAATAGAGAGCGACTCGCCGGATGGTAAGTTGAAGCCTAGATGCCATGCAGATGTCACAAGGACACTATATGGTTGTTGCAATTGCTTTGACTTTAAAATGACCATGCCTACCCTCCAAACGCCAAAAGGGTATCGTCTGAGTAGTAGGCTATTTCTTGACATTATAAACATTGTGTTTTTTATTGGGTGAAAGCTATATGTCTAATGTTTTTGGGGAAAAAATTACACAAATACAAATTGGAGAAAAAAATTACAAAACTACTATTGCTATGTCGCATTTTGAAGATGTGACACAAGAATTTATACAAATATCGCGTTTTTAACATGTGCTATAGCGATCTACTCGGGCAAATTTATGAAAATAGGCGCATCGCATAACTAACATGCGATATAAGTCTAGCTGTGTATCGCATGTTGGTCATGCGATACACATTTAATAATTATATGAGTATCGCATGTTGAACATGCGACATTTGTATAATTTAAAAAAAAAAATTGTATCGCACTTCAAAAATGCGATACAACGATACTATTCATGTAATTTATTTTTCACAATTTGGTTTTGTGTAATTTTTTTTTAAAAACCATATTACACATGTAATATTCTCTGTTTTTGTTATTTATACTTGCGAGACTTCGCTTTGTTTACAATATTGCCATTGGATGTCTTAAAGGGTCTATTTAGGGTTTTAAAACTTATTTTCCTCTAATAGTCATCTTATGTTTTCTCTTGAGAATTCAACAAACTCTTATAAGTGTGTGTTTATGATTATTGAGTGACCTTATGCCTCATTTATTTTAGTGTTTTTATCAATCTATTGAGATTGTGGTGAATTTGTTATTGACTACTGTGTATGATATCGGTATCTTTAACAACTATATCTTGTTTAATGTTTGTGAGTAATATCAATCATCCATTTAGATACAAATTAGTTTGTGTATTATATTAACGAGTCAGATCTAGTATGATTACATTAAACCTATTTTTTTCCCTCAAATTTAAATTCCAAAACACCAAAAACACTTGATATCGAGCTTTGAATGGGATTCGTTGTGAGGTGCCTATTTGTATTGATTATTGGGTCATGATCTTGGCACATCATAATGGCTAGCTTGTGGTGTGTCGTGTTTGCATTAAGTTTGGAAACTCTATACTTTGTTTATTGGATTTGTTGAATTATGTTGACTGGAGTTTTGGAGAAGTTTTTGCCATTTATTAATGTTTGTGGTTATTATGGAGCTGAGAAATGGTGAAAATCGATGGAGGTGTGAGGATCTTCATGTTGTGTAGTTGTTGAGTGTTTGTATTTGAGGGTTGGCAAGTAGATTGGGTGTTTGTTATATTTTCTATGTGGGGGGATTGCAAAATTGTTAAAAGAGTAGCAAAATTTGAGGTGCTATTGTAAATACCAAAAGAGGTAGTTCTGCTAATATTTTGCATAAGAAGATGGATAATGTTGAAATTCAATTGCATGAGATAATTGATCACATAAGTGCTTTATTGAGGTGATTGGTTATTAAAACAATGGAGACAGCTAAACCTTATGTGACCAGACCTAAGATAATCAAATGAGAAATGAAGAACAAAGGCTTAATCTAAAACTGAGAAAGCTAAAGACCAGGAACCTTGAAGGAAGTTGTAGCTGAGAGGGCGGTTGAGCTTGAAGGGGTTGTTGATGTGGAGATTCCAATGGATGGAATCAAGAAAAAGGGCTTCACGTGGTGATTAGAGTAGTTGAAAACCAAGTAGTGGAAATTGGGTACGATAATGATGAAGGTGAATATAAGGTGGGTGATGTTATGGTAGCTTAAGAAAAGATAGTTATTGGATGTGAAAATGAGATTGAGCAAAAAAGTTTTGAAGCTGAAAATGTGTCATGTGATAATGAGAGCAAACCAAAGGTACTTTGTGCTTGTTGTGGAATGCCCTTTAGTAACCCAAGAAACATTGAGTGCATTGATTGCTTAGAGTTCAGGACAACAGGTGAATTTGTTCCACAAACCTAAATTAGTAAGGGGTAAGATTTGTAAATCAGTTGTAGATGGAAACAGTACTGTCTCTACCATTTGAAGAGGCTAGGACTTCGAGCGAAAAAGCATTCTCTACCTCTACCATATGGGATTTGTTGGCTTAATGATAAGTGGGTGATTCACATGCATAAACAAGTCATGTTGTCTTAGATTGGGTCTTTGGGTGAAATAGTGCATGATGTTCTTCCCATAAAAGCTGCTCTTGTTTTTGCATAGGTCATGGCAGTATGATAAGCATGTGATATATGACGGTGTTTGGGAGTGCTTATTCCTTCATGAAGGATAGCCACACATTTGTTTTGCTTCCCTTGAGCTCTAAAGAAATACAGTGAGGACAATTTGCCAATGAGGGAAAAGAAACTATTTTGTGACTTGTTGTATTTTATCTTTTAGGGAGTTGAAGGATAAATATTTGAGGTAATTCTCGCCTACCTCAAGGTAATATCATGGTCATAGTTATGAGTCACCAACCATAGGATCGAGGGACGAGTGGCAAGAAATAATAGGGTGAAGAGTTGAAAAGTTCAGGGGATTGAGAATTTATAATATAGAGCATGCTGTCCGTATGACAAATGAACACCATTCGTTGCTCACCATTTGATGACAGAGAGCAACCATTTGAGCAGTAAATTGAAGCCTAAACACCATGCGCATGCTACCGGGACACCTATCATTCGAATGACAAAAGGGGTGCTGTCCAAACAAAAGGCTGTTTTCTGAGGTTTGAAATATCGCGTTTTTGTTATTTTTATGTAGCAAACTTGACCTTATTTATGGTATTGCTATTGGACATCCTAGATGGTATATCTAGGTTTATAGAACTCATTTTTGTCCATCAGTCAATTTTATGTCTTCTCAACCCCTGCTACCATTATGACCACCCTGTTTCATACATCCTGCTGCCTTTTGTTGGTGTTGATGGTAGACAGGGCAGAAAGGTGATGAAAAGGGGAAGTTATAAGCCTTTTCATCTCATCTTTATTTTATTTTATTTTATCATCATTTTTCATTTTTATTTTTTGCTTATCTCTTATATGTTCTGTTTTGTATGTGATTGTTATCTGTGTGAGATCTGACATTTGGATCTTTACCTGAATTTTGGTTTTGGGCCTTATATTTGGATAATGTACTTCATGTATTTTATCAAAATTACAATGATATGATTTGTGATTGAGAGTATAGAAGGACAAGAAAAAAAAAATTTACAAAAGTGAAGGGGGTATTAAGAAATATATAATTCTCATTGAAAAAAGAAAACTTTATTTGTTTTTTGTTTTAGATAAAATATTGTGATGATTTTTCTGGTATCTTATTTTAAACAGTGAAAAGATTTAAGAAATAAGAACCAAAAAGGTTCTAAATGGTTTAAGATCAATATCTTGTGCCTTGAAAATCTTTTCTAAAGTCTATAGACATTTTAAGCATAAGATGTTAACCTACCAATTTATGAGAAAAACTTGGCTTAAGTCACGTACCTGCGACCTATTTTTAGGACGTGACCTGGTAAACCGGTCATATCCATACAATGTTACCATAATCAAATAAAAAAATATCAAAATACGATAAATTTATCACATACCAAAATCGGATAAAGTTACCACAATATGACAATCATACCATAAAGCAATGATAAATGTACAACGCATAAATATTATGAACAGTATGTACTTACCATAATACGACAAATTTACCAAAATCTAACAAATTTATCACTTAGCATTAACAGACAAACCATCATAATACATTGAACTTACTAAAATATAACAAATTTACTACATACCAAAATTAGACAAATTTACAACAATGCGATGAAGTTACCAAAATCTGATAAAAATAAAAAATAGCGCATACCACAATTAGACAAATTCACTAGAACGTAATGAACTTACCACTTTAAAAAGATTGATTTTTTAAAAAGTTTGCATAAAATCAATCTATTAAAATATGACAAACTTATCATGATAAGACAAATTTCAAGACAAACTACCAAAATACAATAAACTTATCAGATTATGACAAATCTACTATATAGTACTAAAAGACAAACTACCAAAATGTGATAAATTTATTAGAATATGATAAATCTACCACTTAGTACTAAAAGTCAAAACTACGAGACAAGCTACGAGACAAGCTTACTAGAGCATGACAAATCTACTATTTAGTATTAAAAGACAAACAAACTACCAAAATGCAATAAGCTTACTAGAGTATGACAAATCTATCACTTAGTACTAAAAGACAAAACTACCAGGCAAACTACTAAAATGCGACAAACTTACCACAGTATGACAAATGTACCACTTATTTTTAAAAGAAGAAACTACCAGACAAACTATTAGAATGTGACGAACATACCAAAATATGATAAATCTACTACATACTAAAATTAGACAAAATTACCACAATACCATAAGTTATTAGAATTCAACAAAAATAACACATACCACAATCAAACGAACTTACGGGAATACATTAAATTTACCATTTCCAAAAGTTAGTGTAAAATCAATCTACCAAAATACGATAATCTTACCACAATCGGACAAAACTACCACTTAGTACTAAAAGACAAAACTAGTAGATAAACAACCAAAATACAAATTTCCAGAGTCTGATAAGTTTACAACTTATCACAATCAGACGAACTTACCAAAATGCGACAAATTAATATGATGATTTTAACCTACCAAAATTTGGCGGCCATGACTTAATTGTATGGGATCCAATGGTTGGATCGCGTCCTAAAATTAGGACAAAACTTGGCGACTTAAGCCAGTCCATCCCACCAACTTATGCCTGTTCCCTGTCCATTGGAAGCTTGAGTCTTGCATCTTTGGTATGCCTTTGTTATAGGATCGGGTATTTATTCCACTTCTACCTATGTTGATAGAAATTTCGGGCTCGTTTGAGAGAACCCAACGATTGCTTGGTTATAAATAACTTAGGAAAGAATTTTGAACAAAGGAACTGCTCTTATTTCTTTAGACAAGAATTAAATACAAAGTCCAAATGGTTACACAATAACTACCATATATGATAGAAAATAACTGCCCATCCCAGCAGCCTACATCTGTACTAAAAACAACATAGAACACTAAGGCCATATTAGATATTTATATTCTTCTTCTTCTTTCGCGAGTAAACTCGTTGGAATGGAGTAATTGCAACATTACTCGCCTTCTCAGAATGCGCGTGTCAGGCGCGAATGACGTATATTTTTGGACAATCATGTTGGCGTCCTCCCATGAAGCCTCAGCTAGAGAATAGTTATCCTAGTGGATTAAAAGTTTTGAACCTGAACTTCCTTTGCGAACATCAAGAATTGCTTTTGGTGTAGGAACGAAGTGACCCTGTTGGATTAATGGGATATTGGGTTCTTCAGGCACCTCTCCAACAAATTTCTTCAGCCTTGAAAGAAAAACTGGATGGATCTTGACATTTTCAGGGAGAGTTAGTTTATAAGCAACATTACCAATCTTCGCTTCTATTGGAAAAGGACCATAGAATCTTGGTGCCAATTTCTGATTGCGGCGTTGAGCTACGGATGATTGGCGGTATGGCTGTAACTTCAACAATACCCAGTCTCCCTCGTTGAAGTTGACATCCCAATGTTTCTTGTTATATTGTGCCTTCATGCGCTCCTGAGCTTGCACCAATCGTTGCCTTAGATCAAACCAGATTTGATCTCGCTCCAAGAGAACCCTTTCTATTGCTTCAATCCTTGCTGTCCCAGTTTGATACGATGACAAATGGGGCGGTTGACGTCTATAAACTACCTCGAAAGGAGTGGACCTTAAAGAGGTGTGGTAGCTTGTATTATAACAGTACTCCGCCCAAGATACCCAATCTACCCATTTCTTGGGATTATCTCTTGTAAAACATTGAAAATACATCTCAATAGTTCTATTAACCACCTCTGTTTGACTGTCACTTTGAGGATGGTAAGCAGAGGAAAGAGCTGAGCGAGTTCCACTTAACTTGAAAAGTTCCCTCTAGAAGGCACTTGTGAAAGTCACATCCCTATCACTGACTATAGACTCTGGTAGCCCATGAAGTTTGAAGATGTTATCAAAGAAAACCCTTGACATAGTGATAGCTGTATATGGATGGCAAATGGGAATAAAATGACCATACTTGGAAAACCTATCCATCACCACTAACAAAACTGATTTTCCATGAGAAGATGGGAGACCCTCAATAAAATCCAGTGAAATATCGGACCAAATTTGTGTAGGTATGGTAATGGTTGGAGTAGGCCTGCTGGCAACAGTTGTTGCGTCTTGTTCTGTTGGCAAGTTGGACAAGAACGAACAAAATCTTGGACATTCTGTTTCATACCGATCCAATAGAAGTCTCTAGAAATTCGGTAAGGACTTTTGATAACCTTCATGAGACATATTATGTATGGTGTCCAGCACCACGGAAATAATGGGAGAGTGTGCATCCAAATAAACGGACCAGATAAAAAATCAGTCCATCTTTAACTGACCAATCCTTACCCTTGTCCCCTTGGTCTATTTCTTTGCTGAGGGCTTGCAGCTGCTGTGAATTACTGATTTCCTCTTTAATCAACTCAAAAAGATGGATTTGAGGGCTAGATATTGCACAAAATTCACCAGATTGAATGCTGCTGCGTGATAGAGCATCTGCACCTTGTTCTCCTTTCCTGCTCGATACTCAATAATAAAATCAACCCCTAAGAGTTTGCTGATCCAATGTTGTTGGGGTGAAGTTGTAATCCGTTGCTCCAATAGAAATTTGAGACTATAATGATCGGTGCGGACTACAAACTTTTGGCCCCATAAATAAGAACGCCAATGTCTTATAGCTTTAACCCAATTAATTCCTTTTCATAAGCTGGTAGTTTCATGTGGTGTCGAGCGAATGGCTACTGAAAAAAGACAAAGGTCTGTCTCCTTGTTGCAGCATTGTCCCTATCCCCATTTTCGAAGCATCACATTCCACAATAAACACTTGGGGAAAATCTGGAAGTGCCAAAACAGGAGCTTGTGTCATGGCTGTCCTTAGTTGTTTAAATGCCTCCTCTGCTTGAATAGTCCAAATAAACTGATTTTTCCAGAGCATTTGAGTTAATGGCTCTGCAATTTTGCCATAATCCTTCACAAACCGTTGATAATACCCCGTAAGGCCTAGGAATCCACAAAGGGCAGTGATTCTGCTGGGTTTCTGCCATTTCAGCATGGCTTCAACCTTTGCTGGATCGGCCTTAACACCCATTTCCGAAATAATATGCCCAAGGTATGATACCTCATGTTGTGCAAAAACACATTTTGCACGTTTTAGAAAGAGCTGATGGTGGCGCAACAAGGAAAATGTTTTCCGAAGGTGCTGCAGATGTTCAATCTAGGTCCTGCTATAAATAAGAATATCATCGAAAAATACCAAGACAAATCTCCGCAAAATACCTTTAAAAACTTCGTTCACTAAGGCTTGAAAAGTCGATGGGGAGTTGGTAAGCCCAAAAGCATGACAAGAAACTCAAAGTGACCATTATGAGTGTGGAAAGCCGTCTTTTCTCTGTCTTCATTCATCCTCACTTGATGATATCCCGAACTTAAATCCAATTTGGAGAAATACTTTGCGCCATGTAATTCTTCAAGTAGTTCCTCAATAACCTATATAGGAAATTTATCTTTTACTGTCTTTTCATTAAGGGATCAGTAATCAACACAAAATCGCTATGAATTATCGGCCTTTCGAACTAACAACACCGGTGAAGAGAATGGAGACTGACTTGGTCTAATGATTCCTTTTGACAACATCTCATCACATTGCTTTTCAATCTCATCCTTTTGTTGATGTGGATAACGATATGGTCGGACTACCACTGGTGCTGTTCCTAGTAATAATCTATTTTTATGATCACAATGGCATGGTGGTGGAATGCCCATTACAGGTTGGAAAATATCATTAAATTCAGTCAAGGGTAATTGCATCTCTTTCTTGCGTTCAACCTGTAGCATTGCTGCAACTACAGCCGGTTTGAGAACTGGTTCTTCTATTCCCATTAATTCAACGCGCTCCCCCTCCACATCAACACATCCTCTCATGGCACGAAAATCCTATCCAATCACACCTAGTGATCTTAACCAATTGACTCCTAGTACAACATTAATTCCACACAATTGTAGCGTGTACAAATCTACTCTAAATCTTTTAGCCCAAGTAAGATCTCCACATCCTTACATATTCCTCCACTCTTAATGTTATCCCCATTTGCTACCAGCACTTTAAGACGATCCTTAGGTTCCATAGTCAATGAAAGATGGGAAACTATAGCAACATCAATAAAGCTGTGGGTACTTCCCGAGCCAACCAATATCATTACAGCCTTTCCCTTGATCTCCCTTCAGTTTCATCGCCTGGGATCTTGCTATCCCTATCATTGCCTGAAGCGAAATTCCTAGATCTTGCTCTTTGTCCCTAACCACAGCATCTCCTTCTTCGACACAATCCTCAGCTTCCTATAAACATTCCAACCAAAATAGCCTCTTACGGCGATGCCCAACAGTAAACGGCTTATCACAATTGAAGCAAAGCCCTTTTCCTTTCTATCTTCCATCTCCTTGCTTAGACGTTGACGAAGGGGGTTTTCATCAAAGACGTCACAATGTTAGGCTTTTTCTTAATAAATTCTAAGTCTTCCTTCACAGCAATCGCCTTCCTTTCAAATACCCGTGCTAAGTCTATTGCTTGTGTTAGATCCTTAGGTTTCAAGAGTCCAACATCTATTGCAATATACTCCTTCAAACCCACTTAGAAACAAAGCGACTTCCTGATCAGCCAAAAGAGACATCGTTTGTGCTGCGATTTGTACAAAATTTTTCTGATATTCCTCCACCGTTCCCTTTTGCCACAGTTTGGCCAACTCCCCCAGTGGATTGTCTCGTAAAGGAGGATTGAATCGGGCATGACAAAGGTCCTTGAATTCCTTTCAATCCAACCTTGGCCTATCGCACTCAAGCTTCACAAACCATAGTTCAGCGTCAGCCTCAAGTTGATATGCCACGATCTCTAGCTTTTCCTTCTCGGATGTCTTTTGATGTCGAAAGAAATGCTCACACTTATTTACCCATCCAATAGGGTCCTCTGTCTCATCATACCTAGGGATGTAACCGGGTCAGGTTTTAGGTGGATCATATGAACCGAAATGCGACCTGCTATCCTATAGGGCCTACCAGACCCGACCGTATAACCTTACAGGGTTTTTATGCTATATCCAAACCCGTCCTACAGGGTTTGATTTAAAACCCAAAACCCGACCGTATAACCCTATAAACCTTTAAAAAAAAAAAAAAACCTATTTTCAAATTTCAATAATAAATTTAAGAAAAGCCGGTACTTTTGACATAAGTTTCATATATATTCAAAAACGAAATGATGCATATAGAATTGATAGAAAATGTTGTAGATCACATTCATTATATAACATTTAAACCCATTAATATATTATTTTTGTCACTGTATATAAATATATGGTTAAATTAAATTTCCTATTTGGACTAAAATATAACGGACAGCAAATAATATTAATTTTCATAGTAAACATGACTTGAATAAAATTTAATAAAAAGTTATAAATGCGTAACTAATCCATAAATATAAAAGAAAAACATCCTTAGGAGACAAAAAAGATAGTAGCTCCTTCATATTTTCTTCTCTCTCTTTGCTCCTTTAGTAATGTTTTTATTTATTTTTTTAATTATAATATTGGGTTATCGGGTATCCATCAAGTTTGTTATATGATCCAAACCCGACCCTATAACCCTATGGGGTTTTTAATGGATCGGATGGGTTGGAAACCCTAAAAGAGCCAAACTGGTTACATCCCTAATCATACCTAGGGAAATCCAACTGCGACATTTGAGGAAACATCATACCCCTCTCCCTATTTCCATTCGTGTTGGAGTTACCCTTAGAACCGCCAGCGTTGTTGGTTCCTCCTTGCTCCATGCTCTTCTCCTTCCGAGTTGACACCTCTCTTGAAAAATCTACCAATTTCTAGGACATGGCTTCCATTTGTGCTCGATCGTCCTTGTACATAGCCATAAAGGCTTCAAATTGATGCTGAAGTTGTTTAATTTTTTCCATGCAGATTGGCTCTGATACCAACTTGTTATAGGATCGGGTATTTCTTCTACTTCTACCTATGTTGACAGAAATTTTGGGCTTGTTTGAGAGAACCCAACTATCTCTTGGTTATAAATAACCTAGGAAAGAATTTTGAACAAAGGAACTACCCTCTTATTTTTTAGACAAGACTTAAATACAAAGTCCAAATGATTACACAATAACTGTCATATATGATAGAAAATAACTGCCCATCCTAGCAGCTTATACCTATCCTAAAAAAAACACAGAATACTAAGGCCATATTAGATATTTATATTCTTCTTCTTCTTTCGTGAGTAAACTTGCTGGAATGGAGTAATTGTAACAGCCTCTTCAGTTTCTCTGCAAACAATAATATTGGATGTCTGGCCTTCCCCCATTTTTGTCACATGAGCTCTGCAATTTTGGTTGGCACTACCCTGATCACACTGGAAGAATATACCATACAATCTTCTGAATGTAGTTGGTCCCCAATTTATGGGATAATGCTTTGTGTTTGTTGAATCTGTTGTTGCTACCAATAGCAACTGTTGTTAACGTCGGGCCAGCCCAACTGGTTCAACCAGATTGAAAAAGAAGCAATCATTAAAATTGGCCAGTCCTCCATAAATTACTGGATTGATAAAAACCTGGAAAAACCAGACAGCTTGGGCAGTTCAACTACGACTCAGGCAGACTGGCCGGGTCTTCTAGTCTAAGAATTTCTTAAAAATCTTTAAACTCAATATTAAAGCCCCATTTTTGGGCCCAGCGATTAGCCCACGAGAGGACTGGCTCTCCGCAAAGCGGGTAGGCTGTAATGTGACACTTACAGCTGACACTTTGTATTTATAAGAATGGTTTATTAAGAACTTTCCAAAGTCACTGATGTGGGACTTTCAATGCAGTGTCAAACACCTTAGACTGACTTTGTATTCGGACTTTGTCATGCGGGACTTCTTCACAATATAAAGGAAGAAGAGATTAAACATTTACTATTTTACTCAAGACAACAAATTCCGTTATGAATTATTATTTATTTTATTGCTTAAATGTTTGCTTTACAAAATGTAAGTATAAGGTATATTGTCCTTTTTTTTTTTTTTTTTAATTTCAATCTCTTCTTTATCGTGTTTGTTTATTATTTTCTGTTCTATTTAATTTTAGTATAAGTATTTTTTTTTTCTTCTTTTGGGGTGGGGGGTGGTGTGTTGTGTTTGGGCTGGGGGGATGTTGCGGAAGAGAGAGAGAGAGAGAGAGATCAGATACTTCTTTTTCATTAAAAAAGGAAAGATACAAAAGGTGAAAAAAAAGATACAAAAAGGAAAACAAAAGTCACCTTATCGAAGTGACACAAAAAAAAAACTAAAGGAAAGAAAACTCCTAATCACAACCTATAAAACAAAAGCATACAACAAGCCTATACACTAGATCTTAGACTGATTTCTGCTCTTCATCTTCTTCTTCTTCGCATATGAAGCTTTAGATTTGAGCTTTCGAGAGTCAAGGCTAGGAAACTTGATGCCATCAAGAAAATCTGCTAATGTTGTACCAGAAGGAGGGTCTAGCTCTAAGCATTCCTCAACACTAGACATCTTGTCCTAACTCTGAACACTATCAAAGATACCTAAAGAGTCAAAAGCTTTACCATGCTCTTCAGAAACAAGCTCAATAACACAAACATCAACCCGGTTTTGCAATGAAGCAGATGGAGTTGAGAGATCTTGAAATGTTGCCGCCTTCTTAACCTCTTTATCCAAAATTTCTTTAGTCATCTTAACAGAAGAGGACACATGTACATCAATAGAATCATGCGAAGGCCTTACTATCTTCGCAGGACAAGTAATGCTAGAATGTCCAAAGATCCCACATTCAGAACAGCTTGGTGGCTTCTATAGATATTCAACTTCCATAGGAATCTTTATTCCATCAACACTTTTGACCCAAAATATATTTATAAAATCACTATTTGCATCTATTTCAACACAACCACAAGCAAAGCTTACTCTATCTTGACGAGCTGTAGAAGGGTCAGCTACCAAAAGTTTTCCAAGACAACTTGTAATATAACTAATACCTTGCTTATGGAAAAATTCTATAGGTACATTTTGAAGCTTAACCCAAATAGGTATAGAATGGAACCCATTGCTTGGTAAAGACATTCCTATTTCCCATTGTTGAAGAATAAGGTAACGACCAACAAAATACCAAGGAGTTTCAAGAATCCTCATAACTTGTTTGCCTTCTCCAATTTTGAAAAGAAACGTGCCCTTTTCATTGCTCAATACTTTACACAAACCATACTGGTCCCACAAAGCATGAGCAATCTGGTCAACAATAGGGAAAGGAATATTCTTAGCAAGGAAGCACCCTACTAAAGAATTTCTCCATAAATTAACACCATACTCAGCTGCTTCTCGTGGTGGAGCTACCACCAAAACATCACCATTCACAACAGGAGGATAAAAAAGAAGGGAACAATCAACCTTAGCAGCAACATAAGTAGTTGAAACAATTAATTATTGAATTTATTCTAATATTGATTAATTTGTTTAATGTCATTGCTGATTAAGTTTTTATGAGTTAGCTATTTATGACTTTCCAATGCAAAATTATTGATCAATCATATTGGATTCTGGGTGACCCCGGTTGGACCCCTGCAAATAGCTAGATAATGTCATTGATATTGTCGTTATAAATGTGCCATGCAGTGCAAGAGAGAAGGGTTTCTGCAGAGGATTAAAGAAGAGGAAGGTGAAGGTTGTAATGTATATGGATTTCTGGAAGTTAATAAAGTTGCAGGGAATTTCCATTTTGCACCTGGGAAAAGCTTTCAACAGTCAAATGTTCACGTCCATGATTTATTAGCATTTCAAAAAGATAGTTTTAATGTAAGAAATACCATGTTTACATATTGTTCAGAGCAGTTTTTATGGTTCAGTTTATTTGAGTTTTGGTAACAAATGCATTGCTTTTTATCTATATTTTTCTGTTTTACTTAAGAATTCTCATTTATACCTAATCAACACAGATTAGTCACAGGATCAATAGACTAGCTTTTGGAGAGTATTTTCCTGGTGTTGTAAATCCTCTTGATGGGTAAGCTAATTACTTTCTTCTCTATGAGCCTGTTCTTTGTGGCTATTCAATAAATATTAATGTGCTTTTAAACATGGTTCTGTATCATTTGCTGACCTGTACAGCGTACAATGGACACAGCAGTCGCTGCATGGGATGTATCAGTATTTTATCAAGGTTAGTGCTATTTATATTTTACTTTCCTATTTGGTTTCTCTGTCATCAGTGTCTTCTGTCATCATTCTTATTCCCTGTTTTAGCATATAATGTTTCATTTTAACAGACAACAAGCATTTTGAATATGTTGATCCTTATATGGCTTTTCTAAGCTGAGGACTTGTTGAACTTATTATTGGCAAGGGGGAGAGGAAATGTGGAAGAGAAACATGCGTAGCTATAGGAGTGATTTTCAGTCGAGTACAATAGTGTATTTACTTATATCTAAATATCCGTAGATACATTTATCTTCTTACTTCATTATACACAGTAGACGTGTGTAGCACATTGCTAAGTGCATGTAATAAAAAACAAAACATACATTTATAGCACAGTCGAAGACTATTAGAAGAGATTGATTTATAATTGGCATGTATGTTCTGACAATCAGTGACCGACACAATTAAGTCAAAAGACTATTAGAAGAGTTTGATTTATAGCCGGCATGTATGTTCTCAATTAATGGATTTCCACCTTATATGAAGAATTATAGTTCTGCAAATCTTCATAAGTGATTGAATGACGTTACAGCTGGATGAATCCAATAAAGATTTAATTACTACAATTAAAGATTTAAGATGGTTACAGCTCCTTGTTAGCCAAATTTGTATATGTACTTACCAAAAAGAGTTTGATTATCTAACTTCATGGAAGAAAGGTACTTCTGTTTTCAGGAAGCCCTCTAAGCTGAATTCGAGCATAAAATTAATGAGCTAGTTTTTCTTCCAGGCCATTTAGTTTGAGGACAAATTGTGTATTTTTTGGTTAATTATGACGCAAATTGTTGCATAATCCGTATGGGTGAAACAAAAGAATCGGGCAAACAAATGCCATAGAGCATATAGGCTTGGGAATGTATCTAGTCATGAATCAATTTACTCTGAATAGTAGATCTACATTTTATGTTTCTTATTGTTTCTCTGGTTCTTGTTGGATCCTATGGTGATTAATGTTTGGGGCTTGGTAGATAAAACACTCCAATCTTATAGAAACTGATACCAATTTCTGGTTTCTCTATTATATTATCTCTCTCAAAAGTTTATTTATGCAAGTTCAATCCTGCCATCTAAAATAAATCACTCAGTGCCAGTGCTGCGTATCCACCCTTAGACCTTTGTTTATTGTGCATTATTGACGTGCTAATAATTCTTATTTGCTACTTGACAAACCTGCCACTTCTCACCATATACTGATTTGATTTCTTCATTCATTTTGTAGGTTGTGCCAACAGTGTACACAGATGTAAGTGGACATACTATCCAATCAAACCAGGTATGTTGATAATCACAGAAGTCTACCCGCCATCACTGTTGTCTCCTGTATCTGATGGTTTCAAACTATCTTTTGCAGTTTTCTGTGACTGAACATTATAGGAGCTCAGATGGGGGGCCGTTTCAATCCCTACCTGGAGTGTTCTTCTTCTACGACCTTTCCCCAATTAAGGTGGCCTTTTTCCTTCAGTACCTCCAAGTGGATGTTCAAAAATATTTGTGGGTTAGAGGATCTATGTCATTATGAAATTCTAACTTTATATTATTCACTGACTTCAGGTTACTTTCACCGAGGAGCATATCTCTTTCTTGCACTTCTTGACTAATGTATGTGCCATAGTTGGAGGTAGATCTCAACAACCCCCACGTCTCTTTGCTGTCTTGCCCTATCTTCCACCTTCCTTATCGCGGTGGTTAAAAGTTATAGTAAAGAAAACTAAGGAGACTTTTCTTAAATTGGGTTTGATTAGAGATACAGTGATAGGATTTTGATGGGTATTGGGTAAAAGTATGATTGACCTGATTTCATCTTGGAGCAAAGATTTTTTGGTAAAGTTCAAAGAGAATATTAGCCAAATGTAGGTAAAGAAAATATTCCTTTTCTGCATATTGCATCACCTGAAGTACAGAACCGTGACAGCCAAAATTTTTGAAAACATTAAGTGATAAAATTCATCATTTTTTTTTTTTGGGGGGGGGGGGGGGGGGGGTGGGGGGGTGGGGGTGGGCTTTCTCTACTTTATATGGGTTTTTTATGTCATGGAAGAAGTTTATATATGTGTATATATGAGCAGCATGGCTTGAGAACTTTGTGAGAGGCAATTTTCAATCTTAATTGCAAAATTCTTAGAATATGTTAGCCCTTAAGTTTTCTCAGATTATAGTGGTCTCTAAATCCATGCTTCAATTGGTCCATATTCTTCAAGAACTATTTGTTCTCCTGAAATTCCTGTTGGCAGTTATGCACCCTCGCCTAAGGGATGCTACTTGCTGCACCTTGTGGGTATGAGATGTCCATTATAAATTCAGGATCGATGCAAGCACATATAAAATATTCTTGTTATTTAAATGCCTCCAACAGCTGGATTTTAACTTTGTGATTATCATTATATTATCCGTTTACTTGGGCTTGAAATGCTGTTGAAGTTGCTTCTACCTTAAAATGCTGTTGAAATCACTTGTACCGTAAGTGCATATCTGATTGTCGAAATATTTTCCAGGAGTATTCACGGTTTCAGGAATCCTAGATGCATTTATATACCATGGACAGAAGGCAATCAAGAAGAAGATGGAAATTGGCAAGTTCAGTTGAGGACTCTTGTCCTGAGTTGGCCACTGCTTCTGGGGTTGATGTTTGTGGAAGTCGGCTCTCTGGATGGCATAAATGTGACAGCACACGGTAGCTACCTTCACAAGATGCCTGGCATTCACCAGAGGACAGCTGAAATTTTGAAATTTATCTCGTTGCTCAATGGATTGGACTGATGTCTGCCTTTAAACAAATATCCATTGGATTGGACCCTGCTCAGTTCTTTGTCCCCTTCATCAATTGTTAAATTATGTAGATGAAATATAGTTCAAAAAGAGGAAAATGGGCTAATCGCCCCGGAATGGCTTCGAACAGGTTACACAATTGATCTTTCTCATTTTGGTCAATCCATTTTCGGTCAGTTATGTTCTGTTTTAATGCCGGTTGTGTCCCAAACTTCCGTGATTGATCATGGATTGAACAGGACTTTTCTTTCATCCAAATATCAGATTTTAATCTCTGGACGAACTGGATCCTAAATGGTATATAAAACGGTTCACCTTTTCAATCATGACGTAATAAAAAAAAATGTATGTGCACACAGCAAAAGCATGAGGAGTTAGGGCATGTGTGTCCAAAAAATGATCAAATGGGTATGGATAATATCAAATGGTATATGGATTTTCATAAAAGGTTTAATAAGATATTTGAAGTTTGGTTTTGGATAATTTGGTGCTTGAAGTAGTTTTTTATGCATATTTTTTTGTCTGAAGTTTGGTTTTAAATAATTTGGTATATGAAGTAAATTTTTGCATATATTTTTTCTATTTAAAGCAAATTTGATTAGATAGGAAAAAAAATACGAACACTTGCATTAGATGTTAAATTGTTCAAAATCAAATTTTAGGTACCTGCTTGAACTTTTTGTAAAAGTTTTTGTATTAAATTATTTAAAACTAAATTTTAATTATTTGGTTGAACTTTTTGTGAAGTTCCGAATATTGTTTTTATATTAATCTAATAGATGATACACGTTGCATATGTTAATGACTACCATTCTTTAATATAAAGAAGTGTTATTTTTAAAGTAATTAGCATCCATGATTTATAAATATGGTCATAGTGTTAAAAAACGATTAGTATTTATTCATACGTATGTTACATATGCTATGTATTACTTAGAGTTTTTGTCTGATATTGGTTTGGTGTTCATTGTTTATTTCCAATCTAGTTTGATAGGAAAATAGACAAGGAAAGCATGTTTTTTTTTTCCCCCCTATTACAATTGGAGAAAGAAGAATCCAACCAGCACATCCCATTTGGATACGGCTGAAGAAAGAAAAGGGGAAAAAAGGGCAGACCTTATGTTTCTAATATTTTGGATTTTATCGCTTGGCACACGGTTAATATGATAGAACTGAGAGCATTTCAGAGTCTCCAACGTCACAGCTCTCATAAAAAAATGAGAGTGATACATTATTCTATTTTTCAATATATTCTTGCCGTCTTTTCCAATTTTTAGGAGGAAATAGCTAAATAAATAATATGGATCTTATTGGATCTTTCATAAGGAGTGTTAATAGTATTAATTTACAAACCGTATTACAGCTTGTACGACTACTTAAATTCTGTATCGCTAACTTTTTTTTTTTTTTTTTCCAACTTGATACGTCCTATTGGGTGTCTTACAACATCTTTTAAGAATATATGTCTCATATTATCAACATATTTATGTGTTTCTTAGCTTATATGTGACGTGAATAAAGCGGCTGATATAAAAATATTATGATCTAAAATCAATTAACATTGTAATATTATAAAGAATATCGAGATTGCATATTTTCTCTAAGGATACAGACAAAGCACCTCACTTACGGTCCCCACCCGTTAAAAAAGTCTCTGTGAGAATGAGAAAAGAATACCGAATCCAATTCAAGGAAAGCTCCTCGTCATTTCCAAGTCATTTGCATGTGCATACCTAACACATTTCTTAATTTTTATAAAGGCAAAGTAGAATATTTCCTTCTTCTATTATAAAATTACTTCGATAATTATTCTATTGAATTTTTATTACTTTCAAATAAAAAAATTATATTTCCTTTTTTTATGAATAATATAGCTATTGCTTAGTCATAAGTCATTTATTGCATCTTGTAATACTCTATGCATGGAGCCTAAGTTACCTAACTATTGGACAAGGTAAGGATATATTAATATTTTAGAGTATAACACTTGTTTATTATTGTTATAAAAAAATTTAATAATATATACAAATTAAACGAAATTAATTACTAAAATCCTAATGTAAAATCGCTTCTGTAAAACAAGATATTGAAATTCATGTACAAATAGAGTACTATACTTGCGATATATAATTTGAGTACCATTGCTATATCATGTTATAAAGACACTATCTAGCATTGACTCATGATTAAAGCATAGTGCAGTTGGTAAATATACGTAGACATGTTAAGGTTATGGGTTTGATCATCTTAGCTTTTTTGTTTGCTTTTTTAACTCTGGTTTGTTTCACAATGTGCACACTTTCTCACGACTAGATGTGCACAGATTTGTTTTGGATTTTTATTGTTACTATATTGCGAATATAGAACGCGATTTGCATTTTGCATCGACACTATATTGTGTATATACAATGTGATACACATATAATGTTTACTTTTTTATATATCTCGTGTATAAGTCGCAATTTTAAAGTTGTATATTGATAATTATTTTCAATATGATCATATTTAAGTAATTATTATTAATAGACCCTAAATAGAAAAATATTTCAATATTTTAGATATATCTTATCCTTTGTTAATATCATTTTATGTATAAATAGCAATTAATTTTTTTAATTTATTTTTATTTTTTACATTATTTTATTGGACTAAATATTAGAAGATATCAATATTTGAAGTTAACTTTAGTCAAGGTATTAACATTTGCAAAATGAGCTAGATAAAAAACCAACTTTTGTACAATTCATTGAAGGTATCAACGTTTGGATAATTTATGATTAATTTATCTTAATTTTTTTAGTTTGTTATAGATATCTTATTTAACTTAATTTACGATACTAATTCATCTTTTTAATCCCTCAAAACGTTGATAATTTAAATGAACATCATCTCTTGTCTTTTAGTATAATTTATCCTAATTTATTGCATTAACTTAGGAGTAACCAATGCATTGATAATTATATATTATATTTTATAGGGAAATGCTTGAATATTACTTAACCAAAAAGATACATGAATACTTACGACATTTTGTTTCAATAGTTCTACAAGATCTTTTTATGTAAATTCAATTCATTAGTTAAAGTGTTTATAATATAGTGGTATAAACTCTAGTTTTGAAGTGAGATAAATCAAAGTTGTTTCCCTTTTCATGTTTATAATGTATATTGTTATGAGAAAAGAAAAATAAAAATTCACAATGATATTTTCAACCTTAAAATAAATGGGATCATTGTATAGATATTAGGGGTGACAGTGTAACTATCATGTAGGGTACCTACTATACCGTGTTTAGTTAGATAGGGTTTTAGGTGGATATTAAGGGTCACATGATAGAGTATGAGTACCAACTTTTTGAGATCTACTCTCATAGGATAGGGTATGGGGTCTTCATACCTTGTACCCACCCTATAACTTATGCTCTAATGTAAAAGGTATTGAATTTAGGATATTTATATCTATCTTATTAAAAATATAAAATAAAGTTAAAATATAATAAATACATAAATATTAATATTCCATTTTTTATTCTGCACCTACTTTTATTTAAGATTTTATTAGTTGTAGAATACCTTCGAGAAATCTTTATTATAGAAGAATTTAGACTACTTTATTTTGAAATGGCTTATTATTTTTATTTTAGAAGAGTTACAGCTGTATAGAACTCTAAAATTCTATAAAGATATTGTTTATCTTTCAAAGACCAATTTACATAGAACTTGAAGATAGTAGATTTGGTGAAAATTTCTCAATTACATCAACCTCAAGTTTTGTTATATTGAGAGAGAATGAGAAGAAATTGAAGTTTTATTATATGTCCATCGTTTTTTTTTTTCTGTTGTTTTTATTTATTTGTAGTGAGGAATTTGATTCTCATGATCGGGGAAGGGATGGTTGAAGAGAAATCAAAAGGAGAGTAATCTAATGTTTTTTTTTTTTTTTGTTTGATAAAGAGGATTTGAAAGCTGATGGATTGTTAAGGTCAAGTATCTCAAATCTTAGCTTTATTTCCAATTTTTGGATTTTTAGTTTAAGCTATTTGGATGGGCTATTGGCAAAGCTGAAGTTGAGACTTAAATGGAAATCTAGCTTTTATTTTTGTTGGTTCATACATTGCTACCTTTTTTTTTTTTTTTTTTTTTTTTTTTTTTTTGCTGAGAAAGAATATATATATATATATATATATATGAAACATGGAAACATTTAGCGAATGCACTTGAATATAATTTTAAAAAAAATAAAAAAGACTTCAGGTGTATTCAAACGAGCACAAGCGCATTTAATGAATGCGTCTATAGTGAAAAATTTGAGTGCATTCACTGAATGTGCCTCTACTTAAGTAATGTCGGCATATCTTTTTAGAATATTGTATTGTTAGATTAACTTTTAAAAAGTATGATATTTACCTCGAGAAAATTTCCAGTTCCAAAAGGATAAATTTCTGTGTGGTTTAATGAATAGGCAATCCAACTCCTAAAACCCATAGCGAGTCCATCCAGCAGCAACTTGCAATTAGACGACGTCAGGGGTCAGTTTGGATCCAGAACCAAACCCATATCGCTGGTTCTTTGTTCCAAAAATGGTGGAATCGGAATCGAGCCTGTGAAAGTTGATCAGGTCCCACGATTCGGTTTTGGTTCTAGAGGAATCAAGAACCGTGAAATAAAAAATAAAAAAATCAATTAAATACTTTACTTAATTTAAATAAGAGAAAAATAAAAAATAAAATTTTAACTTAAAATAACATTGAGCTTAACAATAATTGTTTATAGCTCATTAGTTAAAAGAAATTCTACAGTAATGTATTTATTTATATATAATCACTTGGACTTTTTAGTTGTCATGTTAATAATATGATATTATAAAATATTCAAGATACAAATAAGTTTCAACAACACAAAAACAAGTCACACATTGTTGAGAAAGAAAAGTCCATTTTGGCTATAAATCTATATAAATTTAACAATATATGATTTCAAATATATTTATTACTTGTATTGTTAATAACTATTAAATGTCGTGAATAGAAAATAAATTTATTATTATTCATGCAAAAATAGTTCTAAATATTTGCTTTTTAATTACAATTTTTTTATAATTTTCTTTTCTATTTTTTCCTTTTTTTATTTTATTTTTATGGCATAAAATCATAGGAACCACTAGGTTAGGCAGTTTTATAGGGTAGAACTTATATTGCTTTGGAACTCTACCCACTGGGATATTATCTGCTTTGACCATACGTCGCATGGTTTGTCTTGGGTACTAGCACTTCTTAGGAGGTCACTCATCCTGGAATTACTTTGCTCAAAGCATGCTTAACCTTGGAGTTTCGATGAACTCTAAGCTATAACACCAAAAAACATCTTTGTGATTAGAATTCTACCATCTATATTTAAAGGGTATCACATACTCCCTCATTTATAGAATGAACGTCCTTATCAGTTTCGTTACACAGGTTCATAACCACACTAGACAGTGAGAACACACTCCTCTACTTTCGGCTGGTGAACTAAATTGATACCACCTGTAACACCCCGAAATTTTATCTATTGAGGTATTATCTGCTTTGGCCACACACTGTAGAGTTTTGTCCTTTGGTACCAGTGCTTCCCAAGAAGTCACCTATTTTAAGATTGTTTTGCCTAGAGCACGCTTCACCTTGGAGTTTCAATGAACTTTAAGTCATTATATCAAAAGGCACATTTATGATTAGAGTTCTATCATCTACATTTAAGAGTATCATAGAACTGTAAGGATTTTTCAGAATTAGCAAATCTTTTACTAGTTTAGACCTGCCATCCCCATACCAATTCTCAATTTATGAACCACCGATGACGATTTGGGTCTGGTACCGATTTGGAACTGGCCATAAGGATGTCTACTTGCAATAGCATAAGTTTTTACGATACGCTTTTTCCAGTCCAGATTCTTGCTTTCTTAGAACCATGTACCTTGAATACAAAAAGTTACATAAGGTAGACCACCCTCATCACCTATGAAAATTCTGAAGTCTCTCTCTTGATAATTCAAAAATTATTTTCGTATTTCAGGGGAATAATTTGGACGTCGGCACAATTCGGTCCAGGTCTAGAATCAAATTTTAAAGCGTTTGTTTTTGGTTTTTATTTTGGTGGAATTGGAAATAGACCATACAAATCAAGTTGCTTTCCAATTCTTGAGAACCGAGTTTTAAGGATGATTTTAATTCTATTGGAACTGTGAACCGTTTAATTTTTGTATATATTTTTGGTTTTCTAATAAAACCCCTTTAATCAATGAAACAAATTCTTAAAAATTATACATACATATACCTTTGCATTATATGCATGTGCATATATATATGTATGTTCATCCTTCCAAATTTCTTTATATATATTTATTTATTATTCTAACACTTAAGCGATGGGAAATTAAGACTTCTGCTGTTCTATGTTGACATGTGAATCAATTCCGGCGTGAAAGAATAAAGGAACACGTCGACATTTCCTTGCACGGGCACCATCACCTAGAGGAAAATAGACCAATTACTTCTTTTAGTTTTTTTTTTTTTTTTTGGACATAAAAGAGAGATTTTATAAGATTAGCCATTGTCATATACAAAAGAGGAAGTTGACTCAAGCGAATCAACAATCATACTGTCTAATTTTAGTAGCTTCTGGAGGTAGGAAGGGGGGTTTACACCACCAATCCATAGGACACATCCCTCTCCTTATCATAGAAGCTACCCAATTAGCTACTGTATTAGCTTTCCTAGGAACAAAAGAAATAGAGAAAATATCTGGGGCAGCAATTAGATAGCTCTTGATTTTGGCTAGATAAGGTTTTGTTGCCCAGTGCACATTTGCTTTATTTCCCAAGCATGCATTAACCACATATAGACAATCAGACTCCAGATCCACCTTTTCCCATCCCATATCTAAAGCAAAATCAAGGCCTATCAGCAAAACTTTACCTTCTATTTCCTCTGCCATGACTCCTGAACATATCAAAGACCGACCAATAATTAAATTCCCCATGTGGTCTCTTGCTACCACACCCACTGCTGCCTTTTCTTTCCCAGATGTCCATGAGGCATCGACATTCACTTTTACTGTGTTGACTAAGGGTTTTGACCAGCCTTCCCTTTCCTCCTCCAGACCTTCATTTCTCTCCCTCGGTTTCTTTTTCATGTGATTTAGGTCGTTAACCATAGTTCATGCATGGATTAGGACACTTAGGGGTTCGATCTTTTTCCCTTCTATCACTACCTTGCATCTTTCCACCCAAATACACCACACAACTACATAGATCTCTGTTTCGATCTCCATTGTTAACCATACTTCCTTTAGTTTATTAGCCATATTATTTTAACATAAATTCCAGCAAAAATAAGTATTCTCATATGGAAGGCTGATTGTAATTTCAAAAAAAGAAAACAAAGTTAACGACAAAACAAAACTTGTGTTCTAGTATTTTTATTAAATATGTGATCCGACCTTTGATTTTCAATAAACACATAACTTGTGTTTTGATATTTTAACAATCAAGCGATCTGGGTTTAATTTTTAACATATACATGTATTTGTTCAAAACCTCTCTTTTATCTAGGAGTGGATAAAAAAACCAATGAAACCAAAGACCAAACTAAAATTGGAAAACCAATTCGAAAAATATGATTATTAGTTTCATTGATTTTTGATTTAGGACCATAGTTTTTTTTTATTTTTTATTCTTGGTTTTTGGTTTCTGTCTGTAAACCATGAGAAACCAATGGTTGACATTTAACCATTAAATGGACCAATAATTCGAAATTTATGTTTTAATTATTAAGACATTCTTACTTTGTTGTAATTTGAAAAAAAAGAAGAAGATTATAAAGATTTAATTTGTGTAATGTTTTATTAAAGTTATATCATCCTAATTTGTTATTGGTTTAATAGTTATTTAACTTGTTGATTTACAATATTTGAATATTGTATATTTAACTTGTTAATTTACAATTTTTGAATGAATATAAACAAAAGTGTTTAACTTTTTGTGGACTAACTAAAAATATGGTTAACCACAATTTTTAGTTGACCATTATATTAAATGACTAAAAATAAAAAAACCGAAAATATTAATTGAAAAAAATTGGTTTAAATATCTTGATGGTCAACCAATCATTAATAATGAATCAATTTAGATTTGAAATTTTAAAAAAATCAATTATTTTGTTCGGTTTAAAAAAATAGGGTCATGGACTGGTAAACTAAATCATATTTGTAAATAACTCAAAATAGTATACACTTAAATATAAAAATTATTAAGTAAAATAATGTGAAGCTTTGGGAATATTTTAAAAGGAATCACAAAAATTCACTCCTAATTTTTTGTGTTTTAAATATTACAGTGCTAACAATTTAATTATTGAATAAATTTGGATGAATAACAATAAAACTTTAAGATACTATATTCCATAGGTTTACGCAATCAATAACTGATAATAATACAACCACATAAGGAGATACCCTAATTTTAATTTTAATAAGAAATGATAATTTAGACAAATATCCAAAGAGTAAAAATGAGACATCTTGATTTTTAATCTTATCAAGATGATCATGTTAATGAAAATTATAAAATTATAATATCTTCAATGATTAAAAGAATATGAGCATTGTATATTTATATGCTCATTGTTATATATATTCAGAAAAAAAATAAAAAAACAAGTCTATAACCTTCAATTATTAGTTGTTATGTCATGTGATCAATCTTGAAGTCGTCATGTGTTGTCTTTAAGTCAAGAGATAAGTGGAGTCAAGTCCAGTCATGTGGTCAGTCGTTTGTTGTTTTTATTGAGTCTGAGTAAGTGAAGGTTAAAAACGCTAACCAATTCTTATTGCTTATAACATGTTTTAAAGAATATATCTCTCATATTATCAACATATTTATGTGTTTCTTAGCTTATATGTGACGCGAACAAAGCAGTTGATATAAAAATTATGATCTAAAATCAATTAACATTCTAATATTATAAAGAATATCGAGAATGCATATTTTTCTCCAAGGAGATACAGACAAAGCACCTCACTTACGGTCCCCACCCGTTAAAAAAGTCTCCGTGAGAATGAGAAAAGAATACCGAATCAAATTCAAGGAAAGCTCCTCGTCATTTCCAAGTCATTTGCATGTGAATACCTAACACATTTCTTAATTTTTATAAAGGCCAAGTAGAATATTTCCTTCTTCTATTATAAAATTATTTCGATAATTATTCTATGGAATTTTATTACTTCCAAATAAAAAAATACAATTCCCTTTTTTATGGATAGTATAGCTAGTGCTTAGTCATAAGTCATTTATTGCATCTTTTATACTAATTATGCATGGAGCCCAGGTTACCTAACTATTGGACTGGGTATAACACATGTTTTATTATTGTTATAAAAAAATTATCAATATATACAAATTAAACAAATTTAATTACTAAAATCCTAATGTAAAATTGCATCTGTGAAACAAATGTTGAAATTTATACTCAATTAGCTAGGGGCGTGCAAAAAAACCGAATGTTTTAGGATAACCGAACCGAAATCGGGAAACTAAATACGAAAAAAAACGGTTAACCGATCCATCAGTTTCCGTTTAGGATTAATATTTTTTAATTTTTTATGTTTTCGATTTCGGTTTCGATTTTTAGATTCTATAAACCGATGGATTCGATTAACCGATCCGTAAATTATAAATATATATAATTTATAATATACCCATATATTATTTTTTTATGTTATCAATATGAATTATGTTAAAATGAATGATTCAGATAAAAAGAAACAAATGTATATGTTTGAAAATTGGAATGGTGGTGTTTGATTGAGATTTTGCATTGAGCTCAATTGAACAAGGTTGATAAGAACACATGAGTAAAAGGCTATTATGATGATTATCTTGATAGCACCGATATATATTAATAACTATTTTACATGTCTTTCATTCTTAATTTATGGTTTTTAATATAATTATACAAAAAAAAATACTCTAATTTTTTTACGGTCATATTGAAAAATATAGTTAACTGCAAAATTTGCACAACCATTATATTAAACGGTTAAAAATAAAAAACCGAAAAAATTAACCAAAAAACGGTTAACCGTTAAGGCGGTTAATCGTTTATAATGGATCGGTTTAGGATTAGGATATTGAAAATTCGATTATTATGGTTAGGATAAAAAATAGGACCATGGACCGATTAACTGAACCATGAACAACTCCTACGAATAGCGTACTATACTTGCGATATATAGTTTGAGTACCATTGCTATATCGTGTTATAAAGACACAATATAGCATTGAATCATAATTAAAGCATAGTGCAGTTGGTAAATATATGTAGACATGTTAGGTTATGGGTTTAATCATCTTAGTTTTTTTGCTTGCTTTTTTCACTCTGGTTTGTTCACACTATGCACACATTCCCATGACTTGATGTGCATAGATTTGTTTTGGTTTTTTATTATTACCATATCGCGAATGTAGAACACGATTTGCATTTTGCATGAATACTATATTGTGTATGTATAATGTGATACTCATATGTGTGTCTTTTTTTACATATCCCATGTATAACTTTGAAGCTTGTATATTGATAATTATTTTTAATGTGATCTTATTTAATATTATTAATTGGGACTCTAAATAGAAAATTATTTCAATATTTTAGATATATATTATCCTTTGTTAATGTCATTTTATGTATAAATTGCAATTATTTTTTAATTTATTTTTATTTTTACATTATTTTATTGGACTAAAATTAATATTAGAAGATATCAATATTTGACTAAATTATATTAGAAGATATCAATATTTGGAGTTAAGTTTAGTCAATGTATTAACATTTACAAAATAAGTTAGACAAAGAACCAACCTTTTGTATAATTCATTGAAGGTATCAACATTTGGATAATTTATGATTAATTTATCTTAATTCTTTTAGCTTGTTATAGATATCTCATTTAACTCAATTTACGATACCAACTCATCTTTTAATTCCTCAAAATATTGATATCTTAAATGGACATCATCTCATGTCTTTTAGTGTAATTTATCCTAATTTATTGCATTAATCTTAGGAGTGACAAATTCAATGATAATTATATATTTCCTTCTTCTATTATAAAATTATTTCAATAATTATTCTATTGAATTTTTATTACTTCCAAATAAAAAAAATTATAATTCCTTTTTTTATTAATAATATAGCTATTGCTTAGTCATAAGTCATTTATTGCATATTTTATTACTCTACACATGGAGCCCAAGTTGCCTAACTATTTGTCAAGGTAAGGATATATTAATATTTTAGAGTATAACACATGTTTATTATTGTTATAAAAAAATTATCAATATACAAATTAAGCAAAATTAATTACCAAAATCCTATTGTAAAATCACGTTTATAAAACAAGATATTGAAATTTATATACAAATAGGGTATCATATTCGCGTTATAGTTTGAGTACCATTGCTATACTGTGTTATAAAGACACGATATAGCATTGAATTATAATTAAAGCTTAGTGCCCTTGGTAAATATACGTGTACATGTTAGGTTGTGGGTTTAATCCTCTTAGTTTTTTTGCTTGCTTTTTTCACTCTGGTTTGTTCCACAATGTGCACACTTTCCCACGAGTTGATGTGCATAGATTTGTTTTGGGTTTTTATTGTTACATATTGCAAATGTAGAACACAATTTGCATTATGGACCGATACTATATTGCGTATATATAACGTAATACAAATACAATATGTACTTTTTACATATCCCGTGTATAAGTCATGATTTTGAAGCTGTATATTAGTAATTATTTACAATATGATCTTATTTAAGCAATTGTTATTAATAGGACCTTAAATAGAAAATTATTTCACAATATTTTAGATATATCTTATCCTTTGTTAATATCATTTATGTATAATTAGCAATTACTTTTTAAACTTATTTTTATTTTTACATTATTTTATTGGAATAAATTATATTAAAATATATCAATATTTGAAGTTAAGTTTAGTCAATGTATTAACATTTGCAAAATGGGTTAGAAAAATAACCAAACTTTTGTATATTTCATCATCAATGTTTGGATAATTTATGATTAATTTATCTTAATATTTTTAGTTTGTTATAGATATCTTGTTTAACTCAATTTATGAAAAATTAATCATCTTTTTAATCTCTCAAAATGTTGGTATCTCAAATGAACATCATTTCATGCCTTTTAATGTAATTTATCCTAATTTATTGCATTAATCCTAGGAGTAACCAATACACTGATAATTATATATTATATTTTACAGGGAAAGGCTTGAATTGTTGGGAATTTACGATCCAAATCTGAATCGTGCAGCGGAAAAATCGTTTTTTTTTTTTTTAAATTCCCAATCGGATCCAAGCGTTCCAATTAAATCAGAAAGAAAAGGGAATCGTGTACCTTTTTATTTTGATGATGAATCAAGGAGATGCAGATTACACCAACTCCCTCTACCATCCACGCGAATGAATTGGATCTTCGTGTGTGCTAGCACGTCGAGAAATTTCGACCTTTGGGAATCCCTCACACTCTCTTTCTAGGTTACGAATTTCTTTCTCAATGACGGCCAGCGTCAGATGATCAAAAAATTAACCTAGTGGAGAATATATATAGTGATAATATGAGGGTTATGTCTTTTCAAATTACCCTGATATATATAAGGGTTATGTCTTTTCAAATTACCCTGACATTAATATATAAGGGTTATGTCCCTTTAAATTATGTAGAAAGACATATATATTCTTATTATCCGAATTTATTTATTTGTTAATTTTAATCTAATTAAAATCGACAAATAAATAATTAATCAATTCCCAATACGATTATCGAAGATCCATCTTATTCATTCTTTATGTGTGACCCTGTAGGTTCACATAAAATTGGTAGTAGCTCTTAAACATTTTTTAGGACTACAAGACATAATTGGTCTCTAGCAAGACATTATGTCTACCCAATTTTAGTGAAGATCGATGATCCGACTTTACCTACTAACAGTTAGTCATTCAGTCCTTTTGTTACACGATATCTTATAATCAAATATAAGGTGTGGATCAAAACACTCTTATATTGTCTAATTACTTATTTCTTGAATCTAGAGTTTGACTGACTTAAACAAATGATATTGATAACTCTTTATCAATTCATTCGAGCATGGCCATGCATTTCTCAGTCTTACTCATCAAGGGGTCTGATAGATATCTCTCTCAAATTAATGAGATGAACAAATCCCTTCACTAACACTCACATTCCTCTATATAACATATTGCATGCCCAAGTTTATTCTTGCAATCATCCGATTAAAGATGATGAAGAGATGAATCAAAACATGAAAACTGCTATATAGGAATCCATTGTGCCATTAGGTCAAAGGACTAAAACAACATTGTAAAAAAGAATACTTATTGCATTGATCCATACGGTATTCTTATAGTTGGTCAATCCAATACAATACACTCCTGTTTGTATCTATGTGCTGAATTGATATCCCATATCCATGATTAGTAAAACTTGATCATCATACAGCAATCATACTAGTCTTAATTCATTATCATTCCACATAATGAGTGACTAGGGATAATTTAGAATAAAGTTATAATTCAGCTTATGGTTCTACTATTAAAGTCACATACTTTAACGACATAACGTATAACTAAATATTCAAGGAATAATACCAAAGTAAATAGGCCAAAAATAACTTTGATAATTAAAATGACTTGATAACAAACATACAAATGATAAATAATCCATATGGCCTATGGCACATCACTAGCATGAATATCACTTAACCAAAAAAGATACATGAATAATTTCTTATGACATTTTATTTCAATAGTTCTACAAGATCATTTTTATGTAAATTCAATTCATTAGTTAAAAGTCGTTATAATATAGAGGTATAAACTCTAGTTTTTAAGTGAAATAAATCAAAGTTGTTTCCCTTTTCATGTTTGTAATATATATATATATATTGATATATATATATATATAATATTCTTTCTCCAATAATGTATATTATTATTAAAAAAAATAAAAATTCACAATGAACTAGATATTTTCAACCTTAAAATAAATGGGATCGTTGTATCGACGTTAGGAGTGAGAGGGTACTCACTGTACTGTGCTTAGCTGGGTAGGGTTTTTGGTGGGTATTAAGGGTCACAGGTTAGAGTATGAGTACAAACTTTTTGGGACTTACTCTCATAGGATAGGGTATGGGGTCTTCATATCCTGTACCTATCCTATAACCTTTACTCTAATATAAATGGTATTGAATTTGGGATATTTATACCTATCTTATTAAAATTATAAAATAAAGTTAAAATATAAAAAATAAATAATAATATTCCATTTTTTTGCACCCACTTTTATTTAAGATTTTATTGTTTATAGATTACCCTTGAGACATTTTTATTATAGAAGGATCTAGACTACCTTATTTTAGAATGACTTGTTGTTTTTATTTTTAAAGAGTTACAATTGTATGTATGTATTTGAACTCCATAATTCTATAAAGATATTGTTTATCTTTCAAAGACCAATTTATATAGGACTTGAAGATATTAGGCTTGGTGAAAATTTCTCAATTACATTGACTTCAAGTTTTGTTATATTAAGAGAGAAAGAGAAGAAATAGAAGGTTTATTACATGTCCATGGTTTTTTTTTTTTTTTTGTTGCTTTATATTTATTTTGTAGTGAGGACATCGGTTCTCATGGTCGGGGAAGGGATGGCTGAAGGGAAATCAAAAGGAGGCTATTCTAATGATTTTTGTTTTTATTCGATAGAGAGGAATTGAAAACTGATGGATTGTTAAGGTCAAGTATCTCAAATATTAGCTTTATTTCTAGTTTCTGGATTTTTAGTTTAAGCTATTTGGATGGGCTATTGGCAAAGCTAAAGTTGAACTTAGATGGAAATCTAGCTATTATTTTTGTTGGTTCATACATTGCTTCTTTTTTGCTGAGAAAGATTATATATATGTGTGTGTGTATAACACAGGAAAATTTAGTGAATGCACCTAAACATAATTAAAAAAAAAAAAGGACTTCAAGCGTATTCAAATGAGCAGAAGCGCATTCAGTGAATGCTATAGTGAAAAATTTGGGCGCATTCATCGAATACTCTTCCACCTAAGTAATCTTAGCATGTCTTTTTAGAAAACTGTATTTAAAGATTAACCTTTAAAAAGTATGATATTTCCATTCAAACCCACAAGAAAATTTCCAATTCCAAAAGAACAAATTTCTACGTGATTTAAGGATAAGTAGGCAATCCAATTTCCTAAAACCTGCATCGAGTCCATCCAGCAGCAACTTGCAATTAGACTTCATCATGGGTCGGTTTGGGTCCAAAACCAGACCCGAATTATTGGTTCTCAATTCCAAAAATGGTGGAATCGGAACCAGGCTTGTGGGAGCTGATCAGGTTCTCACGATTTAGTTTTGGTTCCAAAGGATTGAGAACCATGAAAAAAAAATCAATTAAATACTTTACTTAATGTAGATGTATGGATTTGATTATAAAGGCTTTAAGCCTAATTTTTATTTGGATCAAACTCTCTAGACGAAGGTGACAGGGCTTATAGAGTGAGGCTCGGTTTTAGGATTATCAAGCGAGATTTGACATGGTTGGCTTAGGCCAATTCCAACTTTTCTCAAATTGGCTCACACGTATTACAAATAAAGGCCTAATGGGTTGGGGTCCACAGAGAAGCCTATATCTATATTCACTATGAGAGGGATCCATCCTAACTATTGGTCGTTTATCTCATTTGATGAATGACATCGACAGCTAGATCCCCTATAAATACCACTAGTCCCACCTCATTTGGATAAGTGTAATCTTGGACAAACGCCGTTGTGCTACCGAATTTTCATTTTAGTGAATCAATTGCTTGATTTACTCAAGAACACACACAATATTTATAGTACTTAGTAAGGTTGATGTTTTCTAACTCTCACACCTATTACGCGCGTGTTAGAGCTTATTGAGACTGCTTACTCCTCCTCCTCCCTACGTGATTCTCTCTTGACCATCCTTGCACGTGTTGTTTCTCTAGATCACTCGTAGAGCGATAGTCACACGGCATGTACGTGATTGTTGCACTCAAATCCATACCTACGCATTCTTGGTGACTCCATTGTAGATAGGGAAATTGACACTTACATGATGACACCCCCAAAAAAGAGACCCACCGACCCTATTGAGGGTATGGCCCGTGAACTATTTCTCAATGCCTGGGAAACTAGAGGGCGTGTAGCTGGCCAGTATCCCAACACTTCGGACCTTGGGGGTGCGAGCAACCCTCAACAGATGGAGCATCAAACACACACACTTAATTTAAGTAAGAGAAAAAATGAAAAATAATTTTTTTTTATCTTGAAATAACATGAAGCATAACAATAATTGTTGATAACCCATTAGTTAAAGGAAATTCTATAGTTATGTATTTATTTATATACAATCACTTCGATTTTTTAATTGTCATGTTAGTAATGTGATATTATAAAATATTTAAGATACAAATAAGTTAAAATAACACAAAAACAAGTCACACATTATTAAGAAAGAAAAGTCCACTTTAATTATAAATCTATATAAACTCAATAACACATTATTTCAAATATATTTATTACTTGTATTGTTAATAACATATTAAATATCATGAATAAAAAATAAATTTATTATTATTCATGAGAAAATAGTTTTAAATATTTACTTTTTAATTATAATTTTTTTATAATTTTCTTTTCTTTTTTTTTCTCTTTTTTTTTTTAAATTTTTATGGCATAGAATCATAAGAACTACTATGTTAGGCGGTTTTGAGGGATGGGACCGTAGAGACCCTCTAGAATCGATAGATCCTTTACTGCTGTAGACCAGCCATCTTCAGACTAATTTCCAATTTAGAAACCACCCATGGCGGTTTGGGTGATTTGGAACCGGCCAATAAGGATGTCTACTTGCAATAGCATAAGTTTTTACGATACGCTTTTTCCAATCCAGATTCTTGCTTTCTTAGAACCATGTACTTGAAGTCCAAAAAGTTACGTGTCGTGGACCACCTCATCTCCTCTGAAAATTCTGAAGTCTCTCCCTTGAGAATTCAAAAATTATTTTCGTATGTATGTAATTTTCAGGGACAATTTGGACCTCGGCACAATTCTTTCCAGGTCTAGAATCAAATTTTAAAAGCCATTGATTTTGGTTTTTATTTTGGTGGAACTGGGAATAGACCATAAAAGTCAAGCTGGTTTCTAATTCTTGAGAATCCGATTTTTTAAGAGCGATTTGAGTTTTATTGGAACTGTGAACCGTTCAATTTTTTCTTATATATATATTTTTGGTTTTCTAATAAAAACCCCCTTAACCAAGGCAAAAATTCTGAAAAATTGTACATACATATACCTTTGCATTATATATATGTGCATATATATATATATATGCTCATCCTTCCAAATTTCTTTATATATATTTATTTATTTATTATTCTAAACACTTAAGCGATGGGAAATTAAGACTTCTGCCGTTCTATGTTGACATGTGAATCGACGCCGGCATCAGAGAATAAGGGAACACTTCGACATTTCCTTGCACGGACACCATCACCTAGGGAGAAAATACACCAATTACTTCTTTTAGTTTATTGCCCACATTATTTTAACATAAATTCCAACAAAAATAAAGTATTCTCATATGAAAGGATGATTGTAACTAGTTCTTAAAAAAAAAAAATATTAATTACAAAAACATAACTTACTTTTATAAATAAGTGATATGATTTTTTATTTTCAATAAATACATAACTTGCGTTTTGATAATTTGATACTAAAGTGATCTGAGTTTTATTTTTAACGCACATGGCATGTGTTTTGTATTTTACAAATAAATGACTTGTGTTTTGATTTTTGACAAATACATTACTTATATATATATATTTTTTAACATGTCTTTTATCTAGGAGTGGACAAAAAAAACTAATGAAACCGAAAACCAAACCAAAATTGAAAACCAATTAAAAAAAATATGATTAATTAGTTCAACAATTTTGATTTAGGATCACAGTTTTTATTATTTTTTTTTTTTGTTTTCGATTTCGGTTTGTGATCATGAGAAAACTAAAAGTTAACCGTTAACCATTAAAAGACTGATAATTCAAACATTTATGTTTTAATTATTATATTATTGTTGTGTTGTAATTTGAAAAAGAAGAAGACCACAAAGATTTAATTTGTGTAATGTTGTATTAAAGTTATATTCCTAATTTGTTGTCGGTTTTATAATTATTTAACTTGTTGATTTGTAATTTTTGAATGTAATTGTGATATTTAACTTGTTAATTTGTAATTTTTGAATGAAATTATAAAACAAAAGCGTTTAACTTTTTTTGGACTAAGTAAAAATAGGTTAACTATGATTTTTGGTTAACCATTATATTAAATGATTAAAGATCGAAAACCGAAAATATTAACCCAAAAAACTGTTTAACTATCTTGATAGTTAACCAGACATTAATAATAAATCGATTTAGATTTGAGATTTTAAAAAATAGGTCATGAACTGGTTAATCGAATCATGTCAATCCTTACTTTTATCTAAAATAGAAAAATAAAGATAATGTATTTGCCAAAAATATAAAACTTAGGTCATTATTTTGCAAAAGTATAAAACATATTTATATATTTATCAAAAAAGTAACTCAGGCAATTTGTTTGTCAAAATGTCAAAATTCTAATCATATATTATCAAAAATTAAAATTTAGATTGCTTATTTATAAATGTATCAAAACATATGTTGTACTTTGTATTTTAAAAAAGAAAAAAAAAAGAAAAAGGCAGAAAAACCAGTTATTCGTTTGGCTTTAGTGACTTTTGCAAGTACCAATGTTTGTCACCTTCTATCAATGCTTTGCTGGCTACTGCAAAAGTGTAGTAACCATACTTTAACACAAGTTCGGCTGGACTTTTTTTTTTTTTCTCTTTTTGTTTGGTTGAATCGAAGCAATTTGGATCCGCCGTTCTCTGCCTGGCGGTTCAAGACTCTCTATAATGGGTAGTTTCTAAGTGTACCTATCATGACTTGCTAGAATTGATATATTAATCGACGATTTATATCTATTATTTACAAGTTAATTCTCAATTTGAGAATCGCATAATGGTAGATCGAATTGATCCCTGATTGATCTTGTTGGTACAATAATTAGGAGTGGAAATAAATTAAATTAGTCATAAACCATTTAAGCTTGACTTGATATGATTCTTGAATTTGACTCAAGAATAATTAATTCAATTTTGAGATTGAGTTGCTCAATTAGTTTATAAGAGGGAGGGTAAGTTTCCTAATATTTAAATTAATTAGTTTGCAGGCTAACCCAACTTCAGTTGAGTCTATATGTTATTTTAGTTGAAGGTGAGTTGAGTGTTAATATTATTTTTAATTAAAATAAAAAATAAAAAATTCATAAATTAAATTCAAGTCTGTTTAGTTGAGTTGAATATGAGTTTGTTAAAGTCTCACTAAAATTTCAAGTTGCGTTCCGAACTGTAATGATCTTTGCACTTATCACGAAAACATGCTATACCAAGATTTGAGAATCTCCATCCCAGCACATAGAAATAATTTACATGCACTTTCTTGTGTACCTTTGACAGAAAAGGAAATGCATTCACACCATCTTTTCTACTCCTCATGACGATGGAGGATGCTTCGAATAAGAATATGAAATATATAAAAAAAATAAAAAGAAGAACGCATGTGAATGAATAGTGCTGATGTTAAATATTATGAAAGATCTTACTCATTTCAATAGAGTATCTAGACTTATTTTCGGGCCCTCCTTTTATGTAAATTTGTGTGTCATAATGTGAACTTGATTGGTTCTTTGCACAATTAAGAAGCAAGAACAATAGGAAAAAAAAAAAAGGGGGAGGGGGGTCAATAGAATCGCCAGGATATGATGGTGGGGAAGATTTTGGATGCATTAAATGGGGTGACCAGAGAGTGACTATGCTTCCGAAGTCAATTGTTCACACTGCTTTGTGCTTTATTCGTTGCACTGAGTTACCACGAACGAGAAAGGCCCCGCCTGTCCCAGATGATCAGTTTTCGGCAAGAATGACATAAGTGGTGCGCCTGTTAATGATATATGCAAAGTGTTATATCAATAAATGGTACATCTTTTTAAATTATGATTAAATTTTTTATTTTTTATATTAATTTTTTATAGTTAGTTTTAATTTGATATTAGTAGCCATACAATCCCATAATAAGAGCGTAAAAGTTCGATTATACATATATGTTTAAAGTTTTAACACGCCTACCGTAGTCTGGTCGATTACGTTATATCCAATTTCTTCCCAATTTCTAGAAGATCAATTAACTAGAAGACGTTGAAAGTCCGCTAAGTCGAATTTGTTGAGTTTATTTGATTCTTAATTCTATGTTGTATGCTTAATTTATACTAATGATAATGGAATGCATAAAATTATTAAGGAGTGCTACGTGGCCTTGCCCGTTTTAGACAACGATGAGGTAGAAGTTGGTGATGGTTGTTGGTTATGGGCAAAAAAAAAATAAAATCAAAAGAAAAATAAAATTAAAAAGGAAAACAGAAAAAGGAAAGAAAAGATTTTTTTATTTTTTATTTTTCTAACTAACATAATTGCTAAATAATTTTCTAACTGATTATACTTCCTAGATAATTTGTTCACTACTTTTCATTATTTGCAATAAAAACTTATCCAATGATGGGCATAATGATTCATTTTGTTTTCTTCATCATACCCTTCACAAGTTTCATAGATGTATAATTTTTTTTTTTTTTTTTATAACTTTTCCAAACGCTTAAACAAGCACAATTATGAGTTCCTTCAAGATTGCTGAGGCGTAAGCCAACACAACAACAAAATATATCTTAGTGAAATATAGAAAGTTTTTGGAAGTAATTAATGTAATTATAATTTATATATCTTTTATTATTTTATTCATCTATCTATAGATATATATAATATATAGATATATATAATTGTTAGGTTAACATCTAAATATTTATTAAAAAGGATATAATGATTCGATGTATAAAAATTCTGTACGTAAACTATTTCGAATATTTAGCGATAGTGGAATAGCAAAAATTATTTGAAACATAATGAGGTCTATAAACTTTTAGCATGATAAAGCAATGGGAGTCTAGTCAAGTAGAGAACAGCAATAATTCACATCATAAGGTCTATAATTTCAATGGACCAAGCATATTGACTTAGTCATCCATGAAAATGTCATCAATATTAGTATAAAAGGTAGTGTTTCGTCACAAGAATTAGATGGGACAAGGAAGATTAGATAGTATTATACAAAAAGTAACCGATAGTATAATTCTTTTGTATCATGTTTGGTACATATAATATAGGACAATAATCGATAAATTTTTTATTAAGAGATTTTATTTTAATTGAGTTTTAATATTTTTGTACCATGAAATATAAAAGACAAAAATTTTAAGTTTTGTCCAGCTCCATAGAGAGGGTTTTGTTCAATTCCACATGTATTTTATAAATCAAATATGATATAATAACTTTGTACAATCCAGTATCATAAAAAATTATGTAACCAAACGTTACTAAATATATTTTTTCACGTAAGGTCGTCAATATTCCAATCCTATCCGATGTCATTCATCGGATCAAATGCATCTCTTGTGTGGTTGGCTTGTGGATGCCGAAACCCTCGAATGGGATGTTCGATGGATTGTTGCAGAGAATTTATTCACATGTTTTTCACTTGAAATTTTCCAACTATGGGATTCAATGGGGGGTGGGGGCTGCGGATTGCTAATCGGAAAGGATAGACAAACGTTCCACTAAAAAGGAATATATTGATGATTTAGAGATCGAATAATTTTGGATATGTTCGTTATCTCCTTCCATCAAATGTTGTAATATACAAAACATATATTTTTCTAGTTTTTATATTTTCTCTCATGTATGATACTATGTGATTGAATAGGATAATATGGATAAAAATATAATTTTGATTTCATGTGCTCCACAGATCAAGTATCACTATTTCCTCTAATTACATAGACAATATTTATGCTCTAACCAACTTATAATCCAACCATTGAATTGATTATAAGAATTAATATGTAAAGTATTTTAATAAATCGATCACAGTTATCACTACAAGAAAACTGGGCTTTAGAGACAAAAATTCTATCTCTAAACGTAAATTTCCGTTGCAAAAATCATCGTCGCAGATTTTATTTGTAAAATTATAACTATATTTTCTAATTTCCGTCTCAGATTTTCTGTCTTTAAAGGCCTTTAGATATAAATTTAAATTGTTTAATAAGTCATAAAAATAGTTTTGTTTTTGTGAAAAAACAAAAGTATGGGACTCTAATATTTTCCAATTACGTATTCTTATATATTGTCAGCTGAAGCAAAGATCAAATATATCTGCACATGTCAACAATTAATAGCATTATTGAAAAGAAATGGAGATACTGAAAAGAAAAGGATAAGAACTGGAGTGTAGAAATGAATTGTAGAGTAAAATTACCCAATCTAAAGTTGTTCTTCCCAAGTCCAAAATATCAGCCAATAAAACCCTCTCTCTGGAATTTTTATGAGTGCCTATGATGAAATTGAAAAATTATTGCAATGAGATAACCGAAAAAAAAAAATACATATGTTATCTTTAAAGAGTTTTGGAGAGTTATACAGAATACAGACAAATATAAATAGTGATCAAGATAACAAAACATTAGTTTTCACTTGCCAGATAGGCCACTGTAGTCTAAGTAGATCTCTTTAAAGTAGAAATCAAGCTGTACTCAAGTTGAACTTGTCACTAAGACCCGTATTATTAACATGTTTGTAGATTATTATGGATGCTAATCTTCTTCACTTCAATATGATGGAAAATTTTGAATTTTGTTAAAAAAAATGTACCATATGTATATTATAAATACCCAATAATGACATAAAAATAAATATAGTTTATTAGTTAAGTATCTGATTTTACTATTAATGATGTCATTGGTTTCAATTCCATAAGTGTCCTTATACTTTTTCAATATGCATTTATAATGTTAGCTTCTCTTTCTCTCCCTTTTCTTTTCTTTTACTTTTAACTTTTTTCCTTTTACAATAACTAATAGCATTCAAATCGTTTATCAAAAATTATATTTAACTAAATAAATTCTTACATTATTTTATAGTACACCACTAAATAATTTTGTAGATAAACATTTTTTTATTCATAGAATACACCAAATAATAATTACATTGACTACACTACAAATATTTTAATCTTATTGCACACTTATTATATAATTTAATTTAGCAATAATTTTTTAGCAATTAATGTTATGAAAATATATGGATTATTGAATAACTATCCCATCTTGATATATTTTATGATATGTTTTTGCTAAAAGAAAAATTTATACAACTCTAATGTATTAATTCCATTTTTTAATTAATAATTATTTTTCAAGTAATATGTATACAATTCTTTTAATAAATGCACTAAATACTCTTAATCATTTTTTGAATGGATTATTTTATACTTATGAAGTTTTAGGAAATACCATAGTGAAATCATAACAAAATTTATATAAATATATAAGATACAATATAATTATGTTAGGGATCAAATACAAATAGATAATTTTGATATTAACTCAATTAAGCTCTAGTCTCCCAATCATATAATCATGTGATTGAACATGCCTTAATCTACAATGTTTTGAATGAAATGATAGCGCACATCAATATGTTTAATGTGGTTGTGATGCAGGGAGCCCTCGATGAGATGGATTTCACTTTGATTATCACAAAATATAGTGCTATCACCTGAGGATATGAACTCAAATCACAAAACCCCAACCATAATGCCTCCTTGATTGCTTCAGTTATCAAATTATATTCAGCCTAGACAAAGCTACAGTTGGGTATAATGAGGCCTTCTAACTTACAGTATGACCTCCTTTTGAGAAAACATAACTCATAAAAATTGTTTGTTATCAATCACTAATGAAATCACAATTAACATATCCTATCAAATCATTCGTATTACTCATGAACTTCAAACACACCTCACTAGTCCCCTTCAAATATTTGAATATTTATTTGCTCCATTTAGATTATCCATGCATCAACTCACAACACTAATGCCAAAAGACAAACCTAAATGGCTATAAACCATTACATGCATTAGGCGACCTATTCTACTAGAATATGAGACTTTTATTGAAGTGCCTAAATTCATCATTAGATTGTGGCAACACGGTAGCAAAAAGTCTAAAATGCACAACTAATAGTGTAGAAACCAATTTTGTATTTGATATGTTGAAATGCATAAAAACTCCCTAAATATAATATTGTTGTGACAATTAATACCTTTCTTAAGCTTTTGTGTTTAAAGTTTTCCATACCTAAAATTTTCTTGCTGCTCCCAATATTTCATGTCAATTTCATAAACGAGATAAGATATGGACCTAGAAATGTTTGCCATATTTGATAGTTGACACTATTGTTAGTATGTTATTAACATATAAAAGTATGTATAAATAAAACTTATGCAACAACTATTGAGAATAGAGACAAATGTTATAGGTACTCCTAACAAATCTAGTTCTCATAATAAATCCATCATATTGCTGTACATTATCTAGGGAATTACTCAAGTCTATACAAGGATTTCTTAGGTGAAAAAAAATGCAATTATCCTTCCCTTAAACTAAAAAGCCCTAAGGTTAACACATTATCATCTCCTCTTCTACGTCACCAAGGAGAAATGTTGTCTTAACATCCATCCATTCAAACTCTAAATTCTCCATTTCTACAGCATACAACAAAGCACACATAGTAGTATGTTTAATTACAAGTGAGAAAATATTATTGTAATATATACCTTTTACCTGATTGGCCCTTAGTTATAAGGAGTGCTTTAAAATGAGTACCACAGGATTAGATCCTTCTTTCTTTTTCAATACTCGATTAATTCTAACTATTTTCTTTTCAAGCTGGGTAGCATAACTACCATGTGTCATTCTAATGAAATGACTCCATCTCCTCCTATATGGTAGAGAGTAACTTGTTTGAATTTCATAATTTGATGACCTCCCAATAAGAAATAGGATCACTGCACTCAATCTTGTATGCCACACTTACTGTATAAAACCACCATACCATTAAATAGTCGTGGTCTAATTTTTTGCCCTGGTCTATCATGAGCTATTGAAGTTGTTTGGATGTACTGAGAATATTTATTTGATTATTAGTTTGATCTGAAATCAAAGATGAACTGTCAGGTAATGATGCTGTAAGGATACACATGCCACCTTTTCTTATGCATTATAAGATTGACTTTGAATAATAGGTTGTCGAACATTAGGTTGTGGTAGTGCAAACTCATCAAATACCACATCTTTACTGATAATTATTTTCTTGGTCTTTAGATTATACAACCTATAGCTTTTGACCCTTATGGCTTACGTAATAAAAATGCATTTCATTGAACAAATATCAAGCTTCCCAATTTTGCTTAAAGTGGTTGAAAATGAGGTTGAAAGCATAGACGTGGGCATGGCTATATGCAAATGGGAAGTGTCCAATAAGTATTGCTTTAGACTATGTTTGGCAATTTTATGTAGAGTAGGATTGTGTGAAAGGAAAAGAGAGGAAAGGAAAGAAAGGAAATACCATTTACATTTGGTGTTTGGATTTGTATAATGGAAATGTGATGAAATCTTTCCTTTTGAAATTGTATTGTTGGGATGATAAAAGAAATTGAGAGAAGTGAATTTTTATAGATTAAAACATCCCTTATTTTCTTTTTCTTTCTAAACATAAAATTTATGGGGTATTTTCATAATTCTGTATAGTTTCTCCTCACTTACAACATTTTCCTCTTAAAAGTGGAGAGAAACTTCATGAGATTAAAAGTAAAAATTTTTCTACTAAATTTTATTTTCCACCATTTTCCACTTCCATTTTGAGTATTTAAACATCATATTTCCTCATGTTTCCATCATTTCAATAGGTTTTCACTAATTTCCATTTTACCATACATAGTATTAGTGTAAGAGTTTGTCACATGATATAAATTATAAAGGTTGATTTTAACTTGCACTTTGTTTCCAACAAATGATGTTTATGATATAGCTATAGTGCAAGGATTATGTATTTAAATCACGGTTTTAATCTATACAAGGTATTTAATTATTTGTAGGCATTCTTCTAATTTTCCAATAAAACTAATTAGGTTTTATTTTTCATTTTTTTTAATTATTGTAATCACAAAAAAAAAATGATTTTTACCACTTAAAAATTTCATATAAGATACTTTCAAGAATTTTTTTACAAAGTTATAAAAGGTTATTTTGGTAATTAAGCTTTTAGCCTAATTTGATGCCATAAACCAACTAAGTTATTTTGGTAAGTGGTGTTTCTAATATAGATGTAAGAAAGATTTGATTTGGTAGGCTCAACATAAGGATTTTTGGATTAGTTTGTTTCACTCTTGATCTTATTCGATTTTCTCGCACATGAAAGACAGACTCTAAAAAATATTGTTTTACGATTTATTTGACTAAAATAGGACTTATGTGAACTAAAATGGGCTTTAAGCTCTTTTATATTAAAGATAAGCTATTTAAAAATAAGATTGAACTTCTTTTATATTATGAAAGCACTCATTCTTTCAAGCTCACATCTAAAGCCATTAACATGCAAGAAAAAGAAATGATGGTTATTGGATCCAACGATAACAAGTAACACTTGATCTTAACTATTCATCAATATGTCATTCAATGGTTGGTATCAACCTCCAACATTTAAAGTATTTTCAAGAAAGATAAAAAACACCACTTCAAAGAAAAACAAATCAAGAACAATTAGGGTCTACTTGATTTGATTTGCTGTCAAACTCGCATGATTAAGAAATTGAGTTTTCTTGTTCCTCCTCTCATATCTCTTCCTACGACATCTATATACATGTTATCATCCCAAGATTCCTCTTGGATTGAACGACACTCTTATTGCACGTGATCAACTAACTACAGCAATCTTACCAAACAAAAGTCATATTTTAAGCTTAAATTTGCAAATGGTAATTGAACTTTAACAAAATATGCAATTGGGTACCTAAAGTTTGAAATGGATCAATTTAATATTTGAACGTTGAAATTGATCAGTTTAAATTCTAAAAGAACTTTTCGTGTATACTAATAGAATCTTTATTGTATTGGTAAAAAACGTCACGTAAGATGATGGCGTCAGCCAATTTGATGGATGTATTATTGCCATACACAAAAAGCTCTTTTAGATGCTAAATTAATTAATTTCAAAACTCAAATATCTAATTATATATTTTATCAAAACTTAATTACTATCCACGGTATTGAACCTATTTTGAAAGCACTTGTGCCATTAGATTTGTAATATATCTGTCCGTTTCGTGACAATTGCCTCCTACTGACTTAGATTATTAACCCATTTAAGTTTTGATGCTGGGAATCATTCTCTATATGGATGTAAAAAGACCACGTCATGTTAAACTAGTCTTTTCTCTGGCAAATAAAATAAAATAGAAAGCCATGCAAGAACTCAAATCATTTGAATTCACTTGCTTTCAAGGAAAGCCTAACACAACCGGCCATTGCATCATCCGGCGAATCCATTAATCTAATTTGATATTGTCATTTAGGTTTATAATAGGAAAAGAAGGAAAATACGATTGCTTTTACTTAGTGAATTATTATATAAGCTATATTAAGCAAAGTACATCTATAAAACTCAAAGAAGAATAAAAGAAAAAAGAAAAAAAATAAAGAGAAATGATGGATGAATTGATAGAAAAATATTGATAGTTTAAGAACCGTTTTCCATGAAAGAAGTATTAAGACATCTTCTAAAATTTATTCAAAAATTACCTTTTAGGTTAATGTGACAATCAATATTTATATATCTTAATTTTTATAAAATATATAATTAGGTATTTGTACTTTAATATTGACCAATTTAATACTTTTATACACGCCAACAATACCTGCGTTAAGTCTTTCTTAGTACTAAATTGATCAATTTAAAAATTTTTAATATATTAAATTGATCAATTTCAAAGTTTATATATTAGATTGATAAATTTTAAAATTAAAGTACCTAATTACACATCTTATCAAAGCTTAGGTACCATTAATAATATTACTCTATATTCTAAGTACGCCTTATTGTAAATATGGAGGAAAATATTAAGATATCTTGCGGATATTGATTAATAATTATCGTTTAAGCATATTATAATATTTTGAGATAAACGTGGACATATATCATTTTAATAAATAACATATAAATGCATTTTAAATGTTGATCTTCTTTTTCCTAGCAATTTTCAAGGAATGAAGTTACAGCTGTAAATAAGTTAAGCTGAGTTGAGTTTTTAAAGATTTGAACATGGTTAATTCAAAATTTATTAACTCAAGCTCTAATCAAGCTTTCTATTAAGTTTGAAATTTAAACTTAAGCTTGACTGATTTATAAAATGAGCTCAAGCCAACTGATACTTTTTATCAAATCTACTAAGCTTTTATGAAGTTAAAAATTTAACCTCAAACTTGATTCTTCTGAAATATCTCATTTTCTAATTTCTTTCAAACCTATAGTATAATATGTAAATACCACTATAAATATATATACATAAATATTAAATATAAATTAATTTTTATTATTTTAATTATGTAATTATATATAATATACCATTCATAAAAATTCACAAACCTATTATTAAACTTATGAAGAAGCCTACACGAGCTTGTTTATAAGCAAGCTAATAAGACTAAACCAAAGACCAAGCTCAAATCCTTTATTGAGCTTTAGATAATGGAGCTTTACTAGATTCGAGCTTAATTCATCTAAATGAATAAGCTTTACAGAAGATGCGACTTCGTTTATTAATGGGATTCAAACCGAATTGAGCTTAAAAAGAATCGACCTTGACAGCCAAAGAGGCATGTGATTTATGAGCAGAATCCAAATAAATACGACTCACTAATAGATTCATGCTCAACTTTCAAGGAGATTATTATATCAGCAATAGCCCATAAATTATTTTGAATGCAATAAGTTTGAAAAAGTAAAAAAAAAAAAAAAAAGGAGGGGGGGGGTGGGGTGGTGGTGGGGGGGTGAGGGGTGCTGGTGCGCGGCGCGATTCATTGAGATAAAATTTCATCAACTGCATCATGAAACAATAATCAAACTCAGCTAATCATGCTTAAGTTTATACTGACTTCAACTACAATTATCCAAATTACAAGACGCCAAATGACAAATAATAATAATACAACCCCTGCAACTCTTTAAAAACTTCATTGCAGAGTCCACTGGATCCTAAATTACAATAATAATGCACAAAACCTCCGAAATAACATAAAAAAAGGGAAGTTATCTTATGAATAAATAGATGCCCAATCAATTTCCGAGGGATATTTATGCAACTGGAAATTCTCGTTAACTCCAGCAACACACTCCCATTGGTACTGGCTCTCACCGGACTCCGTCAACAAAGCGTCCGACAAGGGTGGTGACTCGTCTGACTCCTCCTCACTCTCCGGCGACGACGCTGTCGCCAACACCTTCGACTTGTTACTATTCCTGCTACTTCTCTCCTTCTTAGTGTTGCTGCCAGCTGATGCCAAGTTCTCACATATAGCTTCCAGCTTGGCGTCCACCGAGGAATGAAGCGGCTTGTAGTCCTCGATATGGGACCCGTTGTGTCTCAGGTGTGGGAAGTTGAGCCGAGCGTTGTCGCCTCTCAGCTTGTAAGCCGCTTTGTCATAGGCCAAAGCAGCTTCTTCTGCAGTGTCGAATGTGCCCAGCCAGAGCCGTGTCCTGTTCTTGGCAGCCTTATCTCAGCCACCCATTTCCCCCAATGCCTCTGTCTTACTCCTCGGTAAAGCTTCGTGGGCTTTGATGGAGGGCCTGCTTGCTTCATGGGAACGGGCTTCGGGCCCAAAAAGCTGCTTCCCAAGTTCTGCTCGTTGGGCTGGTAGAAGCTTGAGTTTTGCATGAAAAGGTGGTGGCTGCTTGGGTCCTGGAATTGATAATGGGTTTGGGCCGGGCTATAGGAGGAGAAGCCGGCCGGGTTGGGTTGTGGGAGATCGTACTGTGGGTCTGGATAGAAAGTCGGTGGTGGTGGAAGAGGGGTGTTGTTTGAGGCAAAGGAAAAGTAGTTAAGGGAAGAACAAGCAGAAGAATTATAAGAAAATGAAGGGTCATAAGGGGAACAAGAAGAAGAAAAGGGTGCGGAGGAGGGAGCACTTTTCACAAAAGGTCCAAGCGCTTCCATCAACTCATTACAACTATTGTTGTAAGGGTATGTTTCTGGGTCAAGGCAGTTTGTGAAAAAGTCCATTGCACCTGCCATATATGTAATTACTTTATATAATAATCTAGTAGAAAGAGGGATAAGACAAAGACAAGAACAAGAACAACAGTAACAAAAAAAAGACACAATCCTAGGAACTTGTGATAATTAACCTGTTGCTTACCAAAATTTAAGAACAGGTTTTACGAAAACTAAGGAAATAAGAAAGGTAAAAAAAGAAAAAAGGACCAAAGAGGTTTTAAATAGACAACCTCTTTAATTCCAATTGTCTAGCTATGACCAACGAAGAGGGACCAAAAAATTGCCCCCTTGGCTGATTCTAACGAAAGAAGCAAGACTAAAATTAAGAAGAGAAAACAAAGAGCACAAGATGATCAGTAAAATTAACAGGGGAAAACAAAAGAAGAGAAAAAAAAAAAAAACTGGATCACTATTCTGAAACACCTGGCTTCCAAAAATACACATGGTCGCTTTTCTAATTAAGCTTGTTTTTTTTTTTTTTTAAAACCAAAATGTTATGGAAACAGCTTAGCTTTTGGAAAAAAACAAACCCAGAACCAGAACTTGAAAGACAGATGATTAACAGAACGGGATTCAGAGAAGCGGGGAATTTCAGAAGGGGAGACGATGATGATGACGACGATGATTCAAGATTCAATACTCAACTACAGAACTCTCTCTCTCTCTCTCTCTGTTCCTCACAGTGTATCTCTCTCTCTCTCTCCCTCACTCTCTCTCTCTCTCTCTGTTTGGCTTACTTTGTTTCGGCCCAAACGCGCTAGGGGCCTTTATATAGGGGAGGTGACACTGTTCATGTCACGTAACACGCACTCAAACTCTGATTCTACCCGTGGCTATGTATTATTATTATTATCATATTTACTTTCTTGTTTTTTGTTACCCGTATATTTCATATTTACCGGGGTGTGGTTGCGGCTTTCATCTTAGTGACGCACGAGCCATTCACCGACGACAGTCAAACCAACCATGTCAAAACACCTGTGGTTTTCGTTACGGAAAGCTACTGCAGGTACAGCCAGTTCCAGTTGTCGGTAATAGAATCCAAACCCAATACTCCTCTTTAGTCCAAATTGGCGGTGTGAACGTACTTTGGATCATACCATTAGAGTGAGCTCCATTTAACTCAATCTCAACACCAAACTCGATTAGGTAAAAATTTTATTTTAAAAAAAGCTCGTATTTAAAAAAAAAGAATAAATTTAATTTTAACTCAATTTCCATTTAAACGCTATATAAATTCAATTAGACAAACAAACAAACAACTCAACTAAATTATCTTCAATTAGAACTTGAGCAACTGTATTGGGTCAAGATTGAATAACATAGAGGGAAAGTTAAATTTGACTTTATATACCACTAGTTGCTCTTAAGTATATGTTTCATAAGTTAAAAAAAATATTGATTAAGTATCATATATCATGTGCATATATGAATAGTTGATAAATACTGGTTATATGTGAAAATATCTTAGTAGTAATGGTTTATGTTTTTTAAAAAACTGCTGTGATTATAAATATCTATTATATTATAAAATTTTATTGATACTAACATATAATTCCCATATAACGATGCATACATGTAGTGTCCAATTTATATATATATATATATATTATATTACATATTAATTTTTCATTAGTCCTGATAAAACAAACCATGCGTTTCCACCGGTCTTCTTCACTTTGAAGACTTGCCCTTTCAACTTTGAACTGTAAAACCCTATCTTGTCCATCTTCTATATGATTTTTTAAAATTTTTTATTCATTCTCTTCACTGTTGAGTCACGTTTCAAGAATCAGAGTTACAATGAAATGGGTTGCTTTTTTTTTTTCTTTTCATAATTTTAGGAACGTCTTTTACATTGGCATTTTTTATTTATCGATTTCCCGAAAAACTCTGAAAAAAGCATACATGTTATTATTATATTGAAAACATCAGAAGTTACGATTTACGAATCCTTGCCGTTTGTCCTCGCTTAACACGCTACAATTTCATGACTCTTAGAAATAGGCATGATAAAATTTAAAAAAAGAAAAAAGAAAAACCAAAGATCGAATTCGAAAATGAAAACACATCTTATACATGTAAGATATGTGTAGGAAAAACCAAGAAAAAAATACAAGTGCAAATAACTCCAGATAGGGAAAAAAAAATTCCCATATAACTATGTTGATAAATAAAATAGAAAATTAAAAAAAAAAAAAAAAAACTCTTCCTGACGATTCCTTATTTATTGATGGAGGACGGATATAAACCAATAGATCTGAATTAAGATGAGGTTTTATTATAATAATCATACAGCGAAAATAATGGTGATGTGTATAAATGTGGGTAGTTTCGCCGAAATATGGTTTTATTTATCCGAGCTTATATTAAAACAACAACGATAGAGATAATTAAATTAATTAGATATGTTGGTTTGAGTTAATTATTTCAATAAAACGGCCGGTCACCACCAAAAGTTTTCTGGAAGAAGTAAATTTCATTCCCAGTTCTTATTAATATTAAATTGTACCAAAAGCGACCCAGTCGCTCTCGCATTTCCTGTTTTCTACCAAAAAAAATCGTGGAAATTACGTAGCTGCTGCGAGCTGAAAATTGAGACATGAAATGAGCCGTTTAAGTGACGGCGACGATGCGTTCACACTAAGTCAAGGAATGCTCATGAAGGGCTCCGATCGGATGAAGGGTTAGCATCAGAAATTACCATCCTTACAGCCATTACGTTTGACGAAAAATTGATGCCTCATTACGTGGGATTTGGTTTTCTTAATTTTTTAAGGCACATGATAACAATTATTGTTTTTTCATTTGGCACGCAACACAAATCGTTCATTCGCGTATCAATATCAAAGTATAAAATTAAAATATATATTCATTTTAAGAATATCTAGATAAATGACATTAAAAAATCAAAATAACATATAAATTGTAATTTTGAAAAAAATAAAGAGCAAGATGGCCTAAGTGTGTGTATAGCTGAATAACTTAATGTTCTTTTTGCTTTGAGGTGTACAATTATAAGCAGTCTAGGAACACAAAAATTATCAAAAGTAGAAACGCCCTAAAACTTAAAGATAAAATGTAAATGAAAAAACAATGTTACAACCTAGGTACGAGCAATAGAAAATAGCCAACAACAATAAGTAATCATACAACTAATCAATTGCTACAATAACATATAAACAATATTTTAGTTGTAATAGTTATTGGTTTAATAGAAATTGTAACATTCACATGAATCTATAAATAGAAATGAAATAAACGAAGAAATGGAGAACGATTACATCCCATTTGGGATCAATCTTGTGATTGAGTTAAGAGAGCAACTCTCTCAAAATAGCTACCTTGTAGCATTACATTCATAGTCCTTAAGACTCGTAAAAATACAATAAACTAGTTAGAATCAGGAAAACCTAGAAGAAACATACACGAGAAAAAGAGATAAAGAAGACCTAGCTTTGAGAGTGAGTTGTAGTATGATAGAATTTTCCGGAGATAGTTTTGATAGAAGCAAATTAGGATTACTGTTAGAAAGGCTAAGCTGTGTTTTAAGTGTGGGTTGTGTCTAGTAATAACAAAATGAAGTGTCTATAATAACAGACAATCACAACAGGACAGACGGTACACAAAATAGAAGTGTCTATAATAAGTTATAATAAATCAAAACTTGCTTAAAATAAAAAATCACGTTTGATGACCTTAATAAAAGAATTTTCCTAAAATCTATGTAGCACATTGCCAAAGGCAATGACTTTTTCCTACTGACTCTTTTCCTTGAAGATGGTCATGACATCGCAAAACCAACATTGACCAGTCTCTATCCCATTTTGCTACATAATTGTTTTCCACTACTTTCACCTCATCATTTTGATTGTAAAATAATTTTTTGTAGAATAAAAATTTCTTATAATATTAGGTAAAACTTAAAAAAAATTATATTGCCCATTTGGTGATAAAAAATTTTGGAAATATGGTAAAAACAATATTTTTAATCAAGATTCTAAATTAATGGAAAGAAATCAAGATTCTAAGTTAACACTCATGCTGTTATTTTATAATCACCACTTGTCTTGTATCTTCATCAATTTGCATTATTAGTAGTTGCTACCACCACTATTACAGCAATTACACCAAACTACCACCACCACCATCATATCATTATTGCCATATCACTACATGGTCGTTACCATAGCACCCCCTTCATCATCAATTATGTTAATGATATTATGTATTGGTAAAGTTACAATAGTATGATACTAATAATAACCATAGTTAATAATGATGGAAGGTGATGTGATCAAAAGATATACATTAAAATTATTATATAATATCAATAATATAACTATCCAAATTGCTACATAAAATATCGCGTAAATTATAAAAGCAATTCCTGAAATCTTTTAAAATTGCATGAATTCTTTTTTTTTTTAATGTTAGCTCTTACGCCTTTGTGAAACCTACTTTTTAAGGTCAAGGTGGTGATTTCTTAAAAAAGTAAGGGTATATGTACAATTTACCTAAATAATAAATCAACTTTTATGGGATCTAGTTTCTAGCTTTTAAAAAAAAAAACAGGTCTGCCCATTTTTTAAAAGATTAGGGTTATTAGTGTAATTTATCCTAAAATACATATAATATAATGTACATAAAACACCAAATATGATACAAGGAACTTGTGCTATATTGCTATCTAATGCTATGCTGTGCTATTCTCATTGTCATGTACTATACTAGAAACTAAATAGTATTTTAATATGTATATATTAATAAATTTTTAATATATCGCAATTGCATAAAATAATTTGTAATTATTTTAGATTTACTTATTTCACTGCTATGATGTCTCAAAGTTTTATTCATGCTTGAATATGTGAAGTATCCATACACTTGACATATAATATTGTAAAGTGTTTTTATTTTAGGTTTGTTTGATGGAACTTCCTATTAAGGGTGAGCAAGTATAGGGTGGGTAGGGTATGAAGTATTACTTGTACCCTACCCTATAAGGTATATGGTATTGAATTTTGTATTCCGAACTTACCTCCTGACTCCTTGTTCATCCTTATCTTGTAAAATCTTCAAGGTACAAGGTAGTTTTTTTTTTTTTGGCTCAAGGTACAAGGTAGTTTGTGGAACCTATAATTTAATTTTATTTTTTTTTACAAAATTTCTATATTTTTTTCATTTTTTTTCAAAACATTAAGTTTATAGTCTTTGACATGTTTTCATGTAATATGTAACATTATTTTATTTTCATGCATTCTAAATAAATAACACATGAAAAAAAATTTAAAAAGTAATTTATTAATATCACAAGTTCTATAATATATAGAATTTATTCATGTGTAAAAGTTGAAACCTATAATAAATACTTGTGAAACCTATCTAATATTAAACAAAATCATAAAACTTGCACAAAACTCCAAAATTAAAAACTTTGGAACTATTTCAATATATTAATTAGTGTTATAATGTAGTCAACATCTCTATATAATTTGGGAGTTTTAGTACGTACATACAACCATAGTTTTTTTAAAATAAAAATAACAAGTCATTCTAAAATAAAATAGTACAAATCTTCTATGATAAAACTTTTGAGATGTAGTATATAAATAATAATCTTAAATAAGTGGTTGCAAAATAAAATACGGAATATTGTTATTTACTATACATTAATATTATTATATAATATTTAACAGGTGGATACTAATACGATCCTAGAACTTGTACTTCCACAGTATATAGTATAAGTTCTAGGATGGGTACATAGTATAAAGACCTTATATCCATATCATATCATGTGAGAACAAGTTTCGAAAAATTGATACCCATACCCAACTCTATGACCTTTAATACCAACCTAAATCCCATCCACGAGCAAGATCTGGGTAGGTATTCGGTATGATTGAGTAACCCATTCATCTAACTTTCAAAATATACTAAATAAAAGATGTTAGCTAATGATAATCATAATATAATAAAATTTTATATCTTTTGTATTTTGTCCATTTTTTTTTATAATATGTGTAATCACTTTTAAGAATAAAAAAAAATTATCTTTTTTAAGCTTGTTAGTTGGCGTCATGGAATCACTTTTTGTGTCAATAAATGAAAAACGATATATTATCTTGTGCAGTATTATCTGATCATGGTGTCTCATTGGCGACTTTGTTTATCTTCTACCAAATATTACAAGCTTTATTTATAGGTGATTAAGATGACCCAACAGAAAGTTGTGGATAGAGATTTATGGACACATTTTAATTACAATAATCATGTAAGTATAATAATTAACGTTATCCCTATCGCTTTCGACTTTCGGGTTTTGAGTTTCTCGTAATCTAAAACTTAATCATTACCAGACGAAATAAGGATAAAAGGACAATTAATTAGTGGAGTCATACTTCACGCGTCCTCTAAAAAGTTGATGTAGTAGTTACTAAATCGCCACCGCACATAAAACCTTCCAACGATGATTACAATGAAGAGGAAGGCAGCAATAAGATAACCTATAATATTGTTGCTGATAATGCTTGGATATATATTATTTTTGTAAAGTCTGTCTAGGTTCGACTTTGTCTATTCTGATATATATATATATATATATATACACACACACGACATTGGCTTGAATGAGATGTTGAAGTGAGAAAGACTCAAATGATTGATAATTATGTAGATGATAATCATATATATATCTATATCATATTTTACCAATACTATTACGCTACAAAGAGATTAGTTAGGGTTTCTAATAAACCTCGTTTGTACAATGATTTTGTAATAGAACATATAACGAGAAGCAATTGTAATTAATACTCGTGGAGCTTCTATGGTTTCATCAATTGAACATCCAATCAACCATCTAACTGTAAAATAAATATAATAATTAAATATTAAATATTTAAATGATTTAATCACCGTTGGGTATGTTATGATCAATTATAGTCACGAAACCATAGAATTTTCGACGATACTAAGTAGTTGTATTATGTAACCGGATCTACTGTATGCAATAAATACAGTAAGTGCATATGCATCTATAAAAAGAAAATAAGGCAAGAAGAAAAAATATCCACTTTCCCAAACAATTGGCTGGTGCCTTAATGAGTCTGGCCGACTCGAACAAGCTTGTATCTTGTTACCTTGCACCTATACATAATAAATCGTTAGAATCATAAACCTTAATCCTCATAATTAGACAGACAGAGATACACGAAACAAGAGAAAGACAGTTTACCTTTGTGAGGTGTATCTATTCTAAGAGTTAACACGAAGTAATGAAAACAACTAAAATAACATTATGAAAAACCATATAAAATATAAAATATCTAGGTCCATAATGGAAGTAATTGAAATCTTGTTATTCTCGTGAACCAATTACTTTCCCTAAACAAATACATATAACTCATTGGTAGTCCAGTGATCAGTCTTTGGTGTGAAGTATATAAACTCTAGCACTAATCTTATATTTATTTGAGTTTGATTTGGTCGTAATAAAATATAAATTCTTGTTTCAAACTTCTCATTGCAGCAAATTCATTATTGATTTTTATTTTTAAGTTTTATTAAGAAGACTCCTAGTGAAGGTCCATTTATTGGCCAGCATTTGATTTGTTGCATCATTTTTTTTCCTTCTCTTTTAAAATTTATCCATACAACTAAAAAGATAATAACAACAAGTAAATAAGTAGCTAATTACCAATAACTTTTCATTATTTTTCTCATTAAATATGACAATTTAGCCCAAACTTTATCTTATTACTTAGAACATATATATTGGAGGTTCTTAACACAATTCTTTTGAAGTTCTTCACTATTATAGTAGTGTCCTTACAAAATTTGAAGCTCTTAGTGAATGATCCTAAATAGTTAGTTTGATTTTTAAATTTTTTAATACATGTATAAATTAATAAATAAAAAAATAAATATACAATTTTTTTCTATTAAATCACACCTAAGGATCCTAAAATGAAAGGTTTTAGATAAAGTAATAAGTCCCTAATGGTAGAGATCCCAAAAAAAATTGACGTGTGGGTACCATTTACCATTGTACATGCTCTTATTTAATTTTCAAATCAAGTGTCTTTCAATAAATAAGAAAGTAGTATAAACATCTTGATGAAGATGAGACAAGTTATTTCAATCCTTTATTTTTTGCCATCATTTCAATCCTTTATTGACTTTTTATCATGAAGTCTTCGAATCCTTTGGTAACCGCAATAGTTAGCCGTAAGAATCTTATGGGTGAACAAAAATTGTAACAGGATGATTATGGTAAGCGATTGTCCTATACCCACATTATTTTTACGTGTTTCCATCCTAGTGAAGTTCCTTGATGAAAGTACAACAGCAAAAGGCCGAGGATTTTGCTAAGAAAAAGAAATTTATGGATATTGAGATAGAGATAATCAAACCTAAATCCTCTTTCCATAAAAAATTAAGTTTTGATATGTAATAAATAGTATCCTAAAAATTAGAGTTAACCATGTAATTGACCTAGTTTCAAAAAGTAAATTTTGATTAAAGATGGAATATATTCATGATTAAGTCTAGTATAGTATGGGAAGGAGAACAATGCATCATCACACAAGAATAAGATAATACAAGTGTTTTGTTTTTATCATGTTAGGTGTGCTAAATATATCACAAGACTTTTATTTCACTTTATTTTAAAAAGTTTTTATATTGTTTATCATACATAAGTATTACAATTAGTAGCAATGAAATAATAGTAATAATGTGATGATGATGGAAGCATCACACTCATGGTGGTGACAATAATGGCAATAGTGGTGGCTGTGGTGACGGTGGTAGTAAAGTTGAGAGAGGTAAAAATGAGATAGTAGTGGTTGTGCTAGTTTAATGTCATTATTAAGAGATTTTATTTTATTCTATTTGTCATAATTCAATATTTTTACACCATCAAATAATCTTAGGTTTTGTCTAGTACTATAAGAAGAATTTTTTCTACTATCAGATTATTTGCAAAACAAACATAGAATGAAGAGACAGGTCTTGTCTAATACCATGTACTGTTGCACAACCAAATGCTACCTAAATGAAGAAACAAGTGGGTTCAAGGTTGGAGATAAAGAACAAAAACATAGAAACTTGATTGTAGAAATAGGACAAGGTTTTTAGGTAGGGTCTATCTAAGGTTCAAACTTAGTTGACTCATAGGAATTTCAAAGAACATGGAGATCAACTAATTAAGCCAATCACCGTCCTTGGGTTACACACTTTGACGTAGTGGAAGCCTAATAGGAAAAGAATAAAAATTGAAACTTGTTGAATCACATATGATTGCTAGATATCAATCTTATATTTGCTTGTTAATTCACAAGAATGCGAATCTTGGAAAGAAATGAATAGAGATACGCTTGAATATTATTATTAAAAATTCAAAAATTAAATATCCGGCCTTAAGGCATACAATTTATGTGAAAACATCAAAACTTCCCCCTCCCCTCCCCCCCCCCCCCCCCCCCCCCCAAAGAAAAAAAAGAAAAAGACTAGAAAGCCCTTTATGATAAACTAAATAAAATAACAAGAAAATGCCACTAATGATACTAAAATTTGAAAATCCTATTAAAAGATATTACATCTTGAAATCTTTCAAAAAAATAGTAAAAATACGATTTTGAAGACCTGAATAGCATAATTTAGTGAAAACTAATGTACATCATAAGTAAAGCTGTGAGTGTTGATCCTTGAACCATTTTCCCATGGGCCGGGCCTTAATAGTGCAAAAATTAAACTTCTTGAAATTATGAAACTACTACTAGTAATTTTTTCCCATTGTTGCAAAAGGGCATTTGCAATTTCTTCAATCACATTACACTCCCTCTCAAGTCAACCTTGAATACCTCTTTTAGGTTCCAATCCAACTCATTCCATGTATTCTTAGTGTTGTCTAAGCCCATAGACTTTGATTTCTTGAAATGAAATTCAATGAAGAATTTAATTTGCAAGATTCTTCTACAAAGCCTATTATGCTGCATGCAAAGTAAAATTCAACTAGACACTCATATCAAAGGTCAATCCCAATCTTGGTTGAACTATGACCTTAATCCACAATCCCTTAGAGAAAGGCCATAAATGGAAATTTTGATTTTCACATGTAGATAGTTTCACCTTCCCAATCAAGGATCCTCCACTTCTACCACCTCATCCAAGCTAGATCCAATGCCACATATATTGCTCTCTCTATGTAATTTCAAGGGTAATCCAAGTATTGGATCCAATAATAGCAATTGTCAAATTTCAAGTCGTCCATCTTGCTTATGATCTCATTTTATAAGAATAGTGAAAATCCATTATTGACCATAGTGCGTTATTTATTATTCAATCATACCCTCTTTATTTGATGACATCGCAAGAAAAAGATTCTTATTCAGATAAGAAAAGAAAAAGAAAGATTTAAATTCTTAAAATTTGCAACCATCTTTTTCATATTAAGTATTACAAGATATAATTATATATAAATATGACTGAATGGAAAATATATATATATATATATTGAGTTAGTAGTCTACATATAATATGAGGAGTTTAAAAATGGAGAGGATAATGACAGATTAAGTATCTGCACTTATAATTTTTGGTAATTTAGTATCTAATGTTTAAATTTTAGTAAATTAGTGCTTGTACTTTCAAAGTATATATAATTGAATGTCTTTGTTAAATAATATTTAAAAAATGTTTATTTTGGATGACAGGATAATGATAGACACTTAGCTGAAAATTGCCAAAATCTAAATATAAGTTACTAAGCTACCAAGAAATTGGTAAAGCCGTCAAATATTATTTAACAAAGATACTGAATCACACATAATTTGAAAGTACAAATACTAATTTACCAAAATCTAAAAATGGGATACTACATTATTAAAAATTGAAAGTGTAGACACTTAGTCCGTTTTTATCTCAAATATGAAGTGACATCCCTTTGTTTAATATAGCATACAAAGACTAAGTTTATGGTGTAAACTCCATTTGACTTTTTTATTTGTTGTTTCATTCTACGAGTGAGTTCTCAAAAGTTATATGCAAGCTTTTATAGTCACAACAAAGTTGTTTTCTACATTTATAAAGAGGGGATCTACAAATTACTCCCTTGAATTTTTATTAAGATATGGAGTCACACCTCAACTTTTAAAATGGGTTTTTTTGATCCCTTAAACTTAAAAAACCAATAGAGTTAACTACAATCAACATTTTTCATGAATATAGAGAGTAAATTCGTATATAGATAAAAGTTTAAGAGGTAAATCAATACATAGATAAAAGTTAAATGGGGTATTTTGAAAATTTTAAGTGTCCCTAATTATACTTATTTTTTAAATATTTAAAAAATTTAAAGGGACACAAAATTCAATTTTAAAGTTTGAGAAGTGAATTTGCATGTTGGAAAAAGTTGGAGCACAAGGAGTGTTGGAGGGGCAGTTGGTTGGGGGTCAAGAATAATTTGCAATTTCCACTGATTAAATTTATTAAGATGACAAGGTTTTAGATTGTAGGGCGGTTGCAAAATAACCATGTATGGATTGAAGGGGGGAAAAAACTAATGGAATTTGCAAATGCCATTGAAACTAAGTACATTCAAGGTCAAAGTGGTGTTCTTCAAGTTTTCTAATTGAGTTTGCTTAGCCTAGTCAGTATCCCGAGCAAATTTTATTTTGCCAATCTGCTTAGCTGTATACACCACATTAATGAGATAAACAAGAATAAAAAGCATAAATTATAATACCCTTGAATAGAAAATCTTCGAATATTTCAAATACCACACATATATGCCTCAATAATTATAAGCATTTTTAATTTTTCTTTAGAAAACATAACACTAAGTTAACCTTTTGCATTAATATATAATTATAATAATATTTGAACTTGAACTATTACCCCATCTGACCAATAACATATAAACTAAATAAAAGAAAAATATTAAAATTAGATGCTGAATTGCAAAAAAAAAAAAAAAAAACCGATATTACTAGTTATGTTTATAGAAAGATTGATTTGGTGTGATATTAAAGAAAACTTTTTTTTTTTCGATTCTAATAGTATTTAATGACGCAACTGCAGTTTTTTGAAAGTTCGGAAGTATTTTATTTTATTTTATTTTATTTTTTTTTATAATTTTCATAAATTTCAAAGTAATGGATTCGGGGCCTTTTAATTTTTTACAATTAATTTCTCTCCATTCACAGATTAAAATTTTAAAATATATAAATTCTTCAATCGTCTTATGATATCATTATGTTATCATTCTTTTCTTTTAAATATCAATGATTAATAATTGGAGAAAAATTTAGAGCTGAAATATTTGTCCGTGGTAAAAGTCAGCCACAAAATTACAAAAATAACTATGCTTGATTTGGTTGACCGAAATTGGACGAGTCCTTGTACGCAGGAGTTGGATTGGGGTCTTGACGGCCCGAACCAACAACCCTTGGGCCTTGGCCAGGGGGTTGGGGAGAGAGAGAGAGAGAGAGAGAGAGTGAGTGGAAAACACATCACGTGTAGGGCCACACGACAAGCTCTTCAATTACGGCGCCATTAGTTGCTGCAGTAACATTCTGACTTTAAGCTTGCCCAACAACGACCCAAGCGCAAAAAGCGCGTGTAATGAACATATCCAACGAGAGTCGCGCGTGTCAATGAACATATTTCACTTGGCGAGTGATAGTGCCGTCGGTACTGTGATTTTTCGTGGATCACACAAAGATACCGAATATGTAGACCAGACCGGACCCAAATTTGTTGGTTAAGTTAGTTGGCGACGTAGACGGTATTCTTTATTATCATTCTACGCCTTGTTGCAGATTAGCTTAAACATTCAAAAGAAAAAATAAAATAAAATAAAATCACAAATCAAAACCGAATATATATATATATATGTGTGTGTGTGTGTGTGTGTTTTCTTTTTTTTTTTTTCATTTTAATTCGTATGGGGTTTGTGTTTTTAAATTAAATATTTATTAATGTTAACCCAAATATAAAGGTGAATTAAATATTAAAATGATAGTTAAATATGTTATCATGTGACTTTTTTTTTTTTCCCTTCTATGAAATAAATAATATTTATTCCCCTTCACAAGATGACTAATAGCAGTTTATCAACATTAAAATGTATAATATGGCTATAAGTATATTTCTGTAGGTGGAGTCCTCTTGACTTATAATTTTGATTATTTATATAATACATAAGGTTCACACGATTAACCATGAACCTTAAGATTTAAGTTATTTTGAATTATCTATTTTAAAGATGCTTTGTACTTAGCTGTATCAGTTTTTATTTATTTTTATTTTGCTAAAAATAATTCGTTATTTTCAAATGAAAGGCTGCTAAATCTATTATTGTATATTTTTAATCAACATGCCTAGAATAAAATTATGCACAATCATTGAGACGTGTCTAAATATGCTAATTACATATAGGGTCTGACTAAGAGGAATTAAATTATAACCAATAAAATGAGAAAAATAATGGCAGCAGCAGTGTACTTTCCCCACAAGTTTTCAATGCCTAAGGTGGTTTTAAGTCTATCTCCCTTCCTCCAGGAGACATCATATATTGAATTTATATTTGTTGTACCCATAATAATGTTTCAGCCCTATTTCTATTCAAAAAACTAAGACTAAGTATATAACATAAATTGGACTCCTTTTTTTTTTTTTATAAATATTACTTTTTAGGTATTTAGTTTAATTTGAAATATCCTAATTTTCATGCTTAATTAAATTGTATTTATATATATATATATATATTGATTGATTAATATATGAAATTATGGTAAATATATATTCAATAAAATTGAATGTATTAGTATAGTTTAGCATTGGTCTTATGTTGTTTGTTTTATATAGAAGAAGCCCATGATTTTTTTTTTTTTTAAAGCAAACCAAACCCAAGCCTAGACAGATTTTGAAACAAGCCAAATTTTTTTGCTAAAAATGAGCCCAAGCCCATTATCTTAAAGCGTTTTCCCATTTCTATCATAATACACAAAAAGTTAAAAACAGATTTTAAGATAATTACAAAGAAATTTTTTTTACAAATATCATCTCTAAAACGGACCTTAAAACTGACATTTTTGAAGAATTGAACAAATCCATTTTCCTTATCAATTTTTCTACAAACAATCACCTAAACCTCTCATCAAGACTCCATCTTCAAGTTAGAGCTATATAAGGTAAAGTTTTGTATGTTTATAGGATTATTTACTTATTTGTTTCCTTCATAAGGATGAATTTATGTTTTAAATGATTATCTAGTGAGTTGAATGTCACATTAATGAATTATCTTGATTTACAGAACTAAGTAGATCCTTGAAATTGTGACATATGACTTCTTGTGAGTAGTCGAAGTTGTTTTGATAGATAAGTAGATTGGTATAGTTGTGTGATGTCTCAAAGTTGAAGTAGATGTAGTTTGATGAAGGAGACGTGGGGTTAATGTGTGTATGAGGGTAATAAGTGCATGTGTTGAGTATACATAAGTTGATGGAAGTAAAAATTTGATGTTTAAGTATCAAAGTTTATGTGCCCTATTTTTCGAAAGTAAATGCAAGTGGAACATGAGGTGATGTTTTAGTTGTGTATCACCCTAAGTTATAAAAATAATGTTACATGAAGAGAAACACAAGGGGAACACAGCCACATCAATTCCACCGTACTTTTCATTGTGTGTTGAATGAAGTAGAAAATTGTGACAGCATGGGTGGAACACAACCTCATATCCCTCAGCGTGCTTCTATCTGATTTCTTAAGGAATTTGTATTTTAAAGAATACCCACCACGTTTCTTACTGACTTTCAAAGAGATTTATGTACAAATGAAACACGAGAAGATGCACGTCAACTTGTTTTAGGCATGTTTCTTATATAAAGAAACACGGGGATAAAACATAGCCATGTACCTACGTGTTCCTTATAAAAAAAAGATTTTAATTTTCAAAATTTAAAATAAAGAAATGTATTATATAGATATGTGTATAAATGTTAAGTTATGATTAATATGAGTTTCTATGTAAGTTAATATGTGGTGAAAGACTTAGTATTTATTATAATTGAAGTAAATGTTATATGAATTAAATTTCTTTGTCCTACAGATTCCTCTACCCAATTGAAATTGTCTATTAATCATTTTCCTAATACAATAGCTGGTACAAGTACGCAGTAACTTGATTGTTGAATGTTAAGGTAGGCATTTTATATAATTGACTATAAACAAAGATGGCCTAAAAGTATTTGAATTGGTTATGCATGCGCCATTCAATCTAGTCCAAGGAGCGGCAACTTTGTTCATGATGTCAACATGATAGTTAGGCCCCTAGGCAATCCCTTGTCATGATGCAATGATGCTTTATAAGTGGCTTAATGTGTAGTCGATAGGGGTAATGGTATCGGTATAAGGTTTACTTATTCTTAAAAGGAAATAATATGATTTGGTTTATGTTTATGGGATCAATTGAACTAAGTAATATTATGGATTAAGTTAAGTAAATAAGAGAAATGGCTGTGAACCCTAGATAACACTACTGTTCCTTTTTAATTAGATATAGGAGATATAGGTATTCAGATTGTTTATATCAATCCCTTAAGCAACTGCTGTTACTCATAATCCTTAGATCCCGAAGGATTGTTCTCAAAGTTTGAATACTTTAATGTTAATTTGTTGTACTTAATTATAGATGAAGAACTTAATGATATTTACATTGCATTGGATTAAGAGTGCTTGCCACTTTATATTTGTTTGTGTGACTATGTACTAAGCCTTTGGCTCACATTGTTTCTTTTTAGGTGCTATTGACGATGAATATTATCATGATTTGGGATATAGGACAAATTAGGAAGCGTTCATGGATGAATGAGATGATTATAGACCCCATCTACAAGCAAAGATGATTTGAAAAAGATTTTCCAAAGACTTTTGAAGTTAGATGTAATTTTTGTTAAAGGCTTATTGGTTAAGCTTTTGGTTTGTAAAATGAGACTTAAAATTTTTCTCTTATGTAATTGAAAAGAATCAAGCTTTGCAATTTTTAAAGTACCTATTTGTTGGTACTAATGTTATGTATATAAATCTAATGATGATCTATTCATGTTGAGTAGTTCTTGCAAAAGTTTTGTAAAGTTAAGATAGGTTAAACAAACAGTCGACATGAACGTTTTCTCTATAGATAGTCTTACGTGTAATACTTAAGTATTATATGTGGATGGGGACTAGGCATACCTAATCATAGGATTTGGTACATTGAGTCCTTACAAAGTGGTATCAAAGTAGATGTTTATGTGATTGTTTGTTTAAACGTGATAGATTAAGAGTTGACCTAACCTTAGATGCGATGAGTTTAGTATGGAAAAGTTTAGGTTTTGTTTGAATGATGTGTTTTGTTTTCTTGTTTGCCTTATTATTAATTGAAATGAATATAATCAGAAATTGCATGGTTTAATACATGTCATGCATATATTGTGTGTTTGTATCAAAGATGGATAAGTCACACAAACAGACCGGACAGTAACCAGAACAAGAAAATATGCCACCTCCACCTCCCCAATCAACTGCTTCGGCATCTACTTTGTTGTCTACTACAGCTTTTGTTACTACTCCTTCTCTTACTTTAGCATGTACGAGTCAGATTCTACAATTGCCATAGATGCCACCATTTCCTCAGATGCCTCAAGTGCCATAGGAGATATAAATACTATGCGTACTATGTTGCAAGATATGTGCGCAATGATGCAACAATATCAACATGTGATGTATTAGTAGCAACAACAATTTATGCAACAATATGCTCCATAAACTATTCGGAAGGCGGAAATGTGCAAGTAGGTGAGCGCAATGACGAAGTGAAGCTACATGATTTTGTTAAACTAGTGTCTGACTTCAATGGGAGTGTTTCGAATCCAACAACTGCTGAAAGTTGGATAAAAGAATTGGAAAAGGCCTTTGCAGTATGTGAGGTACCTGAAGATAGAAAAGTCAATCTAGCAGTATATATGCTTAAAAGAGATGGTTATAATTGGTGGTGACCGATGAGTGAGAATTTGACAAGACCAATCACTTGGATCAGATTTAAGGAAGCTTTCTTCTTACAATATTTTCTAGCTATAGTTAGAGAATAGATGATATTAGATTGGTTGAGTTTACGATAAGGAAGCAAGGATATTAATGAGTATCATGCAGAGTTTGTATTTTACTAAGATTTGCTGATGAAGGATATCAAGATGAGCATATGAAAGTCCAAAGTTCCAAAATGGTCTCAATATGGAAATCAAATGTGAGGTTAAGATGTTTCAACTTCTAAGTTTAGTAAATGTTGTGGCTAAAGCAAAATTAGTTGAGCAAATTCTGAATGAAAACAAGACAAAAAGGGACAGATGAGCTGCATTTCTTGGCAAGAGACTAGCACCATCTACTCTTTATAGGAGATATGATAATTCAAGTAAAGGGAAAAGCCATTTTTAGGAAAGAAAATAAGTCTAAGAACATTGGCTAAAATTTCTACTCCCCTCACTGCTCCTGAAACAAGATACATTAGATGTTTTGGCCCTCATGAGTTGACTCAATGCAAATGGAATCTAAGAGCATATTTTGCATGTGGTAAGGAAGGGAACAGGGCTTCAAAATGCAAGAATATAGTCTTGCAACCTATCTCTTGTGCCTATTGCAAACAAAGAGGTCATCAAGTGGCGAATTGCAAAGATAAACCTAAAAATGATGGCCTTAATTCTGAGAAAGGAATGACAACAGCGAGAATATTAGCACTATAGCAATGTAAAGAAGCTCCATTAGTTGATACTTAGCAGGTACTTTATTAATTGAGAAACTTCATGCTTATGCACCAATAGGTACAGGTGCAACGCATGCATGCATAGCTGAGAAATTCATGAATGAATGTAGTATGGGTTTTGAAATGTTATATGATAAAATAATGTATATTAATACCCCTCTTGGCGTGAAATATATGGAAACCTATATTTGTAGAAATGTTGATGTGATGATTGCTAATTTGAATATGCCAATTGACTTGCTAGTTTTATCTATGAGTAATTTTGATGTGAACTTAGGTATGAATTAGTTGAATTTATATAAAGTCACTATAGATTGTAATAAAGCAGAATTAAGCTTTGATTTGTGTCACGCCCCGAGGGGTACCCTAAACGTGGCAGTCCGCCGTACATAATACTAAAGCCTAGGAATGACTACCTTAGTCATGCAAAGGCTTCCATATTATGTACAAGGCATACATCACAACCAAGGGGACGCATCGGAGTAGCGCAATTTACATTGATAATAAATAAGTAACAAGGCAAAGAGAATACTTAATATAAAACATAAGCATATCACATTTCAATTCTTAAGGCATATTCTTCTATTATCTTCAAATAAATATACGTCCCTAATCATATAGGTTAGCACATATAAAGAACCTTACAAAATTTCTTCATCGTATGATTCCATATCCTTAATCATCCGTCCATGACTTCCTTAATGTCATGATCCTCAAATTTAATCCACGAATATACCTGTTTCAACAAAATCTATAGGGGTATAAGCTACAACTAGCTTAGTGAGATATTCCTTTTCATTCGCACCATATTTTCAAACAAGTTTATTTATTTAATCACACATATGCTATGCATACAATGCAACAATCACATGATTACGCGAATATATATAGTCATCCGGAAACCATATATAGAACGGATTTACCCCTCCGTATCAAAGGTTAGGGAATCGGGGTTGAAGGTCCTCGACCTTCTACTGCTAGTCCCCAGGTCCTCACCCACAGCGTTCGGTTGGCTCGGCTCCGAACCTAGAGTCGCTTTCCCCGAGCGATTTGGATTCTCCAGGAAGGAACATGGCCCGTGGCACCGCACGATCACAGCCAATCCAACTCTACGCGTAGGAGTAGCAGCCTTCCGAAATAGATGTGACTCGATGGATGCTATGCGTGAACGTTTTATTGTTCTTAGGTCAAACCTTATTAAGGTTTATTAGGGGCGATCAATCAATTTAGCAACAATAAACAATCATACAAGTAAGTAAACAAAATTATTTAAACAAGCAGATCGAAGTTGCGATATTCTTATTCTCAATTCACGCATAAAATAGAATCATATATATACGCATAATCCCGAAATCCCCAAATATATCGTTTTTATCTTTTCTTAGTATACTAATGCTACTACATTACAAGCACAAGCAAGGTAACGAAATTAGAAGGAATAACTCACTCGTCCATTTCGCTATCTTCTTAGTCGTAGTAATCCTCGGGTAGGGTATTCTCGTATCCTTCGTCACCTAGACAAAAGAAATACCCGGGATAAGTCTTCATGAATTTCTATTCTTGGAGATTCTAAACTTTACTTAAAATCGCGGTAAAATCGTATAAGAAGAAATTCCAACTTAAAATGGCCATAACTTGCTCATTTTAACTCGGAATTTCGCATATGATATACCGTTTTCTACCTATTCGAAAAGTTCTATCCATTTCTAAACTTATCTTGGTCATAAAAGGTCATTTGGGTTCGAAAATTCAGGTACAGATTTAAAACGAATTTTCTAAACTTTTGCAAAAATCCATTTTCTAACTCAACTTCATTTTAAAGAAAATCCTTTTGTAATAATATAAATCTATATATTTGATAAACACTTTTGAATATATAGGTATGCTCACTTTATATGCAAAAATCCTAATGGTAGTGTCTCAACAATTTATTTCATAAAACTTTAACTTTGAAATTTTTTTTTCAAGTATTTAAAGAAACTTATATTTTTACTAGGTTGTTATAAATGAGTATATTCTCATTTATTTTCTTCATTTCCTTTTCCAAATTAAGTAAATTTTCCTTTTAACCTTAGTTTTTCATAATTTCGCTTCTAGTGATAAAAGATCTATTTTTATCAAAAGTATATTAAGTTGTTATTTTGTATTTAGGATGGTTTTAGAAAATGAACTTTGTCTTCTTATATTCATTTCTAAAATATAAGCTTTTGCTTTCCAAAACTTGTTTTTCATTTCTTTTGAAAAGAATCATTTTTATAAAATCCATTATTATAATCTTACTCATTTATATTCCTTTGAAAATTAGTTCCTTCTTTTAGAAATTTGAAAATCATTATTTTTCCTAAGTGGGTTCATAACTTGATGAGTTGATTTTTGTCTTAACTTTGAAAACTAGTTTGTTTCTTAGTTTAGAAAAGAATTTAAGTCTTTAACTTTCGATATTAACGATTTATTTTTCTAAAAACTTATATTACCATAAAATACAAGGAAAATATTTATTTATGTTTTCTTGGTAAAACTATCTTTGTTATTTAAGAAAACTTGAGAAAACTTGTATTATTCTATTTCTAGGTTGTTGATAATAACATCATGTTTTTGTGGTAAATCATATAATTAGAAACTTAGCTTTGAGTTCTTTAGTAAAACAAGATTCTATTTTTAGACTAGTTGAGACATTAACATTATGCAAATGCAAGTATCATGAGCATATAAAATAATAAGAACATAAGAAAATACTAAAAATAATTAATGAGCAAGAAAATAAAATATCAAGTATTGGGAACCTTAGCTTCATCAAGGTATCCCGGTCAAGTATTGGAGCCTTAGCTTTTCAAGGCGTCCCGGGACTAAGAATGGACTAGTCCCGAAAGATTTAAAGAGAATAAATAAAAGTTTGTTTTGACTTGATATGGACAAGTCTAAGACTAGAAAGACTAGTCTTAATAATTGCATAAAATAAATTGCATAACTTGAAAGTAAATAAATAACAAATGAGCTTATATGCTCTAAATAAATATAATATACATATGTATATTTATATATAAGCAAGATCAAAATATAAACAAGTAATAAATGACAAAGTATATATATATATATATATATATATATATGAAAGTAGTTCCATGAACAAAAACCAAACATGATCTTAATGTGGTTTCTTTAGTTTTTCAACCTAAGAAACACATCAAAACCATATAAGGTTACTTGACAAAAAGAATAGAATATGAGTTCTTCATTACCTAAATGGGTAAGAAGAAAAGAAGGATTGCTTGAAGGCTTTTGGTAGTGGTAAGTAGTGATGCTTTGAAAAGAAACTTTCTTTAGTAATGGAAGAAGAGTATTTTCTCTTTACAAGAAGAGAGTTCTTGTAAGATTATAGAGAGGAGTTTTTGGAGAGGATTTTGGCATAATTTCTTTGCTTTGGAATGGTGTGAAGAAATGAGAAGGGGAGAGGTTGTATTTATAGAATTTTGGGAGGAATTAAGAGGTAATTAAATAAAGAAAATAAATTAAAATAGAGAAAGAGGGAGGGTCAAATTGGCGCCAGTTTTGGTCTTCTAAAGGGGGAAAATTTGTTTTATTTTTATTTGTTGTGTAATAAAAAAGTAATGTGTAAAGTTTGATGTGATTAAAGTTGTGTTGGAAATGATAAAAGTAAGAAAATAGATATATAGGTGTAAGAAAAAGTAGAGATAGGTGAATAGTAATGAATAGTAGAAAAGTATATGAATAGTAGACTAGACAATTAAAGTACCAGTAGTAATAAAAATACGCGTAATAATGCGATATCTGTAATTTTTAGCTACCGAAAAATTCTAAAACTGATATTTTTGGAATCCTTGTATTTTTACGAGTCTATTGGTATAAACGGAATATTTTTAATATTCCGAGCTCCGGGACACGCTTTTCGAGAACCGATCCCGTTTGAGTCCGAAGATCACTCGAAATTCGCGAATCTGATATTTTTATGTTACCTTACGTTATTACGAACTATTCTAGGCTATTTACTTAATTTCGTTTTCTAGGGTTTGAAAACGCGGGATTGCCGGATCTTAAATGCTAGGGTTCGTTATAGGCTTGTTGACTTTTAGGGTTCCGTTTTGATTTCCGATTTTGTCGAGATATTCGTAATATCGTATAATTTTCGAGTTTTGATTATTTTAAAATTTTAGCTCGAAATTTATGTTTTATTTTATATTTATTTTATTTGTGATTATTTAATAGTTTTTAGTTCTCGGAATCGTTTAACCAAGTCTAGGATTATGAGTTGACTCAGTTTGACTTTTGGTGAGAATTTGAAATTTGTGATTTCTGAAATTTATCGAAAGTTTTAAGATTTTGTTGTTGATCGTTATTTGGATATATTGTCTTGATTTGCGTGTTAGGAAACGGTTAGACGATTTAATTGATGTACGAACGTTGATTAAATCGATAGTTGGACTTTATATTTTGTTTCAAGGGTTCTCGTTTTCTCAAGATTGAGAAAACTCGTTTTTGATCTTTATTTGGAATTAAGTTTTAACTTGGTTCGATTTTTAGGGTTTTGTTTCTAACGCTTGTCTTGATTTAGAATTTTGGTTTTAACTTGAGTCGATTTTTGGGATTTAAATTCTAAACTTTTAGAATTATTTCTATGAATTATGAAAATTTTTTAGGGGTTTACAATTTGGAAAATGGAAAATTCACCTATGTTTTGGAGAGACAAAGACCTAAAAGTTTGTATATAATGGAATTGTGGGAAAAGAATGAGGGAATAACAGTGAATGTTGATATGGTACCGATAGTAAAAGATTTTGTGGATGTATTTCCTAAAGAATTGTTAGGTTTACAGCCAGATCGGGAAATTGAGTTTATGATTGATGTGATTTCGGGGACATGTCCTACATCAAGGCCTCCATACAGAATGGCTCCGACAAAATTAAAGGGAATTAAAAAATCAACTAGAAGTATTATAGAATCTTAGTTTTATTCAGCCTAGCATTTCACCATGGGGTGCTTCAATGCTATTTGTGAAAAAGAAATATGGAAGTTTAAGAATGTGTATAGATTACAGGGAATTGAACCAGGTAACTATCAAGAATAAATGCCCTTTACCAAGAATTAACGAGTTGTTTGATTAGTTAAGAGATGCAGCTGTGTTTTCCAAGACTAATTTAAGGTCTCGGTATCATTAGCTCATAATTAAATAACTAGATATTCCTAGGATTGCTTTTTGTACTAGATATGGGCATTTTAAGTTCCTAGTCATGCCATTTGGTTTAATAAATACCCTGCTGCTTTCATGGACTTGATGAATCGGGTGTTTAATGAATTAGATCAATTTGTAATTGTATTTATAGACGACATATTGGTGTATTTAGGAAGTTTGGAAGAACATAAAAAGCATTTGAGACTTGTTCTACAAAGATCGAGAGAAAGAAACTTTATGCCAGGTTTAGTAAATGTAAATTTTGGTTAGAATAAGTTTCATTTTTAGGCCATATTGTTACAAAGAATGGAATATTAGTTGATCCAGAGAAAATCATAGCTGTAAAGGAATGGCCAAGACCCACAAATGTCATAGAGGTACAAAGTTTTTTAAGTTTAGCTGGTTACTATAGAAGATTTTTCCAAAGATTCTAAAAGATCCTCTCTCCGATGATAAGATTAACTCAAAAACATATGAGATTTGACTAGGATGATAAATGTGAAAGGAGTTTTTAGGAATTAAAGGAATGATTGGTATCAATGCCTATATTAGCACTACTAGTTAGTGGAAAGGAATTTGTAATCTACAGTGACACTTTAATATATGGGTTAGGATCTGTTCTAATGCAGGATGGTAGAGTGATTGCATATGCATCAAGACAATTGAAGCCCCATGAAAAGAATTATCCAGTTTATGATTTGGAACTTGCAGAAGTAGTTTTGGCTTTAAAGTTATGGAGACATTATTTGTTCAGGGAAAAATGCAAGATATACATCGATCATAAAAGCCTGAAGTACTTCTTCAATCAAAAGGAATTGAATATGTGACAACAAAGATGGCTTGACTTGATTAAGATTATAATGTGAAAATTTTATATCATCCAGACAAAGCGAATGTCGTTGCAGACGCTTTAAGCAATAAAAAAAAAGGTAAATATGGCAACTATAATCATTAGTCCAAAGGAAATTTTAGAAGAACTCCAAAGAATAGATGTTGAAGTAACTTCAAGAGAGTGGAAGTTATACTTGTAAGTTTAACTCTACATCCTTCTATTCTTGAGCAAATGAAGTAAGGTTAGAAAGAAGATTCAGAGGAGGAAAAATTAGCCATGTTATAAGAAATGGAAAAAGAAAGGAGTTGAGAATTGATGACCATGATCATATCAGATATGGAAATTGAATATGGGTACCTAAGATAAATGAACTAAGAAAAGAGGTAATGAAAGAAGCCCATATGTTAGCCTACACAATACATCCAGGTAATACAAAAGATTTTGATTAAGCATTATTAGTAGGAAGGCATGAAATGAAATATAATGGATTATTGGATTTTGTATATAAATGCTTAACTTGCCAACAAATAAAGATTGAACATCATAGACCCAGTGATGAGCTATAACTGTTGTCAATTCCAAAATGGAAGTGAGAGGATATCACGATGAACTTTGTGACTACTTTGGCTAAAAATGAAGTGGTATGGGTAGTTGTGGATAGATTAACCAAGTCAATTCATTTCATTTCATTAAGACTTGATTATTCATTAGAAAAGATGGCAATGATCTACATTTGAGAGATAGTAAGACTCCATTGAATGCCGATGTCCATTACATCAGACAGGGATACAAGATTTGTAGTCGTTTTTGGAAAAGTTTGTATGAAGCACTTGGTACTAAACTTCAGTTCAGCATCGCTTTTCATCCTCAAACTGATGGGCAATCAGAAAGAACCATTCAAGTTCTAGAGGATATATTAAGAGCTTACACTTTAGACTTTGGAAATCGTTGGGACGATCATTTACCGCTGGTTGAATTTGCTTATAATAATAGATATCAAGCAACGATACAAATGGCTCCCTATGAAGCTCTATATGGGAGAAAGTGTAGATCTCATGTACAATGGGACGAAATAGGTGAGCAAGTTATGCTTGGTTTAGATTTAGTGCAACAGGCAATATAATAAGATCCAAGTCATCAAACAAAGAATGAAGGCGGCACAAGACAGGTATAAAAGCTACGTAGATATGAGACGAAGGCCATTAGAGTTTGAGATTGGTGATCATGTATTTCTTAAGATATCTCCAACTAAAGGCTTAATCAAATTCGGAGTTAAAGGAAAATTGAATATAAGATACATTAGTCCGTATGAAATTTTGGAAAAGATTGGACCATTAGCATATAGGTTGTCACTGCTTCAAAGTATAGCATGTATAAACAATGTATTTCATGTATCACAATTGAAGAAATGTATATCATATCCAAATGTTGTCATCAATACATATTAACCAGAGATCCAACCAAACTTGATTACAGTGGAAAAACCTATCAAGATTTTAAATCAAATGGATAAAATTTTGAGATGGAAGACAATTTCTTTTGTTAAAGTTCAATGGAGTGGTCAATCTAAAAGGGAAACCACATGGGAAATACAAAGTGTTATGAGATAGAAGTATTCTAAATTGTCTGATCAGTAATATAAGCTAAGTTTTGGGAATGAAACTTCTTTAAGGGGGGAAGAATGAAATATCCTAACTTCCATGCTTAATTAAATTTATTTTTGTATATATATATATATATATTGATTGATTGATTGATATATGAAATTGTGATAAATATTTAGTTAATAAAATTAGATGTATTAGTATAGTTTAGCATTAGTCTTGTGTTGTTTGTTTTATAGAACAAGCCCATGAATTTTTTTTAAGCAAATCAAACCCAAGCCCAAATGGATTTTGAAACAAGCCAAATTTTTTTGCTAAAAATAAGCCTAAGCTCATGAGCTAAAAGCCTTTTTTCCATTTCTATCAAAAAACAAAAGAAATTCAAAAATAGATTTTAAGATAATTACAAAGCAAAATTTTTAAAAATTTTAAAAATATCATCTCCAAAACAAACCTTAAAATCGACATTTTTGAAGAATAGAACAAATCTATTTTCTTTATCAATTTTTTTACAAAAAACTTACCTAATCCTCTCATCAAGACTTCATCTTCAAGTTAAACCTATACAAGATAAAGTTTTGCATGTTTATAGGATTATTAACTTATTTGTTTCCTTCATAAGGATGAATTTCTATTTTAAATGATTATATAGTGAGTTGAATGTCATATTGATGAATGATGTTGAGTTATAGAACTAAGTAGATCCTTCAAGCTATAACATATGAGTTTTGTGAATGGTTGAAGTTGTTTTGATAGATAAGTAGATCGGTGTAGTTGTGTGATATCTCAAAGTTGAAGTAGATGTGGAGTACATGCATGTATGAGGCTAATAAGTGCATGTGTCGAGTGTATGTAAGTTGATGGAAGTAAAAATTTGAGATTAAGTATCAAAGTTTATGTGCCTTGTTTTTCAAAAGTAAACACGAGTGGAACATGGGGTGACGTTTTAGTTGTGTATCACAATGAGTTTTAAAAATAATGCTACTCAAAGAGAAACATGAAGGGAACACAGTCATTCTAATTCTACTATGCTTCTCATTGTGTGTTGAATGAAGTAGGAAATTGTGACAGCACGGGTGAAACACGACCACATGCACCCCACTGTGCTTCTCTCTAATTTCTTAAGGAATTTGTATTTTAAGGAAATAAGACTAGAACATGGTGTAACATATCCCACCGTATTTTTTAATGACTTTCAAAGAGATTTGTGTACAAATGAAACATGGCAAGATATGCGTAGATTTGGTTTAGGTGTGTTTCTTATATGAAGAAACATGGGGACAAAACACGGCCATGTACTTGATGTGTTCCTTTAAAAAAAAAATTAATTTTCAAAATTTAAAATAAAGAAATGTGTTATATAGATATGTGTATAAATGTTAAGTTATGATTTAATACAAGTTTCTATTTAAGTTTATATTTGATGAAAGACTTATTATTTATTATAATTGAGGCAAAATGTTATATGAATTAAATTTCTTTATCTTATATATTCCTTTACCTAGTTGACATTGTTTGTTGATCATTAGCTTGATATAATGGCTGGTACAAGTACACAATAACTCGATTATTGAATGCTAGGGTAGGCATTTTGTATAATTGACTATAAACAAAGATGGCCTAAAAGTGTTTGAATTGGTTGTACGTGTTCCCTTTAATCTAGTCGAGAAATGGTAGCATGTTAATGATGTTAACATAGTAGTTAGTCACTTAGGCTACCTCTTGTCATGATGCAATGATACTTTATAAGTGACTTAGTGGATAGTCGATAGGAGTAATAGTGTTTGTTTAACGTTTACTTACTCTTAAAAGTAAATAATATGATTTAGTTTATATTTATGGGACTGGTTAAACTAAGTGATATTATGGATTAAGTTAAGTAACAATGAGAAGCGGCTGTGAACCCTATAGGACACTACTATTCTATTTCAGTGAGATATAGAAGATATAGGTATTCGAGCTGCCTATATTAACCCCTTGAACAGGATTGTTTTTGGAGTTTGAATACTCCAATGTTGATTTGTTGCACTTAATTGTAGATGAATAACTCAATAATTGTTGCATTGCATTAGACTAAGAGTGCTTGCAACTTTGTATTTTTTTGTGTTACTATATACTGGGCCTTTGGCTCACATTGTTTCTTTGCAGGTGCTATTGATGATGAATATTATGATGATTTGTGATATGAGATAGATTAGGAAGCATTCTTGGATGAATGGGACGATTAGCGACCCCATCTACAAGCAAAGATGTTTTGAAAAAGATTTTCTAAGGACTTTTGAAGATGGATGTAATTTTTGTTAAATGTTTATTAGTTAAGCCTTTGGTTTGTAAAATGAGACTTAAATTTTTTCTCTTATGTAATTGACAAGAGTCAAGCTTTGTAATCTTTGAATTACTTGTTTGTTGGTACTAATGTCATCTATATAAATGTAATGATGATCTACTCATGTTGAGTAGTTTTTGCCAAAGTTTTGAAAAGTTAAGACATGTTAAATAAATAGTCAACATGAACGTTTTCTTTATAGACAATCTTATGTGTATTACTTAAGTATTATACGTGGCTTGGGACTAGGCGTACCTAATCATAGGACTTGGTATGTCGAGTCCTTACATAATTAGTGAGGGCATTACTGAGACAACATACTCTTATATATATATATATATGTATTATATATGGTTGTTATTATTTTTGCACTTTTTTTTATCATAAAGATATAGTTTGTAAAACAAAAATTAAACTTAAACAAAATATTTAACTTTATAGTCAAATGTCTAAGGATTTTATAATCAATCATACAAGGTAAGAGCACGGCTATGTAATCGGGTGGGTAATGTAGGCCAATTTGTTTAATTCTTAAAGGGTAAAAAAAAAAAAATGAAGTTAGACTAAAAGTTTCAGCTTGCACTACATAATCTATGAGTTAAAAGCATAGTCAAACTGGCCTGTAGATCCGTATCAAAATATGTATACATATATATATATATATATATTATTTAAATTTGAGTTGATTTGTTATTAAATCATGATTGATGATAAGGTAAGAGTTACCTTTCTAAATTTATTGATTCTGAAAAATCTAATATAACCATGACATAAAGAATAGATCCTCCAATCTTTTAAGTTCTCTCATTGAGTATTTTGAGCATAACAAAGGGATTAAATGATTACTAATAAGTATATCATGTATATTAAAAAGGTTAATTGAATAAAAATTTTTTTGATTAAATTCAGAAAAAGTTTTGAAGAAAATTTGTATGCTGATAAGATGATTTAGAGAAGAAGTACAAGTTCATTTTTCCATAAGTTAGAGTACTCATCAAATAACTTAGAAGGTTGTATGAAAATATATTTGAAGATAGAGATTAATAATGTTCTTAAATAAACTTGTAGCCCAAAATTTTTTGAGATTATATTTAAATTGGATAATCCATATGTGTAAAGTAGTACTCACATAGCTGACGGCTGTTTTTACCAAATGTTCAGGCCCTATTTTGATTTTTGTTTCCTGGTGGGATTAAAGGTGTAGTGAGGGTAGGAGGATTTTGGATGCAGGATGATCCCTCTTGTTATTTCTTGTTCTATATTTTCCTTTGTTGAATGAATAACAAAAAAAAAAAAAAAAAAGGAATGCTAGTGAATCAAACACCTACCGTGTATGAGAAATTTTAAAAACATTAGTATACATTGAAAAACTAACATTCATATTTAAGAAAAAAATCTAATAAAAAGGGAAAAAGGAAAAAGAAACAACACATGGCAATGGCTTTAGTATTATTACATAGATGGTGTTTTTTTGAAAGTGTATAGCTTTCATACATGTGGATATCTTTTTCAATTGAAGCTTTTTTTTTTTTTTCTTTTCATTTCCATTTTTCTATAATTACTATCACTAGTCAAAATTATCATATAATGGGTGGAAATAAGAGGCGAGTGTTGCCTCTTACTCGTAAATAGTGCCCCTTTATGGAAAAAAAATGCGAGATTTGCTGCTGACTAGGATAAAGAGATGATATTCCCTTCTTACCCCCTACCTAATCTCTCATGTCTCCCTTCTCTCCTTGTTCTGGAATTGTTTTGGTTTGGTGCTTTCATTATTATTAAAATAATATTAATTAATTTATATATGCTTATATAAATTACTATGTAGATTATTGTATATATAGATATAAATATGTGTATAATTACATTTAGTAGCTTAATAATATTTTATTTAAATGTTAGTATAGAGATATTGGTATTTAATATATGATCAATATGTTTAAATATATACCTTGTTATTGACATTTATATATTTGTATATAACTCATGGCAATCATTTGGATAAACAAAAATTATGAATAGAAAAATAGAGGAAAATATATAATACAATAGGGTGTTGTCATTCATTGAATGTTAATGTAAGATGTTGGCAAGAGATTGGCACATAACGCACAATATGACAACTGCGCAATATGGAATTCAAGTTAGGGGGTTCTTACAAGTTTTATTGAACCACAAAAGGAAAAATGGATTAATAAGATGTCAGTATAGAGACCGTCTCAACATGTCATATTAGTCTATTCACATTATCAAGTATCAAGTTGATTTACTATGGTAAGGAGTGCAATAATGGAACGAACGATGAAGATGAGGTCAACGACGATGTAGTTGGTTGCAAAGGGAGAATACAACATGATTACCCACCTTCAAAGATCAAGCCGACCATCAATTGTTGGAGGATGCAAGTGCCAATATAAGTAACCCTAAATCTAGACGACATTGATAGTAAGGATGAAAGAGGTGAAGCTGACAAAGAGTGGTGGACAAGAAGGTTTGAAAATATAAAGATCAGTGAATTCAAGTTGTACCAAGTTTTTAGTGTTGTCTACGGTACTTCAAATGATGAATCTAAAGGTCGATGACAAACAATAGGTGAAATCATTCAACAATTGGCTTCCTTGTATAAGAAGTTTGTTACTGGACGGCAATTTGTTGCCCTCCTCATACTACGAGGCATGCAAAATGCTGAGGCAATTGGGCATAGATGCAAACATGATCCATGATTGTAAAAATGGTTATGTGTTGTTTTAGAAAGAATTTTCGAACCTTAATAGCTACCTAGTATGTGGTGAGGCAAGGTAAAAATCCATTCTAAGGAGCAAAAAACTGTGCTGATTAAGGTGTTGCGGCATTTTCTACTAATTTTAAGATTGCAATGGTTGTTTATGTGTCAAAAAATGGAGGAAGGTGTTTTAAGGCATCCTGTGGACTCTAAGCAATAGGAAAGATTGAATATTAAATACCCCTGGTTTGCTTCAAATCCCTAGAGTACAAGATTGGTTCTTGTTACCGATGGGTTCAATCCTTATGCAAACATGAACACAACATGTAGTATATGGCCAGTGGTTATGTTTGTATACAATATTCGACTAGGGGATGCATGAAGGAGTCATATCTGATGATGTCACTTTTAATACCGTCGCCTAGATCTCTAGATAAAGACAGTGATGTGTATTTACGGCCCCATATGGAAGAATTGGAAGAACTTATGGAAAATGGTGTGAATATGCTGGATGCAATAGAAGGTTGGATATTCCGAATGCATGTTGCATTGTTATCGATAATCAATGATTTCCCAACATATGGTGACATTTCAGGTTAAATGACCAAGGGATACAAGGCATGCCCTATACATAATGTAGAATGCATAAGGGAGCATGGAAATAGTAAGTTCCATTACATAGACTATGGACGATTCTTGGCACCTAAACATCGATGGCACTAAGATAGTGCAAATTTTGGTAGCACCATCGAAAGAGGCCTCAACCGAAGGATTTCACATGTGAGGACATAATGGTTCGGTTGAATCGATATAAGTAGAAACAATACAAATTGGTGTAGAGAAAGTGCGCTTTTAAATTGTTATATTGGTAAGAACTACATATATAACACAACCTCCATGTGATGCATTAAAAATAATATGTGTGATAACCTAGTTGAGACTGTTTTTAGGCTGAAGAGCAAGTTTAAGGACACAAAAAAGGCGAGAATCACCCTCCAAAAAATGGGTTTTTGCCTAGAGCTGCATCTACAAACCTAAGACAATTGAACTTTAAAGCTACTGGCTATATAGATATTGTTGTCTCAGGAAATAAGAGTGGTCTACAACTTGATCAAAGATGTGAAGTTTCCAACTGGATATGCTTCCAACGTATCCTCCTAACTATGTTTGAGAGGTCTGAAGAGCTATGATTGCCATGTCTTTCTCAACAAATTCTCCTTATAGTCCTTCATTGTTTTCTTAATAAATGAATTTATAATGTGGTTTGTAGTGTATCCCGTTTCTTTAGAGAGTTGATTGTTAAAAAAATTTGTGTCAATTTGTTGGAGTCTTTAAAGAAAACCATAATCCTAACACTTTGCAAGCTCGAGATCATATTCACACATGCCCTTTTCGACATCATGGTCTACTGAGATGTGCATCTTCCAAAGGAAGCACAAATATATGGCTTGGTCTAGTATTGTTGGATGTATTTGGCTAAGAGATACTTAAGAGTGCTTAAGGGGGATTTGAGGAATACGGTAACATCGCAAGGTTCTATCACTAAGTCATATGTTGTGTGAAAGAGCATTCAATTTTGTTCATTGTACTTCAAGAACATGAACTCAGGAATAAATCAGCCCCAAAGGTCATGGGATGTATCGTTATACAAAGGTTCAGCCTTGCCATTTCGAATATTTGAATATCTCGTTCAACCTTCAGGCGCATGCGATAAGTGTTAAAAGACCCTTATTACTAGTGCTCATTTAATAATATTTTATATGTTTTTATATGATTATAATAAGAAAAGGATATTTAATTGCTTAAATATTAATTTTTGAGCTAAAAGAAGATCTTTGGAAGATTTGAAGATGATTAAAGTAAAATAAGATGAAATTGGCAAAATAAGGACAATAGCTATTATATAATATATATATAGACACTAAATTGTGCATGGCCATGCTAAAGGTAAGAAAGAAATAAACAAGTGACCTTTAGTGTGCCATAGCTTCAACATAAGCAATTTTAGAAGTTGTGTAGAGTGAAGAAAATTTCCAGTAGCTAAAGCTGCAATTTTTAACCAGCACTAACATGGCCAAGGAGAGACGTTTTGCACAAAAGAGAAAAATAGGACAGTGAGTGATTTGTAGTTTTGCACTGGCTCGAGCATGACCAGGGAACGGGGTAGTGCAGGGTTATTATTTAAGGAATTTAAATTGTTCCAATCGTGCCAAACCTAGGCAGCATGACCATACGGGGGGGTAGTATTGGAGTAACATTTGCCATAACTATAAAAAGACATGTTATTTCACCTATTTGGGATCTTCCTTTGTTTGCATTCATATCTACCTCAATAATTCCTATAGTTGAATGGTAATAGATTACAAAAAATTGAATAATAATATGAATTTATGTAAGGGATATGACTTTGCAAAGACATGTGTGTATTTAAATCCCCTTACGACAGCATAACAATAATAATTTACATTTTTATTTCTTGTCATGTGCACATATGGTCCAGTATGTAATTCGGTATTTATATTCTCCATGTAATTAAGTAATGCCAAACACACTCTTACTTGTAAGTGTGTTTCAACAGTATTTATTTCTAAGGCAGGAGATATATAAAACCTTTAAAGTATAGCATTTACAAGATGAATATTTGCCTTGACACATTCAACCCATTGTATATAGAAAAAGGATGTGAGTTTACTGAACAGACTCTCCTTAACTATGGATTACTAAAGAATTTGCCACTATTATATCTGCAAATCTGTTCATCTTTTTTCAAAGAATATTTATGGGGTATTCTAATCAGTTTCTACTTCTATTGAATGATCTACAAGTATTTCTTGTGAAACAACTTAAAAGTAATTTATAAATTTTTAAGACTTTCTCTTTAACCATCTAACCATTCTTCTGATTTTCCCGTGTCCTAACAAGAATAAACAAATGGCTTTTTATAGAAGAATTGAGTGGCAAGGCATTTCTTTGTTTCAGTTTTTTGATTATCTTACTTTCTAAGGGTAAATTGGGTATACACGAATTATAGATTAACATGAAGGATTATACTAGACAACAATAGAAACAATCTACCCTTGCATAGAAACAATCTACCTTTACTTAATTACATAATAGTTGAAAGTTCCGTCTACACAATCGTAATAAGATTTGTTCTGTAGGTGGTTTGTAATTGGAAAATCCTGTAGCTTCTTCCTGGAAAATGGATGAAACTCTTGAAGCTTCAAGATATCTAGGGTGCGAAGCTAGTTTAATTTCCCTATATTAGACACCTAATATTTTCTAATTTTTGTAAAACTTCTTCCTATTTCTTCTTTTTCTTTAATTAAATCATGTAAAATTTTTTGTTCTTGTAACTTCTTTTCTAAGAGTGTAATTATGTATTTGATATTATCTAAAGTTCATTGTAATTCTAAGTTTGTTTTTCTTATTTGTTCTAATACTGGTCTTACTTGATTTGTATGCTAATGTGTCTTTCTTCTAAAGCTATTCCTAAACTTATTAGTAAGTCTATGATTATATTTAATTGTTCACTTTCTCCATGAATTTGGTGTCTGTAATTGTGAAAGTAACAATGGTGTCTGAAATTTGGATGTCTAATTATCTTCCTATATCTGAAATCTATTTCTAAATCTAACTACTCTAACTTTTTGAATTCACCTATTTTAATCTGTATCTAAATACCAATTAGTATCTATGATCCAATCAGCAAGAGTAATTTCTGCGCCTGTATCAGATTCTGTTCTTGAGCTTTGCTTTCTTGTAAAACAACTTAAAAGTAATTTAGTAATTTATAAATTGTTAAGACTTTCTCTTTGACTATCTAACAATTCTTCTTTTAAAAAGTTAATTAAATCTTCTACTTATGGATTGGAGATTTCTTCTTTAGGCCAAACTTCTTTAACTTTGTGTAAAGCACATCATAAGCTTCCTGATGTTCTTAACTGTAACGTCCTTAAATGAAACTGTAAACTTACCACAACCAGTCTAAAGAGTTTATCTCTACTAATGAAGCAATCTATGGCTATGTTTTATGGTCCTTATTCTCTTATGTAATCTTCTAGTCCTTCTAATCGGTGTCTTAGCTGGTTTTTTAATTCTTCTCTAACGTTAGTTACTCTAGTGAATTCTAGTGCTAGTTCACTTAAAGCATTAATTACTCTTTCCATGTTCTTATCATCTTTTAATTTGATTTGCAGTAACTAAATCTTCTATATTATCCTTTAATACTTCTAAGTTATGTATTATATTACTTAACCTGTTTTCTAATTCTATGCTTTTACTTACTAAATTTCCTAAAGTCTCGTTTTCTACTTGTCTGTATTTAGCTACTATGTTACTACTTAAAGTATTATCAAGTCTTAATTCTATGGTTGTATCTTTTGAATTATCATTTATACTATTTACAAGTAAAGTTCTATGTTGACTTACTCTTTTTTATACTAATAAATGTTGTAATCCAAGTATTAGCAGTATTGTTATAGTTTGCTAAAGAATTAACATAATTACACCCTGAGAAAGAAGTTACAAGAACAAAAATTTTTACATGATTTACTTAAAGAAAAAGAAGAAACATAAAAGTTTTACTAAGACAAAACAATAATATTATAGCTTTAATAATAAGAGTAGAAGACAGCATTGCAAACCTGTTTAGATTCAGAGAAGGTTGGAATAATCACATAATAGAAGAAGTAAAAAGATCAGAAGTAGAAATAAATACTATTGAAACACACTAACAAGATAGTATAAAATCATTACATGACAAGTTTACAGAATTAGAAAAAGGAATAAAAGAAGAAATTAGACAGTTAAGAGAATTGTAGAAAGATAAGACTATAGATAAAGAGTTACATAAAGCAAAATTAGAAGTAATATTTACAGGAATAAAAAAAATAAAATTATAGGATAAAAAATCTGAATATGGTTGTGTAGACGGAACAAATATTGGAAAAGTATTTACAGAAATATGTCTAAAGCTTTACAAGTATTTAAAAAGGACCAAGGAAGAATTACAAAAAAAAAATAGGATTAGATAAAGGAATAGTAGGATTACTGTGTAGAAAAAAGGAAAACAATATAGTTTTACAACAAATAGAAGAAATAATTGATATTGATAAAGATTTAGACCTTCACAATACAAAGAGTTTAAGGTTATTAGAACCTAGGATTTTGTATAAAACAGAAAATTAAGTTTTGGAAACATAGGATTATTTAAAGCTTATAGAGAACAAATAGTATCAATTACAAAAGAACCAATTATGATTAAACTTTTTAGCGATGAAGGATTACAACAACTGAAAAAAGAAAACAAAAGTCTTTTACATTTAGAATGATTGTATTAGAAATAAAAGGATTAGTTAGAAAAGAATTAGGAGCTAAAGTTTTAGTAGTCTTAATTGATAATTCTTGGCAAAATAATTTTAAAAAGGCAACTATAGGAATTACTGAAGTAGATATGAATGCAAACAAAGGAATTTTTTATTGTGCACCAAATTACATGATAGGAATAAACAATGTAAAAAATCTAGAAATAGGATTAGATAGTAAAAGATTTGAGGATCATGTAGGAGAAAACTTACTTTTAAACATAGGATTTATAGGAAAAGTTACTGAAGGAAGTACTACTAGATACAAGCTTAACATAGAAGGAATAGTACAGCAAATAGCTAGTTCTAGAATAAAATTTATAAAACCAACACCAATTAGTACCAAGACTTAGAAGGAACTAAATGGGATCTATCAAAAAATGCTTGAGGATAAAGAAAAAACAATAAGAGTTCTAGAAGAAAGTCTGACTTATAGAAATCTTGATGGAAGTTACAATATTAGATTTTTGGATTGCAAAGATGGAAATGCAAGAGACACAGAAAATGTTACTGAAGAAGTAGGAGAAGAAAAAATATTAGATGCAAGTGGATCTAAACCTAAATATTGGGGAATTACAAAGAATCCTTAAAGAGGAAGATTTTTAATAAAAAATTGGGAAAGCGAAGAAGATGCTAAAGAAAGCAAAGCTCAAGAATAGAATATGATACAGGCACAGAAATTACTCTTGTTGATTGGATCATAGATACTGATTCACATTTAGATACTGATTGGTATTTAGATGCCTCAAGCCTTAGGAGAGAAAAACCACGAACTTCAAGAGAGAAGTGCTATAGCTATATTGGAGATCACAAAATCATCATTAAGAATTTATTCTTTTCATCATGCTTACCTATTACTCTTCTAGATTTTTTGTTTTTATTGTAAACTTCATGGAGGAGTAATTCTCCATGCCCTGAATCTTGTGAAACTCTAAACCATGTGATTGAATTGCTTATTGATTAATAAAAAATTTATGCCTTTGTGTTTATTCATGTGATTTTATTGTCTTGCGATTAATTTATGTGCAGAATTAATTGCATGTTTTACTCTTGTTAAATAGAAAGAGGTTTCATCTAATAAGATACATCTTCATGAATAAAGAGATTACATGTTTTACCTAGATGTAGGGAAACTTTGATTTTCTGCATAAAGATTTAATTTTTAATATAGGAATCATGAACTTTGATGCAATCTTATATGGCGTTAGCAAGGAAGAGGTCTCCACTATCTCACGTATAGGAATTAATTAACTCGAAGGAATAATTGATTTAATTAAGAGTTACTGCAGTGTAAACATAAAATAATTTGCTAATTAATCTATTATTATAAGAAAACTAAGGCTTAGGGTGGATCAAAATGAAGAGTATATTTTGTGATTGAATACATATCGTAAAATCACTCATAATTAATCCTAGGGTTTGATAAATTAGCTAATTAGTGGTATAAACAATTAATCATCATCTTAAGAATTAGGCTACATAGTAGAAAACCAATAATACTAGTACTTACTTTCATGATCCTTGAGGACAACACCCACTAAAATCTATATTACATTGGAAAGGTACACTTACCTAGCTAGGTCATTAGATTTCTTTAGGTTTATAAATTCATAATTTGATATGATCGGAGGAGCATCTATCAGCATGTATTATATCGCCTTCGGATGTTGAAGTTAACAAAATACATTGGACTGTGTTAAAAATTTGCAAAAAAGTGCAACCTCATGTGGGGTGAGTGGTGTCACATTCATTCTTTGATGCACTGATGATTCTAGGTTTTTTTTTTTTCTTAATACAATATTCATTGTCTATCCATTTGGCACTTGGGAATTTGAGTAATAACTGAATGTGGGCATAACACGTAACTTAAAGCTCTATCGAACAAATATATCGTTGAGTGCTTTGGAAATAAGGTTGAAACTTACCTATATTCTAGAACAAGGCTTTTAATGGGGAATTCGCTAAATGTCTCTCTTACATCTTTTGCAAATTATGCAACTTAGGGCTGCCTATAGACAACATGTGTCAGAAGAGTTGGAAGCATTGGCTTAATGCTCAAATGTTCACTGTTAACTTACAAAGCTTATATGGTGAGCGGAGTCCGACATAATACTAAATCTAGGGAGACAAGCTTGAGATCATAGAGCTATAATGTATGCATATTTTGTGCATAGAACAGACAGAAGATAACTTTCTATTGTACACTTACTGACATTATTCAGTTAAATTACATAGGGTATAGGTGTGTGTTTTTGTTCAAGTGCAGGTGATTTGACACTAGCTGGGACAAACCAAAAAGCATTGATGGAAACCTCATCTCAATCAACACGAAGGACATGGTATGATGATGATGTATACATTCTTGCAAAACATGCATAACATGTGTTTTACCTTAAGGACTCGAGTAAATGATGTAGTTGTCTAAAAAGTTCATCATTGACATCTATTCATCAGTAGTCTTTTCTAAGTTGAATCCCATGATAAGGGTGATATGAAGAAGTAACCCTCTATTAAGGAGCCCTTGCTATAGATGATTTCGAGGCCTTGGACAATTCCAATCGATTGTATTTTTGTTGACCTGGAAACCTAGCACGTATACCCCACCCAAGCGAGGGTTATAATAGGGTGGGCAATGATAATTTCTATGAATAGCATGCAAGGCTGATGTTGGTTTTTTTTTTTTTTTTTTTTTTGCACATTTGTTAGTTTATAGTGATCTTGATATTCTATTCCTATAACATTTACCTTTTGCTTGTGAAGGATGAATCGTAATTTCCTTTTCCATATCATGCAATATACCAATGCCTACCTTGAGTAGTACACTGGTGGAGTTCTCATTTTGACTCATTTATCTATTTTCCATGAGCACACATAATCGATATACTAATAGTTCTACTTATCTCTGCATGGGGCATAGTTTATAGCACTGATTGTTAATCTAAAGGATTAAGGGCTTGACTTTAATGACCCCTCGACTTAACTTACAGAGTATTTTTTTCTTTTTTAGGTAGATGTCCAATGTGACATCCTTGAGATTTGTAAGTGGGTGAACCTCGATGACTTGATGGTTGTGGCTGTCGAGTAACAAAAGACTACCCAAGCAGTGGAATAGGAGGATGTTGATATCATGGTGAAAGAGAGGCATTGACATATGTATAAGGGGATTCAAGCAGAGAAGGAGTTCAAGATGACTGGCTACAAGTTGATGGTTACTAAGGATATTCATGGTTCGGTTTGGTTCGATTCAAGGATTGAACCGAACCGAACCATATTCAAAATGGTTTGGTTCAAATCCTTAATAATCCGAACCACTTTTAATGGTTTGAGGTTTTGAACAGAATTGCTTCACATACGATTCGGTTTGGTTCGAACCATTTTTAAAAGATTTATATCTAATAAATAATATTAATAGTCATTTGAATTCTCAAGAAAGAAAAAAAAAAGATGTTTAGATTGAGAAATATTGCACAAAAATTAAAGTCACTAATCATTATTTTATGTCATATATTTAAAATTTTCAAAGACATATTATCCTGTTTTAAAAATATTTTTCAATGCGAATTTAAAATAATATATATTTTTAATAAATATATAACAGTAACTAAAAAAAATTATTCTTTTGCATTAATTCCACATTTATTTACAATATTCTTCCTTTATAATGTATTTAAACTTTTATTGTACTAATTAGTTTAAAGTTCTAAATTATCTTAGTATTGTTGGTTGTAGATATTGTAACATAGTATAAAACTTGCACCCGTAAATGTATTCCATGATAAGAATTTTGCATTTTGTTGAATTAATCTTAGAGCAATATGAGTCATAACATGTAATGCTCAAGAGTTATAAATAAATAAAATGACTCTTATTTATTTATTTTATTTCTTTTAATGTGAAGCGGTTCGGTTCAGGTTTAGGTTCAAACTAAACCATAACCGTTTAGGCTCTTTCAGAACTAAACCGCAAACTAAACCGAAATATAAAAGAATCACATTTTGCGGTTGGATTTGGCTCGATTCAATGAATAGCCCTAATGGTTACCATGTTAGAGGGATATATAGGTCTCATGTGCTTGCAACTAAGGATGATTAGGTTAGAGTTCCTACTCTACGCATTGACTAGATTAGTGATGGAGCGTACGAGCGGTAAGGCATGGTCAGCATTCCCAGAGGTGTATCATTATGGCATTATCCGTAGGGTCATGATAAGTTTATGTTTTTGTCTGACACATCCTTATGTGAATTATGTAAACATTACGTATTCACTAACATATGCAATTTATGTTTAATGTACATAAAAAATTTGAATCGCTAGATAGTTGGGGAATAATGCGAAAATGGTGGATTGCCTTGAATTTTTTTGTTGACAAATCTTAGAGTTTGAACCATTATAGCTGAAACAATTTATAAAGAAGGAGGTTGGAGTAGAGACATCTATGAGCCGATCACCAATAGGCTATAAGCACCTGTAAGAGTAGTGGAGGGAGTTCATCCGCTTCGTAAGGACAGATTTGAGTTACATGGTATGCATGTTTTTTAAACACAATTGGACACATGTCCACTCAAGATAATTTGTCAAACCACTTAGTTGTCCCCTTTTCTATTTCTTTGCAGCATTGATTAGAGGTGAACACAGAGAGCCAAAAGCAAAAATCAATGCATATAGGGGGAACGAAATCCATGATGTATGATGTAATAACAAACATAAGTGACAATTTCCAAATTCTACTGCATTTCACTATATCCACATTGTGAATGGATTTATGTCTTCCATTTATTGTTATTTTCTTTTATGTTATATTTTAGAAACACACGCCTATATAGAACTACTAGTTCACACATGTGAAAAAGAAGAACGGGCCACCAGTAAATGAGTGGGAGTCGGAGGAGTCGCAAAACAATTATGTAAGAATATTCGATCTTTACTTCTATTGTAGTAGATTATATCTTTTTTTCATACTACTGATAACACCATCATTCCTTTGTTGCAATTAAGCACTGATGTTAGGGAAGAGGACGCACATGCAATCGAGCAAATCAGGAGTCTATAAGCAATGGGGCTATTATAGAGGAAGTTTTAGGCTATAGACATGGCTATTGCTCGGGCATGGGCTATGTTGCACCGATTGCAGAGGAGAGGCATGTCTACTATGTGCAACTTCAGGATACGTATGTTGTGAGCTTGGAGTGGTATAATGATGCGATGATGTATTGGATAGATGAGATGAAGCAGCAGATTAAGTTTTTAATGAGTTGACCTTAGATGCCATTCTACAGGCAGTACCTACCACACTCTCAGCCTCCAATGCCTATGGATAGCCCCACTAACATCGTTGATCTGGACCAACTAAGCTTCATTCCAACAATGTTTACGGAGGTAGCTCCACATCCATAGCCATACCACATATATTACAAGATGCTAACTTAGCCATTTGGTTACACTCAAGCACTGCCTAATCCTACAACTAGATCCCCAAGTAGCTTCGCATAGTAGTAAGGCCATCCTCAAGCATCAATTTTCATGCCATTGGCAAGAGGGCACTTTTTGGACAGTCTTCTTTAAATGGCTCTTCTTTGGTTCGTACCCATTCTGTAGCACTACTTCACTACCCCAATTGAGTTCATCCCAGTTTCATCCTCCATAGCATGGATAGAATCCGTCCTAGTTTGCTTCTATACCACCTCATCAGTAGTATGCACACTATACTTGCGAATATTATCTAATACCACCCTCTACTGCTTCCGCCACAGCATCTCGAACGACCTTAACTATTGGATCAACTCATGTTCAATAGCATCAGACTTAGAAACGCTAGGCTTGTTAGGTTTTATTTTGTCAATTTCTGTTATTTAGATTGTTGATTTTTATTTTGTCTAGAATTCCATGTTTGGTATAGTACCATTGTCTTAGGGACTTGGTTTACATCTATTTAGTTAAAATTAAAATTACAATTCAATTTTGATTCACAATAAAATAATCACACAATATTAATGAATAATTATAGAATTATATAATTTATAAAATATAAAATATATATCAAATACATTTACAATATAATATATTATAATTTACTGTATATTAATATATAATTTATATACAACATATATTATTCTATTTATATTAATAGTATTAATATATATTATTCTATTTATATTAATAGTATTAATATATATTAAATTTATTACATTAGGGTGAAGGGAGGGATTTAAATTTGAATTTTACGATAAAGAGACAAATTTTACCTCGTCGTTGGAATAGAAAGGCAAGGAGGGTTTGAAATTTGAATTTTATGACAAAAAGTCATTTTTGGAAAAGATTTGCCTCTCTATATGAAAGAGGCGATATTCCTTATAATTACCTTCTATCTGAATTCATTTGCATGGTGCTTCTCCTTCTCCCTCCAATTTCACTTTTCCCTCCCCCTCTAAAATCCTCTCAATGAGCTAGAAGCTTTGACGGGCCAAGTTTTTTATTGAGTATTGTCACGCTCCAAAGGATACTATAAACGCGATAGTCTACCATACTCAATATTAAAGCTTAAGTATGACAACCTTAGTCATCCTATAAGCTTCGATACCGGGTGTATGACATACATTCACGATCATAGAAAACCAACTTTGAAACAAGTTGTTTAAGAAGACATTCATATAGCATTTTAAAAATAGAAATTATAACATAATATCTGAAATAGATAAATATATAAATATCTTACAAATCAAAGGGGCATTCCCTCATAAAAGATATAGTCCATCAAGGTCTATTGAAGCCTAGTCAAAATAATTACATAGAGATTTACTTAAAAGTCTAAGTCTACATCTAGTCTTTGACTTCTTCCAACAACTTCGTAGGCCAAAAAGGTAATACTTGTAAGAAATAACCTCGAGGCTTCAACCACAAATAAGGAAACTACAAAATGTATCTATAAGGGAGTAAGCTTCTTGCTTAGTGAGAATTAATTCCACAAATAAAGTACTCAACAATTAACAATCAATCAACTTATTTAATCAAACATATGAGATGCAATCAATCACATGAGCAAACAATACATACGATTTTCTAAGAATGATATGTTTGAATGGATTTACCTCTCCATTCGGTGGTTAGGTGTTCCAGGCAACGAGGCCATAGTTTACAAATGATACTTTTGTAGTTTTATACTGATTCCTACTAATCACTAAAATGTAGTTAATTTAAGTACCCACTTACCATTTAATTATAGGCAATCAAAGTCATAGATTATATTTTCAGGTCCTCGACCTCATTACTATGCCCTTATCCCACTAAGGGTATAGTAATGAATGCAATGTGACTCAATACGTGTCATGCATGAATCATTTTATTTAAGTAATTATGGCATAATATTAGTCATTTTATAAGTGATCATAGAATTTTGCAAACAATTATTCCTATATTATATCATACAATAATTAGTTAACAATTCCCGCCTCGATATACTTATCACAATTTCAATAATATAAATAAAACACATGCGCTATCATGTTTTATCTTTTCCTAAAATCTAGTGCCATTAAACTACAAGCAAATACATAAGTATAATTGCGAGAATTTAAACTTACTCGGCCATAATAGCATAAGCTTCTTAGTCGAAATAATCCTTCGAGTAAGGTAGCTCAGACTCCACGTTACCTATACAAAAGAAATACCCGAAATGAGTATTTCTTGGAAGTGTTACTTAAACTTGTAACTTTATTCTATTAAGTTCGTTAAAATTCGCATAGAGTGAAATTCCAACTTAAAATAGCTATAACTTACTCGTTTTAACTCAGAATTTTGCATATTATATACCGATTTCTACCTACTTGAAAAGATCTATCCATTTCTAAGGTTATTTTCTACATACAAGGTGATTTGGGTTTCTAAAAGTCACGATACAGATTCAAAACGAAAATCCCAGCTCTTGTAAAACAATTTTCCAAACTCATCTTTGTTAAAAAATCTTTTAGCAAAAATATAGATATATATATATATATATAATTGAAAAATTCTTTGAGTATATATATCTATATATATATAGACTCATATTATATGCAAAAATTTCAATGGTGTTGTCTCAATGATTATTTTTTATAAAACAATTCATCTTAAGGTATTGAAATTTAAACTTAACAAATTCTTTTCTAAGTGTTTTGGAGAAACTTAATAATTTTTTAGGTTATTGTAAATAAGTATATTCTTATTGTGTTTTCTAATTTCAAATAAAATTTTCTCTTAACTTTGGTCTTTTACAATTTTGCTTCTAGTGATAAAAATAAAGTTTTCAAAAATTTTCATTAAGTTGTTGATAACATATTTTGAGTTATAGATTTTTCCTTAAAATGGTTTTGATAAATAAATCTCTTTTCTCTTATGTTTTTATTTATTATCTTTCTTTAAAAATAAATTTTATTTTTAAAACTTGGTCTTCTAATTTCCTTTACCGATTTTATTTGAAAAGAAATCATCTTTTTAAGTTCTTGATAAAATCCATTGTTTTTTAGCTTATCATATTTATATTCTTTTTCCTTCTTTGAAAATCAGTTTCTCCTTTAGAAACTTGAAAATCATTATTTTTGTAAGTGGGTTTATAAATTAGTGAGTTGATTTTATCTTAACTTTGAAAACTAGTTTACTTCTTAGTTTTTATTATGAAGTTGGAAAGACTTCATTCTTAAGCTTTTTATGAAAAATTTGTATATCGAAAAATTATTTCTACTAAGCCTTAGGTTATCTTATTATGAAAAGAAAGTGTCTATTTTCTTTATTTCCTTGGTAAAATTATCCTTGTTTGAGTAAACTTTGAGAAAGCTTGACAAGATGTTGCAAAAATCCATTTCTAGTTGTTGATGACAACTCCTTTATTTAGTGACTAGTTACATAATAAAAAGTTTTAGTTTCAAGTTCCTTTATTAAAGAAAAAATTCCACTTTAAATGTTGTTGAGATAATATCATTATGATGATGCATGTAATATAAGAAAAAGATAAGAAGCAAAATAATAGGCAAGATAATAATAATAAGATAATATGGTCAAGTATTGAGAACCTCAGCTTCATCAAGGTAACCCGGTCAAGTATTGGAAGCCTTAACTTCATTAAAGCATCTTGAGTCGACTAAGAATAGACTAGTCCCAAAAGAAAAAAAAAAAAGAAAAGCAATAATAGTAATAAGCTTGTTAGCGAGTTAGTGAACATTTAGGCTCTAAAATATATAGATATACATATAGATAGTGACATATATATATGGTTAAGTTAGAAGCATAATAACAACAATAATAATATAGCATCATAATAATAACAAGATAATAAAAATTGGAATTCTTGGCATATGCAAGAACAAAGTATGAATATGTTGTTGCTTCTACAACTCATATGAGTTTTTTAGAAACAAGACTATAGTCATGCTAAGTTACATGATATAGAAAATAAATGGTAGAAAGATAAAAGTATTTACCTTAAAGAGAAAGTATAGAAGTGGTAGTATAAGAAAAGTTTGGATAGAGTATATGTGTAGAAAGCATGTAAGAAAAATGGGTAGTTGAGGAAAAGAAAAGAGCGATTTTTGGGAGAGAGAGTTTGTGGAGTGAATTTGGGAGAATTTTTGTGTAAATGTGTGAAAGAAATAGAGGGAAAGAGGTATCTATAGAAATTTTGAAGTGAAAATTGTGTGAATTAAATAAATTGAAAAAAAAAGTGTGTGTGTGTGAGGAGGGTGGTTAGCGTGATTTGCAGGGAGGGAGAGAGTGTGTGTTTTATTTTGTTTTGTATTTTTGTTAATTAAAAGTAATAAGTTGTAAAGTTTGATGTGAATGAAGATGTATGAGAAAAGTAAAAAGTAGATAATAGGTATGTAGAGTGTAAGAATAGGTGTATAAAAGTAGAGATGGACGAATAGTAGTGACTAGTGTAGAATAGTACTATGAATAGTAGATAAGATAAATTAATACTGATAGTAAAGAAAATATGCGTAATTAAGCTATATATGATATTTTTAGATATCAAAAAATTATAAAACTGATATTTTTGAAATTCTTGCATTTTTAGGAGTTTATTGGTATTATCGGAATATTTTTTCCATTAGGTGTACCAGGGCATGATTTTCTAAAACTGATCCCGTTTGGATCCGAAAGACACTAAAATTTATTGAATATGATATTTTTAAGATTCCTTATATTATTACGAACTATTATATACTACTATTTCAATTTCGTTGACCGTAGGGTTTCCGGTTGACTTTCGATTTATGATTTAAACATAAATTATAGCGTAAAATCTAAGGGATTACAAGTATAGTATTTTTTTTTCATTTCCATATGTTATGTTTGATAATTCAGTAATTAATGATAGTTGATTGATTTTTCAGGTTGATTACTTTGTGATTGCAATATTTCCATACATGAAAACAACTTAATGGTAAAATAATGTTTTTCCATGTATTTACAGTTTATTTTTTTAAATTATATTATTGATTTAAAGACAATATGATAATTTCATGATTTAAAAGATAGGTGTATTATATATTTTCTATATAAAGGATCCAATTATTTAAAACTTGTAAAATAATTTTTTAAGTTATGGTATTTGGAGGAAAAAAAATTATTACCTTAAAAAAGAGAGTCTTCTTTTTTATGATATCAAAATTTCCAATTTTTTTTTACCTTTTAGTGGAGTAGTTCTACTATAAAATAAAATAAAAAAAAAATCAAAATTTTTAGAGATGAGCTTAATTTTATAAACATTTTGATGTCTGTTGCAAAAGATTGCACAAAGTCACAATCTCTCTTTCGTTTGCATTGCCATCATCGCAGAACTACCCTCGCATCGTTTATTATTTATTAAATTTATTGCCGTGCTTTTTTAATATATCTATACATGACATCATTTGGACCAAATAGACAAAATCATGACACAAGTTTCTAAGTGAAATTCCTAAGGTTACGTAATTAAGAAAAATACATTGTAACCTGACCAATCATGATAAGATTTAGAAAAAAAAAATGGTGAAAGGGTAGGTTTATAAAAGGTCAGTGAGAACTGAGGAGATAATAATGATTTCTAGAGCTCTAAAATCATGTGTGACAAGCAGAGAAAGAGTCATGGAAGACGAAACCAGCCCACTCTAGAAAGAGAGAGAGACAAAAGGGACGTTGAAAAGAAAGATATACTAAAATTACTAAAAGAACCTATAAACATTTTTATATGGGTGAATGAATCGCCATGGTTGTGGGTGATAAAGGAATTTCACATAAATGCTCAACAAAGTTATCAAAAGGCCCCTTAAAATTATAGTATCCTAACCTTTTAGTCTTTGTAAGGAAATTATATAAATCATTTTATTTCAAAGGTTACTTAAAGGAAAAATAAAAAAATAAAAAACCACAATATCGGAGTTAATTGAATAATTCCTCATATAATCTGGACATCTGAAATAGGACCACGTGACACAATAAATTTTCCTTTTGCTAGGCACGTGTATCGCAATTGATGTAGCAATGATAAGTGAGGGGGATTCCCATATAAATTTCTTTTGTCTCAATTTTTAAACTTACATACCGAAGTTAAACATATTTAAAAATTTTTAAAAATATTTTATCATATCATAGTATCATCTTTCTTATTATAATCCTAATTACTAATATCACATGACAGAATTTTAAATTGAAAAAAGAAAAGATAAATAGAGACAATCTATTTCATTTAATTGATCATTCCTTCGTTTGCTATCATATATATGATTATTTAAAAAACTACTAAATTGAAAATTAATTGGGTAAATAAAATATTTCTATAAATATAAAAACAAAATTGTGTTTTTTATGAGATTATCTTAAATGTATGTGTGTGTGTATATATATATTATATCATCTTTTAACACATTAAAATTTTTAACTCAAGTAGGGATAATGATCCTTATATATACGAGTCAAACAAACATCAATAATTGAGTTAAAAGTCAACTAAAACTTGAAAGCACATGCCTCTCAACATGTCATCAGAGGTGAGATAGCTCTCAAGCAACAACCCCACACATATTGCTTAGTCCAAGCGAATATATTAATTATTTTGGGCTTTTACCTCTCATCAATAAGTTTTCCCCCATCACATCACATTTGAATAATAATAATTTTGAAGAATAATACTGCACATGAAAACATTTAGCATTTGACCTGGTTTCGTTGGATCATCGTCCTTTCCTTTAACTTATTGGTTGTTGCTTAGCTAAAACCCCATTTCCATGTAATTGCTTTTTGTTTCTTTATTGGACGAATGAGTTGATTTCCGATTATTATTATATTCCAACATTGGAACAATACTAAAATAATTATATGAAGCATCTTTACTAAAACAACCTAAAAAGAATTTGTTAGATTCATAAAGTCCCAAATCTTTTCAAGGAATTCTGGTATTCTTTTAGCCAAAAAGGAGCCCTCAAATCCAAGAAGATTTTTTAAAATATTATTACCGTAGTATTTTAAAGAATTATCTTCATGAACTTTCATCTATTAATTTCATTATCAATGTATATATAATTATTGTAAGAATAATAATCCCTTCTATTGACCCAAGGGAACCCTAAATAAAGTATCTGAGACAGACAGATTTAACTTCCCAAAGCGTACGATTAAAATGGAAAAATAATATCATCACAATGCTTAATCTTCTTAAGGCCCTGTCCTGGTAAATGAGAAGAACGGCTACATACGTTGAATTCAATATTATTTAATTAGCTAAGAGTGCATGTAGACTTCTCATTTAATTAAGGGCATTGAAATAAGCTAATGTGCTAAATACATTTTTATACTTGTCGTAATCAAAGTTGTCACATGATAATGGGGTCGATTGTTGTCAGGTTTTCCATTTCTAGGAGACATTAGACGGTGGAGTCAGAATGCTGGCGGAGCCCCCAGAAATGCTTGGTACTGGCCCGATGCATTATGGAGTTTTCCTTGTAACTACGTCAAAAGATACCGATGCTTATTGGACATATATATATTCTCCCGTTGTGCAAATTCATGGCTTTATTTAATGTGTTGCATGCCTTCCATTAAACTTTACTTTGTAGAGCAAAATCATTAGGGGTTACCATGTTAATAACAAGAACCCAATGTGAGTTATTTGACTTTTTTTTTTTTTCACGGGGATAATGTCAAAAATGATCCCTAAACTTTAGCAAAAAATTTAATCAAGTATCTGAATTTTGGTTTTAAATAATTTGGTATTTGAAATAAGTTTTCATGTATATTTTTCTTACTTGAAACAAGTTCAATCATGTAGGAAAAATATACATAAAAACTTGCTTTAGGTATCAAATTATTTTTTAAAAAAGTTCAAGTATCTAATTAAATCTTTTACAAAAGTTTAGGTCTCAAATTGTTCAAAACTAAACTTTAAATATCTGATTAAACTTCTTATAAAAATTCATGTACTGTTTTTGATATTAACCCTGTTTTGATGGTGTGTGCTAATACTCGAACAACTTAACAACTAAAAACCCTGTATTGGTTGGTTCACCCACCTAATTTAATATCTCTTTCATTTTTTCTTTTTGGTTAGTAAATTTTCATGATCCCCACTGGCCACAATAGCTTTTACATATTTATATATGCATCTTTAATAGTCCAAATCTTCAACAGGATGGTAAAGACAATGCTTCCGAAATTTTATTCACAGAAGCAAATGGAACAAAAGCCTTTTCTATTGAAATTTATTGCGCCTTTAAATTTATATAAATCAGCTTAATCGGTACACAGAAAATTTACTTGGGACTTTCAAGATTTCTTTAGGTCAAATTAAAATCCCTATTATATTAGCTTTTATAAACACATACGAGGAAGTTCGTGTAAATTTAATAATTATCTTGTTGTAAGAAGTGCATCTTATATATGAGTGTATTCCTTTTTTTTTTTTTTACCAAACATATATGAGTGTATTCACACTTGGTTAATTTGAAGAGAGTTAAAAAATACTGGCCTTAGCCTAAGTGAGCTTGTCTAAATCTTAATTGAGTCGAACTGTTCCTAAGGAGCCCATGTTCAAAAACTGATCATCAACAATAGTACACATTGCATCCTTCCTCAACTTGTCTTTGATTTTGCAGATATACTTGGCTTGCCATTCATCATCATTTGAAGTGACATTTGTTACTGTGATTTTGTCCTCCTTTTTTTTATTTCATAGCCACTTAATTTGGTATTCTCCTTCAATAACATCACCATTTTATCTTTGATAGACTCACAAACATGAGCGTAGGTTTATTCCACTATAGGAAAAGGTTGAAGTTGTAGCACATCTGCTCAAATCTTGTCCAACTAATAAACAAGTCCATCTAAGGACGTATAAACTCCATTAACTTGCACCATAGAGATATATCTTTTGTATATCAATGTTGCACTTTATAGGATTGGGATATTAAAAATGGAATTTCTCTCCAAAGGCCTTGAAGGGTGTTGCAGTGCATCTCGATTGATCTTCTGCCTTAATTGAGTTCATCACCTTCTTGTTGAGGTGTTAGACTTGAGAGGTGCCATTGCTATCAAAATATGTCATTGATCTCGTATTGCTTTTTCCATTGGAATTCTACTATAGTTTCAAATGAGTTTTGGGTAAATGAAATTTATTAGTTAGCCTATTACCATTGCATTTTTAGTTCTACGTATTCTAAGAAGAGGATATGTCTCTGACAACTCTGGGAGATCTTCATTTATGTATCGTAATTTGTGAATATTAGATATGTACATCTCTATGAATTGACACTAAAGTCTACAATTTCTATAATCTAATTTAATAATTCTAACTAATGCAACAATAGATTTAAGAATTATTGAAGTTGAAATTTAACTCAATACTTGTGATATTCAAGATGTTAATTTGCAAGAATTGATGAATCTATTTTGGAGCTTTCTATTGAGAATGTCTAATCTCTTATTCTTAAACTTTTTGATAATCTTTTATTTTTCCCATCTTTTCCTTTCTTTGTCACATATCATAGATCCTAGAGTATACTACTCTAATACCATGTTGAACAGATATTTTATTTTGTTTTTTTAATAATTGTTATTATTTAATCCAGTTCTTGTTCTTTTATGCAATGTTGTTATGAAGGGAAAGAAAATAACCACTCACATGAGTTTTGTCTAAAATCATGGTATGCCATGTTTTGTGGTTTTAGTTGATTCTAAGTACATAATTTCAACAAATTAATGATAACTCAAGTTAACACCAGAAAACTAACTTAAAAATTGGCAAGCTCATGCTTTTGCTATAGCACATCTACCACATTTGCATTTCTTTATATCTAATGACAAAAGGAAAGCACCTTTAAAATTCAACTAATTTGACTTGTCAATTAGATGTTTTATTTTGCCCATTTAAATGCTCTACATATTTGTGATCTATATAGATGACAAATTCCTTAGTTAATGGATAATACTGCCAAGTAACCAATGCTCTTAAGGACATACATCTCCTTATTATAAGCGAAATAATTTAACATTATTCCACTTAACTTTCACCCAAAATACGCAATGGGCCTAATTCATTTTTACCCCATATGCATCACAATTGTGCTCAAATAGTTTGATGATGTTTGGTGTGTGTTGTTGCGGCTTTTGTTGCTTGTTGATGTATTTGTTGTATTGAATTTCCTTTGGTGTATTTTCTTGTCAATGTAATTGCACTTTATGAAAATTTTTAGCTAATGTAATTTCTTGAGAGTAATTAACTGAATTAATGCTTGAGAGTAATTAACTGAATTAATGCTTAAAATGTTTTTTCTTTTCCATTAATTTTTGCCTTTGAGATTCTAAGTTAGATGTGCTATGATATTTCATTTTGTTGGTTTGAGTAATTAGCTGCAACATGCATGGATTGACTTGTTTCATTTACCTTAATTATATGGAAGAAGTTTTTTTCTATTCTACTAAGGTCCTTGCCTTGATCTCCCTTTGATAGATTTGAACAAAGTCTATAGAGTGCACCTTTAGTCATATAATTGACTTACTCTAAGGTGATTGAGTTGCTAAAGTATGTGCTATCATTGGATTATATTTGATGGTTTGGTGGGGTTATAGTTGGTGAAAAGTATTGAAATGAAATGAATATTGTTGGTCTTCTTTACTGAAAGATTTTAGTTTGAATTTTTTTATATTAGTCAACATCATGTTGGATTGTGCTTGATGACATGTATTGATAGTTTTATTTAGAGCAGGGCATAAGGACCGCGGCCCACGGGCTGGCCCATTTACCGGCTTAAAAAAGCGGGCCGCAGCCAAATTTTTTTGGCCATTTAAATGAGGGCCAATTGGCCAGGCCTGGTAGCCCGCGAGTCAAAGCGGGCTGGCCCATGATGGGCTGGGCTGGCCTGTGGGCCAAGAGTAAAAAAAAGAAAAAAAAAAAAAAGAGAAAATATGTAAGAATAAAAATAGTACAATAACATATTTATGATTATTTATGATATATTATGGAAGAAAATAGATTAATACATGCATCATAAGCATTACAATATTTTTTAAAGTATATTTTATTGATTTAAACATAATATAATATCTAATAAATTATTTTAAAAACTTGTTTTCATTTATAAGTAATGAAAATGGTAAAATTAATTTTTAATATATATAATCTTAAAATATATAAATATTCTAATTTTTATATAAACTAACATAAGAAAAAAAAAAAAAATTATTTAGCTTGTGGGCCGGTTCGTTTAGCCCTCAAGCCAAGCCTCGACGAGAAATTTTGGCTCGTTTAAAAGCGGGCCAAAATGACCCCGCCCGTTTAACCCGCAGGCCGTTGGGGGCCGACCCAACCTAGCTTGCCAGGCCCGTTTGCCCGGCTCTAGTTTTTTTACTTTGGCTTCACGATGATTGGTAATTATACTTGAATGATTAGAAATTGTGATTGTGATTGTGGCTGTTGTCGATAAATGTTGTTTTTTTATTAGTTCTTATACAAAATAACTAATAATGTGGTAATGAGTGACGCTTAATGTGTCTTGTAAATGGTTGTCAAAATCATGATTTTACTATTTATTGGAATACATAAAAATTAGTAGAATCATACAGAATCGTGCAAAAAGGTAAAATCGTGAACGTGTAGAATCATATACATAAATTTATAATTCGACTTAAAGTCTGCACCTAATCAATTTATAATTCAACCTAAAGTCTGCACCTAATCAATTTTGTATCTATGTTAATTAAGAAAAAATATATAAAAGCATAAACTTGTGGAAACGTATATTTGACTCGTGATTTTGACAACCATGCTTATATGTATTGAGTTTGATCAACACAATGCTAAACTTAAGTTTAAAGCTATAGATGTATATGAGAGCACTTGAGTGGTCCTCACTTAGTTGTCAAAGCACTAAACCTATCACGCCCCAAATAGGGTAAAGGCATAGCTACTCATACCATATATAACACTTAGGTGTTATATGTAAAGGAAACTATTACTAAATCCATCTACCATGAGTGTTCTACCAAATTTTAGTTCATGAAATCGCTCATTTAATTTTGTAAAACTATCTGATTATAGTGGAAGGTTTAAAATGAAGTGAATTACTAACACCACTCTAATGAGTAGTCTACATCTTACTATCACATATGTCCTGTTACAGTATAGAAATCTAAATACAAGTACAAAACGAAAATGAAATCAGTTACTAATACATTCCAAACTATCAAATTAACAAGCTTAACCTATACATCACAACCACCAAAGCCTAACTATGCATCTCTCACAGCCAAGGCTAAAACTCTCATTACAAACACCAAAATACAATATAACATAGTAAGAACAACTACTCCAACAAATCAAGTCGCTGCACTCATCCATAAGCTCATCCATGTCAACACCAAAACCCAAATAGTCATAGGGATCCCCATCGGTCTTATAATCACTTGAAAAAAACGTGAGTCGAAGTCTAGTACAATAATAATATGAGTATACACGATATAATCAAACGTTCCTATACTAATGCACATGCAATAACCATCAATTTAAATATTTAATTTAGGTGGAGCAAGTCAACAGTGGAACACTCACACTTCGGCAACATGCTGTGGGAATCTAGAGGTTTTAAGTAGCAGCGATTGCTCAAAGGATTGATATAGGTAGCCCAGGTACCTATACTTCCTAGAAGAAATTCTAAGTAAGTAGCATCATTTATAATTTACAGTCGTTACTCATCTCTACTTATCATAGTCTATTATATAATACGGTTTAATTGGCACTCATAGTCATGAACTATACTATATTACTTCTCTCTAATCCAGATAGATGTACCCTGATACCATTCATCCTATCAGCTATCTGTCAAGCCACTTCGATTTACCAATAATGGTGAGGATGGCCTAAGCATCTAACTACTGTACTAGCACCACCGTGTAAGATTGTCGCTTCTCGAGTAGGATTAAACGACACAAGCATAAGCAATTAATTAAGTCATCTTTAAGTATTAATTCATTTTAGTATATCTATCCACGTAAGTAGCACCAAAATCACTGTGTACCTATATACAAATAGGAATCTCGCCACAAAGTAGACAATAAGTAATTCAAAGGACAAGAATATGTATAAGGAAATTGTCTCAAATGAGTTTTAAGTTACCTATTCAATTGTTTATTCTCATTAGGTTAATTATTACCCAACTCCCAAGTTACTTATACATTATCCATTCTAATTTGAGATTCCATTTAATTCCTACTTAAACTATTAATGTATAGCTAATATCGTGTTCTAAAGCAAGTTTTAGTTTTAGGTCATTGCATATGTTAGAGCTCATTTGTTATCTAACTTAACCATCTAAGCTTACTTATAATCATTAGCTTCTTAAGGTGATATTCTTAATAACATATCTGATAATTAATCAAATAAACTCTTATCAAGTAGAATAACTTATTTAAGATGTCATTAGTCCATTCATATCATTAACAACTTAACTTTACCTTTAAATATACTAAGAAATCTAAATTAGCTTCCTATTAAGCTTATCTCATCTTATAAATAATTATTTATAGATATTTTATTGAATAAATTCATAAAATCAAAATAATTAATTATTCATCTTTAAATTCATATTTTAATATGAAAATATATTATTTACAATTATTATATATTTATTTAATTAGAATCAATTTCTTATTAATTTCAATATTTTACTTTCTATAGAGAATTAGTGCATGCTCTAACTTTAATCAACCGATTCACCAACTTAATTATGGGTTCTTGTGCCCAAATTACTATGTAAACTACCTAACACATTAACTTACATGTTCATAAGTTTAATCAGCCCAAACTAATTAATCAATTATGATTTAAATTTTAATTAAACATAAACTATCCAAAAACAAGCCATGAATAGGACATAAGGATGTTTTTTACCAAATTAAGACTGGTTCTTGATTGTTTCGCCACATGTCTACAAACTAGACATCTCTAGATGTTTGGATATAAAGCCTCACCATCATCGGATGTCATTTGGCTTCCGGTTCGGTCACCTGGATTGACATGACAAACTAAGGCCAATAGTGAAAATTCCTTGTTTTGATTTTCTTTAATTTTTCATGTATTAAATCTATTACAGCCATGATTATCCATCTAAAACATGTTTCATTTGTGTCATTTAATCTAGTTTATTATTGGATTATATTTTACAAATTAAATGACGAATTAATGATCAAATACTCATCATCTATTCTAGTTTTCTACTAAAAACCAGCACACATTCTACAATAATAACTATAACATTTCATCACTAAATCCTTAATCTATAGATCTAATAACATAATCAATGATTTCATCATTAAATCAATGATCACAATATCACAATCAAGAAATCTAAGGTAGTATTACTTACCTTAAATGAAGGAAAACATGCTCTTAAACTACCACAACCAATCAAGCAATTGCTTGTTGATGAAGCTTCTTAAGTACACCTTTTCCCTCCTCTTCATTCTTTATTATCCTAAGATTAATTTTGTATTAGTATTGTGATTAAAAGTTTAGAGAGTCTAAGAAATTGTTCTTACTTTTTTCTCTTTGATTTTTCTTGTATCAATATCTAAATCCTAAAGAGAGAGTGTTGTTTGTGTTTTTCTTCTAGCTGAAGTTTTGAGTATAAAACAAGTTTTTTGAGAATGAGAACTGAAAGGAGAGAGAAATATAGAGTATTTATTAGGATGAGGGGCCTCAAACGTATAAATTGTATGTTTAAGATTGAAATTACCTCTTTATCCCCAAGTGTTGCATTAATTTAGCTAATTACTATTTAAATTGTCTATTTTACTCCTCCTTATCTTATGACAGGTAATTATCCTCTTTTATTTATTTTTTTCTTGTAATTTTATTAAATTTCTATTTGTTATATTATTCTATTTATTCTTAACAATTTCTTATCATATCTGTTAAATATATTATCATTATGGATTATTATATAATACTTTTTTTGCAATATGATTTGTTATCGTAAATTAATATTATTAACTTTGTTATTGTTATCATTATTGTTATTACTTGTAACATGAATTTTTAGAATATTTCACAACCAGTGCTTGTGTGAACAGTACTGTAGTGGTACTCATGTGAAGCTCTTACGTGGCCCTTTCATCTTTTGGAAATTATTATTTGAGCAATACTTGTGTACAAGGGTGAGCTAGTGACTGATAAATGCATGAGTCTCCTTGATTGTTTGAAATTTTGATCTTTATTTCTTTTCAACCATACAATATCCCAGCCCTTCTTTTAGAATCGTATTGCTAAATAAAGTTTTAAATTTGTTGGATATTATTTTTTCTTTGGAGAAACATACTCAATTTGGAAGTATTGGAAAGTATTTCTATAAATGGATAACGGAATGTGAACGGGCTATTAAAACTAAGAGGAAGGCTTCAAACTAGGCATTTAATCATGAGAAAAAACAATTTATTGAGCAGCTAATAAATTGAACTATATTATTCTCTTGAATTAATGCCATAGATGGTACTTGAACTTTGATAAAATATACTATTAGATACTTAAAATTTGAAATTTATCAATTTAATATCAAAATTTTAAAATTTATAAATTTAGTACTTGAAAAAAATTTTCATGTATGCTAAAAGTATCTCTATCAAATTCTTTCAAGTACTAATTTGATCAATTTCAAAATTTTTTAAATATTAAATTAATTATTTTCATAGTTTAGATAGCTAATTATATATTTTGCTAAAGTTCCATTTACAATATTATCCCTATTCTCATGGAAAAGAAAGGAAATGCAAGACTTTGTTGAGAACATTAAACACACGGTTTATTGCTTTATTGACGGATAAATGACAACTCCTGTTTAAGCTTCTCAAAAGGCATATAAATATTGAATGGAATGAGAGATGTGAATAAATTTTCACCAAAAGAGATTTTCATGAATACATGAGCATCGTAGACAAAGTTTAGAACTGGGTAAACTGTTAATGGCCTTTTAAGTCTAAGGATCCAAAAGTCAAATCCAAATTTAGGATAATTATTTGGATGTTCTCACCCTCATAAGCCTAATTTATTAAAAGGGATTTTATTAGATTTAACTAATGTAATACAACTATCTTTAAATATTTGCTACGATAAAGATAAGAATTTTAATAAAAATAATGAATGAGGTGTGAACTAGAAGCATATATAAAGACGATGGTTGATACACCCATATAAGAGGACATATAGCGATTCTTTAGAATAAGAGAGTTAGTCTATTGCAATACTATTCATTCTAGTTTTAGTGCACATTTTAATCTCCTTTTACTCTTTTATGCGTAACACTTATTAAGTTGTATTCATGCAAACCTAAGTTAATTTACAACCAGTTTATTTCGGCCATTCATTTCCTACTTGTTTTACCTAAAATTGTTATTATGATGTTTAATTGAAAAGAATTACAATTTATAATGAATTATCATTACGTAAAATAATGAATAGCAATTTATGTCTTCTTATTCATGAATTGGCATTCAATATATATATATATATATTTCAACTTTGTCATAAATACCTATATATTAAAAATATTATCCATGCAATTATCCTATCTTTATATAAATACAAGGAGTATTATTAATATTTTATCTTTTACTTCAATAATTATTTCTTTTATTTTTTACATAAAACGAACATTATAATAGTCATTATAATACTAATTATATTCCTATTGAATTAAATTTCACATCTCTTTTATTCTATACGGTGAAGTAAATGGAACGTAAGTGTAGGGTGGAATCTAATACAATCTATTGAAACTTGAGAACACCGTGTAAGGAGTTAAATGGAATAATCAAATTCCTAATGAGAGCTATATGGAGTAACCTAAGCCCATTACTAAACTTTTTCTTTTTTTTATTATTTTTAAAAATCCAACCACACCTTTGTCAGACACTTGACCCAGCAATCCATTGTTGCATGTTGCTACAAGTATTCACATTCAAGTATCATATTGGATTATTTGTAATTGTGTTTGTAAAATTCAATTTTGACTCGTGTTGCACAAATAATGGAAAACTGGGTTTTATAGATAAAATTGAAATTTTTATTGTAAAACCACCATTATTAATTTTATTTGTGAAAAATATAACTTCTTTTAACCTATTTCTACTACAAGAAATTTGATACATTGTGACAAATTTTTTTTGACAATTAGAATTTTGTCACAAATAATACTCTAATTGTGATAGAATGAGAATTTGTCACTTCAAACCTAATAAAAGAGAAAACTTATGATAAAAAAAAATATTTGTCAAAATATTTGTCACGACATATTAAACTAATGAAAATTAGCGACAAAAAGAATATTAACATAGTCTCTCATCATAAAACTTTTCTACCCTATTTTTTGCGCCAATGTAAAAGACATATTATAATAAAAATGTTTCATCACTAAATTCTCGTCACCACATATAATTATATATAATATTTTCAAAAGTTTTTTTGTCATAATATATACTATTTATTATCACAAAATAAATTTATCATCATAAGTAATATTATTTTATCAATAGTGACAATTTATATTTATTACTATATATTTATATATTTTTGCAATTATCATTTTAATGTGACAAAATGATATCATAATGAAATTAAGTTGGTCCTTTAAACCCTTTAACCGATTATGATAAATTAATAGTGATGAAAATAATGTACTTAATTCATCAAAATAGAAAATTATTTGATACTTAAATTTATATCATACATGAATTTTTAACAATAAAAATTCAGATAATCACATCACAAAAAAAATTTAGTTTTTGGTACTAGATATTGTAGCCTAAATAATTAATTATTCAAAAAATAGGTTGTACAAGAGATCAAACATTACCAAATGTGTAATTCTTAAAAAATTTTCTAATATTTTCCCACTTTAAAAAAATTATATTAAAATTTTTATGTTTTAATATATTGTTTATAGCCTATAAAAGCATAAAAATCGAAGTAGAGATAAGTGCTTTTTATACAAGAGCAACTTAACGCAACTTCTTACACTCCATATAATAAAGCCATAAAGAGCCATCACATGAGAATCCATCAATGTGTATAGATAATCACTCCACAATCTATATTTTATAAAATCTATCAAAATTTTATGTAAATACCTATCTATTCATATCTCCAATATTATAAATATTTATATTTATGAACAGAAGATTTTTCAACTCCACATAATATCGCTCCCTTACTTATGTATATATGTCTTTTAATATTATATCTAAATTCATTGAAACAAACTAATAATATTTCATTGGAATTTTTATTTTCAAACTTATAAAAAATATATAGTTATTATGGATGGTTATTAAAAAATAAATAAAAACACTAATTATGAGCAAATATGTATTGATATTATTAAGAGAACATGTGTGTATAAGCATAATGCACACTTTCAATACATGTGTTAATTATAATAAAAATATTTTAAAATATTTTAAAATTAGATTTTAATAATCGGTTCTAAATCATGTTTATAATTTGCAACAACATAAACTATTCAATTTTAGTAGTTGTTGTGAAATTCTTCACGATCATATATTTAATTTCTAAAATATTATAGGAATTTAAATATTAATATATGATTATTATTCTTTTTTTTTTTAATATTAGTACATGATATATCATATGATATTGCTAATAATAAAAATTACTAATGCTACTAATTTATGTGTATAAACAATATAAATTCCTTCTTTCATATAATATACAAGGAACACAAGTATGAGTAGGAAAATAGATAGGAGTTAAATATAAGAGTTGAAAATCTCAAATTTATAGAATCTAAAAGTCTCACTTTTTTCACTCAGAGGTAAATGCAATTGCCACAATTCATAAACCAAAAATGAAAGAAATAAAAAAAGACATTTGAATAATTTTGAAAAAAGAAAGTTGTTTTTATTTTAAAGGGTAATTGAAGTAATAATGTCTAAAGGCTAATTAAAGTAAGGAAAATTCTATGTCCCTTATGTTTTTAACGGGACAGTCCCGTCGAGTATTTACGAATTATATCATACCCAATAGTGATTGCACCACTAAAATAATTAATATATTAATACTATTTATGAATTTTTTTCTTTATATTATCAATATGTGTGCAGTTTAATTTAATAATTAATTAATATTTTATATTTTATCATGTCATTGCATTTAATTTTTGCACATGAATTAAGCATTTTTGCACTGATGTATGCTGCTTTTATAATAATTTAATTAAATTTTTCTAAGTTTCACATTTATATGAAAAAATAAAAATATTTGTCTCCATTATTGTTTAACTTAATGAACTTAGTGTGGGTTCTTATTAAGTGTTAACAATTAATTCAACCTAATGATATTAGGGATGCAACCAGGCAAGTCTTATAAGGTATCCGACCTGCCTAACATAAATACCCTATAGAGTTTGGGATAGGTTCTGAGATAAGCAAAAACTATAGGATGTGGTCGCTATAAAAACTTTTTGGAAAGTTGAATACATTAATCTTATATGTTTTTGAGTCGGCATAAAGTTTGTTTGAAATTGGGTTTAGGTACCAATATTGTCTATTGAGCAGGTTTTCGGGTCTATGGAAAAAAAAAAACCAATATGGTTTAGAATGGATTCAAAAGACCCACAGGGTATGAGGACAGGTTCAAGATTTTTAAAACCTATCTCAAATCTACTTCGGTTGCATCACTAATGTTATAGATGCATGAACAAGTTTTGCTAATGACTCCTAATGCATAGCATGACCTGTTTAGAGTATGAGCTAATTTAATTGTACATAGGCCTACCTCTACCATCAATCTTAAATACAACCATAGGAGTGAGAAGAGCTTTCAAGTCTTGGTTAATTTGGTAGATGTACTACTTACTTAGCTCAGCCAAGGATTGACCTTTGTAAATCCTAACCCCTGAAAACATGGGATGTATTTTGTTAGCTCGGAGTCTTTACCTTTAACAATTGTCATGATATTCTAAATTCACCACAATGCGACTTGTTCCAAGAAAATTTTCATTAGCACTCTTTATATCCCTTAGATTTGCAGTTTACTCCACTTTGAGTTAGGTGGGTGTTAAGGCTAGCAAGCCATAGGCTTGTAAGACAAAAATAGTTCAGTAAGTGCTAGGGGTATGTTTAACTCCCTTATTTTGATGCTTAAGTCAGTAAGTGGGCAATAATGCATAATAGCAAGATAGAGTTAAAGTAGAGAGAAGTGCACCCGACACCATTGTTAGCTAGATTACCCTTATATATTCAAGTACATATTCTTCTTTAGGATAGTAGACTTATCTATAATAGGAAACTTCCCCTTGTTTGTTAAGGGAAGTGTCTGTATCCATTTTAAGCAAGTGTAGTCTGATTATTTAGGAACCTTTTTAGAAGCATACCTTGTTAAAGGAAAATAGCAAGTTCTAGTGGTTAGGAGATCGAATAAAGTAGTTTCCCTTTAGTTAGATGTGGCTATAGGAAATGGTTGCCAAGCCTTGTAGAAGCCCATCTGTTTTGCTGAGCTTACCAATCTTTGGATCGGGCCAACCTGGCCCATGCTGGCAAGTAGGTTGAATTGGGCTCAAAGAGCTTTATAGCAAAAAATGACTTTTAATACGAACTCATTCCAACTATCTTAAACTACTCCTTTATAAATAAAACATGAGACATCCTTAGTAGATAGAATGGGAACATCCAAACCTTTACTCTTAACTACAATTACTTCCACACTTCTGTATACTTGCTAACTTGATTACTAGAGTGATTGTATCAGACAACTCTTTGTGCATAGTGTAGGTAAGACCTTGATCTGTTCCAACTCTATTGGTAGGTCATAACAATAAGTATCAAGAATTTTAGAAAAAAATATTAAACCCTTCAATGTATTTTATACATGAGAATGAACCTAAAGTTCCATCATGATTTTTATACATGAGAATTTTAGAAAAGCATGTCTAAACCTTATCAATGTATGTATGAAGGATGAATTATGCTTGAAATTATACCATAATTGAATAAAACTATAAATGAACCCTTAATATTTTTAACTTCAATCCACAGTTGTGTATGACATGTGATATAATATTATATAATAAGCAATTGGATAAATATCTCATACAATGTACAACGCATACAACATGTATTTATTACAATCAATGTTAAGAGATTACTACTTTAGTATCTATTTAATGCATCTAAAATTTTATATTTACGAAACATAGACATTTGATTACTTTATTTATAATAACATGTTTATTTATAAATTAGAATGATAATCATAATAAAGTGTTTGTTGTGATGTACTCATATGTTGATAGAAATATAAATCTACTTTATTTATTTTGTTCTATACTTGTACCAATTGACTATTACCTATAAAGGTTATCAAAGTGATATAGTTTTACTAGTTTTTGGAATTTTGCAGTTGACATATGTCAATTCTCATGTAATAACAAATGTTATAACTCATTCATCACTTATCAATTTTTTCCATCAATAAATGTATAATTTATGATATAAATTAAATGATCTTTGATATATAATGTTATTTTCATAATTCGGAGGATTATAACTTTTTGAATCAATAGTTATATAAATTATATATTTATAATATTCTTAAAAAATTCACACATTATGCAAGGTTCTAACTATTTTAATCTAATAGGGTATACTTTTGGAGCAATGCACACATAGTCGAACTAGAAAATAATTTATAAGGGCGGACTCTTGATTCAAGAAGACAAGTGAGAATTCACATGGGAGGGAAAAATAATTTCATTCTAAAAAGTGCCAAAACAATGAAATGTGTTCTTTTATTGTTTATATTCTCTCCTATGACTTGACTCGATTTCTCTCTCTCTCTCTCTCTTGGCAACACAAAGCCTACTCACAGTAAGCTAACAAGCTGTTTGTTGTCCTCCATCTTCTCTCTTTTTATTATTTTATTTCTCAATAATATGTAATCATCTTTTTCCATCTAACACGTTTCATTCTTGAATTTAGAGTTTTCAAGTAACCATCATATTGATGCAACAATGACCTTTACTAGAAAGGATGACAGCATGTTGGAAATATGATTGGTACGCAACTTTATTATTCTTCAACCATACATCAATTAGAGCAACAACAAAACCAAGTAGAAAATCAAATTCAATCTATACTTGATTAAGGTTTCATCTATTTTGTGTAGTGGGGTTACTGCAACTTGTAGATCATGTGCGATATGCGTGGCAATCGACTTGAGAGAAGTTCTGAACTAATGACATGTGCAGGATATTACACATGGTTGTCAGAACCGGCTCGGATCGGCCGGTTCAACTCGGTTCGATTGGAACCGGTACTAAGGTCGGGCCGGGTCTCGCCTAAAACTCATTTTTGTAACGAACCGGCGAGACCCGGATTGACCCGGGCAGTCGAATCGATTGAACCGGTCGACCCAGACCGGTTGAACCGGATCCAAAAATAAAAAATTAAAAAGTTAAAAATAAAAAATTAGAAATTTAAATATTTATTCATACTTTATTATAAATTTATAAAATATAATAATTAAATCATATTTATTTAATAATTAATTGATGAATTTGATCTAAATATAGATTTAATTTAGTAATTATACACATATTGGTCTTTTATAATTAAATTATTCCTTATATTTTTATTTTTTCGTAACCTCGGTTCAACCCCTGGTTAAAACCCGGTCCGACCCCTTGACCTTTGACCCCCTAGCCTGTCCGGGTCAAACCCTGGTCCGGTTCTGACAACATTGATATTACAAAGAGAGGCATAAGAGGAGGAATAGACAAACCGGGTTTCTTGAGTGCATGAGTGTGACAAAGATTAGATTAGGTAGACTCATTCATTCTTAACTCGTTCTTTATAGGATAAGTGCTTTGATCTTTCTTAAAGATTTTTTAGCGGAGTTTTCATGATGTTTTCGATCTTAGCAATGTGTAGAATTTTGACTTGAATGAGAAGAGCAGCATCCTATTTATAGATGTTGGAAGCTGATTCTAACCTTTGGATCGTTCTTAAGGAACTGACAGCTGAGATTGAAGCCTTCTTATCTTTAGTAGTGGGCTAGGCTAGAAATGAGCTTGATAAATTTTATTTATATTATAAAGAGAAGCCCATTATAATTAAAATAACTCATTTTATATTTAAAATGGACATAAGGATTATTTTACTCCACATAAGCCTTGATTTGGCCAAATGAAGCCTAAATAAACCCAAGAAGACATTTTTTAAATCTACTTTTTGCACACAAGAAAACCAAATTAGGCAAAGAGCAGAATGAACCGGTCCGATGATACTTATTCCAAGCCTACCAAGCTAAATCTCTCTATGACATCCCTTACTGGACTCGGTCTTCTAAACCTATCACTAGCCTAGAAGACCGGCCAGTGGCATTAAATTGGACCAAAAAGCCCAATTACCGAAATGACCTTCTATACTCCCCTGCATCAAATTTGTTTTTATTAGATTTAAATTACTTCAAATTATCATACTTCTTACCTTGCTTCTTTAGAATTCTGATGATCCACTTAGTTAACGTGCCAATAACCTCATCTTCTTCACTCAATTTTGCATCATCATCTGAGTCATATGTAACTTCTTTGGCCTTGAAAGCTACGATTTTATTGCTAGTTTCTAACCCATTTGAATATTTGATATGGGATTCACAGGCTATCGGCTTCTCTCTTAGTTGACTCAAGGCAAGCTTGTTGAGATCTTGAGCCTCTTCAATTGTAGTTTTCTTGGCCATGACTTGTGAAAAGTTCTCAACATCTTTCAAATTAGGTTAGGATCAATATTCTTTTTATGAAGAGAAGCAAGTTGATAAATAATAACAACAAACATATTAAATGTATCTTTAATATATTTTTTCTAGGCTCAAACTTCAACAATCCAAATTATAGAATTAAAGCATTAATTATGGTATCCTTAATTGTTTCAATTCCTTTATAGATAATGCTTAAAGTATCTTAAATTTGTTTAGCAGAAGTGCAAGAAGATATCAAGTAATGTTTTGAAGCAACAATAGTGGTAAGAAGCAAATTCTAAGCCTTGTTATTCAATACTATCTAATGCCTTTCTTTTCTCTTCTTCAGTAGGAGTAATATCTCTATTGAAGATTATGTCATTGTCATCGAAATTAATGATCTCCTAGGGGTCACAATAATTAGCTTTCAGGTACATTTTCATCATAAATTTCCAATAAGCATAAATAGTCTATATAAAAAATGAAGCATCATTAATAGCAATGCATGCATTTGTTTATGCCATTATGGATCTCTTCACATAGATATATTAAAAACATTTACGCTTTGATACCAATTTTAGGTATCGAATGCACAATTGAGAGCAAAGGGGGTGGAAGGAGGAGGGGGAAGGCGCAGATGTGTGTTAACCCCTCAATGTCGAGTAAAATTGAAGTAAACCCTAACCTTAATCAAACTGGAATTTCAAAAGTCGACAATGATCAAGGTATACTAGTGGTTTTAACTACGAAAATCGGGCTTGAAACTTGAGGACATAGAAATGAGTTATGGTAGATTATAGATTGAAATGATATGAGATAGCTTAAAAAATAAGATTCGTCAAAATTTGATTGTTTCGGACCCGAACGAGATCAATTGTTGAAAAATATCATATGCTCGAAATAGTAAAAATATTTTGATAACATATATAGATTCGTAATTTCATAAGGATTCATAAAATATTAGTTTTATAATTTTTCGGTAGCTAAAAATATCAAAGATAGCTTATTTACGTGTATATTCCTTACTACCGGTATCTTATTTGTCTAGTTTATTATTCATTACTATTCGCCTATCTCTACCTTTTTTTTTTTTTTACAAACCTATTCTTACAACTTACACACCTATATCTTACATTTTCATTTCCAATATAATTTTCTACTAAACTTCCCTTATACTTTATTACTTTTCTTTATCAAAATTAATTTTTTTCATCACTCTCCCTCCTTTCCCATACAAACCGGCACCACTCCCCCTCACTCTCAATTTATTTTCTTTTTTAATTTATTATATTACATCTAAAATCCCTCAACAAATCTCTATAAATACACATCTTCCTCCATTTCTTTTACACGTCTCATTTTTCCTACCAAAACTTTAGCAAATTCTCTCCTCAAATTTTTCTCTAACTATTTCTACAAAAACACTCTCTACCTCTCCATTCCCATAAAACATTCATCATCACACTAAACATACTATCCATTATATCATCCATCTATAATAACCTTAGGTAAAAATTCCTAAACCCTCTTTTATTCCTAAAAACATAACATGAACATCATGTATGTCTTAATTTCCATATACATCCCAATGAGTTAATGCTAGGGAGTGAAATCAAGAAACAACATTATGTTCATGTCTTGTTTTAATCCATGCTTAAATTTATGTTTGATTATATTCATGTTCCTAACCTAACTCCTTATATGTTATATATATATATATATATGTATTATGTTTCTTAGAGCATAAATATTCACTAATTTAACTTTTATTCATTGCTTTTATTTCATGTTTTGCATATCTAATTTTATTCATAATAAATAAGACTAGTCATTTTCTAGTCTTAGACTTATCTTTTATCAAGTCAAAACAACGGAGACTTGTCCGTTCTAAGTCCTGGGAGCCTTGAATATAAATCTAAGACTCCAAATCTTCATTTTCTCTTATTTTTTTTCTTATTTTTCTTTATTTATGAGATTGGTGATAATCGAGTCTCGGAAGCCTTGATAAGAAGCTAAGGTTTCCATATTTTTCTTTTTGCTCTTACCTTATTCCTTTTATTTTACTTCCATATTTTTTCTTATATGATCATTTAATTTTCTACTTTCTATATGTTCTACATGAATTTATTTTCATCTCATAACATAAATACTAAGTTCATATTCATGCATGCTCTTAGGCGATGTGTTATTTTAATGAAAATTTTCAAGACAACAATACGAATTATTTTTATTTCATATAAAAGATAGGACCAAACTCTAAAAGAAAAGTGATTTCCAACACATATGAAAATTTCCACTATGATTTAGAATAATGGTTCAACTACACTTTTTCAAAATATTGCTATTGATTGAATTTTAATGTTGATAATTTTTTGTTATGAAAATTTTCTTAAAAACTTATTTATAGGGCTTATGCCAAAACCTTGATAAACACTAAAGAGTAAAATAACTTTTCCAAGTCAAAGTCTAAAATCAACTCACTATTGAAAAAAACACTTAGAAAATAAAATGGATACAACTTAGGATAATGGTTTAACTATATCCTTTTCAAACTAATAAAATAAATTCTATCATAAACTTTTAATGTTGATAATTCTTTATTATACAATATTTCTTAAAAACTTATTTATAAAATATACATCAACATCCCAAAAATACTAAGAACAAAGTAAGTTTTCTAGTCAAACTAAATTCAAATTACTAGTTTAACATTCACTTAAGAAAATAAAAATTGTGAGACAACTTAAAGGAAAGATTTTAAAAATAAATCCATTCTTATAAAGTTAAGAAAATATAAAAATGATGGTTTTAAATGAGTAAGCCTTCATTAGTAACAAACCCAAAATTTTGATTTTTCTTACAACAATTTAAAGAAAGATTTTGTGAACTTCATTTTCCAAATTTCTAAAAGTAAATTGTTTTATAAAAATCATTGCTAAAATAACATCACTAAAATTATGCATATAATATGAGTATATATCTATATTAAAGGATTTTTCAACTACATAAATATCTATGAGTTCGTAATAGACCTTTTGGATGAAGTAAGATTTTAAAAGTTATAATTTAAGGGCTGGGATTTTTGTGTCTAGTATGTACCAATCCGTTTCAAAACCCAAATGACTTTTAATATTAAAAATAACCTTAGAAATAATAGATATTTTCGAGTAGGAAAAAACAACATCTTATATGCAAATTCCAGTTAAAATGAGCAAGTTATAGTAATTTTAATTGGAATTTTTCATTCACTCGAATTTTACTAAAAAAGTGAAATAGAATTAGAAAATTTGAGTAGAAGTTTCATGAAGTACTCATTCCAGGTATTTCTTTCATTTAGGTGACGAGGAGTTGGAGGATCCATATCAGGAGGACTTTTACAAGTAAAGGAATTTTGGTAAGATGTCTGAGTGAGTTTATCTCCTACTTTTACGTACTTGTTTATGGTTGTAGTTAGAGACACTAAAAGTAGGAAAAGATGAAAATGGAATATGCATGATAATATTAATTGAAAGCATACTAAGCATATCGAGACATGAATTGTTATTAATTAAATTATGTTTTATTATTATGATGGAGTGTCTGCAATTCTATGATCGCCTCACATGTCAAGAATTATATTATTTGATTCATGCATATCACGAAGTGAGCCACATTGCATATAGCTACTATGCCTCAATGGGACAAGAGTATAGTAGTGAGATATTCCCAGGAACCGCAAGACTGCCAAGATGGGTGAATAAGAGCCTAGAAGAACTATTTCATGATAAAGTGAGTAGGAGCCCGAAAGAGCTACAAGTTAGATGATAAAGTAGGGTTTTAAAGAGTCTGAAACACCTAACTCCGAATGGAAGGCGTAAATCCATTCGGTCATATGATTTACGGCTGATCATATGTATTGCTTGCTCACGTGTTTGATGCATTTTATATGCCTATTTAATAACTTGTTTGAATTTATTGATACGAGTACGCTAATTTAGGAATATTCTCACTAAACTAGTTAAGCTTACACCTCAATAGATTTTTGTTGATGCAGAACCAATATCTCTTATACCCAAGGTCTCCGTCTATACAGGTAAGCTTACACTTTTGGGAAGCTTTTAGAGGAAATCCTTTTGAAGATCTTAGAATAGATTTCTTTTAAAATCTTTATAATTATAGTTGTTATTATATGTAAGACCTAGACTATATTTTGAATATTGTAGATTTAGTAGGGGAATGCCCTTAAGATGATGTAAAAGACTATATTTTATGATTTTAAAGATAATATTTATTTAGATTTTGTATGCTATATTTACTTTCTCAAACTACACTTCCCACTTTGTCTTCTGTTGCGGTGATGGATGCCTTACATATAGTGTTGAAGCTTTTGCATGACTTTGGAAAGTCATTCTTAAAATTTAGTACCATATGTGGCGGATTGCCACGTTTAAGGTACCTTTTTAGGGGGAGAGGGGGTGCTTGGGCTTGGAATTGATTGTGTTTAAAAAAATTAAACTTTTTTTTAATTAGAACCATTATTCCCTTTGATGATGCTTTGTAATAATAGAGTAAACAAGAAAGAATAATCAACACTAATGTAATTGTTGAATGTACAAGGAGAGGGGAAGAGAAAATTAAGCCTAGTGATTTATAAAGGTTCTATCTTATGCGCGGTCTTCTCTTTTAGCTTCACACCGAGGATCCAATCACTTTATCGATTTTCATTCCACTATATCAAAACTAAGACTTGAGAGTTTAAAGTCGAGCTAGCACTTGACAAAGATCTCACTACTGAGTCTTTTTAGCTCCCTACAAGCTAATCACTCAACTATAGAAAATAAAAACCTCAATCTCACAACCAATAAATACTCTACCAAAACTAAATGAGAATAATATTGTAGAATATTGCTTCCTCTAAAATATGCTTGAGGTATGATTGGTAATTACATATAAATAGAACAGTAGGAGAATATTCAATATCATTACATGGATAGTATGTTTAAGAGTATTTAAGTTGTCATCTTTTTCTTCTTTTATTTCCTAAGTTATAATGCTTGAATTTTTTAGTTGAGATATCTTCTTCTTCTATGTCTAAATTCTACCAGGCTATTGATAAAATGGTACATGAACTTTCACAAAAAGAACGATTAGATACCTGAAGTTTAGTTTTGAACAATTTGGTATATAAACAAAGTTTTTGTCAATTTTTTTTCATACCTAAAATATGTTTAATGAGGTATAAAGAAGTTCATGAAAAGTTTGTTTAGGTATCTAAATCTTCAAAACCAAAATTTATATATGAAAAAAGTAAAAAAAAAAAAAATTATTCAGGTACAAATTATTTGTGGAGGGCCAAATCCGAATTTCGACTCTTTGGATTGAGTGACAGGGCGTAGAGAGTCAAGTCCATAAAATTGGGATGGCTAAGGGATATTTAGCATGGTATGCTTGGAATAGGGACCGTTGGATTGGACCAACCTATACGCTCTCAATCATTTGTCAAAGAGATCATGCACATCAATAGGCCTTCCATGGATCAGAGAGCCATGGAGAATTCCACCATTAGGAGGAGTCATCTCGCCTGATGATAGTTGATATAATTTGATGGATGTTATTAATAGGCAAGCTCTATAAATACCCAGAATTCCTCCTCATTTGAGGGGAGAGAATTGATAGAAAGGCAGTTGTGCTACTGTAACACTTTACAAATGATTAAACAGAGCTCAAAGTGAAGAACACAGAGTCTCCTCTAGAATATTGGGGTTGATGCTTTATAGTTTCTCTACTTATCGCTAGTGCATTCGAGCTCTCTGAGATTGCTTGATCCTCCTTCCTACCTTATCACCTTTAGTCATTCATTGGTTGTGCTTCCATTTTACTTCTCTGAAGCCACGTGTAGTGTGAGATGTACACTACATGTACATGACCACTGCGATTGAATCCAGCCCACTATATCGTTCAAAACCAAACTTCAGATGCCTAATTTTTCTTTCTATAAAAGTTTAGGTATTATTTTTTTCGTGATCCCATTCTAGTTACTTATCAAGATACTTCGTTTTCTAAAACATTGAATAATTTTGGTTCTTGATTAGATTGTAATCCCATGGATCTTCGAGTGAAACTTTTGATATTTGAATTTGAAACCTGCAGAGATGAAGCTATGAATCTTGATTGATATTAGTTAGAAATTTTTATTGTAAATTGCAGAAGTACAGCTGCAAGATAAGATCGAGCTATTCAAAATAAGGCTGTTGAAGAATCCATTGGCTTTTGGAAATCCATATCTTCGCAATCTTATTCATGTCTTTCTTTGAACTTGTAAACTTTAGTAGAAAAATATCCTAAAATTATCTTCATAACTTCAATAAAATGGATCAAATAATTTCTTCATGAAAATTCTTTTATGTTGTTATGAATAATCAATAAAATAATTTCCATGATATATAAATCACAACTATAAGAAAGACATAAATATATTACCTAAATATATTCGATGAGTGGAGCTGAATCTTCAATATAATTATGAATCTAACTTATAATAAGTTTCTTGAAAAATTGAACAAATAAGTAATAACCAGAGTTTAACTTCTCCTTTACCTTCTAACTCAGTTTGGCAAAGCTTTGATTTTAGAATAGAAACTTCTAAAATTTGTTCCGTCAAGTCTAACATTTCTATCTTACAAAGATAATTCTATTCCAATAAAACTTTTGAAATTTCTCTGACAAAACTTAATCTTTATGAATATATCAAACAGCTTCTGAAGTTCCTTTTGATGATTCTTTATCTTCAATTTTGAAACACATTGTGAAACTTCTAAATTACCTTATAACCAGCATTTCACGGGAAAAGAAAAATAATATTATATTTTTAAAAAAATTATAAAAATAACTAATATGATGAAAAGAATTTTAATTTTAGCAACATCATCTTGTATTTTGAAGAGATGAAGTCATAAATTCAACACTATCGTCTCTTAAAAAGATGAAATTAATTTGATGGACTATTTTGTTGCTCGTTTTCTTCGTCTTCCCCAAACTACTTTTAAAACGAAAAAAATTTCCCCTTTCAATCAATTTCTAGATTGATGTCTTCTTTTCTCTTTCTTCACACCAAAATAAAAAAAAAAGGACCCAACATTCATGGTCTTCATAGTTTACTTGCGGAGTACTCAAAGCTATTACTCGAAAAAATAAAGAAATAGCCCACTTTGATCCACTCCAAAGCAAGCAAATCCACTGCCATTTAATCCTCGAAACTCCAACTCCCATGAATGCAGACGGAATTTCCAAATTTTGCCTTGCCAAATCCAACCTTAGAAGTCGCTGGAAATTCGTTGTTGTCGTACCGATCTTGATAAGACACCTAGGACAGGAACTGAATCGGAGGCGGTGACGATACAAAAATCCCCGATCCAGCATAACCATGGGACGACGAATCTAAACCCAACTTCTTAGTGGAGTACAAACTCAAGTTGTAATACTCAGATTTTGCGGATGGATGGGGTTAATGGTTCCCCACGTTTCAAGATTTAAGTTAACTAGAAACTGGCATTACCTCTTCTTTTAACGTACGAGGTAGCTTCAAAATTTATATTTCGGTCATGTTATTTAAAATTAAGATTATTTTTATAATTTTTTAAAAAAATATAAATAATATTTTCCTTTTCCCCATTTCTAGCACTTCTTGAATTTTTTTCTGATTAAAATTGTCATTAATATAAACTACCAGTTGACCTTGATGATCTTTGCTAATTTTTAATTCCTGTATAAGACTTCCTGAACCATCTTCTGATAACTTAAAGGTTGTTCACAATATTCGTAACGTAAGTTCTATCTCACTTTTTGATGGCTGAATTTTTATCAAGAACTTCTTTAGAAACTTTGTTTCATTTCTAAAAACTTAAGTATGGTTCGTAATATTAAAAAATTAAATTTCTATGATCGAAATTATCTAGTTAATCATTTAACTATTAAAATATATATAATAATTAAAATATTAATTATTTTAATGATTAGATCATATATAATATAAGCCATTTTATAATAATAGAAACAATTCTCTTAAAATTAATACGGATCCGGTCCTTAAATTCTTCCACACCCGCCTTCTTTTATCATATTAGTCTGCACGAGACGTCATTAACCGTTAGAATTCAGCTATTTTTTCTTTTTCCTCCATCCCTCTAATTTTTGCCATGACAGGCGGAGCTCGCTGTTTCTCTTCTTTTCTTTAATTTAATTTATGTATTTTTAAATAATTTTACCTATATAAAATATTTAATAACAGTATCTGACCACTACAATGGGACCATAAGTACCCTAAATGAGATTAACACTAAATTACAATATGAAGGATATGTATTTATAAAGAAGAGAAAAGGATAATAAATTTGCAAACCGTTCAAAAGAAAGAAAATTGTATGATTATTGATCTCTTAAATAAAAATTATTCAAATATTAATTATATAAAATTAATTATCAAAATACCAACGCAAAATCGCATATTTAACATACTATTTTTGAATTTGTATGTGAGTCTCGTATTAGAGATGAGATTCATTAACAAAGATAAAACGCCTGTTAAAGATGTTGTAACGCTCTAATTTAAAACGTTATCAGCCCGCCACGTGTCTTTAGAAGAACAGACACATATGGCTATAGATTTCTTAGACCACAAATATGTATTTAAAATATCACCAATCACTTACATAAAGTGTAACTTTTAAAAACTTTTCATATCAAAATAATTTGTTCTCAACATTAACTATCATAACTTAAAAATCCAAACTAAAACAAAAATGATAAATTCTTACATATAAAAATGTCTCCAAAAGAAACTAACTAAATCATTATATGTTTCTTCTTCTCAAATTACTAATAACTAATCTCAATTATCAGCAGGATGGTCATAACTGCTATCACTCTCCCCATCATCGACAAATATGTCATAGTCCGTAAAATAATAAATCAGAGAATCTTCACCTGTACCTGTAGGAAAAATAAGGATTGAGCGAAAAACGCCCAGTACGCCAAACCGAAAGCACAGCACATGAACACGCATATCACAATATCACATACAACTTATTTTCTAATGCAACAAGCACAATTTAAATATCTTTTTATTAGCTTGCAACCAACATAGTTTAGGACTATTGATCACTAATTGTAAAGACCCGATCTATTAAATCCCGAGATTTAGAGTACCGAGTCCCCAACCCCATATAACATTTTCACATTATATGTAAGGTTGTCCTAAACTAACAGTTTATGAGAATTGTTTGATCAAATCTACTAAAACTTAATAAATAACATTCAACAAAACATGATTGCTAATAAAAGCAATCTATACCTATATATACATCATATATACAAAGTTTAGTGTTAATACAAGACACTACAAAAAAAAAATTACAAGTTTTCTTAATACAAAAAGTAACCCTAAAAGATCTTAAGGTTTTTACATCTTAGGCTTATCTATCAAGCCTTTTATACAAAGACTTTTTCTTTAACAAAAGCTTCTCCAAAAAAAAAAAAAAAAAAAAAAGAATCTAGGGTGTTCCAGTCCTATTCGTCCCACTCATCCATGAATTTTTCAAAGTCCGACCCGCAACCCAAATCATTATATAACTAGTCTCCATTACCTGTAAAGCAACAGAAGTGAGCCAAAGGACCAGTACACAATAACAAAATACAAGAACAAGTTATCAAGCCAAACTTAAATCAAATGGAATGCATCAGTGGACAAGTGTTTATCTTATTAAGTTTTCTTTTACAAAATAACATGAGGGTATTCAAACCCCGAGATCACGTTTAAGAATTTAGGGATCCTGAGACAATAGTGCTGCTGGGGGTTGATATAAGCAGTCCGAATACTTATATCTCCTATATCTATTCCATAAAGAAAATAGTTTTATTTAGGGTTCAAAAGTCGTTGCTCGACTCTACTTAAACTCAATCCACAACATGAGCCTAGTTCACAAGTTCCATAAACTTTGAATAAATCATGGTATTTCTCCTAAGTTAAAGTAAACGTCACTCGAATATCATTCCCCCTATTGGCTACCCACTTAACCAAAATAAATCGCTATTGCATCATAGCGTACCATTGCATCGTGGTAAAGTCATTGCATCATGACTTAGGTTAAGCGTCTAACTAACATGTCATTGCATCATGATAGGTTTGCTTCTCCTCGGACCAGATTAAACAGTGTAATAGACATCCAGTTCATCAAAACATTAAGCCGAATTGAATTAAATCAAATTAGAGATGCCTAGCCTTAGCAGACAACAAACAAGCTATTGTGTACCTAAACCCAATAGTAAATTACTATATTCACTTGGAGGGAAAATAACCGAAGAACCTTTAACTGAAATAAGAATATCAAAACAATCAATAATTTAATGTAGAATTCAATATATATATATATATATATCACAATCCTAGATTAATTATACAAGGAGATTCAATAAGCTTTGCATATAGTTTTAATATCTAATTCATGCATAAAATATGTTTACCTAGCTTATATAATCATTAGGAGATCATATATGAAGTAAGGATTGAGATTGAAAAAGTTTGAATTTGAAAAACTCAGGAGATACACGGCCTTCCTACACAGGCAAAAATTTGAATGAACGCCGGTAGCTTGGGAAATATATGTCGGCGGCATTGCACCAGTGTTAAATATTTTGATTCTGTTCTAATCCAACACCGCCATAAGCTAGCGACGTTGAAGCCCTAATGGTCGGCATACATTTTGAAAAATAAACGCTGGCAAAGTTTTCTTGCAAAAGCCAACGGCGTTTGAAGCAGCTTTAAAAAAATCAATTCTATTCACTTCCAACACCACTCTACGCTGGTGACGTTGAGTGCCAGATGCCGGCGTACGTTAAAAAACAAACCTATTCGAAAAGAGTTTATTTTCCCTGTTTTTCACTTTGCAAATTTCTAATCTTCAACACTTTTAATCATTCTTCAAGTTCATTTTTAACTTCATATACTATCTCCTATCTACACTAATCAATCCTAGCAACTTGGAACATTAAACAACACATTAAATCACTTCAAATCCCATTCCACTCATCCTCACTTCAACTACTCAAATCAACATTATTCCTTCCCAACACTTCATATAACTATACAACACATAAAAAAATTCACACAATAATAAAACACAATCCAACCTATCTCAATGCATGAACCAAACAACTCAAAAGACATTAAACTCATCCTACCATTTCACATAGATACTATAAGAAGGAAATAAAAAAAAAAAAGCTATACTTGTATTAACTTACATGAGTAAGCCTTAGCTTGGAGAGATTTTTAATTCAATAAGCTTGGTGTTATTCTTGGTTTAGGGCTTGTAACTTGGAGAGAAGAAAAAGAGAAAAGGAAAGAAAGAAGATGGAAATTCGTATAGAAATGGAGGGCTACCAAAAAAGGGCTTAATTAAGCAAATTTTGGACTTATTATTATCTTAAGTTTGAGTTTTAAGGCATAATAGACTTCGAGTTGAATTTGGGTTAATTTGGAGCTCATTTGGGTGCAATTTAGGCATGAAAATGGGCTTAATTTGAATAAAATTTCTATCAATTATTTCTTAAACAAATCAAAAGTTGGTTTTATAAATTTAAACATAACAAAAAACATATTAATGCATAAAAAACACAAATATTAATTATACTATATACACATTAATATATAAAACAATGACATTAATTTCATTACACATACAAAATAACACATTAGTAATATTCAAGATATACTAACTTAGACACATTTAAACTATTACCATATATCATTCTCATAAATCAACATGCTCATATAGTTCAATAATTAAGACATATAAAACATATACATGGAAGTTAAATAGAAATTAAAATTAGATCATTTCATTCTTCCCTCCTTCAAGAAGTTTCGTCCCCGAAACTTTGCTCACCTTTTAATCAAAAAGTTCAGGATACTTTTGTCTTATAACGCTTTCCACTTCCCTAATCGCTTCTCTCTCGGATTGATTACTCCATTGGACTTTTACCATTGGTATCACTTTATTTCTCAATTCTTTGTCCATTTTGCCCAAAATTCTAATCAGTTTCTCCTCAGTAGTCAAATCTGGTAGTATCTCCGGTTGATTTGTGTCCAATATAGCGTTGGGATCAGATATGCATTTCCTAAGCTGGGACACATGAAAAACATTATGAACACCTGACAACTTGGTGGTAGCACCAATCTATAAGCTAATGGTCCGATCGTTCCAAAATTTCATATGGCCAAATATATCTTGGATTCAATTTGCTCCTTACTCCAAATCTAAAAACTCATTTCGTTGAGGATATCTTGAGAAACACATGATCTCCAAGTTCAAACTCCAAAGGTCTTCTTCAAATCAGCATAACTTTTATGTCGGTCTTGAGCGGCTTTTAATCTTTGCTTGATCATTTGAATCTTATCAATTGCTTGTTGTACCAAATCAGGACCAATTAACACTCTCTCGCCCACTTCATCCCAATGCAAAGGAGATCTACATTTTATCTCATATAATGCTTTATATGGAGCCATCTGAATCACTGTTTGATAGCTATTATTGTATGCAAACTCAACCAAAGGTAAATGTTCATCCCAATTCCTTCCAAAGTCTAGGGCACAAGCTCTAAGCATATCTTCAAGAATCTGAATCGTCCTTTCTAATTGACCGTCAGTTTGTGGATGGAAAGTTGTGCTAAATTGTAACTTTATCCCAAGAGCTTCATGAAGACTTTTCCGGAATCGATTGATAAATCTGGTATCTCTATCTGAAGTGATGGTCACTGGTATACCATGTAACCTCATTATCTCCCGAATATAAATCTAGGCCAACTTTTCGAGTGAATACCCGACTCTCAGTGGAGTAAAATGTGACGATTTTGTTAGCCGATCTACAATGATCCAAATCATTTTATTCTTAGCTATTATCTTTGGTAAAGCCGTCACAAAATCCATAGTTATCTCATCCCACTTCCATGGGATTCTTAATGGTTGCAATTCTCCGCAGGTCGTTAATGCTCAATCTTCACTTGTTGACATATTAAACACTTAGAGACAAATCTTGCAAATCCTTCTTCATTCCTTCCACCAAAAATGTCGCTTCAAGTCTTGATAATCTTTACATTTCCATATGAATCGAATATGAGGAGGAATGCGCTTCTTTCATAATTTGACGTCTCTATCATAGATCTCGATACATAAATTCTATCCTTGAACCTTATAATACCTTTATCATCAATCTCATATCTTTCTCTTCTCCTTACTTATCTCACTCTCAATCTCTGGCTTCCAGGTTCTTCAGTTGTCTCGCTTAATTTGATCCAGAATTATTGGTTGCATTAGAAAATGCTAGCATAATTTCACCTTTTCCATGTTATCTCACCATTTCTGAAGATCTTCTTGTAATTCCTGTTGAGTGTAATCGAAGATTCTACATTTCATCGGTTTCTTTCTACTAACTCAAAGATCTAAAACCCTAACTATAGATCTATGAAATTAAAATAACACACACTTTCTATTCTTGGTTTGAATCCAGTGGAACCCTTCAATACGCCTAATCTAAAGGCGTTATCAGCCCGCCACGTTCCTTAGAAAAAATACGCTAAGGTATAGATTTATAGGACCATAAATATGTATTTCAAATATCATTAATTACTCACATAAAGTGTAACTTTAACAAACTTTTCATATCAAAATAATTTGTTCTCAACATTAACTAGCATAACTTAAAAATCCAAACTAAAACAGAAATGATAAATCTTTACATATAAAAATGTCTCCAAAAGAAACTAACTAAATTATTATATGTTTCTTTTTCTCAAATTACTAATAACTAATCTGAATTATCAGCAGGCTGGTCATAACCGTTATTGCTCTCTCCATCATCGACAAATATGTCATAGTCCGTCAAATCATAAATCATAGAATCTTCACTTGTACCTGTAGAAAAAAATAAGGATTAAGAGAAAAACGCCCAGTACGCCAAACCGAAAACACAGCACATGAACACGCATATCACAAAATCACATACAACTTATTTCTAATGTAACAAGCACAATTTAATTACTTTTTCATTAGCCTACAACCAACGTTTAGGACTATTGATCACTAATCCTAAACCTGGAATAATCTCATGACCTCGATGAAAACCATATTATCATAAATAACATATATAGATGCGTTACACAATTAGCTGGTAACGACTCCTAATCTACCGAAATCATCTCCAGGTGCAACTCCACTCGGGACACTACCACACAAGGATCATCAAGTTGCCAGAGATAGTATCACACTACTGTCGTGGTGTTTACTGACCGCAACCAAACACAACCAACACATGTTTCAATTAAAGTCAATATGTGTTAAGTCAAATTTTTCAACTAATCCTACAAACACAAACAAACATACATGGTAAGGTCGTACCTAGTATTACCCCAACTCAAATCCACCAACGGAACTTCTTACAAGAACATATATCTTAATCTCACTCGTATCCTGACCAACAATATGTCTCAATTAATTTAAATTACCACACAATTAAACCCTAACCCTAGATTCCATAATCTGACTCAAATATCCAAAACCCTAACAATAGATCTATGAAATTAAAATAACACACACCTTCTATTCTTAGTTCGAAATCTAGTGGAACCCTTCAATACAACTATCGCCAAATCCCTTGATTTCTCCCTAACTTCCTTCAATATATATATATATATATATATCTCCAATTAGAAATTCTATCACAGTAACAAATAAAGTTCATTGATTATTAGAATAGCGTAGATTCTTTTATACCTAGAATTTGTAGATCTCAATTAGGAAATCGGAACCTTAATTCTCAAATCTCTTGAATAATAAACTATAATTATAATTCCATAATTTACAGATCTCATAATCCATAATCTGATAAAACCCTTACCTTTCTCCTTGATTTGAAATCACAACTTCAGATCTAGATCTACCCTTGATCGTCAACAACCAATCTTGGATTCCTTTTGAAACAACACATAAACCTAGATTATAATCTAAAGGATATTTCTTCAAAATAATAAAATTATAAAAAAAAAAAAAACCCTAATAAAAATATTACCTTTTTCTTGGATCAGAGTCTTCCAAATCCCTAATCACACTAGAGTTTGCCACAACTTTTGAACCTCCTTCAATCCATAAGATACTAAGCATAAGAAAAGATTTATCTAAAGGATTTAATTGAAAAGATTAGAGGAAGGTTACATACTTAGTGTTTTTATTCTTTGAAAGCTCCTAGGGTTCCAAAAAATGAGAGGTTATATATAAGCTTTTAGAAGAAGTTGAAAATGTTTGAAGACTAGGGAAATTCATCTTCAAATGATAAAAATACCCACTTGACAACATTATATTATATTAATACCCTTTAATAGGAATTATTTATTTATACATTTCAGATGTGATTCATCTTAAAAAAACATGAAACGCCCTTTGAAGATATATTTAACATTATATGATATTTGGCTAAATCATATCTTCAAAGGCATTTCATGCATAAATTTATGAAATGTTTGTTCAATATACGATTTTTGCGTCGGTATTTATGTAATTATTTTTGTATAATTTATATTTTTATAATTTTTTTTTATAAAATTGATAAACATGTGTTTCAACCCATTCAAAAAAAAAAAAAAAACATGTTGGTAATTTTATGATTTATCTAGTATTTTATTACTATGACTCATTTCACAGGCAAATACTTATTTATTTATTTCTGGGGGCATTACTTTAGGTTTAGGTGAGTGACGGTAAACTTAAAACCAAACGCTGCCCAAATTGGTATAAAACATCTGTCGTGGCTTATGGAGAAGAAAAAATAGAAACACACATTCAAAAATAATGACTTTCGTTTCGTGAATAATAAATACTTTTTCTCCAGATATTGATATTGCAAAGTCATTCTAACTTGTTTTATGGAGATAAAAACTTTGACCCTAAATGTAAATTTTCACTACTAAAATCATATTTATTGATTCTATTTATAGAAATATAATTTATTTGATATATTTTTTTTATCGTAAAATTTTTATTTGTAAAGACTAATATTTTTTTTTAATAATGGCCATTATTGCGGTAAAGTAAAAGAAAAAAAAGTCATGAATATTATTTACGTTGAATATTCGAGTACCCGAGTTTAACGTGAGCTTTCATGACTTGAGACGGAAGCACTTTTCTTGCCGCATTATTGGAAACCCACGTGACTGCATTACTGCTCTTTTGCATGGTCCCGCAATAATTAGTTTCCTAGTCTAGTTACACACGATATGTGATCCTCAGTTAGCTGGTTCCGGCACGAATTGATTATTTCGTTTTCGTGATGAAAAAACACGTTGAGGCCATGGCTCCTAATTTCCTTACGAGGACCATGATCCTGGTAGTAATGAGCCAAGGTCGCAGAGTGAACCTAAAAGGACTGTTGGAGTATGAGCTAAACCACGAGCCCAGTGAATAACCAGAACTTATCACATAACACATACAAGTTATTTAATAATCATATAAATGTATCAATCAAACATAGTACAAATACAAGCCTGGATAACCCGGAATCCAAATAGGATGAAAATTTGCACCCTCTCATCGAGGTTGAAGGATCACGATCTATGGTCCACCTACCTAAGAGAGACTAAGCTTTCAGGAAACAGTAATGCTCAATTAATTATCTCTTTGAATTTATTGTGTCTTATCATTCATTTTCTGCTTTAGCTTTAGAAGCTCCACTAAGTGCTAGTTATTTCCATGCAATACTATAAGCGGTGTCCTTCATTTACCATTTAGTTCCTATGGAATCAACAGGACAAAGGTAATCTTGCGATTAACTAATAGCTCTCTTGCCTAGATAATCCAAGCATTACCAGAGATCCGAAATACTAACATGTAGTAGGCTACCACTTACTCAAATGCTATTTTATGCAAAATATGCAATGCATGTACAATTTCCATTATGGTACCAGTAGTTTTTAATTAGTTTGAAGGCGATCAGCATTACAGACAATCAATCATGTTACATAAGCAATTTAGTCATACATAATTCTGTTGTCACTTTTATTAGAGTGTCTTGGCAATCAATACAATACATAGTTCCCATAAACCTTATAGTACAGCTAAATTATTGTCTTTTATTTAAGGTTCGCTAGATTTACAAGCACAGCCAATGTAATAAGACCGAGTTACTCACCTACTCATGTTGTTCAGTCGTAGTAATCGTTAGGAAAGTCCTCACCAATACCCAATTTACCTATTGAGATGATTAATATAATCATTAATGCCACAAGACTATATAACCCAACTCCTATGAATGTCTAAATGTCCTATCATGCTGCTGGGTTTTTCGTTCTGTTATTGTATTAATTCTTTAGAGATTTTACGATAATTAAGTACTAATTCACTTTTATTTCAAGTTGCTTGATTTGATTTTGTTTGATATTTAAATCTATTAATCAGGTATTCAGGAATTTTGACAATTTAGTTAATTTACTTTTATAATTTTTTTTATTGTTTAAAACTATCAATTTTCTTTGATTTACTTGATAACTTTTTCTTGTAAAATATAGTTATTCCTATATTCACAAATTTAGATTATTTAAATTTCCATTGTTATCCGATTTATTTATAGATATTCACTTAGATAAATACTTAATATTTACTAAACTTGTAATTTTTCTAGTAAACTAATTAAATACAATCCTAATGACAATAAATTTATTAATATAAAGATTTGCTAACTTAAACAAAGTTATTTTCAAAAAAAATTCTTATTTGCTAGAAATAATAATAATAATAATAATAATAATTATTATTATTATTATTATTATTATTATTATTATTATTATTATTATTATTATTTATTATTATGCGGTGATAACAACAATAACAATATTAATAATTTGAGAAAAAAACAGTAAATAAAAAAAATAAAATCAAATAAAAGATATGTTTTACACCATAACAGTACTTGTAATATTTGTCTTATAATTTAATCAACACTAATTTATAAATTCTTACCATTAAAGTTAAAAATTAGTAATAATATTACTAAAATAGCTTTAGCCTTAGCTTTTGAGTTTTTGTTATAGGTATTACAATAAGAATATTTAAGAAATGATAATTTCAAAAACATTATTAATTGAAGAATTTTTAATAATATTAGAAATATAACAATTATAGTTATAAAACTTAATAAACTTAGATTAAATTAACAATAATGATTTATATTACTAATAATCTTCTCTTGTTTTGTTTAAAACTCATTATATGTACTTAAATATTATATATTTGTTAATACCAAAAAAAATATATCATTTTTAAAGTTAATTTAAAATTTTTTTGATATTATATTACTAAATAAAATATTACTTATAATATATACAAAAAATAAATAAGTAATAACAATCCTAAAATTACTTATAACATTAAATATTATAAAATTTGATTTAATTAACTTCGTTTCATTTTTTTTAAATTAGAACCAAGGGGTACAAGGGGTGGAACACGCCTGTGTTCCCCCTGTGCTCATTAGGGAAGACACTGTTCATTGTCTTCCTCGATGGCTCGTTGATTCCGACCGATTCCTAACGTTCCAAGGCCGGTTTTTTAGCTCCTATGAGTTCCTAAGACACTATACTATCTAACTATTACATCAAAACATCAAAATAACAACATGTTCCATGATTTTCAGATCATCAAAGTAAAACTAGGGTTTTCGAAAATCACCTTTGTTGAGCCACTCGATAAAATTCAAAGCTTGTTTTCGTGTTAGTTATGTTCCTATGATGTTCAAAATTCAGTTTCAATCCTTAGTTTTGAAAGAAAACAACTCGAATTACATTAACTCACCTTAAGCTCGTTTCAAGCGTTTTTTCGTATTATTTTTCCTCTGATTCGAACTACAATGATAGGCGGTTTAAATTCTGTTTTCAGGTGGTTTTAGCTATTGATTTTCGAGTAGTTTGATCTGGAAAATTTGAGAGGAAGTTGTGTTTGTTTGCATATTCTTTAAGAGCCTTAAACATATATATATATATATATATATAAAGAAGAAGAAAGAGTTTGTTGCATATTTTCTACAACATTTGATCCGAATTGCCTCCACTTTGCTACTGTTCGACTAGTTGTTCTCATTGTCATTTATGTGGAGTTGATTTGGCAAGACTGGATTGTCTTAAGAGTTGATTTTTGTTGACTTAGAGTGTATTATATGAGCAAATTCGGTTCCCATTCAAGAAGATCAAAGCCTACATATAGTATCTAACGTATCCTGCAAGTGTTTATATATATATTAATATTTAGATAATAATTAGCTATATTTTCCGGGAGTTTATTACATTAATCGAGTATAAATTAGCCAATATATGGGAGTTTTTACACAAAATTATTTTTATTGAGTCCTACAAAATATTTAGTTTATCAAATAATACAAATTTAAGTTTTAATTTTATGCGATTAATTATTTATGAAATTTTATCTCCTGCGATTAAGGTTTCTAAGCTTGTTAAGTCAGTTTTTGTTTTAGACTCCAAGGGCTTAAGAAAACCCTAATTTGAACAATGGTATAATTCAAATATTTATTTGGAGTTTAGATCTTGACTTATAGATCAGTTTATGTTTTTGTTGTGTATTCATAATTCTAACGGTTTATCTTAAGGTCGTCATTTCCCAATTATAAACGTAGTTCATCAATTACTTAATATCACCTCCGATATAGAAGCTAAATTATTTATATATTTTAGGTTTGGATACCCACTATGAAATCTTATTAGTAGTGTTTATTACCATCTAAGAATCTCGATTTTTAGGATTTAAATCCAGGTATAGGTTTATTACTACTCATTGTTCTAGTCTCAGGTCTTTATTGAGTGCAATAGCAATCATTTAATTTCTATATTTATTTTTTCTATTTAATCCATTTGTATAACAAGATTTGGGTTTGAAAATTTGAGTTTCCTTTAATCATATCTTGAGTTATCAGTTCAAAATATGAAATCTCATTTTTTTGTATCAATTAGGGTCAAAGAAGTTCTTTATTCGGTTCATAGATCTTAACCCAGCCAAATTTAAATTATGGATTTATTCTTAGATTTTTATTGAATTCTAGGTTTACTAACTAGTTCATTCTTTCTATGCTAGACTCGTGTATTATAGTGAAAAATTTATGGGGTTTACAAATAAAAACAAAATTAAATTAAATTAAATCAAACTGAAAGTTTATTTATTCTAATTTTGGGGATGATTTATTGTTTGTGCATGGTTTGCTTTATAATTTAAGAAAAATAAAAAGAGGAATGATAGCATACAATTAAATATTGATTGATCCGATTAAATTAAATACAAATTCAAATTAAACCATAATCTATAGAATAATATGCAATTTTTTTTTCTTTTTTGCTTTGGTTCAACAAGCCAACATGTAAAGTTTCTTAAGGTATTCAAGCTCTTTTCAATAAAACTACTTTTTATAAATTCTTAGATCCAAACATTGTTAAATTGAATTACTCTATATGTGATTTTGATGAGAACAAAAGCTATATAAATCTTTTTTTGAGCATACTTCATTTGATTAAGATTGCTACTCTATATAAGAAAAAAATATTTGTCAAAGAATATGTGTGTGTGTGTGTACTTTGCTTTTACGATGGCAAGAGTTGCACCGGTGAGTTGATACAAAGCAAAAGAGCACAACCTCAATCAAGGGTTCAAATCTAAGGCACCACGAGTTCAAATCCAGGGCACGTTTAGTTCAAATCCAAGGTGCCAATCTTCAATTTTAAAGGCGCGACGAGTTCAATCTTCATGATCCGCGAGCCAATAGAAGGTTACACCAACGAGTTTGTGGGATTATAAAGTGACCATTACGCATAATTAATGTTTGTCGTCTATTAGACATTATCTCCAATGGACGTTTGAACTTTTGAAGTCTATAAATACATGTTTCGTGGGAGATTCAAACAAGTTTTTAGATCTTGTATTTGCAAACATATAAATTAGAAATCCTCTCATTATTCTTGTACTCTTGTTCATTATTTTGCAAAATTGGCAAAGAGAGAGAAAATTAAATTAGTGCTCTGTTCTTATATTTGTGATCTACAAGAGAGGATTATAAAAGAGAGGAAATCGTTTATTTCTTGAGTGTTGAAATTTGTGTATTGCTCTATTTAAGCTTTTGTGTTTGGAATTAATAAAGTGTGTGAAGTCCTTTAATGAAGGCGATTTGTATGATCATAGAGATTAGGAAGTGAGCCGAACTCTACGTTATATCTGAGCTTGAATCTTCTTTTCTTATCTCTTTTATATTCCTTATAATATTTTATTATTGCTATATCTGCTGTTATAACAACTTAATTTGACACATTGCACAAAAATTCATTGTTTAAGCATTTTAGATCAAATACTCAATTCACCCCCCTCTTGAGTATTTCTAGTACATTTTCATTTAGTATCAGAGCTTGGTCTCTAATTTTCCTATGCTTAATTGCATTTAGAATAAAGATCAGGGCATCAAATGCACTAGGGTTTCTAAAATGTCAAGCTATTAATAGGGCACCACTTCTAAGTGGGGGAAACTACCCCTATTGGAAATATAGAATGAAAATCTTTTTAAAAGCACAAAATGGACTAATATGAAATGTAATAGAAAATGAGCCTTTAACTACTAAAGGAAAAAAAGAAAAAGATTACAATGAAGAAGATTGAAAAAGATTAGATTTAAATGAAATAGCTATGATTATATTACATTGTGGGTTAAATGAAAGTGATTTCAATAGAATTTGTACATGTAAATCTGGTAAAGACATATGAGATGAATTAGAAAAGACTTATGAAGGAACTTCAAGAGTTAGAGATACACAAATAAGTCTTCTATGTGAACAATTTGAAAATTTCAAAATGTTTCCAAATGAATCAATAGATGAGACGCATAATAGATTCATCAATATCATAAATCCCCTAAATGTGTTTGGAAAGAATTTCTCTAACGTGGAAATCAATTCAAAACTCTTTAAGTTATTACCTAAGGAGTAGGAGGCTAAAAGAACTACTATTGAAGAAGCATGAGATTGAAGTACTATGAGCAAAGAGGAACTTCTTGTGGCACTTAAGGAGAATAATTAAGTAAGAAGGCTATTACTTTAAAAGCTACAAGTCATTATTCCAGTGAAGAAGAAGATGATGGTGATGATGAGGAGCTTGCTTTAGTGGCCAAAAAGTTCAAGAAGTTCAACAACAAGATAAAAAGAAATGATGATGACAGTAGCTTCTCAAGATACAAAAAGGAAAAGAATGATATAATAACTTACTACAAATGTCACAAGCTATGATACATCCAATAATATTATCCAATGTTTAAGAAGGCTTCTAAGGGATCCAAGAAGGAAGTTGTTATTTTTACTTAGAGTGATGACGACTAAAGTGACTTGAATGAAAATGTGTGCTTCATGGCATTGAATGACGAGGTAAGCTCTCCATCAACTCCTTTTTATGATGAATTAGCCACCATGTATAATGACCTTTGTAAAAAGTTGTGAAACTACAAAAGGAAAATCAATTGTTCATAGAAATGATGTCAAAGGTAGTAAATGAGATGGATGTGTTCAAAAGAGAATATAACAAGTTGAAGGATGAAAATGAAAACTTAAATGAGAAAAATAATTATTTGAAACTTGAAAATGACAAGTTAAGTAAAGAAAATGAGGAACTAAAAATTGAAGTTAATTTGTTAGACATAGAAAATAAGACCTTAAAAAGTGATAATCATACAAATAATCGTGATAATGCATGCATGCATACAAGAACTAGAGGAACCGGAAAAAAATGAAAATATCATATTAAAAGCTAGCTTAGGTCATTCAAAGGTAACTATAGCCAGGTTCACCAAAGGGAAAAAGAAATTGAACATACGTCTTGGAAATCAAAGGTGTGATTCAAACAAATATGGAATTAGGTGTAACAAAGAAAGTAGCTGCAAGCCCCATAAACTCAATTTATGAGAGCACTTATGAAACATGCAACTATTGTGGCAAAATTAGTCATATTGCACAAAATTATGCAATAAGAAGAACCGTGCATTTGAATCATAAAAGCAAGCTCATTTTCACTCCTAAGAGAGAAATCCTTGTTACACCTAACCAAAAAGGACTCAAACTCAAATGGGTACCAAAGAAATAATCTTCCGTTTTGTAGGAATTCTCGAGTGGAAACAACAAATGGTACTTGCATACTAGCTACTCTAGATGCATGATCAGAGATGCATTCAAGTTTACAACTTTGGTCTTGAAAGATCAAGAGGGTGTCAACTTTGGAGACAATCGCAAGTTAACTGTTCTTGGTGAAAGTAACATTCTAGTAAATGGAGATTTAATTATTAAGAATATGCTTCTACTTGATGGTTTAAAGTATAATTTACTTAGTGACGTCCAATTATGTGATAATAACTTTAAAGTAATGTTTCTTGCCAATAAATACTTTATTGAAAGAGTTGATAATAATCAAGCTTATTTTGAAGGGTATAGATAAAAAAATACTTACAAAATCAACCTAGATGATTTCAAATCTTCAAATAAAACTTGTTTTTACTCTCAAAATGTCAATAGTTGGCTATGACATAGAAAATTGGGACATGTTAGCATGGATTTAACTTCAAAACTTATTAAAAGTAATCTTGTCCAAGAATTACCAAAAATAAATTTTAAAAGGATAAGATTTGTTAAACATGTCAACAAGGAAAGCAAACTAAGATTTTCTTTTAGTCTAAGGATATTGTTTCCACTTCAAGGCATTAGAACTATCTAATATTGACTTATTTGGTCCTGCTCAAACTTTAAGTTTGGAAGGAAAAAAATATACCTTGGTTATTATTGATGACTTCACTAGATATATATGGACTTTCTTCCTAGCATCTAAAGAAAAAACAAACAATGTCTTTTTTAGATATTACAAGAAAGTCCAAAATGAAAATGTCTTAATATTATGACTATCTGAAGTGATCATGGACAAGAATTTGAAAATTATAAAAAAGGATGATTTTTGTAGTAAATTTGGAATTGAACATATCTTTTCAACACCTATAACACCACAGCAAAATGGTGTAGCTGAAAGGAAAAATAGAACTTTAATTGAACAATAGAAAATATCAACTAGTTAAATTTGATGCTAAAAGTGATAAAAGTATTTTTTAGGTTATTTTTTAACTAATAAAGCTTATAGAGTTTTTAATAAAAGAACATTGGTTGTGGAAGAATCTATTCATGCTGTTTTTAACCATTCATTGCCTTATATATGTTTAAGTGATGACATGGATAATGTTTGTGTTGATTCGGATAAGTTTTCTCTTGAAAATGTTAATAAAGAATTGAATGAAGGAAATGAACATAAAAAAAGATGTTATGGATGAATTTGTTAACTATGATCTTCTTGAAGAATGAAAATATGCTATAGATCACACGTAAAGGATCTAACAATAGGTGAACCTTTAAATTGGGTACAAACTAGATCTTCCCTAAGAAATATGAAGAATCCAATCTTCATATTTGAAATCGAGATAAAAATATAGAAGAAGCTTTAAAAGATGAGTTTCTAGTACAAGCTATGCAAGAAGAATTAAATCAATTCGCAAGAAATAAAGTGTAGAATTTAGTTCCTAGACCTAGTAGCAGACTTGTTATTGGAACCAAATAGGTTTATAGAAATAAACTAGATGAAGCTAGAATAGTAACTAAGAATAAAGCTCAGTTAGTAGCGAAAGGACATAATCAAGAAGAAGGTATAGATTTTGATAAGACATTTGCCATAGTTGCTAGACTAAAAGCATTAGAATGCTTTTGGCATTTGCTGCATTAAAAATTTTTACTCTTTTTCAAATGGATATCAAAAGTGCTTAGTTAAATAGTTTTACAAAAGAAGAAGTTTTTATGGAGCAACCACTAGGTTTTGAAAATAATGAATGCCTTGATCTTGTTTACAAACTAAACAAAGCTCTTTATAGTCTCAAGCAAGCTCCTAGAGCTTGGTATGAAAGATTTAGTAACTTCCTTTTAAACAAATGATTTTTCAAAGGAAAATCGACACAATTCTATTTATCAAAAATCACAAATTAGACACATTGACTATGCAAATCTATATGAATGACATTGTGTTTGGAGCTACTAACATAAGTCTTATAAATGAATTTGTTGAGTGTATGAAGAACAAATTTGAAATGAGCTTGATGGGAGAGCTCACTTATGAGCACAAGTGTAAAACTTGACAAAGATGAAAATGACAAAAATGTTTGTAAAAAATTGTATACAAACATGATAGGTAGTTTGTTGCTTCCAATAGCTTCAAGACCCGATATCATGTTCTCGTTGCAGAGGTACACGATTTCAATCTTGCTTAAAGGAATCACACTTGACTGTAGTAAAACATATACTTAAGTATCTTATAGGCACTATTGAAATTAGCTTGTGATATCCAATGTTTACTTCCTTTGACCTAGTTGGACACTCCAATGCTGACTTTACTGGTTGCAAAGTTGATTGGAAAAGTACAAGCAGCACATGCCGCTTTCTTAGAAACTCCCTAATATTTTTCCACATAAAGAAGCAAAATTCAGTTACACTTTCAACTACCAAAGCTAATATGTGGCCATCGATAGCTGTTGTGCATAAGTTTTATGGATAAAACAAACTTTACAAGATTATGGACTAGAACATGAAAATGTCCCAATTTAATGCAATAACATGAGTGCTACAATTTAACAAAAAATTTTATCCAATACTTAAGGACAAGCATATCAAAATCAGACATCATTTCAGTAGAGATCATGTTCTAAGTAATGATATTAGCTTAGAATTTGTTGATAAAAACAATCAAACTACTAATATTTTTAGAGAACCCTTAAGTCAGTTTCGTTTTTGCACTTTGCATAGAGAATTGAGATGATCAAGCAAGATAAGTGCTAAATATTACAAAGGCAAGTTGATATAGAACTTGATCTTAGGATAAAACAAGATATTAGATGCTAAAATATATTATGTGATGCTTATGATGACCTGTCTACTAAAAATCTACAAAGCCAACCGGCTCGCCGATCTAATGTTACCAACTTGTCAATTGTCCAGAGCATGAAAAGGAGGCTTGATAGCATCTGCTCCCAAAAAGCCTTCATCAGTTCGCCGGTCCATCTATCGAGGGCTCGATCACCTATGTTCTTGTTTTTATACATATATAAAAGCCTTTTCTACCGGCTTGCTAGCACGAGTTTTTAAACACACATATAATATGCTCTTCTTCTCTCTTTTCTCATTTCTTCCATTCATCTCTCTCTCCTAGGTTCTCTTCTGTCCTTTCTTCGCATGTACTTTGTCTTTCTCGCCCCTAATTTTATTTTTCAATCTTCTTCCCCATACTCACACACCTTCTCTACCTCTCTCCCTACCACCTCTCCACCATCTATTAGCTATCTCTCTCTCTTCTTTCTCTCTCTACATCACTTCTCTCTCTCCCCTTTCTTCATCTTCTTTCATGCCTCTAAGGATAACTCGAGGCCATGCTCCACCTCTACCACCTACATTTGATGGATTTCTCTTTCCCTTTAGGAAGCATTTGGATAGGTATGGTTTATTCCATGACCTTCCTATAGATGTGGGTAGGATTTATAATATAGACATTTTAAATTTCTTTCATTTACCTCAAATGTCTAGTGTAGCTATAAATAATATTATGAATACAATGTTGTTTCCAGATGAAGTAAATGAGAAGATTGTTAAGCTGTTTACTGTAATTTGATAGATTATTTACAGGATGATGGCAGCGTAGGTGTTAGGAATGAAACTGGGTTTGATAGTTCTAGCTTTGTGAGGTCTAAATTGTATTCATATCTTTATGGAAGAAAACTTGATCTTTTACCTCATGATATCTATAGTCTAATCGATGTTTATGCTTCTAAGGTTAGAATGCCAAGTTATTTTGATAGAGCTTAATACTATGAGGAGTTGTTTACTATATCAGATATGGGTTCAAATTGGTGCAAACTGCGTAATTTCTATTTGCGTTTTCCACTAGTTTTTAACTAACAATTATGTTCCCCGTAAGGTACCACAAACTACTGTGACCTAACATGACTTTTGACTTATGGTGCATATCTTAAGAGGAGATAAGATCCATTTCTTTGATCTCATGTATAGGACTTTCAAGAACGTAACTAATAAGCCTACTCAGGCTGCTCTTTGAGGGAGTCGGTTGATCACACATCTATTAAGGAACAAAGGTGCAGAATTCCTCTCTAAAACTTTCTTTGTTGGTAGTGCTCTTCTCCCTGGTTCAGGCATGGATATAGATTTTGATGAAGATGAGCCTCCTGTTCCAGCTTTTGGTTCCTTTGCTTCTAGTTCTTCTTCCACCTCTCTTCAGATGCTTCATGATCATATAGATTTTGGGTTTTCTTCCTTGGAAACTTAGATTTCTGACCTGCACTCAGACTTCTAATCCTTCAACTATGACATACATCAATTCATGGATCACTTCTATACTATAAATCCTTGCCCTCCTCCAGATGATGATCCTCCCACCCAATTCTTTTTTCTCCCCCCTTTTTTGTTATGTTTGGACATCTATGTTCTATAACTTTTATACTAATCTTTTATACAAATCTCTTTGGTAGATGTGTTATATAGTTAATTGTTTTGAATGGTTGAAATGAATTAGTTACTGTCTTGTGAACTTGTAAAGATATAATTCTCTGTGACTTTCAATATGCCTCGGTTTGCTTACTATCTTGTATAACCTTTTTGATGAGGTTAAAGAGGAAGAAATGGTAATATAGTCAAATATGGTTAAACTTGTGTCTCGAGAACACTTGATCTGCACTTAAAATTTTTTTCAAAAACTTAATTTTATTGAACTCTTTCACCAAATACAAAATTTTAGGGGAGCACTTTTTGAGGGGGAGTAAATAATAAATAACTTTTACATAATTATTTGCCCTCATCAAAATGTGAGAGATTGTTAAACTAAAGTATTCTACATTTGATTTTGATGAGAACAAAAGTTATATAAATATTTCTGTGAACACACTTCACTTGATTAAGATTGATATCTATATAAGAAAAAATATTTGTCGAGGACTCTGTGTTGTGTGTGTGTGTGTGTGATTTGCTTTTATGCGTCGATGCATTTTGGACTGGCAAGAAAGTACAGCCTTGATCAAGAGTTCAAATCCAAGGTGGACGATTTGATTTAAAGCCACGATAAATTCAATTTTCATGACCGACGAGCTGGTAAAAGGTTATATTGACGAGTCGGTGGGATTATAAAGTGACCGTTGCATGCATTTGATGTTTGTCGTCAATCAGATGTTATCTCCAACGGACATTTGAACTTTTGAAGTTTATAAATATATATCCTTGGGGGATTCAATGAAGTTTTTAGAGCTTTCATTTGTAAACAAACAAATCAGAAATCCTCTTATTATTCTTGTACTCTTATTAATTATTTTGCAAAATCTGCAAAGATAGAGAAAATTAAATTAGTACTCTATTCTTATATTTGTGATCTATAAGAGAGTACTATAAAAGAGAGAAAATAATTTATTTCTTGAGTGTTGAAAATTTTTGTATTGCTTTATTTAAGCTTTTGTGTTTTGAATTAATAAAGTGTGTGAAATCTTTTATTGGAGGCGATTTGTGTGATTGTGAATATTAGGAAGCAGGCCATACTCCACGTCATATCTCAACTTGAATATTCTTTTCCTATCTCTTCTATATTCTTTATAGTACTTTATTATTGCTATATTTGTTGTTATCAAAATTTAATTTGACCCGTTGCACAAAAATTTATCGTTTAAGTATTTTAGATCAAATACTCAATTCACCCTCTTTTTAAGTATTTCTAGCGTGTTTTCAAACTTCACATAGAGGATAGATCTATCTCAATGCACACGTGTCCTTGAGGATTACCAATCTAAATAGTTGTGTGGTGTCATTAGAAAAAAAAAAATAACATAAAAACGCTTCTTTCGTTAAGTATTAAAAAATAGTAAGGAAAGCTCGTTCATCATTACTAAGATTAAGAGTTATATATGTGCGCGTGTATATATATATATATAAATTGTTCGATAGTGTTGAATTTTCAAAAGACTCAAGTTTGGAGCGTATTACCAATCGACAAATGTAAAGAAAGGGTATAAAAAACTTCAGTTAATTAACATAAATCACACACACAATCGTATAATTCACCATACACTGCGAAGACACATGAAATTGGGAAGGCAGAACTTTTCTTATATATATGGTTGGTTTTCTTTTTTTTTTTTTTCTTTTAAATGCTTTTATAGCATTATAGAGATGAAGTGTGATGTAATATATTTCCTTTAATTAATTGCACATGGTGCAGGTGCTATTCCTCTACGTCGCCATATCTATAATTAAACTTGGACTCGAACGCAAGAGTAATAGTAAATACTAAATAGATATGAGGCTAATAGCTATTATTTAGCTGGTGAGATAACTAGCCCAATAGATTATTTGGGATGGGCTTTATGGCCTATCTTAATTCTCTTAGCTGCTCCATCACTTCACTAATACAAGAAATAGACATGTTAGTACGACAAAACAAATCACGTAAGTTTGCTATCATCAACTCTCCATCAATCTATCTTCTTGTCCTCTACCACATATAACTCAAACACTTATTCTCTTATTCACCATTCTCCAATCGGGAAAACAAAGTCTTAAAATGGAGAAAAACTCCCATTTCCCATCAAAAGGTGACCAATCTCGCCATTGAATAAGAGCCATGGTGTTAAATACTCAACCCTTCTTTACTATCTTCCTTTGAAGCACAGGCTTAGGTTCCTAAGCATCTCTCAACCATAGATTTGGCAACAAAAGGTAGCACTGGTAATTTAGGACCTAACCCGTGAGTATGAATACGATACGACACGATTATAAAAAGGTTTTGATAGATAAAAGTCAACACAATTAGTACATAGGTCAAATATGAAAACGACACGAATTTAAACATATTCTTGTTTGAGTTTAAAACCTAAGCCTATTGTTTTGTGTTCTTATTTTATTAAAATATAATATTATTATCCCTAACTAAATTATAAAATAAAAAAGTATCCATATATGAAATATATTAGATATATATAGATATATTATATTGTAAATTATCGGTAAATTACACTAAAAGTTATTAATGCTTCAAGTGGTTAAAAAGATATCAATATTTTATAAAATGAATCAAATGGGGTATTAACATTTTGCAAAGTTCATTTAAGGTACCAACATTTCGATTAGTTTTTAATTAAGTTTCCTAAATTTTGTTTATGCTCAATTATTAATATCTTATTTGACTTATTTTGTAAAACGTTAATATCTTTTAATGTTATTTACCCTGTAAATTATATATAAAACCTACATATAATATAAATAAAATATAGATCTTATCTAATAAATAAAATATACATAATTTTTTATATCAATATACTATTGATTTATTTGCTACATGTATAACATATATATACACAATATATATAATATGGTATGTAAATCGAATATTTATAACAATTTTATATATTGATATAACATGCACATATATTAGATTTTTATATTGTAAATACATAATCTATTGTTATGTAAAGATTATGAATATAACATATTATATAATATATGAATTAAAGTAGAAATTGTATACAAAATTTTGTAAAATGGGTAAATTGTATATAATATATATAATATATATAATATGTAACATATAGAGTGCATATAAAGTATGAATTATGTCTATCATATATCGATTAAACTTATATAACATAATGTATATGTGTATATATATACTTATCTACACATATATAAGATCTATAAGTTATAAATATATAATTTATATGCTATATATGTATATATATGTTATAATTCATTTATTACATGAAATGAATATGCTATATATAGATCATATGTAACATAATATATAAATATATATTGATATATAGATTATATATTTACACAATTAAACTATATTTTATATAAAAATTTATAGTTTATAATAGTTATATATATAACTTAAATAGTACATATAAATTAAAAATTATGCGTACCATATATCATATTGATATATATTATAATATATATATGTGTGTGTGTGTGTATCACATAACAAATAGAATATATATGTATAATATATGGTTATGTATATAACATATTTTTACATATATAAAATCTACAAACTATAAACATATATTATTTGTATAATTCATTTGTCATATAAACTAAATATGTTACATGTGTCTGTTCCAAACATAATATATAAATCATATATAACATATTATATAGATTTATTCTAATATAATAAATAAATGACACATATATTTTAAATATTATATATAATACATGTATATACATGATTTAGTCTTTTAATATGTTATGTTTCTTGTATTGTGGTTTCAAGTATGTTGTGTTTGTTGGTTATAATGATAGGATAATATATTTGTTAGTTAGAAATATAGGTTCAATTTTTTTTGTTAAGATAAATTATTATCTACTAATGTCATACTTATTTAACAACGAATTAAGTCATATATTATACTCTCTTCGTTTTAATTACATATGAGTAATATATCATATAAAATTTTTTAACTAAGTCTACTTAGGATAATAACTATTTTAATACATTAACTTTCTACGTTCACTATCTATTATAGTACTAAATCTTTCTTATCACATTAATAAACAATACTAAATCTTTCGAAGAAATTACATGTTTAATATACATTAAAAAAAATTACATAAAACAAAATTAGAACAAAAATAATTACATGATTAGTATCTCTATATCGCATTAGGGCTATGCAATACAAGATTTATATGTGTTTCGCCGCTTTGCTATGTGATACACATATACGTGTATCGTATAGCCAAGCAGTAATACACTTGTGGGATTATATCGCTATCCTCAAATGTGATACACGAACCTCTCAAAATTGTATGAGTAGATCGTTGTATCACTTCTACTATATGTGATATAAGTGCAAACATCAGTATCTCTGGTCCTTTATGCAATATAACAAACCCTAATTTTGTATTTATTTTTATATAATTTGTATTTTTGTATTATTTTTTTGAATAAAACATTAGACATGTGCTTCACCCAAATCTTTCTTATCAGTCAATAAGCAGGTTGACACAAGACATAATATAAATGGATTGGGTCACAAGTTTATGTTTCTATACATGATTAATAAAATGGGTCGAGTCTTGGGTCAAGGTCTTTTAGACACGAATCCATTTAAACATATACACAAGACATGGCACGGTGACATAAATTACTGGTGCTAGCAAATAGGAAGTAAAGCTAGTGAATTCATGGGATTTCTTCAACTAAGATATGTGAAAAGTAGGATAAGTAGAAGACCTTTCTAGAAGTTCAATATGGTAAGTAACTAACCTTATTTCATCAACTACCTTATGGGGTCCATAATACTCGTCTAACTTCGGTTTTTTATGTCCTCCAAGACTGAATGTTGTAGGGTTGAAGTTTCAATGGAATATGATCACATTTTAATTTAAAGGTTTGTTCACTTCATCCCCTATTTGCATGTTTCTTCATTTGATTCTAAGTTCACGGCGAATGAAATTTCAATAAGCTTAGCATGTCTTCTCTATATCTCAAAGTTACATCAACACTCTCAGTCTTTTTGTCAGTGAGCATATAAGGTAAATTAGTGGTCCATGTCCATGCAATACCTTAAAATTAGGTATATACCACCCTACACATCATGTTTATGATGTCATTGTCAGATACTATAATATTAAGGTAGTCTTTAGTCTTATTACTCTAACTATTCTCTTTGCTTTGACAAGTTCGTTCTCTTTGTCAAGTTTTCTCTCAATCACTAATTTTAGGCTTTACTTTAGTTTATAACCTAGAGTAGCCCATCGAGGTTAATGCTAGTTGATAAAAAGGATTAAGAAAATGGCTTGTCACCTTTGGAAGAGTGATGGATGCACAATGGTGGATTCAATAGAAGAATTTTGAACCAAGAATGCATGTTGTTGTTAAGTCAAAAAATTTAGCAAACATGATAGACCAAGATTAAAATCAAGGGCTTCTGAAAACGATATTCATGAAGTTAAACTACATAAAAACGGTAGCAAGAAAATAGAGTTCAAGGAGGTAAAGCATAAGCGATCAAGACTATGTCAGATTATTCAATGCTATCCCTTGATGTAACAAATTTTAATATTGTTAAGACTATAGTTGTAACATAAAATTCTAAAATCAATTCACACCTAATTTAGACAATTTTATCCAATTTGATGAGCTATTTAATGAAGATCCTTCTATTCATCTTGCAATCTTTCTTGGAGATTTTTAATAATTTTGAAATAAATGGAGTTTTAGAAAATGCAATAAAATTGAGGTATCGCATTTTCTCCCTATGAAATGAACCAAAGCATGGTTGGCTTTCTTACCACCGGGCTCAATTGCTACATGGGGATGAATAGCAAGCAAATTTTTCAAAATATATGTGATTGTTTCATCAGCAACAACTATTAAACTAAGGAATAATATATCATTGTATACATAAATGAAGTACGAGATCATGTATGATGCATAGACGAGATTAAAAGAATTACTAAGAAGATAACTACACCAAATTCTCTCGCCTTAGATATAGGTCTAAACATTTTATAATGACCTAATCCATTTACCTGACAAATGATCAATGCAATAATAGGTTAAGACATTGAATACAAAGACTCTTGAAGAAGCTCCAGCTCTTTTTGAATAGATAACCTTGAGCAACTACCAGTAGAATTCTGTTAGAGGAAGACATGGTAAGACAAATGGTATTTATAATGCAGATTTGGTGACATCATTAGCAATTTAGCATGAGAAACTCAACAAGAAGTTAGATGGATTGATAATGTCCAAACAATAGGCCTACGTAAATTTTTTTTTCCTTTGATATCTATGGAGGTGCTTATGCCAATCATGAATGTCATGCCAATGGATTCACAAAAGAAAGTTAACTTTATTTATAACAAATAACGTTTATTTCATCATCAAGATAACCCATATAGTAATACATATGATCTTGGGTAGATGAATCACCACAACCTGTAATGGAAGGTCAAAACCAATAGAGGATCACTTTCTAGCAATTACATTGCATATATAGTAGGCAACCTAATGTTGAAGAAACGTTGAATTGGTTCATGCAAGCTTCAGAGGTATGTTTTGAAGCCACTAAAACAGTGCTAAGAAATTGAGAAGCATCTCTTCATAATTTAGATTTTTTGCTTAGTCAACCTACCAAGCTTATTAACAAAAAAACAATAAGGTTTGCTTCTAGGTTATACTGAACCAAACCACAAAAAAAAAAGGTAAATGCAACATCCATTAAGGGGAAAGATGAGTATCCAAGTGATAAGGAAGAAGCAGTAGAAATATTGACTCCATCCACTAGTACCAATTGAAATCCTTCATGGGTTAGTGATAAATTGGTAATGACTAAGAAAGAAGCCTGGAAAATTACAAACAAAAAGTTGGCCAAATGACTATAGCTATCTTTGAAAGATTGGAAAAGAAAATTGATGAATTACTGGCCATAAAACTTCTTATTGAACTAATGGAGGAAGTGTCCTTAGATGCAAATGAGCAAATTATCGCTCCAGATGTCTCGGTCTCTACATTCAAACAAAAGGGAAATCTCCATACACCTTTCACAAAGAAGTGTTATGCCATGTAGGGGTGTCTATGGTATAGTTCGCCCCTCTAAACTGAACAAAACAACAATAATACAATTTAGTTATTTTTTCAATCTAAACCTAACCGTATAACTTGGTCCATAAATTTTTCAAACTCAAGAAAACAGTTCAATATGGTTTGATTAGCGGTTTGAACCGTTTTTGCGAATGAATTAAAAAAAAAAAAACAAACAACCTCTTAACTTTTATCAAACAAATTCATATGCTTTTCTAAAATGTAGCTTTAGTTATTAAGCATCATCATGCCACCCTATAAGACCCACCAAATGTCAAATACAATTGATCACCAAATAGCATGATCACATTAGATACTAATATGTGAAATCCTAACATAAACTAACCTAAATGTCCATGACCTACAAAAAAAATATAATAAGTTATTAATCTAAATAATTTTATTATAATTTGCCAAATTCTTGAATCTCTTTCAAGGATTATTAACTAAAACCAAACTTAAAAAAAAAAGGTAATAAAATGAACTAAGACAAGAGTGTAGACTACATAGACAACTAACAAATAAGAAGGGTTAGGGACAAGTCACGTATGTTGAGTCGAGTTTGAATTTTGGTTCATGAGGGTCTTAATCACAAATCTAAGTCTTTATCTTCTTTCCTAATTGTGTCTAGTTGAGTGACCGAGTTTTAAATTTACAATCCTATAGTTTCTTTTCCTAAACACGGTCAAAGCTAGGTAAGTGCACTTGTTGTTATGTAGTTTAAGATTGGGTATAGGGTTGTCTCCACTGAGAACGTTTTCAAACACTAGTACTCTCTAATTCTCCTATTATCTAGCAGATCGTTTAAAAGAATAACTAAATTATTAATACTAATCTAATACTGGAAATTACTCCAAGTTGTGTTACTTGACACAACACAATAACAAAACACAACATTAACGATCAAAGTTATTCATCTCCTTAACATGAATTTCAACCACTAGCTTTCTAATCATTAATTATCTACAAGAATTCATTATAAAATGTTCTTCTCATAATCATTCATACCTAACCATAAATGTTTCCAATTGAGATCTTTTCCTAATTTAACAGCCACTTAATAGTTGCATTAACAACTATGTTATACTGAATTCCTTCTAGAAAAAAAGAAGAAAATCTCACTATGATAGCTCTATCACTATGAGCAATTATCACCATGAGCAATTCATTAGCAAATTAGTTCAATTCAATGGAACCATGTCTTAATGTGTTTCATGGAAATCTAACTAAGAACTATGTTGCGAATACACTAATTCCCAAACTCATTCAATTTAAATTAATGAACTAATTAACAAATAGATAAATTTTGCATTTAAGAACCATTCATGTTAATTCAATAAACAAATCCTATTTTATACTCATATATGGTGATAAAGTAAGAAATAAACAAGATTAATAATAACAAAAACATAAACATGATAAAACATAGAAGAGAGTAGAGAAAATAAGACCTCTTCATTGGAGTTGGATGAAAATCTGGAGTCATTCCGGTCTTCTCTCTCGAGTTCATTGGGAATTCATAAAAATACAACACTTGAATAACGAAACTCACAAGGACAGTCTTTTTTTCTTTTTTTTTTTTTTACAAAAGTTAAGAAGGATAAACTGCTATGAATGTAAATTGGCATGTTGATTCCTCAATTGTCTAAACAGGTGTGTTATTTTTATATCCTAGATACTTCCCTAAAAGTTACAAATGAAGATATGTGACTATTCACATATAAAACCTATTAATTACACTATTTAAGAAAAAGTCAAGAAAATGTGTCTTCAAATCACACTATGTTCATGGGCAAGAAAGAGACCTTGGTTGAGTCTGGTCACTTAAAAATAGGGAATCACGCCATGAATCTACCCTTAGAAGCCTCTGATCTTGAATTTTTCACGAATCACACCCATAAATTTGGCCTTAGAAGCCATTAGTCTTGAATTTTCTTCACTCACTAGTAATTCATGTGCGTGAAGTTGGCCTTTCAAGAGTCTGGAGTTGAATTTTCACAAATCAGGGTCGTGAAGTTGCCTTTAGCAGGTACTATGCTCTAGTTCTCCTTCCCTTTCTAGGGAACATGGGCATGATGTGCATTCTCCATCCTTGTTTTTGCTCTTTTGCATCATTCTTTGACAAAATTCATCTCCAATCTCTTTAAGTATCTTCAACAGATCCCAAAATCATTTGAAATGGAAATTGTACTTGATTAAGTATCAACTATTCTTTGTATTTTATCATAAGCATCTAAAACTGACCTAAATTGCTCTTGAGGATAAGGTAATTCATGTCTGTTAGATATCCCCACTTAAGCCTTGTTTGTCTTCAAGTAAGAGGTTGATAAAAATACTTTAAAAACAAGGGGAAAACTATGGTGCTAATCTATTTTAGTGCTGTAGTTTAGGAATCCCGCACTACTAACCCTTAAATGCTTCAATCAATAGGCTAATCTTAGTAAGTTACCATTCACCCTCAATGTTTTAAGATTCTAATACAGAAATAGCATACGCTTTTAAGCACATGCAAAGGATTCCAAGTACTCTCTTCATTCTTTTGTTGATTTTTCATTTAGTGCAATGCCAATCCAAGATTAAGCTCTTTAGTGTAAGCATATATATCAATAGATCCCTTGCCTTTCTCCTCTCTATTGTTTCTTCTTTCTTTGATTTCTTCCTTTTCTTTTCTTTTTCTTGAGTTCAGATTTTTTAGAATCTTATAGCCCTTATAATGAACTTTCAAGCGATAATTCAGAGCTTGTCACTCGAGTTAATAGATGTTTCTCTTTTAAAAATGGCATCCTTTGGGCTTACTCATTCAAGTTATAAACTCATTAAACGCTTTGCTTTGAGCCCTTTACTGTAAAAGTGGTATCCTTGGTCGGTTGATCCTAGGATGGATGACTTTAGATGACAAGATTTTAAAGGGACCCCTTTGAACCTCAATCAATTCACATTTGCTCTTTTTTTAAAGAGAAAATAAGAAATTAAAGCAATAATCTGAGGATATCACCAAGCAATTAGTATCCCTTGAACTTACACTAAAAAAAATTCCAACATAATATTCAATTCAAGCCTAAAATTTACTAAAGAGTCTATACTTGAATCCTTTAAGTTATAGAATCATGTGCTACTTAAGACTAGAATCCTAAGCGAAATAGCAAGTAACTACCTCATAATGATGTCACAGAGTTACCCTGGCCTTCGAAATATACGCACAAAGGAGTCTTTTCATGCAATTCATTTCCCTACTCCATTGAAAAAAATTAGATCTCATGCAAGCACCCATAGTTGTCAAACTTGAGTTTCTACCTAGAATCACCAAAGGGTCCATATAATTGAAACGTAGAATCGTAAGATCCTATAATTAATGTAAATTTGCTTGCAAAAACCATATATTTACTTACTTTACTAATAAAACTTTAAATAAATTATGAAAATAAAGAATTTAGTATTAAATTAGTTACACATGATTAAAATTTAAGTTTTACCAATCATAATTCATATACTTTCATTAATATATTTAAAGCAATTTTGATAATTAAAATAATCATTTTCATTTATTAATGATTCACAATCTACAATGATTAAAATGTATTGCAAATTATATAAATTATCATGTGTGAGTAGCTTATTTTATACAGTAATGAACATTTTCATGTTCACTATTTATTTGTGCGAAAAATCATTACATTTATAACAATAAATTACATATAGAATATTATTAAAAAATGGAAAAAAATATATAGCAGCATATTTATTTGTTTAATTTTAAATCAAATTATTCAGAATATATCAGAATATATAACATAAAGAAAATAACTATCTAAAAAATACAAAAAAAAAAAAAAACAAAGGAAATAAAAGAAAAAAACTAAAATTAAGTTAGATTAAGATAAAAATCAAGAATTAACCCAAAAAAACCTTAAATTTAAGCATATTAAAGTGATTGCATTTTTAAAGTTCAAATAAAAGAAAAAAGGTGTAAAATTACAACTTTACGATTCTACACAGATTTTACTATGTAAAATCGCGATTCTATAAGAGTTTAATCAAAAAACGATTTTATATGAGAGTTAAATCAAAATCCCCTCATCGACTCATAAACTCGTAGAAACGTACAAGTTGACTTGTGAGTTTGACAAACATGCAAACACGATATCTTTCAAATTCACTTAATTCAAATAGTTCAATGCTTTTAAACATATGATAGACATTCATTATCACTATATTAGCAACTACAATTGGCATGCCAAGCATGCTCCGTTCCCGACACTTATTGGGGGCATTGTCCCTGATGTCTCTCTTAAACTAGAAAAAGCTAAAAGGAAAAGGAAAAACAACAAATTGAAAAGTAAAAGAGAACTTGATACCCTTGGGTATAGCTAAGACAACATCAGTTGTCCAAAACAAAAATAGAAACCATTAAAAGAAAACAAACCATGAAAATCAAATAAACCAACACAACTGGACAAACCAATGAGTCTCCAGAATATTACAATAGGATCAGACTCATGACATCCATTCCTAAAACATAATGAAACAAAGAAAAGAACTGAAATAGAGAAATGTTAATCAGTAGTAACAACTTTCTTCAATCCAAACTAGCACTCTCCTCGTCATCTTCTTCCTCTTCTTCATCTTCATCCCTTTCTTAACTTTCTTCATCATCACCCTCTTCATTTGCCATCTCTTCATCATCAGATTGCTTCTCCTCAGTAGTGTAGTAAGGCTCTCCTACCATAAGTGCTTCCAAACCAATTCCTCCAATGGAGTTGATGGTGAAGCCAGTTTTTGTGTATGCCCTTGAGGTTGTAGAGCACTAGAACTTATTGCAGTAGTTCCAATGTCTTCCTTAGTAGGGCTCCTAGTTAAGAAAGAAGAAATCTATAGTTCTACTTTCTCAACTAATTTCTTGAGTATCTTAAGTATGATATTTTGTTTCTTCTTAATCTTCGTTATATTTGCTTCTAATCTTGTCAAGTTACCAACTGAGAACCTTGACTTCAGGTGCTTCAGTATCAAAAAGAGGGGCATCCACTCTTGATGTCCCCCACTGATTGAATGGATCATGTGTGATGCCCTTTGATTGTGCCATGCGCCATGCCATCTTTGGGTCTAAGGGAGGCATCCGTAGGCCAAAGCTTAAGATTTTTTAGGATCCAGGTAATCATTTGGCCCATATAGACCCCATTCATTTTATTGCCAGCTTAGTGCTTTATAGCATTTGCTATAAACACCCCGACATTAACCCAGTGCTGGTACATAGCACTCATCAATGGAATGATATCCTCCTTATTAACAGTACCTGCAATATCCATCTTGAAGTCGAGTGTTCTTGCAAGGATGTAGTGGAACATCCTGTGTCTTGTCCATAGCATAGTCAAGGCCTGAACTTGCTTGGACTGAAATTTTGCTCCCTTAAAATCGAACTCTACAACTCATCTCTTGAAAATCCAAAAGGTGGGATGATGGGTAAGTTATCAAAGCTGGGTCCTCCATCTCCTCCATTGTATATAAACCCATGTCTTTTATAATCTTTCACATTGGGATGCAATGGTACTTCCCAAATGAGTAGAAATTTACTCTGAAGTCCAATTTATTGGCAATATTTCTCTTCTCTATTGGGTAGGATGCCAAGAAAGCCAGTGTGGTAAATTTATATGCCTTCTCTTAAAGGTTAAAAAGCCTCAACCATGTAGGATCGAAAATAACCACTTCATGGAAAACATCAACCCATAACTCTTCAAAACCTCCCAATCAATCACTCCATGATGACTTTTTTTTTTTTTAATGAAACGTTTGGTAAGCAAGTTAATTCTCTACTTTTAGTCTGGGTAAAGTAGGGACTGTGCTACTCGAAGTACCCACATCTTTTATCTACTTAGTTCTTGGTCTCTTTTGTTGTCGGGGTGCCTTTTGAGAGGATCTAGAAGTACTCTTCTTTGGTGCCATTTCCTGAAGGTTAGCACAAGGAAATTAAAGTTTAGTGAAGAAGATCTTCCACTAATCCTGTGATTATTAGTATGACTCATATACTTAGTGAAAGAATCACGGGACGTTAACAATTCAAACATGCCTCACACTTAACAATAGCATCAATCTCAATACTCTATGAAAGCTTTAAGACAATGTAACCTTATCAACTTTCCATCATAAACCAATCAAAATTATGAATTCCCACTCACTTCCTATTGATATAAAATAACTGCACATACATAGTATAGCATGCTTGTGTAATACTAATCAATGGATGTTCCTTTGTGCTATAATGGTTATAACACACAACTAGCACTACTAAAAGTTACTCTATGAAACAAGAATATTATTGACCTTCATAGCACAAACATAGAGTGGCTTTATTCCATATAAGCATTTCAACAAACACTTAGTGTGCATCATTGATCAAAATAGAGGGAGATAACATTGAAGCAATAATTCGTGACAAATTCCTAATATACATGCTTCACCACATTATTAGTCAAAGAATAACTCAATTTATACAAAAGCCATAATTTTCATCTTGTGAATTGAAATTTCAAAACTTAAGGTTCATGAGTTTTCACATAGCACAAACATGTACTATAATATTATTGTTATAACTAACTAATATAATGCACGAAACAATAATAATGATAAAAAAAATCGTATCAACATATATAAACATCATAAAACTCTCAACTTTAGACAATATTGTGCATAAACAGATAGAAAATTTAAGGAAAAGAAGTCTCATACCTATTATTTGAGGCAACTGAGTGAAATGAAATAAGTTGTTGATGCAAAAAGGTTATCTAGTGAGTTGCTTATGCAATGATATTGAGAGAAGATTGAGAGTTGCGGCCACATATTTAGATATAGAATGAGATGAGGAGAGAGAAAAAGCGATATATATATAAACTAGGGAATTGCCTAGAGTCGCGGATGTGATTTTTCTGATTTGACTTTCCTATATAGAAATTCATGGTTGTGATTCTACCCTTATAGTAGCGACTAGGCATAATTTTTGTTTACACCCCCTCCAAAATCACCGGCATGAAAGTGCCCTTAGTAGCATTTAGAGAAATTATTCCTTCTGGTTTAATCATTTGTGGCCATGATTTTACCTACGGTTGCCTCTAGTGTGAATTTTTCACCCCTACTCCCAAAAATCACATCTACAAAATTTCCCTTAGTAGTGTCTGAACTCGAAGTTTTCACCCCTTCTATAGAATCACGAGCATAATACCTCCTTTGGTAGCCCTAAGGTTGAATTTTTGACCCTTCTCTCCAAATCATGGGTGCAAAAGTCAACGAGATGCTTAGCCTTTTTCAAATTTCATGCCCGTGATTTTAGAGACTTTGCCCCTTTTTGATGTTTTTTTTTCAAATAAGATATATGTATATTATCTAATTACTTGCTACAAACAAGATTCACCATAATTATTTCTTATATTAACATCAACATACACACAAAGATAATTCTCGAAGATAACCTAACAACTAGTATAAACAAGTCACTATAACAATACATGAAATTATATAACAACAAACAACTACAAAGGATATATGTTAGTTTATTGTCTCTAGCATAACATTGCAAGGAATTCAGAATTCAATTCTTAAATTGAAGGAGTCTCAATGCCTCCTTGCCATCATTCAAGTCTACTTCAGCATGGTACAACTTCAACATTTGTGTGCTCACCTTAAAAGTCTCATTCTCTAGATGAGTAACTTCTACTATTCCATGGGAAACACCTTAGTAATAGTAAATGGACCGAACCATCTAGATCTCAACTTTCTTAGGAAAAGTCTTAACCTAGAGTTGCATAAAAGTCCCAAGTCCCCTTCCCTGAATTTTTTAGGATGCCTTATATGAGCAGCATGAAGGCGTTTTTCTCTCTCTCTATACAACCAATCATTTTCATTGGCCACTTGCCTCCATTCTTCTAACTCATTTAGTTGAAGCTTGCTCTTCCTATCGGCTGCCTTCAAGTCAAGATTGGCAGTCTTAATGGTCCAAATAGGCCTTATGCTCAATCTCAACTAGCAAGTGACATGCCTTGCCATAAACTAGCCTATAAAGGGTAGTGCCTAAAGGCGTTCGTCCAATCCTTCCTATTTTGAGCAACCTTTTTCTTAAGATCCTCTTTAATTTCCTATTAGAAACTTTAACTTGTCCAGTTGTTTGAGGATGATACGGAGTGGCCAACCTATGGTGCACTCAATATCTCTTAAGTACTTTCTTTATTTGGCTATTGCAGAAGTGGGTTCCTCTATCACTAATTAATACCTTTGGTGCTCTAAATCTTGAAAATAGTTTATTTAAAAACTTAAACATCACTTGGGAATCATTAGTGGGCAGAGCTTGGGCTTTAACCCACTTGAAAACATAATCAACAAATGCACCTATTACCAAAAGAACTTGGAAATGTCCACATGAGGTCTATTCCCCACATGTCAAAGACTTCACACTCCATTCCAATATGTACTGCTAGTGTAAAAACCCAAAATAGTATAACTCAAATATATAAAAAAAATCATTAAGTAAATAATGTAAAGTTTAGGGAATATTTTAAGAAAATTCGCAAGAATCACTCCCAAAATTTTCTTGATTTAAGAATATTAAAAACATGAATATTTTAATTGTTGTTTAAAAGTTAGAACAGTTAATAACAAAATTTCAAATTAAAATTTTCTATAGTTTTCCACAATCAATAGTTGATAATAGCACAATAACATAATAAGATAACATAATTTCAACTTTAATAAGATATTGATAATTTGGAAAAATATGTAAAGAGCAAAAATTGGGCATCTTGATTTCAATCTTGACAAGATGATCACGTTAATGAGAAATTATAAAAACATAATATCTTTAATGATTAAAAGAATATGAGCACTAAATGTTTTATATCCATACTGTTACATATTCAAATAAGAATGGAAAAGCTAGCTCACAACCTTCAATTGTTGAGTTCGTCATGTCATGTGAGTATGTGCCATCTCAAGTTAAGAGACAATTTGAGTTGAGTCTAGTCTAGTATAATCATCAGTCCTTTGTTATCTTAGTTGAGTCTAAGCCTTCTTCAAAATCGAGTAAGTGAAGGTTGAAATGACTAAACTAATTATTATTTTATATGTGCTATATTGCATAGAATAGTTGTATAAAGTTAAAGAAACATTAAATCTCCTAAAAGTATGAAATATAAAAAATGTGATAAAAGACCAAAACAATGTAATCATAATACCTATAAATAATAAATTTAACAAAAATGAATATTTGATAAAGGAATCAAGAGTTCTTTAGAAATGAAAAACAAGTAAATTCTAAGATAAAAATTTGATAGATTGATAAAACCAAATTAACGAATAAATTTAACTAAGATTTGAGACTTGAAATATCCCCTTCATTTAGCCAATTTGCTTTAATTAACTTGTCAACAAATCAAATTCTTTTATCTTTTATAAATTTTGAACCAAATTACTTTTCTTTTTATTGTAAATGTCTAAACCCTTAGAAACATTCAATTTCAAATGTTTAGTAAATTTGTAAACTCCAAATTTTAGTCTCTTTCATAAATTGATTTATGCAATACTGTACAATCATTAATTTAGACTCTCTTTCTTCCAATTTATAAATAACCCAAAATTTTCAAGTTAATTTACCAAAATTTATAAAACGTCTTAAATTAGCTATTTAGAACCTAGATTCTATTTCTTCAATTCCTATAATTTTTAAGTTCATTTACTATTTAAAAATATCAGTTTTAAACTTAAACTCAAACTAAATATCTAGTTTTTACAAATTGAATTGCGAAACTAGATTTTCATTTCAAACTATTGATTTCTATGTTATAAATTCTAAAATTATTTTTAAATTACCTTTGGTTCTTAAGAAAATCATTTAAAAGGTTTAAATCAAATCCCTTACCCATAAATATCCTTAATTATTTTTGTTCTTATCCTATTTATTACTTTTATCTTCTCTTTTTGGCTGCCCCTTTTTCTTCCTCTTTCTTTTCTTCTTTCTTAACCGTTTCTTTCTTTTCCTTCTTCCTCTTCTCTCTACTTCTCTTTCTTTCTCAAATTTGAACCACAAAATCTTAAGTCCAACAAGATTTTAGATGACAATGGAGATGGGAAACAAGACCAAAGATGGAAATCATGCATGAAAAAGTTTCAAGAACTTAAGAGGAGCAGTGATAAGAATATCAAGAAGTTTGAATTGTCTACAAGGATAAGTTTTGTTATTTCCTTTGTTTTAGTTGTTGATTATACATGTAAATGATGAATTAGAGCTAAAAATAAGTTAGGTTTGTGATAAAAAAATTATAAACAATAGAGTTAATGAACTTTTGTTGGTTGATTAGAGTTGATGTTATGTATAGTGGATGATAGGGTTTAGGTTTTGGGTTTAATGCCCATGTGAAATTGTTTGGAAGGTATATAGAGTATGCATGTGAATAATGAAATGTATTTGATAGAGTTAAGATCAAAACAAGTGTTTAGGAAGTAAAATTTTTTAAGTTGAGAAGTTTTGGTGTGTGGATGGTCTGCATGGGCATGTGCACGAGCGTACAGGAGCCACTGAGTATAGCAAGGGAAAAAATCGAGTTTGAATGTTTTTTTTAGGGTCAATACAACCTCCAACACGGCTGTGCAGACAGGTCGTGCAACCTACCCTGTTTCGTAACTTGACTGTAACTTTTTCTTATGAACTCAAATTGAGGTGATTCAAAATGCAACAAAAAGCTCAAAAAGAGATCTACAACTTTTATGTTCTACATTTTTGGAAATTCTAAAAGTATCAAAGCCTATATTTTAATTGTTTCCAACTACTATATATCCAAACAAAGTTGAAAACTTATGTTTACTAGTTAAAATGAATTTGAACGAGTTAAAATAAATTAGATTGATTAAGTATATTCAACTTTGCTAAGATTAAGTTAACTTACACTTAAGTTAACATGAATCTTAGATATAAAATAGATTAGTTAACAAAGTTAAGCTCAACTTGACCTAATGCACTTTCATAAGCTAAAATGAATTGGATTGATTAAGTTTAATTAACTTGAATTAAATGATCAATTCTAATCAATTTAGCTAAGTTTAAGTTAAAATAGGCTAATAGCTAATAATTATCTTATGTTAATGTGTTGGGCTAAACCATGAATAATATAGGTGTTGTTTCAAATGTGTTTTTGCTTCGAAAATGAGTATTTTTTAATATTAACGATGTGATGATGTTTTCGTAATAAATAACTTAAAAAAAAAAAGAGTAAAAGACTACCTTGATAGAAAATAAAGAACTGTCTATATCTTGGTAGGGCAATCTTCGCAACCATGGCGAGGTTCTTACTTAGTGTCTAATCAGGCAAGATCTTAAAATGAGTTTATTTTCAAAAAAAAAATTACCTTTAATATATTCTATGAATAGTCCTAGCCAATCTTTTATTTATGTTTGGATTCAAATATGAAGGGGGATGATGATTTGATGCTAATGATGATATTGATGATGGTTTGACGATTGATGGGAATGATGATTTGGATTTCCTAGAGGAGTTTTCTATGACTTAGCTTCAATGATAGGTAGGTAATACTGACCCTATCTCTTTGTTTGTGTATGTGATATAGTTGCACCTAAATTTATATAAACATAATTGAATATACATGGGGATTAGGGATTCGTATATTGTTTGATGATTGTATTGTCTAATAGATCATTAAAATGAAAGTGATCACACATTGTTTGAAATGATTGAGTTGCCATTATTGATTAGTGTTTGGTAAATTGATTGGCTACCTTATTAAATGGAATTAATACTATTTGAGTATTTAAGTAATTGATCATTCATTACACGACAACATACTTGCATTATCATGGTGTTCACGTCACGTTTAATATTCCGATTCTGTAGTAGTGCTTTTGAGACTCCAATGTATCTGGTTAAGGCTAGTATAGGGTTATCAACTTCACGAGATCTGAACAGACACTAAAGGAAGTTGGCCATGTTGGAGTTGACTTTAAGGATTAATACTTAGGGAGTCTCTCAGTTTCTAAGGTGAAGTGGTGGTTATGTTGATGATACATATGTAAATAACAAATGAGTTTCAAAATGAAATCTTCCCTCCTTAGTTCTATCTAAGGAGAAGTTTGAGGTTTTGTTAGTAATTAATATATGTATATAGCAATGAGTAGAGAAAATATCATCGTCCTTAGTTCTCAGTTTCTCCTGAGTGTGAATAACTTGAATTGGTCCTTCAACCCTTAAGAGAGGGCGTAAATCCGCATTGGTTTTGATCTCGGTCATCTAAACTATGTATATCATATAGTCAAGTGTTACATTGCATACGTTTGTTAATAACACTTGCTTGATATTTGTTTGATGTGTGAATTGGTCTTGTTATTCAATGAGCTATGGTTGAGCTCACACCCCCATAGTTTTTGTGTAGGAATATCTTAGGCTGAGAATAGGCTAAGAAAGTATGAAGTCCTTGAAGATGTGAAGATTAGCTTAGAAAGTAATTTATATATTTAGTGTTTAAGATTGAGTTGTGTAATGTATGCTATAGACTTAGAAGAAGAATTAGAGTTTTCGTGTAATAGTTTGAGATTTTTAATATATGTGTATGATCTATTCTATTTTACTATTTGGTAGGGGATATCGATTCTCTATAGTTCTCGAAGACTGTGAGAATCCGTATTTCCTTAGCTATCAACTTATTTTTATGAGATTAAAAGTTATTTAATAATCATTAAATAGAGTTTTGCAAATCTCTTTCTTGCAAAATGGTTCTCGTATCTTGGATGCATACTTGATATGATTACTTTAGGTTGATCCTTTTAGGCCTCCTTGTAAGGTGTGACATCCAAGGCATCTCATTCCTCCTTGATATATTCCCTATTCTTTGGCACCTATCATAAGTTAACATAAAAGAGCTAGCATCCTTAAATATACTAGGCAAGTAAAAACCTGCTTCCAAAACTCTTTGTGCTATTTTATTTGTGTTATAATGGCCTCTAGTATGGCCACTGTGGCAATGGAACAAGATCCTTTTCCCTTCTTTGTGAGAGACACAAAACCTTATGCCCTGATCAACACACATCCTAAACAAATATGGATCTTCCCAAAAGTAGTATTTCAATTCCGAAAAGAGCTTCTTCTTCTTGTATGAGTCCACGTCTTAGGAGAGGACCTTCCTTACTAAGTAGTTTGTTATGTCAGCAAATCATGGAACTCCTTAGTTCTCCACAGCAGAGATTGCATAAAGACTATCTTCTTGGAAGTTGTCATTGATCTCCTCCTCCTTCAACTCCTCCAAATGAGGGTTATCTAATCTAGAAAAGTGATCTACTACCAAATTCTCTACTCCTTTCCTGTCTCGGATCTCGAAATCGAATTCTTGGAGCAGCAAAACCCCTCTTATCAACCTTGGTTTGGCATCGGACTTGGAAAGAAAGTATTTTAAGGTCAAATGGTTAGTATGGACTACCATTTTGGATAAGATAAGGTACAACCTAAACTTGTCAAATGAAAAAACTATCGCAAGCAACTCCTTCTTCGTAGTGGTGTAATTCTCTTGTGTGGGTGTTAGAGTTTTACTTACGTAGTAGATGGGCTGGAAGTACTTTTTCTTCCTTTGTCCCAACACAACCCCTATAACTGAGTCAGTTACATCACACATGATCTCAAATGGTAGATTCCAGTAAAGAACTACCACTATAGGGGTATGTGTCGATTTTATCTTCAAAATGTTGATGGCCTCTAGACATTAGTCATCAAAATTGAATGTAACATCCTTCTCTAACAACTTGGCTAATAGCCTTGCAATCTTGGAGAAGTCTTTGATGAATCTTTAGTGAAAACTGACATGTCCAATAAATCTTCTGATCGCCTTGACAGATGTTGGTGAAGGTAACTTGGAAATCACCTCCACCTTACCCATGTGTACTTTTATCCCTTTTCTAAACACTTTGTGACCCAACAATATACCTTGTTGTACCATAAAATGATACCTTTCCCAATTCAATACCAGGTTGGTTTCTTCACATCTCCTCAATACCTTCTCAAGATTAAACAAACATTCCTTAAACGAGTTCTCAAACATTGAAAAATCATCCATGAATACCTCTGTTACATCCTCCACTAGATCCCTAAATATAGCTAGCATGCACCTTTGAAATGTTACAGATGCATTCGTGTGAACTTTTCAATCGTAAACACTTAAATTAAAACTAAAACCCTATTCTCACTGTGCGACTAATCCTAAGTAAGCGTACCTATCAACTATAGTGCTGGTGTAAGCATAGGGGTCGCTCCACCAAGACTTATAACTACTAGTACTCACCATAATTCTACTATTTACCTAATCTAATTCAAGTAGAAATAAGAATTAAAAACTACTTAATCAACCAACCTTATAACAAATGATATCATGCTTTTGAATATATATATCAATCACAAAACATACCCATAATCTTGATTCACCATTAACCCTATTTTCAATTCCTTATAAAACATTCATTAATGGGTTGTTTAAGTTCTTGAACTACAAGAATCCCTAGTTTCACCAATCTCTCTCTCGAGATAATTGAAATTTAAACCTATATGTCTAATAGAAATGTCTTTTTCTCACTAGATACATATAAAATTGCATTAAAGTTCATGATTCCTTAGAAAGAACAAATCTTTATACAAAAAATTCATCTAGTCTATGTTAAGATCCACATTCAAACCTCTCTATTCATATAGATCTATTCTATTAGATGAAACATGCAATCAATTTTGGCTACAAATTAATCACAACAACAATAAAAAATATATGAATAGACTCAAGAAACATAAACTTCCATTAACATAATAATCCAATCTCTACATTAGAGTTATGGTTCCTTAAGACCTAGGGTATAAAGATCTATTTTTCCATATAGATATGATTACAAAGACAAAACAAGAAGAAATAGATAGAAATCATGATCAAAACCCTTAAAAATAATGTCTTGTGATCTTGTGTAAGCTTTAGTGTATCTCTACTCAAAAATCACCTATGTTCTCTCTAAGATTAGTAAAAAGGATCAAGTGTATGTAAATGATGAGTTTTTTTATAGGAAAAGAGTCATTTAACTCTTACATAACCATCCTATATGGCTGTGTACAAAGTCATGTAGGATGAGAACTGACGAAATCATGTGAAAAGAGGCCTGCATGACCACAAACACGGCTTGTGCAGATAGGCCATGTACTTTAAGGATCACTTCTGTCCACTTTTTAGCATCCACGTAAGCATGCTGCACAACTCGTGTAGCTTTCTTGTGTACATTAAAAATGCTTGCTAGTCACTTTTCATCCTTCACATTAGTATTTTGCATAGATTGTGTAGAATTGGTCATGCATATTGTAAATCTTCCATTTGTCTATTTCTTCATTAAAATCTTACTTAACTCATCTAATTGTCTTCATTAAGCTCAAAAGTCTTTCTTTATCTCTAAAATTGATATTTTAAACACATGATTATCCTTTTTTTAATAATTCACATAAAATTTATATAATATAATATCGAAACAATGTGAATAATAAAGTTCTTTTGACACTTATCAAACTTTCCCACAGTTATCCATTTGCTTTCTCAAGCAAATAATTAATAACCAAGAAATCCATCCTTAATTACACTCAAAAGTTCAATGGAAATTCAAAATCGCATAATAGCATTCAAATTTTCATTTTAAATCATAGCAACTTCAAACCTTAGTGTCTTCTACTCAAATCTAATATACATGTATTTAACATATCAAAATCGAAATTCTAAAATTAATCATGATAAGTCAAACTTTACCCTTATTATTTAGTAACGACTTTTAAAGGTACAAAGTAAACACAAAGTCAAGCAAAGCAAAAGAGACCCTGTCACGATTCAACCACCTATTTAAGAGTATATAACCCTTTCAACCACATCTGTAAGCCTTGGGAAATTTCAATAAATAATTTCAAAATAAACATCGAAGATAAACTCTAAAAATGACTCCAAATTAAAACCGAACTTCGTCTGTCCTAAATCATGAACGAATCCATAAATTTCTTAATCTTGAGAAATTGAGAATCCTTAAAAATAAAATAAGAACTCAATAGTCTTCAAATCCAAAACCACTACATATGACAAATTCTATACTTAACTCTAACTTGTAAAATTGGGTAATATAGAACTCAAAAACTAAATATTAAAAAGTAAATAACCATTAACCTTAGGAAATAAAACTCAATTCAAGAATTCTGAAAACGTTAAGAGATATTCAATACTTACAAAAATAAAATTTAAAATAAATTTCTCAAACTAATGTGTGGTATAAACATAAACCCTCAGTTTCCAAATTGGCAAAGAACTAAACGAGAAAGTCACCTGAGAACCTTAAGTGGAATATAGTAGTTTAAGTCCGGCAATCTCGCGTTCTTAGTCCTAGAGGCCGAGGTGTAGTTTAAGTATGTAAAGTAGCTCGTAGTAATATAAGGTCGCTTAAAAATCATATTGATAAATTTTTGACCTATTTCGAACCCGTTCGGATACAACTTTGAAAACTGTGTCATGGGGCTCGAGATATAAAAAATATACCATTAATACCGTTAGCATCGTATTTTCATAAAGATTTCAAAAATATCAGTTTTATAATTTTTCGATAACTAGAAATATCTGATTTTGCAATTATATTCATATTTCTTTACTACCGGTAATCCACTAGTCTTCACTATTATTCACTACTATTCATTACACAATTTTACTATTCTTTTAAACCCGTATATTTTTAGATAAATATTTTATATAACATAGAAAATTCTACTTTTCTAAAATTTAGTCCGTTTTGGGTTTTGACGGGATCAGTTTCTATTTAAAACCAGGTGCTAAAAATAAAATAAATTAATTTAATAAATGAAAAATACTTTTATTTTCATAAATAACTTTTTAGAATTTTTCGGGTTATAAAAATATCAATTATAGCTTATATTCGCGTATTTTGATGATACCGGTAACTTATTTGATAATTCACTAAAATAAATTAATTAATTATATTATTTTAATTATGAAAATTCTGCTATAAAAATTTGGAATTTTTTTCCTTTTTTATTCTTATTTTATTTATTAAGAAATACTCTTACAAACCTATACCTTTAAGTACACCTTTCACACATTACTTCTTTTTCACTTCAATCTTTCTATACTTCACTCATCACTTCATGGCAGATTTTTTACCTTCTTTTAGCTGCCTTTTGTCCTTTGAAATACTCCAAATTGATTAGAATAACCCTATTTCAATCATTCTTCAAGAAGCTACACATACCATTAATTACACATTACAATTTCAAGTTAAAAACTCACTAAATCCCCTCCCTCTCTCCTCTTCATTTCACTCCAGCCATGAGGACATTTAGTGGCTGCCATTTATTCATTTTTTACTTCATTTAAGTGTCTTTAAACTCATTTTATCTTTCTCTCTCATTCACACATTAACCCTTTACCATTCCTTACATCTTTCCTCTCTATTTTCCTCTCTTTCTCTCTTCATTTTCTCTTGTTCTTGCAAGAAAAGTTTGCTACTCCTATTCAATAAATAAGCTCCCACTTATATTTCTTGAAGATCCTTTAGTAAAACTCTTGTCCAAAGCTTCCATAGATGATATATGTAAAGTATAGTGAGAGTTTCATGCATCAAATGACCTTTCATAAGCTTAAAAGCTAAGGATGATGATGCCAAAATGAAACACTCATCTTACTCATGATTATTCTCTTGTAATATTATTATTTTCTTGCTAGAAGTACTTATATTTTGTAGATTTAACTTTTATGTAACTTTGATCATGTTTATGTTTAGATCTATGAGTTTATAGTTTACTACTATGGATTTCTTTTATATTTATGTTCATAGAAAGTGTAGCTCTTGGTTTTGAACTCAAACAAAAATGATGAAATCCGTATCTAGGCAAGACCCACATTCAAAAACCACTTTTCAAGTGTCCAATTGGAAGTTTTACTTGAAATAATGAAGAATTAAGGGGTATATATCATCAAAACTTCATTTTTTATGCTTCAAAGGTGATTTTCAAAGATTATTTTTCAAAACAAAATTCTATTTTCGAATCTAGACAAAGGCATAACTTAAAAACATGTTTTCCAACTCAAAAATGAAGTTTTTAGTCAAGATATGGAAGGCTCTTAATATATGATATGTAAGGGATAAGTTTTCATAAGTTTAGATGGATTTTATTAAAAGATATGTCCAAAAACAAATTTTGTAAAATCGGATCTCAACCAAGACCAATTTTGAAAACCTATTTTTCAACACCAAAATGAAGGATTTGTTTAAAAAATGAAAGGCTTATGGAATAGGTATCAATAGGAGATGTTTTTTTATAAGTAAATGGTAAATCTACTAATAGAGATTTTCAAAATAGGAAGAGATTATAAAATATAAAATTTGAGTTTTATCCTAACCTTATGAAATTCGGATGGTTTCAAGACCATGCCCTAAAAACCCTTTTATCAACTCCAAAACTTGTGTTTTATATGAAAAATGAAGAGTATAGGTCCTAGATATCATCAAATAAAGATTTTTATAAGTTAAGATGGGATTTTCTAAGAAAAATATGTAGAACAAGGAGTATAAATAAAGTATGAAAATTTGAGTTGTTTGTCATTTTAAGAAATTCGTAATAAGGAAGTAATGAAATGAAAACACTTACTTTCCAAACTCAAAATAGAAGTTTTATTAAAGAAATGAAGTCCTTAGTGTCTAGGTATGGGTGAGCCTTAATTTTCTAAGTATCAAATGAGTTTACTTAAAGGAATCACCACAAAAATAATTTTTATAAAATTCGGATTTTGGGATGAACCATATTTAAAAATATGTTTACAAAGTGTAAAATGGAAATTTTTGTTGAAAAATAAAGGCCTTAAGGAATATACATAATAAAGGCTTAATTTTAAAAAGAATAAATATATTTTATCAAAGAATTTTTCTAAAAATAAGTGGGGATTGTCAAAAATACAAGACTAACCTTTCTAACTTGATTTTTCATAAGGTCTTACAAGGAAAAAGTTTTCTAAAAATTTCTTTTATTAAATATCATCAAGAACATATACATATATATCTCATGAAATATCATTTATGTTAGTAACTTGCTCATATTGCATGTATGCTTGCTTTAGATAGTAGAAACTTCATGAACTTTCACAAAATTAATTTTCTAAAATCGTTTTCGCTACTGATATGAACTAATCAGATCTTTTCGAAGCTTCAAAGTTTTCAAAACTTAAATATGATATTAGAATTATATATATCTTTCGAAGTAGATAGAAATCGGTATATAATTTGCTAAATTCCAAGTTAAAATGACCAAGTAATGACCGTTTTAAGTTGGAATTCCCGCGTAGAACGAGAATTACGAATTTTCTAGTTTTATGGTATTTCTTCCTTTTTAGGTGACCCCGAAATCGACGATTCCCTACCACTGGATTACTTTTACTAAGAGACTGGTGATCCAATGGCCGAGTGAGTTTTCCTCTTATTTTGTTACCTTGTTTGTGCTTGTAGCTAGTTGCATTAGAATTATAGGAACAAGATAAAAACCGATATGAATGAGAATGGGATAGATGATAAGACTGTGATGTATGTATGCCAAAGAATACTAAAGCATATCGAAACCATGAATCGATTGGATAACTACACTGTTCATATTATTTCTGTTTATGTGTATGATATTGGTTGGTCACTCTAAAGAATGTATAAATAATTTGACCTAAGCAAAAATAAATTGGTCATGCATTGCATCGGACAAGTTGCATTTGGTAGCGTGCTACTCCTACGCAGGTCGATCAGTATGGTCCGAGGACTCGTTTGGAGAATGAGACCTAGTATCAGAGTTCATTCATAGGGAACTAAGGCGCACCGAGGATGTATCCCATGTATGAGCCTAGCCAAGTCGAGTGCTATGAGCCTGGGGGGTTTAGGGACCAGCAGTAGTCGTGTAGACTTTCAATACCATCCTTAATCCTAGATACGAAGGGTGTAAATCCGTTCTATGTATCGGTTCCGATCTGCTCATGTGTTTGTTCATGCATAGCATATGGATGATTTATAACTTGCTTGTTATGGTACAAAATTAAGGGAACTCTCACAGATGGTGTAGCTTATACCCCAATAGATGTTTGATTAAATAGGTTAACTCAAGAATGCTACGTAGGGACTGAGATGGTTGGAGCCAACTATGATTTCGGAATTCTGGCAGGAAGTAAGAATACTTGAAGATAGTAGCTAGGTCTTGTGAATTACCTTGTAATAGTTTTATATAGTGAAATCTTTGATGAATTGTAATTGAAGTATAGTGAATTGTATTCTTTACATTACATTATTACTCAAGTTGTATCAATATAAAATCTATCACTCCGATGTGTCTCCTCTATATGTTAGATGCCTTGTACATAGTATGGAAGCTTTCGCGTGACTGAGGCGATCATTCCTAGGCTTTAATATTGTGTACGGCGAACTGTCACGTTTAGGGTACCCTTCGGGGCGTGACAACTTCTCTAAGCATACTAATCAAAAGTGAAAGTATTTTGCATCCATTTTTCCCCAAGATCTTCCTCTTTAAACCTCTTCATAAATTTTCAACTTCTCTTTTTAATTTGTAGAGGGAGGGGTCTTTTCCTCTATCTTTTCATTTTTCTTTGGACAAGTTTTTACCTGCTTCTTTTAAGCTATTTCCCTCTCTATTTTTTTTTTTTTAGCTTTTGTTAGCAATAAGGTCAGACTTCACTCTTCTAATGGACCAAATCCCGCCTATATTAACTAAGCTTTTATATTATTGTTAAAGCACATCAACTAATCATATGATTTTCAAAGAGATTGTTGGAAGAAGAATTACTAAGTGATAAACTTCATATACCCTTTCACTAGAGATTAAATGAGCTCTCAAATTTTTTTCAAAAGAAAATATACAACTCAATAGGCTTAGAAACATGAGAAATTAAATTTTATTGAGGACTTTGATTGACTTCTAAACTCTAAATTTCATCATTAAATAGCAAGTAAGTTTTTCTCACCTATGATTTTATCATACAATTTCGACTAGTATGCTAAATATAAAGAAAGTGAGTATAACACAAAGTTGTTTTCAATTATTGAATGCTATGTTCAACTAATAACTCATTGAGTATAATTTTGGACTTTCACAATTCATATCACATAAGTGGGAGATTTTTAAATACAAGTGCATGATTCATTAAAGTACAAAACAAGACCACTTAACTTAATCTTTCTAAATTATCCCTTCCCCATGCTTAGAGTGAGACATTATCCTCAATGTGTAGTGCAATGAATAAAGCCTAAGAAGGAACAAAAAGAAAGAAAATAAAAAGAAAAGGAACTGAGACTTCCCCAATTTTATATTGTAAACATAGCAAAGCATTAGGAAGTCATGGTTGCGGAGAGCATATTGGCAAAGTGTGCAATTGAGATTCCAATAAAAGTTTATGTTGCATAGAAAAGAAGAAAAAGAAAAATAAAAAATGGATAGCTTAAAGATTTCAAGAGAAACTATAAAAACCTATGCCAAACATGGGCTGCCTCTCATGAAGCGCTTTGTTTAATGTTGTTAGCTCGATGTCCTTCAAATTTAGCTCAAGTTGGTGGTTCTTTAATAAACAATTTTAAACATGTTAAAATCTTGCATCTCAGGTTCACTTGGTCTTGCTTCTCTCCGTATGTCGTATCTAACTGTAGAACATCCTTGCAAAGAGTATCCTACATGTAATCTGAAATAGAATCATCAATAACATTGATGTTAAAAAATGAATCATCAAATGTCACAGATTGCTTGAATATTATTGGGATCTGCATTATAATCACCTCTTCCCCGACTCTAATGGCTTGTTCACTTTGCTGAATGAATAAAGTTGTAATGGAATTCCTATTATAGAGGAATGGAATAGAGCTGTAATAGTATTTTTCTTTATTAATTTTTTATTTAAATGGTGGTATTTTGAAAAAAAGACAGTTCTAGCATTGAATTGATATTCATAAGTTTAAGTAAAGAATGTCTATTCAATATTTTATGTAAAAGAGATTCATTGTGAAATTGCTATTCAGTGAATTAAACGTCGTAATAGTTATTCATAAGGAATAAGGCTGTAATGGAATTGCAATTATAGTGAAGTGAACGAGCAGTAAGTGTTAGCTTGCTACCCCCCATATCAATAATAGCTTTGGCAGTGGCTAAGAATGGTCTTCCTAAAATAAATGGAACTTACTCAACTTCATCCATTTCAAGCATTACAAAATCCACTGAGAATATAACATCTCCCACCTTCATGAGCACATCCTCGGTAATCCCTCTAAGGAGCTTTACTGTATGATCTACCAATTGTAAACTCATTTGAGTAGGATAAGGTTCACCTAAACCCAACCGTTTGAAGAACGAATATGGCATCAAATGGAAGCTCGCCCCAAAATGTGCCAAAGCTCTCTTTTCATGCAACTCCCTAATCAAACATGGGCTTGTGAAACTTTCTAAATCCTTGAGCTTTATTGGTAGTGTATTTTGAAGGATCGATGAACATTTCACTCCAACCATCGTCATGGATAGCTCTTTTAATCGACTTTTAATGGAGAATGTCTCCTCCAAAAGTTTTGCATGGTTGGGCCTCTATGATAGAGCTTTAGCAAGAGGTAAGTTGATGTGTAATGCTCTAAAAAGGTCTAAGAACTTACCAGAGTGTTTAGTGTCATGACCCTTCTTTAGATAGACTAGATATGGTATCTATGGCTTGTCTTCAAAGTTAATTACAATTCTTAGGGGGCATACCCCCACTAATACCTTCAAGTCTACATAAAAATGCTTCATAGTAATCTCCAAAATATTAACATAACATAATTTAGTCATAAGGAAATTTCAAGAAAGTCAAGTAAATTTCTTCTATGGTGTTACTTCTTCTATAAAAGCTCAATAATCCACCAATGTCTTCCTTAATGTCTCATCCTTGAATCAAGCCTCGAGCATACTTGCTTCAACAAAATCTATGGGGATATAAGCTTATGATAAAGACATATTATACTCATTTTCATCAAACAAATCATGCTTAATTGTTATGGATTTTATAGAAATCATGGTGAATTGGTACTTAAGTGTCTTTAATTGTATTATTTCAAGTCTTAAATAAAATATAATGCAAATAGAACAAGTTTGGATAAGTTTCATCATGTTTGGAATAAAGGAACATTGTAGGCCAGCCAAAACAGAGTCTACACCATCAGCCTATATGTAAACAAACACTTAACACGAGCTAAAAATGGAATCAACACAGCTAGTGCAAAAACAGAAAACATCAGCTTTGAAATAGACCTGTATGCTGGCTCATGGGATTTCAATGCTACCAACGTTGGACCGGCGTAACTCATGTATATATTCGAAAACTTAAGCAACACTCACAACACCATCAGCCTTCATCAAGGATCAAACCGGCGTTCAATGATCAATAGTCTATGCCGACATCTGGAGAATTAATCCTGCTATCATTTAGTCGGCCTTGCATGTCCATAGTTGCAAAAACATTAACACGGCCTCCAAAGCCATTGTGTATGCTGCTAGTGTTGCCTTCTTGCAAAATTGTTTAAAATCAACAAACGTCAACAAAACCAGATCCTACACCACCGTCGTTGCAATTGGTATATGATGAAAGCTGATTGTATAAACAAGAAAGCTAGTAGCGTTCTCGTCTAGGATTTAATTTTACATTGAACACCGCGACGTACATGGTGTAACTACCGGTGTACATTATGTCTATTGAAATTCCAGATTTTATTCTATAAGTTATGTCAACCAGAGCTTGTATTTTTCATTCATTAGACATTGCAAAACCTTAGAAAAGAGAGAGGATTGTATAGGAATGAGTGGTTAATTTCATATTTCTAGCCAAAGGATTGTTACAAGACTCGATTCTTTAGAATTGTGAGATCTAATTGAATTATTTGTTTTGTTCTTTGCAATTGGATATTGTTATGTCTTTTGATCTTTTTAAGATTGCTATATTGTTTGATTGATGTAAATTAGGATCCGTTTGTTCAATTAACAAGGTGATAAACTGTCAATTAGAACGTTGAATCAGTAATTGTTTGATTGTTCTAATATCTGTGACAAAATAACATAATCGATTATGAGATAGATAGTTGATTGTGTTATGAGGATATATAATATGGTTTAAATAGATCATGCTTTTGATTTATTAACCTGAATTGGTGATCTTTATGGTTTCTAATGCTAAGGATAGATTAAACCCTAAGAGCTTGTTTAGGGTTGTTTAATTGATAAGGGAAATAATCAAATATCCTCTTTTGATTATCGATAAAGTAAGGAGAGATAGGTTTTTAGAGCTTGTTAATAACCATAACCAATTTATCCAATACAAAGAATAGAAATCCTGGCATCAATGATCAATTCTGTGAACTAAGTTTTGATAATACCTTTGGTTAGGAGCTATTTGATATTGATTTACATTTAGTAATTTGTTTGCTTACTTATAGTTTAATTAACTTTCTTATTTTCTTTGATTCGACAAACCCCCCTCCCCCCCTTTCTTTTCTTGTTGTGATCTTCAAATAGAAATTAATTTTACCAATCTCTGTAGATACGACCCGACTTACTACTATATGCAAATCTTTAGGTAGGATTATATATTTGTTGGATTCAACACCCACCAAATTTTTGGCACCATTGCCGAGGAACTAACCCAGGTCACCCGCATGACAGGTGGGAATACTCACAAAAAATTTGATCGGCACCAAATCTAGCAAATATAAATTCCTACTCTAAAGATTTGTTTATAGCGGTGAGTGTGGTCGATCTACAGGGATTGGTAAAACCTATTTCTATTAGAAGATGAGATAAAGAAAAGAAGAAGGGGGGTTTTGTGAAATCCAAGAAAACTAATTATATAAAAAACAAGCAAACAAATTACAAAGTCCGAATCAAAATCAAAGAGTTCCTTACAAATTGTATTATCATAGCTCAGTTCACAGAATTGATTATTGATTCAAATATTTCTGCTCTTTATCTTAGTTAAACTGGTTATGGTTATTAATAAGCTCTAAAAACCTATCTCTCCATACTTTATCGATAATCAAAACAGGCTCTTTGATTATTTCCCTTATCAATTAAACAACCCTAAACAAGCTCTTAGGGTTTATCTATCAATAGCATTAGAAACAAGAGAGACCTCCAATTTAGGCCAACAAATCATGTGTATGGTGTATTTAGACCAGATTATGTATCTTCATAACACAAATCGATTATCTATCTCATAATCAATCATGTTATGGTACCATAAACATTAGAACAATAGAACAATTACTGATTTGATATTCTAATTGGTAGTTTATCACCTTGCTAATTGAACAAACGAGCTTTGATTTGCATCAATCAAACAAGATAACAAAATCAAAACAAGCAAAAGATATATAAATATCCAAAACAAGAATATATTCAATAACAAATCATTTAGATCTCACAACCCTTGTAGAATCGAGTTTGCAACAATCCTTTGGCTAGAAAATAGTTTTAGCCACTCATATCCATAAGAAACTCTCTAAGGTTTGGAAAATATTTGTATTACAAATCTAATGGGATGAAAAATGGAGAAGACTAATTTTTGTCCAAAGCAACAATGTCGGCGGCGTACCTTGCGGGTGTTCAATGTTGAATAAAGGAACACTGGCAGTGTTGAAGCAAATTGCAGTGACCTTAAAAGTTTTGTTACTATGCATAGCCCATACTGGTTCAATGTAAGTGGCATGCAATTTTCAAGAGCCGGCATAAGTTGTAGAATTTCGAATGCTGGTAAAGCTGTCAAAGTAAGCTAGCAGCGTTCATTTTCCAAAAGCTAATGTTAATGTTTTAGCTTTTGCACACAGGTAAGGCCATCTATACACTGGTGGTATAGAAACCGAGTTTACCAACATTCGTTGATTAAAAAATTTCTGAAAGCGAATCACAGTCAACTTTGAAGTTTACATTGTCAGCATATGTGTACACATGCATCTACATTAGCGGCATAGGATCAAAATTTCTCGGCGTACAATTATTTCTCTAAAGGTTAATGAATTATGCAGTCTAGGCAAGCGGTGTCCATGTCCTGTTTTGCCAGTTTTGGATGTTATAATTGTGAAAATGTATGCTGTGTTGATCAAAAGTGGCCCGAGTTTAATTTTGTTCCTTTATTTAGTTATAGTAAAACTTCTTTAATTTATTTGTATTTGCTTTCAAGACCTATAAATATCACATTAAGCCTATAAGCACCAATTCCTAAGGATTTCTGTAAAATCCATAACAATTACTATGGTTTTTTTCAGTGAAAATGAGTAATCCATCTTTATCAAAATCTCTCATACTTGAACTATTGCTTGTCCTCAAGCAAAACAAATCAAACCAATGTAGAAATCTATCATAGAGAGTGCAATACTTTAGCTTTTACAATTCAAGCATCTTTTGTATATCTTGACCTGCATTGCTAGTGCATAACGCTTTAACCAAACTGGGTCACATGTAATTAGATTACTATAATCAAAATTCAGTAGTAATCTAGACAAAACAAATTTCAATCCAAGCATTTAATAAAACAAATTTCTATTCAAAAGTAATATACAGTCCAGTAAGAAAAAACAACATTTAAGCATTAAACTTCACTGGACATTTAGTAGGCATATATTTCTAGCAACACAAAGTGAAAGTATGTGGTATCTACTCTTTCCATAGATTTTCTCCCTTTTTATTACAAGTCTTATTTCACTTGTTACTTTAGCATTTTCTTTTTGATCCATACAAGCATACAATTTTTTTTTAAGGTTCAAGAATCGAACTTTTATCGTTTCTCCCTTCTCGTTATAGTGAGTTCATTGAGTCGACATATCCTGAGCTCACCCAAGTGATCGAGTTTTAAAGAACCCTACGAACTCTTCCTCACTATAACATTCAAGTTTAGATAGTCAAGACTTAATTACTGAGTCAGCGGAGTAAAGACTATGCTTGTTTCTTTCTTTTCTTTTGAATGCCATATCAAAATTAAGACTTTTTTTTTTTTTTTATAAAGGATCACTAAGTAAAAAGTTCCGTCTACCTCTTTCACTAAGTTTTGAAAAGCTCTTAAAAAGAACTCAAAACAGTATATACAAGCTAACTTGTTCCTAGAAGTAGACCTATTTAATTTTTCACATAAGGACTCAACCTACTTTCAAACTTCCAATTCTTAAGCTAAATTTGTTCCTTAAAGATTTTGCTACTTAATTTTAACAAAGTATTCTAATCACATAAGTAGGCGAGTAAGGCATTTAGCAAGTCAATTTCATTTTTGTACTTATGCTATCAACAAGAATTAGCACAATCTTCAGATTTTATGAAATTTTTGAAAAATTTGGCTAAATTTGTCCATATAATACATAAGGACAAATAATTCAAACTATGGGTACAACAATTCAACTCAGATGTCATATATTTTCAATTAATTCAAAAATTCAAACATTAATAGACAACTATACTCAATTCTCCATTCTCCACTTCATATTATCCCTTTCCCCACACTTAAATTCAATTGTGTGCTCACTATTCCTAATTTAGCTCAATATAGGAAGGAAAGAAAAATAAAGAACAAAGGAGAAGAGGAGAAAAGGGATACTGATACTTCCCTGGTTTAAAAATTTTGAAGCAACTAAAGTTCGAACCTTTAGAGCACAAGAGAGAGCCTTCTTATTAGATCCACTCTATCTGCAACAAAACCGAAGAGAAAAACACCAAAATAAAATTATTTTTAATAAGCCTTTATGACTAGTTCTTCTCATGCAGGGGACCTTGAATTTGATCTAGAAATTGAGAAGACGACTAGGAAATTGCAAAGAGAAGCCAAATTATGTGCAAAAGTCTCCACTACATCTTCATCTCGTGGATTAAATATAGCCCTAGATTTAATTAAATCATCTAGTGAATTTGAAAAGGAAGAATCTAAAAAAGAAGAAGAAATGGAAAATCAGGAGAGAACATTAAGAGAATTGGTTGCACTAGATCTGACTCAACAACCATTATGTATTTAGTATCCAGAATTGAATGTTTCCTTTGAGTTGAAATCTAGTCTGATACATTTGCTGCTTACTTTTCATGGTCTAGACAATGAAGATCCTCATAAGCATCTAAAAGAATTTCATGTGGTTTGTTCTAGTATGAGGCTATAAGGAGTATCTGAGGAGCAAATCAAGTTACGTGTTTTTCCATTCTCATTAAGAGATAGAGCTAAGTTTTGACTATTTTACCTGCCTCTAGGTTCCATTACTCTATGGACAGAGATGGTTAGGCTATTCTTGGATAAATTTTTCCCTGCTTCAAGATCTACTAACATGAGAAGGGAAATTTGTGGAATTAAATAAAGCAACGCTAAGAACCTTCATGAGTATTGGGAGAGGTTCAAGCAATTGTGTGCGAGTCATCCACGACATGGTATATCTGAACGACTCCTTATTCAGTACTTTTTATGAAGGATTGCTTCCAATGGAGAGGAAGATGATGGATGCAACTAGTAAGGTGCTATAGTGAATAAAACCCTTAGTCAGGCTAGGGAATTGATTTCCATTATGGCTGCAAATTCACTACAGTTTGGATTCCGACATGATTCCTCTTCAAGGAAGGTGAATAAGCTAAATGTTTCTCATCTTGAAAATCAAATTTCTAATCTATCCTTTCATGTTCGACAACTGACTCTAAGAAATGCACAACAAGTCAAAGCATGTGGGATATGTGCTGCTTCTAGCCATGTCACTAACATGTGCCCTACACTTTAGGAGCACTCCCATTAGCATGCCAATGCAATAAGAGGATTTCCAAGACTACCACAAAGGAAATATGATTCCTATTCAAATACTTACAACCCTGGATGGAAGGATAATCCTAACTTCACTATGGAGCTAGACCACAAAACTTTCAACAATGGTATCAGTTAAGACCATCAAATCCAGCACCACAAGCTTCTTCAGTTCGGGTATGTCTTTAGAGGAAATTGTTAAATAACTTGTGGTTAACACAAAACAATTTAGGATGAGACAAAGCTGAGTAGTCAAAACTTGGAGAATCAAGTAAGTCGGCTTGCATCCTCCATGATGTTAAAATCTCAAGCTAAATTGCCTTCTCAGACTGTTATAATCCAAAGCAAAGTGTTAATGCAATTACTTTGAGGATTAGAAAGGAATTGCAGAGTCCAACAAGAAATTGAATCGGATAGCTTGGATGAAGAGATTGAAAAAGAGGTAGTGACCAACAGCATCCGGACAATCAATTGGAGGACCTTCAGCTGAACCACCCAAGGCACTAGTGACAACACTCCTTTTCTATCCAGAGTAGTAAAGTCCAAGAAATAAGAGAAGAAAAGGAGATTCTTGTGACCTTTCGCAAGGTTGAGGTAACTATCTCTTTACTTGATGCAATTAAACAAGTACCTCGCTATGTTAAATTTCTTAAGGAGTTGTGCACTAACAAGAAAAAGCTGAAGGGAAATGAAAAGTTAAGTGTAGGTGAAAACATTTCAGCTATCCTTCAAAGGAAGCTTCCTCCAAAATGCAAGGATCCAGGTATGTTTACCATTCCTTGTAAGATAGGAAATGTTAGGATTGCAAAAGCTATGTGTGATTTAGGAGCTTCAGTCAATGTCATGCCTCTATTTGTTTATCAGTGTTTGAATGTGGGACCATTAAATGAAACATGTGTGATTGTTCAACTTGTTGAGAGGTCTAATGTTTATCCTAAAGGTATACTAGAGGATGTTTTAGTGCAAGTGAATGGGTTGGTTTCCCTGCTGATTTTTATGTTCTTGACATGGAAAATGATGATTCTCTTAATTCATCATTGATTTTGTTAGGGAGACCATTTCTTAAAACATCTAGGACAAAAGTTGATGTGGATGATGGTACACTTACAATGGAATTTGATGGTGAGATTATTAAGTTCAATATTTACGATGCTATGAAATATCCTTGTGATGTTTCTTCTGTTTTTGTTCTGGATGGTATTGACCCATTAGCATAGAAAACATTTGATTTGATTGATGATGATAAGTAGAAGATTGCACTTAATAGGAGTTTTATTGTTGAGAAATTGAGGCAGGTTGAAAAGAAGTTTGGCATACCCTTTGACTTGTGGGATATAGTTCATGAATTGAAATCATTAAAACCTTTAAGGTATGGAGTTCCTTACATTGAATTACCTTTTTCTAGCATAAAACTTCTTCTTTCTATTGCATAGGCACCAAAATTAGAGTTGAAACCCTTGCCAGATCATCTAAAGTACATTTTTTCTTTGAGAACAAAAAACTCTTGCAATGATAGTCTCTAACAAACTAAGTGCTTTAGAAGAAGAAAGCTAATTCGGGTGCTTAGAATCCATTGGATGGACCATTGTGAATATGAAAGGATTGAGCCTTTCCACATGCATGCATAAGATCCTATTGGAGGAAAATTACAAGCCTTCAAGAGAAGTCCAACATCGACTGAACCCACCTATGATGGAAGTGGTAAAGAAAGAGATCTTGAAACTTCTTGATACAGGTATGATGTATCCAATTTCTGCTAGTAAATGGGTAAGTCTAATTTAAGTTGTTCCCAAGAAATTGGGTTTAACTATGATAGAAAATTCTGATGGTGAGATGGTAACTACTCGAGTTCAAAATGGATTGAGGGTCTGTGTTTGTTATAAGAACTTGAATGCTTCAACTAGAAAATGCCATTTTCCTCTTCCTTTTATTGATCAGATGCTTGAGCAATTAGTAGGTTATTCTCATTATTGTTTTATTGATGGCTATTAAGGTTTTCATCAAATTCCAGTTGCACCTGAGGATCAAGAGAAAATCAACTTCACATGCCCATTTGGAACTTTTGCTTATCGAAGGATGCTGTTTGGACTTTGCAGCACTCTCACCACATTTCAAAGGAGTAAGGTTAGTATATATTTAGATTATGTTGGAAATATCATAGAGGTTTTCATGGATGATTTTACTGTCTTTGGTGATAAATTTGATTCATGTCTTACTAACCTTACAAAAGTACTTAAAAGATGCATAGAAGCAAACCTTGTTCTAAATTATGAAAAATATCATTTTATGGTTGATCAAGGTCTTATTCTTGCACACATTGTATCTTCTAGGGGACTTAAAGTAGATAAGGCCAAGATAAAAGTGATTAAATCCTTGCCTTACCCCATAATTGTATAGGAAGTTCGTTGTTTTCTTGGAAGTGCAGGTTTCTATAGGCATTTTATTAAGGATTTTTACAAGATCACTCAGCCTCTATGTAGATTGTTACAGAAAGATGTGGCATTTGAGTTTGATGAATCCTACAAGCATGCTTTTGAAAAGTTGAAGGAAAAGTTGACTTCTGCTTCGATTATCAAACCACCTAACAAGAATCTTCCTTTTGAAATCATGTGTGATGTAAGCAATCATGCAATTGGTGCTGTCCTTGGCCAAATAGTTGGAAAAGCTCCTCATGTTACTTGTTATGCCTCAAGGACACTTGATAGTGCCCAATGCAATTATTTGACAATGGAAAAAGAACTTTTAGCTGTTGTTTTTGCTTTAAAAAAAATTCCATTCTTACTTATTGGGCAATAAAGTGACTGTGTTTTCTGATCATGTAGTTCTCAAATATATGATCTCAAAGAAGGAAGCCAAACTAAGACTTATTAGATGGATACTCTTATTACAAGAGTTTAACTTGAAGATACAGGATAGGAAAGGCATAGAAAATTTAGTTGCAGACCACCTCGGTAAAATACCTACAAGTGAAGAGCCAATACCATTGCAAGATGATTTTCCAGATGAGCATCTCTTTGCTGCTCAAAAGACAATTCTCTAGTATGCTGATATTATTAACTATTTAGTTACTAGGACATTGCCAAGTGATTTGTCTAAAGCTCAAAAAGATAGAATCGAAAGTGATGCTAAATACTATGTCTGGGATGACCCTTATCTATGGAAACATTATTCTGATCAAATCATTAAAAGGAGTGTTTCTCAAGAGGATATTCCTTCTATTTTGCAATTTTTCCATTCTTATGCATGTAGAGGACATTTTGGTCCTAAGAAAACAGTTCACAAGGTATTAGAGTGTGGATTGTTTTGGCCTTCTCAATTTCATGATTCATATATGTTTTGCAAGTCTTGTGATAGATGCCAAAAAGTTGGAAATCTAGGACATAGAGATCAAATACCACTTACCTTTATACTTGTTTGTGAAATATTCAATGTTTAGGGTATAGATTTAATGGGTTCTTTTCCTCCTTCTTTTGGTAATACTTACATTCTTCTTGCTGTGGATTATGTATCAAAGTGGGTAGAAGCTAAAGTTATATGAACTAACGATGCTAAAGTTGTTGTAGATTTTGTCAAATCTCAATTTTGCTAAGTTCGGACACCAAGAGCTCTTATCAGTGACCGAGGCACTCATTTTTGCAATAGAATGGCAGAAGCTCTATTAAAGAAATACAAAGTCACTCATCACACTTCTACAACATATCATCAACAGACAAATGGATTGGCGGATGCATCCAATAGAGAAATCAAGTCCATTGTTGAAAAGACTGTCAATCTGAATAGGAAAGACTAGAGCATAAGGCTTGATGATGCATTATAGGCTAATGGACAGCTTACAAGACCCCTATAGATATGTCTCCTTATCGTCTGGTATTTGGAAAACCATGTCATCTTCTTATTGAACTGGAACATATGGCATATTGGGCTGTGAAATAATATAATATGAGATTAAATGAGGTAGGTGAACACATAAAACTTCAATTGCAAGAACTTGAGCAGATTCAAAATGATGCTTATGAAAATTCAAAAATTTACAAGGAAAAGACCAAAGCTTTTCATGACTAAATGATTTCCAGGCAAAACTTTTCTGCTGGTCCAAAAGTTTTACTTTACCATTCCCAATTGAAGTTATTTTCTAGTAAATTGAGATCTAGGTGGGTTAGACCTTTTGTTGTTACTAATGTGTTTCCTCATTGTGCAGTTGAAATTCAAAGCCTTGAAACTAGTAAAATCTTTCAAGTTAATGGTCATCGCTTGAAACCTTTCTATGAGGGTTTTCAAGTGTGTAATGTTAAAGAAACCAATTTAGAACTCCTGATTTAAGTGAGAGTAGTAGCTTCTAGCCAAAGTCGTTTAAGAAAAGCGCTCCATGGGAGGCATCCCATGTTTAATAGAAAAAAAAAGATAGTTTTGTTTTCTTTGTTTTCTCTTTTGCTTTATTGATAGGCTGGATATGATATGAAGATTCTCTCTCTTGTGCTTTAAGGGTTGGAACTTCAAGCACTTCAAATTTTTAAATCAAGGAAGTACCGTTATTCCTTCCCTGTCTTGAGCTGAATTAGGAACAGTGAGGATACTGTTAAATTTAAGTGTGGGGAAAGGGATAAGATGATGTTGAGAATGAAGAATGAAGTGATGTCTGAATTTTTGAATTGATTGAAAATCTCAGGCATCTGAGTTGAATTGTTGCACCAAACACTTTGAATTATTTGTCCGTAAGTGTTATAGGCAAATTTTAGGCCAAAATTTTCAAAAATTTCATGAAATCTGGAGATTGTGCTAATCATTGTTTGTAGCATCTGTACAAATATGAAATTGACTTGATAAGTGCCTTACTCACCTACTGATGTGATTAAAATACTTATTTAAAATTAAGTAGCAAAATCTTTAGGGAACAAATTTACCTTGTATTTGGCTTTAGAATTGGAAGTTTGAAAGTAGGTCGAGTCCTTATGTGAAAAATAAATAGGTCTATTTTTAGGAAAAAGTTATCTTTTAAGTTTTTTTTAAAGAACTTTTCAAAACTTAGTGAAAGAGGTAAATGAAACTTTTTACTTAGTGATCCTTTATTAAAAATAAAAAGTCTTAATTTTGATATAGCATTCAAAAGAAAAGAAAGAAACAAGTATAGTCTTTGCTCTACTAACTCAGGTAATTGAGTCATGAGAATCCAAACTTGAATATTATAGTGAAGAAGAGTCCGTAGGAGTCTCTTTAAAACTTGGTCACTTAGGTGTGAGCTCGAGATGTGCCGACTCAATGAACTCACTAACAAAAACAAAAACAAAAACAAAATGAATGTCGAAGTACCAAGTGAAATAAGACTTCTAATAAAAAGGGAAAAAATCTAGGAAAATAGTTGACACCAGATGCTTTCACTTTGTGTTGTTAGAAAAATATGCTTGTTAAATGTCCAATAAGTTTAAATGCTTGTTTTTTCTTATTGGATTGATTATTTACTTTTGGATAGAAAGTTTTGTTAATTCTTGGATTAAAGTTTTTTTGTCTAGATTAGTTATAAATTTTGATTTTGCTGATCTAATTACATGTGGCCAGTTTGGTTAAAGTAGTAGGCACTAGTAATGCAAGTCATAATCTAATGAAGATGCTTGAAACTATGAAAGTGAAAGTTAGACTATTTATGAAAGATTTCTCCATTAGTTTGATTTGTTTCGCTTGAGGACAAGCAATAATTCAAGTATGGGGAATTTTGATAAAGATATATTATACTCATTTTCATCAAACAAATCATGCTTAATTGTTATAGATTTTATAGAATCATGATAAATTAGTGCTTAAGTGTGTTAGTTGTATTATTTCAGGTCTTGAATGAAAATAATGCAAATAGAGCAAGTTTGGGTAAGTTTCATCATGTTTGGAATAAAGGAACATTGTAGGCCAGCCAAAACAGAGTCTATATCGTCGATCTACATGTAAACAAACACTCAACACGGGCTAAAAATGGAATCAACACAATTGATGCAAAAATGGAGAACATCAGCCTTGAAACAGACCTGTACTCCAGCTCTTAATCTTTCAATGCTACCGCCGTTGGATTGGGTAACTCATGCATAGACTCAAAAACTTAAGCACTGTTCACAACACCACCGGCATTCATCAAGAATCAAACCAGCATTCAATGATCAATAGTCTACACTGGCATCCGGAGAATTGATGCCATCGGCATTTAGCCGAGCTTGCATGTCCATAGTAGCAAAAGCATTAAAGCGGTCTACAATGTCGATGTGCATGTTGCCAATGTTGTCTGCTTGCAAAATTGTTCAAAATCAATGAACACCGGCAAAATCAGATTCTATGCTGCCAGCATTGCAACCAGTGTACGATGAAAGCTGACAGTATAAACAAGAAAGCCGGCAGCATTCTCATATGGGATTTAAATTTACATTGAACACTAGCTATGTACGCCGGCGATGTACATGATGTAATTGCCGATGTATGTTATGTTTGTTGAAATTCCATATTTTGTTTTATAAGTTTTTTTGACTAAAGCTTGTATTTTTCATTCATTAGACATTGCAAAACCTTAGCAAAGAGAGAGGATTGTATCTGAATGGGTGGCTAATTTCATATTTCTAGCCAAAGGATTGTTACAAGACTCGGTTCTTCAGAATTGTGAGATCTAATTGAATTATTTTTTTTGTTCTTTGCAATTGAATATTTGTATGTCTTTTGATTTTTGAAATTGTTATATTGTTTGATTGATGCAAATTATGATCCGTTTGTTCAATTAACAAGGTGATAAACTATCAATTAGAACGTTGAATCTATAATTATTCGATTGTTATAATATCTATAACACAATAACATAATCGATTATGAGATAGGTAATTGATTGTGCTATGAGGATATATAATCTAGTTTAAATAGATCGTGCTTTTGATTTGTTAACCCGAATTGGTGATCTCTCTTGTTCCTAATGCTATTAATAGATTATACCCTAAGACCTTGTGTGGGTTTGTTTTATTGATAAGAGAAATAATCAAAGAGCCTATTTTTATTATCAATAAAGTAAGGAGAGATAGGTTGTTAGAGCTTGTTAGTAACCATAACCAATTTATCTACTACAAAGAATAGAAATCCTTGTATCAATGATCAATTTTGCGAACTAAGTTGTGATAACACCTTTAGTCAGGAACTCTTTGATATTGATTTACACTTTGTAATTTGTTTGCTTGCTATAATTTAATTAGCTTTCTTATTTTCTTTGATTTCACAAACCACCCCCACCCCCCCCCCCCCCCCCCCCCACCCCCTCCTCCTCTCCTCCTTCCCCCCCACCTCTCTTCTTTTCTTATTCTGATCTTTAAATGGAAATAAATTTTACCAATCTCTATAGATACAACTCTGCTCACTACTATATACAAATCTTTAAGGTAAGATTATATATTTGTTGGATTTGATACCCACTAGCTTACAACGTGCCTAGTAAAATATTTCCCCTATTCACACCAACAAATCATAAACAAATAAATTGGTTAATCAAATGTATGCTTTGCTTATGCAACAATTGCATGAATAACATATATATGTGTAGTTATTCGGAACCTATACGTAGAATGGATTTACGCCTCCATATCTAGGGTTAGGGAATTTTGATGAAGGTTCTTTTATCTTCTACAACTAGTCCCCAAGCATTCGCCCAAAGCATTCGATTGTCACGGCTCTAAACATAGAGTCGTATTCCCTGAGCGATGTGGATTCCTAGGAAAGAGCATGGTCAATGTCCTAGCACACTTGCGGCCCATCTAACTCTACACATAGGAGTAGCAGCCTTTCGAAACGTGACTCGAAGGATGCTATGCATGATCATTTTCTTGTTAATACCATTCCATATTATGATTCATTAAGGGCGATCAATCAATTTAAACATACATAGCAATTAAGCATATAAAAGAATGAACATAGTTAAATAAACATTCTAGCGTTGCGATACTTAATTAACAAGTAAGAAACACATGCTTAATCCTTGATAATCCCCCATATATACTCATTTTTATCTTTTCTTAATCATGCTAGTGCAACTACTTACAAGCACAAACAAATTAATGAATTAAATACCTGGATGAGTATTTCATAGAAATTTTACTTAAACTTTCTAATTCTATCTTGTTATGTTCATCAAAATTCGGATGAAAGAAAATTTCAACTTAAAATGACCATAACTTGCACATTTTAACCTAGAATTTTGCATAGTAAAGGTCTTTTTTTACCTACTAAAAAATATCTATCTATTTTCTAAGGTTATTTTAAAAATTTAAAGTCGTTTGGGTTTCAAAATAGGTCAGTACATATTCGATCTACAAGTTCCAGCCTTCAAATTTTTCATTTTTTTTTCAAAGTTTTACTTTCATTAGACACTTATAGCAAACATAATAATATTTCCACCTTTGAAAATCATTTAGTATAGACAATAACTCATTATATGCATGATATTAGTGATGTCTCAAAAGTAATTTTGTGAAATATTTTGGTGGAAAGTAGCAAAGTTGAGTTTTTCTATAAGAAATCATTTTCTTAACTTGTGATAAAATATGTCATCTTACGTTTTTATAACTATGTGACCTATCAAAATTTATGTTTTAATATATATATATATATATATATATATAATTTAAAATTTCAAAGGTTTTATATTTGTTCAAAAATCCTATTTAACAATTTATTTTATAAAATATGGTTTTACCTACTTATGATATAAAACTCCAAGTGTATCTCCTTTTAACAATTTTTCTAAGTTTGATTCTTAAACAAAGTTCTAATTCTTAGATTTTGTAATATGAAGCTTAACTAAAGAAAATCGTGATTTTATATTTATTTTGAGTTCATGAATATTTCATTTTCATATTAAACTTCTTATAACTAACTATTTCCAACACATCAATCTTTATGTGGTTTATAATAAAAAATTATTATGAGTTTTATTATCTCTAAAATTTAGAGAGAGAAGTTGAGAAATGATTTTGGTAAAGTTTTGTTATGGTGAAAGAAAAGTATGTAAGAAGTGGAGGAGGGAAGATGTATTTATGAGTTTTGGAGTGAATATTGTATGATTAAAATTAATTGAAAAAAAAAAAATAGATAGAAGAGAGAAGGGAGTGGATGGAAACAGAGAAAGAGGGAGGAAGTGCAATTAAAAATTAATTTTAGTAATAAAAAGTAAGTAAAATGTAAGAGAAGTTTAGTAAAAAGCAATATTGGAAAAGTAAATGTAAGAAATAGGTATACAAGTTGTAAGAAGTAAGTAGTAAGGAAAAGTAGAGATAGATGAATAGTAATGAATAGTAGACTGGATAAATAAATTACCAGTAGTAATGAAAATACATGTAAAAGGGTTATATATGATATTTTCAAAGTTCCGAAAAATTCCATAACTGATATTTTATGAATCCTTAATATTTATATTGTTTTGCATGCGAGGACCTTGTTTTCATAAACGGATCCAGTTCGGGTTCGAATTAGACGAATTTTTGTCGAATATGATCTTTTTAGGTTATAAAACATTATTTCGGACTGTAATCTAAGGTTATCTCATTTTTACTATTTTAGGGTTTCAAGCATGGGACTGCTTGATCTAGTACAATAGAGCTTGTTATTAACCTTGTTGACTTTTAGGATTCCAGTCTCGATTCCGGTTTTAAGATTTACCTATAAAATTTTAAAATCAAGGGGTTTATGTCATACTTATGTTTTCGATTCAAAATTTATGTCTTACTTTATTATGGTTAATTTAATATTTTACAGTTCTTAGGATTGTTTAATTGAGTCCAGGGTTATGTGTTGATTCGAGTTGACTTTTGGTATTAATTTAAATTTTTTATTCTGAAATTCACCGAAAGTTTTAAGGTTTGATAATTTTATCATTAAATAATACTTGGGCGTACTGTCTCAATTTACATGTTCGAGATCAGATAGATGAATTGTTAAGCGTATGGGTTTGAATCAAGCGATTAATGAATTTTCCATTTTGTATTTAAAGGTTCTCTTTTTCTTAAGGTTATGAAATTTATACTTGATCTTGTTTAGAGTTTCTAGAGTTTAATTTTAACTTGGGTCAATTTTAGGGTTTCAATTTTGGTTTTTAGCTCTAGAATATTTTCTAAGAGTTCAGAAAATTTCAGGAGTTTATAGTGGAAGCTATTGAGGTGGTGGAAGGTGGGGCCTTTGGAATCCTGGTGCAGGATAATTAGCCCTCTACACGTTTTGGTTGTAAGCATAGGAGAAATGGGATGATTTGTCTACCCTAGGTTATACCCGTAGCTGCATGGGTTGTTCTGATGCCTACCTTGATTGCTAAGGTAATCTACTTGCTCAGGTGCTTCAATATAAAAGTTGTCAGCATTGCAAGTTCTGTATTGGAATTGAGGTACTAGCAGGTTCTTTGATTCCATAACCTGCTTACTCAGAGCATCCATCTTTGCAAGTAAAGTAGTCGTCATATTCACTTCATACATCCCAGCTACCTTCTACTTTCCTCAATCATTGCCCTATTGATTGTTTTTTTAGGCCATTTCCTCAAATAATTTAGGAAATCCTTACATGTCTTCATAGTCGATGTACCACTAGCTACGGCATCTACTAATTACCGAGTTGCAGTATTGAGACCATTGTAGAAAGTTTGTACTAGCATCTAGTTAGGCACCTAAAGGTGACAACATTTCCTCAATAGATCTTTCCACCTCTGTCATGCATCATAAAGTGTCTCGAAGTTCTGCTGGCTAAATGATGAGAAGTCGTTCCTTAACTTAGCAGTCTTGGAAGGTGGGAAGTAATTATCAAGAAAATGCTTAACCATGTCCTTCCAAGTTGTTATGGCTCCTGGCCAAATGATGATAACCATTGCTTTGCCCGTCCTCGTCCTCTTAAAGAAAAGGGAAAAAGGTGAAGTCTTACTGCATAATTGATAACCTCATTGTTCTTGAATGTTTCATAGATTTCTAAGAATGTCCGAATGTGAGCTTGTGGGTCTTCATCAAGTATACCGTCAAATTGATAGTACTATTGTATCATTTGAACCACTATACTCTTAATTTCGAAATTATTTGCTACAATAGGTAGTTTCACAACAGTTGGTGCAGTAACCTCAAATGTAGGCTTAGTGTAATCCAAGTTGGTCTTCAAACTTTTTCATTAGTATCACTGATGGTTGTGTTAAAATTCAATTTTCTAGCAATGTCTCTGGCTTTGGCCCCAAATCTCTTGTGAAAGGTCCTATCAATCTCTAAATGAAAATCAAGAAGTCTCACAAATGAGCTACTTGTCATGCACTTGCAATAAATGAAAGTGGAGTCAGATTCTTATCAGGAATATAAACAAAGAGAAACAAAGAATAATCATTAAATAAAAAGAAGTTAGCCAAACTAGTAGATTACATGCATTCCTAATATTATCAGATCCCCGACAACAGCACAAAAAGCTCGGTGTGGACTTTTTAATCACAAACACTCAAATTAAAACTAAAACCTTATTCTTACTATGTGACTAATCCTAGTTAAGCATACCTATCAATTATAGTATTGGTATAAGCACAAGGGTCATTTTACCAGGATCTATAATTACTAGTACTCACCATAATTCTACTATTTAGCTAATCTAATTTGAGTGATAGAAATAAGAATTAAAACATACTTAACCAAATAACCCTAGAACAAATGATATCACACTTTTAAATATATACATCAATCACAAAACATACCCTTAATCTTGATTCACCACCAGCCTTATTTTCAATTCCTTATAAAACATTCATTAATGGGTTATTTAAGTTCTTGAACTGCATGAATCTATAGTTTCATCAATCTCTCTCTCAAGATAATTGAATTCTAACCCTATATGTCTAATGGAAATGTCTTTCGTCGCTAGATGCATATAAAATTGCATTAGAGTCCATGATTCCATAGAAAGAACAAATCTTTATGCAAAAAATTCATGAAGTTTATGTTTAGATCCACATTCAAATCTCTCTATTCGTATAGAGCTATTATATTATAGGAAATCTCTTTCTATCTAAAAGAAATCAAACATGCAATCAATTCTTGATGCGACACCAAGGGGGTCGGAGATGCTTCGTTTCACAAATCTAGGGTTCTTCCTCTTTTTAGGGTTTTCTAAATATATAAACTCTAAAAAATCTAAAGGATATGGGTGAAATCGTGAATTGAAATACGAATCGCAAAGACAAACTGGTTCACAATAGAATTGCGATTCGATATGACTCACGAATTACAAAACTGATTACTGTGTCAAAAGAATCAAAGATTCAATCAACAGAAAAATGAATAAAGGAAATTTCAATATCTCTCAATATTTATAAACAATTGCAAAGATTTGCAATCACAAGTTCTTATCATAAGAACTCACAAAATACTCTCACAAAGGAGGAACTCTCATAGAGAAAATATCATATAATTATGTCTGTAAAACTAAACAAAAGTCCTATATATAATAATAATTAAGAAAACTTAAAAGACCTAAAAATAAATACAATAAATGACCCTCTTAATAATAATAACTAAAGGAATACAAAAAGATAAAATTAAAACATCCACGAATTATATATAAGCTGGCAGCTTATATCCCAAACGCTGGCGGCTTATATATTCTACAAGGGCGGTGCAAGCTTCAGCTTTAAAATTTCGTAATCCGGGATGCTTCAATGTCGATGGAAGGCCGACGGTGTACCTTGATACGCCGGCAGCATAAGGCTTCAAAGCGGAAGGCTTAAAGCCGTCGTAGGACTCCTGCAGCCTTTTATTGGCTTTTTCCTTCCTTGTTGAATCCACCAACTTCATTACTCCATTATTCAATCGAGTTTAGCCATAGGCATTTGATGTTCAATCCTTCCTTGGATTCAAATTGGCTTGGTCTTAATGCGTTCCCATCATTCTCCCCTTCTTAGGAAAGATTCGACCTCAAATCTTTTGTTCTTCCTAGAACTTTTGAGGCGCTTTCTTTCCTGGCTTGGAAGACCTGCAAGGAAACATAAACAAACTCCTTTGACCTTTAGCCCAAACGTGTTCAAATCTCTCATGCTGAGCTTAAGCTAAATTCATTGGAAGCAATAAGAATGTCTGTCCATCTTTCTGTATCCGATAGGTGTTTTGATATCCATCATAAATAACTCGCTTATCAAATTGCCATGCCCTACCCAGTAATATGTAAGCACAATCCCTAGGAGCCACATCACAAGTGATAGTAGCAGAATAATCTCCCATAGCAATGGATACTTGTGCCTATTTATGTATATGTATAACACTAAGGGAATTCAACCATCAAAGGCTATAGGGCTTTGGATGTGGGATCACCTGCAAACTCATTTTCTTAACAAACTCTTGAGAAACCACATTAGCACAGCTTCCTCCATCGACAACCAATTTACATACTTTCCCCTGCACCATACAATAAGCCTGAAACAAATTCTCCTGGTGGCATGAATTCTCTTGGACCTGTCAATGAGAAGGAATAGCAGTAACAACAGACTTGTCTTTCTCCAGTTGCACCACAGGAGTGTTAACAATTTTTTCTGCTTACTCCCTCTCAATGGAATCTTTTACCTTCACTTCTTTAACAGTCTCAATCTCTTCTTCCAGCATCCCTACAACGATATCACCTTTCGACTTTGTTTCTACCTGTGGAATCTCAACAACCTTTTCGTCAGGGATATAAAAATCAGAAATTGGCTTCTTTGTCTCAACCTTAACAACTTTTACCTTCCTCTAATTTGTTCAATGTCCTTTCACCAATCTTCTCCATCCATTCATCAAAAATTTTCTTTAGCTGTTTCAACTCTTGTTTTATAGCTTGTAAATCATGCTATTTATAAGATTCTTCGCAAACAATTTTCTTATGTTTGCTTTCAACATGTCTCGATTTTTCATGCAATTGTGATCTACCATTATAAAAATTCCTAGCATGATATTGATAAATCTCCTCTTCATGTGGATTTTTCGAACGATAATCAAAGCACAACATCTTTTCCAGCAATATCAATAAATCCACTCCTCAATTCAATCAATCCACAAAAATTCCCAATTCCCCACACAAACCCTAATTTTTTTTAAATTCTCCACACCCACAATTCAACAACAACAACAAAAATTCACAGCTACAACTTAACCCTCAAATTTTAAAAATCGTAAATCAAATTGACATGATGACTTACCGAATTTGAAGCGCGTTAAACCAAGAGCTATGATGCGAACGCATCAAGACCAAGCCAATTTGACTCCAAGGAATGATCGAGCATCAAATGCCTGTGGGAAAACTCGATTGAATAATGGAGTAACGAAGCTGGTGGATTCAACAAGAAAGAAAGAAGCTAATAAAAGGCTGCAAGAGTCTTACGCCGGCTTTAAGTCGCCCGCCTTGAAGCCCTATGCTACTGACGTATCAAGGTACACCGCCAGCCTTCCATTAACATTGAAGCATTTTAGATTACGAAATTTTAAAACCGAAGCTTACACCGCCCGTGTAGAATATATAAGCTACCAGTGTTCGAGATATAAGCTGCCAGCTTATATATAATTTGTGGATGTTTTAATTTTATCTTTTTGTATTCCTTTAGTTATTATTATTAAGAGGATCATTTATTGTATTTATTTTTAGGTCTTTTAAGTTTCCTTAGTTATTATTATATATAGGAATTTTGTTTAGTTTTACAGACATAATATATATGATATCTCTATGAGAGTTCCTCTTTGGTGAGAGTATTTTGTGAGTTCTTGTGATAAGAACTTGTGATTGCAAATCTTTACAATTGTTTATGAATATTGAGAGATATTGAAATTTCCTTTATTCATTTTTCTGTTGATTGAATCTTTGATTCCTTTGACACAGTTATTAGTTTTGTAATTAGTGAGTCATATCGAATTGCAATTCTATTGCGAACCAGTTTGTCTTTGTGATTCGTATTTTGATTCACGATTTTATCCATATCCTTTAGATTTTTCAGAGTTTATATATTTAGAAAACCCTAAAAATGTGAAACGAAGAATTTCTGATCCCCTTGGTATTGCATCAATTCCTAGCCACAAATTAATCATAAGAACAATAAAGAATATATGAATAGACTCAAGAAACATAAACTTTCATTAACGTAATAATCTAATCTCTACATTAAGGTTAGAGTTTCTGAAGACCTAGGATATAAAGATCTATTTTTCCACATATATATGACTACAATGACAAAATAAGAAGAAAAAGATAGAAATCATGACTAAAACCCTTTAAATTAATGCCTTGTGATCTTGTGTAAGCTCTAGCATGTCTCCACTCAAAACACCTATGTTCTCTCTAGGGTTAGTTAAAAGGATCAAGTATATGTAAATGATGAGCTAAAGTCACTATTTATAAGAAAGGAGTCATTTAACTCCTACATGACCTTGTATGAGGCCGTATAGGATGAGAACTGATGAAATCACATGAAATGAGGGCTGCACGACCATGAACACGGCTCGTGCAAATAGGCCGTGTACTTTAAGAATCAGTTATGTCCACTTTTCAGCCTCTACATAAGCATGTTGCACGGTCCTTGTGTACATTAAAAATGCTTGCTAGTCGCTTTTCGCCCTCTACACTAGTATTTTGGACAGCTTGGGTAAAATTGGTCATGGATGTTGTAAATCTTCTATTTGCTTATTTATTTATTAAAATCTTACTTAACTCATCCAATGGTCTTCATTAAGCTCAAAAATCTTCCTTTGTCCCTGTAATTGACATTTTAACTACATGATTGTCATTTTTTTTAATAATTCACATAAAATCTATGTAATATAATATCAAAACAATATGAATAATAAAAGTCTATTGACACTTATCATGCATTGCATAGCCCAAAAGGCATTCTATGGTATGCAAAGGTACTATAGGTGCAAGTAAAAGTTATCTTTTCTTAGTCTTTTAATGCTATGGGAATCTGGAAGTACTTGAACATCCCATCTAAGAAATAGTAGTACTCTTGGCTAGCAAGTCGCTCCAACATCTAGTCGATAAATGGTAGTGGAAAGTAGTCCTTTTGAGTAGCATCATTGAGCTTACAGAAATTGATGCACTACCTCTACGACATTATAGAATGCACCGAGATCAACTCGTGCTCTCATTAGGCACGACTCTCATGCCCCCCTTCTTTAGGACTACTTAGACCAGACTTACCCATGGGCTATCTGAAATTAGGTAAATGAGTCCTACGTCCAACAACTTCATTACCTCCTTTTTTATTACATCTTTCATGTTAGGGTTCAGCCTCCTTTGTGGTTGCACCTTCAACTTATATCTGTCCTCCATCAAAATCTTAAAGGTACAAAAGGAGGGACTAATTCCCTTGATATCCGATATCTTTTATGAAATTTCCCTCCATGCTCTTTTAGCATAAATAAGAGTTTCTCTTTCTAGCATAAGTCAATCTTCGATGATATTTTCATCGATAACTTAGAATTCTTTGTTAGGATAGCATACTCTAGATAAGAGGGCAACTATTTTAGTTCTAACTCAAGGGGCTCATCTACCGAGGGCTTCAACGGAGTAATGTTGCTCCGGTTGATCTCCTAAACCCCAAGATCCTTCCTTTGCTTAGCACAGACCTCTAGTTGAGCAATCATCTCTTTCATCTCTTCAACTCCATTAAATTCACTTCCCTTTATCAAACTTGACTTTAAAGGATCCTTACTCAAAACATCCTGCATAAAATTAGAAATGGTCAAATTAATAGAATCAATAGCAAAACATTCATCATCACCACTCATTGATTTCGTGAAGACATTAGGCATTTTGATGACCATCTCCTTAATTTCGACCTAGAGAACAAGCTTCCTATCCTTGACATAAATAACTGCACCAGCAGTTACCAAGAACAACCTTCCTAGTGTGAGTGGAACCCCTATATCCCCGTTCGTGTCTAGAACTGTAAAATCAGTAGGGAAAATGAAGTCATGTATATGAACCCGTTAGATTTATGATAGGTTTTATGCATAAACCCTAGCACCGGAAGTAAACCAAAACCCTAAATAGTCAACTAGGTCATTAACAAGCCCTAGTGAATGTAGATCTAACAATTCTGCACTTAAAACTCTAAAACAATAAAAAGGAAATAATCTTAGATTTTAGTTTGAAATAATATGATATAACCTAAAAAATATCATATTCGTTAAAAATTCTTTCATTTCGGATCCTAAAGAGATCAGTTTTCGAAAATAGGGTCTCAACACACGAAACGATGAAAATAAACCAATAATATATTTAGACCCTTAATAAGATGAGGATTTATGAAATATCAGTTACAAAATTTTTCACCATCTAAAAATATTAGATATAGCCTTTTTATTTTTATTTTCTTTATTATCGATAAATTATTTGTCATGTTTACAGTTCAAGTTACTATTTACTACTATTCATTACATTTCACTATCTCTACTTTTACTAACTATCTAATCTTACACTCTTACCACCTATCTCTTACATTTTCCTTTCCTATAAAACTTTATATATATATCATATCTTATACATTACTTACTTTTCATTATAAAATACAAAATTAATCAATTTTCTTTCCCTTCTCTTCTCCAAATCGGTACCAACTCTCTCTCTATCCATCTATTATATTTTCTTTTTTAATTATTTTTATTCACTCTAATTTTCATTCTAAAACTCTATAAATATCTCATCCCTCCTTTATTCTTTACACATACTCTCAAAACATAACAAAACTCTTGAAAATTTTCTTATCAAATCCTTTCTCCTCTCCCTATTTGTGTCATCAGCCTCTCTCCATTTCCCAAACAATTTTCACAAATTTTTCTCTTCATCTACCATCTTCCATCATCATCCACTTTAGTGTAACACTAAACCCTCTCTTTTATTCATGTTAACATAACATAAGCACTTTATATGTTATGATTTCTAGAACCCCATAAGCATTATGCTAGGAAAGAAATCACAAAAATAACAACTTATTCATGTCTTGTTCAACATCATGTTCATTTATGATTTTGTTATGTTCTTACTTGTTCATGCTACTTTATGCTCTTATTTTTATTTTTTTTTCATAATAAATAAGACTAGTCATATCCTAAATTTGTCATCATTAAGTCAAAACGTTTGGGACTTATTCATAATATAATCCTGGGGAGCCTTGATATAAACCTAAGACTCATATGTTTTCTTATTATTTTCTTGCTTTTTCTTTATGGGACTTATCTATTTCTAAGTCCCGAGAAGGCTTCAATAAAATCTAAAATTTCTACTTTTTCTTTCTTTTTCTTTTCTTTAAGCTTTTCTTTCAATTTTTAATGGAACTTATCCATTTCTAAGTTTTGAGAAGCCTTGATACTAAGCCAAGGCTTCTACACTCTTTGTTCTTATACGCTCATTTAATTATTCTATCTCTTTTATTTTCTACATGGATTTATTTTCATCTCATGACATAACTATAAGTTCATATTCATGCATGATCATAGAATGATCTTGTTTCTTTAATAAAAATTTCAACAAAAATAAATAAATAAAGTGAGTTATTTCTTTCATATAAAAATAGAACTAAACTCTCAAGATGAATGATTTTCAATACTTAGGAGAAATTCTCATTAAGACTTAGGATAATGGTTCAACTATATTCTTTCCAAATGTTAAAGTAACTTATTATAAATTTTAATGTTGATAATTCTTTCCTATGCATATTTTTCTTAAAAAACTTATTTATATGCTTATGCCAACACCTTCATAAACAATAAGAAAAAAACAATTTTCCAGTCAAGCTTAAAATCAACTCATGAGTTAAAAATCCACTTAGAAAATAAAAATTGGTAAACAACTTAGAAGAATGAAGTTTTTAAGAAGTAAATTCATTTTCATAAAGTTAAAGGAATACCAAAAATAACAGTTATAATGAGTAGCCACTCTTTTACAACAAACTCAAAATTTTAAGTTTTCTTCTAATAACTCTAAAAGAGATTTTGTAAACTTCACTTTTCAAACTTTTAAAATAAATTGTTCCATGAAAAATCATTTTTGGAGCAATATCACTAGAATTATGCATATAATATGAGCATATATCTATATCAAAGGATGTTCCAACTATATATATATATATATATATATATGTGCTTGCTATAGAATTTCAAATAATGTAAAACTTAGAAAAAAAATTCAATTAGAGGGCTGGAACTTTCAGATCAATTATGTACCAACTTGTTTTGAAACCCAAATGTCTTTAAATATTGAAAATAACCTTAAAATAGATAGATCTTTTCAAGTAGGTAGAAAATGACATATAATATGCGAAATTCCGAGTTAAAATAAATAAGTTATGTCCATTTTAAGTTGGAATTTCTCCTAATCTAACTTTTGAGGAAATTAATGAAATAGAATTAGAAATTCTAAGTAAACTTGCATGAAATACTCATTTCATGTATTTCTTTTGTTTAGATGACAAGAAAGGCAAGTTTCCTTACCCAAAGACTCTTACAATTAGTGGATTGCCCGAGTTATGGGTAAGTGAGTTTGTTTCCTTAATTTTATACCTATGTTTTTTGTTATAAGCTAGTGGTACTAGAAGTAGGAAAAGATAAAAATGGAAAGTGCATGTGTCTTATATTGATGGTTGAAATCATACTAAATATCAAGGCTTGAATTGTTGATAATCAAATTGTTGATTTAGTATCATATTGATGTGTCTACCAATTCTATGACCACCTATAAGATATTTAATATCATGCTAAAAATATCTAATTAAATCATTCTATGCATAACATGAAGTGAGTCTCATTACATTCACTACTATATCTTGGTGAGACAAGACTATAGTATGACGATACGTAGGGGCATGTAAATCTATAATGGTACGTAGGAGCCCATGAGCTACAATTTTAAGGCGAGTAATAGCTTGAAAAATCTACAAAAATTTTAATTTTTGAACTATGGTCATATGGCCCGGAAAACCTAATCCCGAATGAAGAGCGTAAATCCATTCAACATATGATTTCTTATTAATCATGTGTATTGTTCACCCACATGTTTGTTGTGTTACATATGCTTATATAATTAACTTGTTTGATTTTGTTATATGAGTAAATTGTTATGGGAATATTTCTCACTAAGCAAGTAAAGCTTACACCCCCCTTAGATATTTGTTATAGTTCCCATTTCTCTAGTTGAAGCCGTAGGGATATTTTTCTCAGATATTGACTTTTGACTTAGGAGTTTTTGGAAGAAGTCTTGGGATAGGATAGACCTAAACTTCCATAGAAAGCTTCCATATATTTTGTTTTGAAGGACAACTTTGGAGCTTACGTATTTATTTCGGTGGGGGTATGTTCCTTTTCTATTTGTAAGACTCCTATTATATTTTTGCTTAAATTATGATGTTATGATTTCCATTCTTGAATGCTATTTTTATAACTCCTTAAACTTCTTGTTTCAAAGAATGGTCCTCTAAGGTCATATAAGTATGCCTTACACCCGGTATCAAAGTTTTTGCATGACAAGTAGTCATTCCAAAGCTTTAATATTGAGTGTGGCAGATTGTCACGTTTACGGTACTCTTTAGGGTGTGACAATGTACCTTTACCCGAACATCTTCTACAACTCCCCTTGGAAACCTCATAGATCTGTTAGCCAATTGGATGCTCATTCTTGTGCTTTTGGGCTTTCCTAAGTTGAAACTTTTGAACATGCCATAAGGCATGAGATTGATGTTGGCACTAAGGTTTGCTAGTGATCTTTCCACTGGTAAGTTTCCTATCAAACATGAAATGATAAAGTTGCTAAGATCCTTGAGTTTGCTAGCAGCTTATTTAATAAACTTATAAAGCACTCCCCGCTAAGGGTAACATGGAAAGTTCCTCTAATTTCCTCTTATTTGATAGAAGTTCCTTAAGGAATTTAGCATCTTTAGGCATCTAGCTTAAGGCTTCCACTAAAAGAAGGTTGTTGTGCAATTGATTGAATAACTTTAGGAACTTCTTATAATGCTTCTCATCCTTTTCCTTCCTCAATCTAGAGGGGTAACACAATGGTGGTTGATACTCATTCATTGCAACGAGCAAGTCCTTTCCTTTTGATTTCTTATTTTACCACACTTGCTGCTCAATTTTTGTCTCAACTTCCTTCTTCATTTCTTGATTCTTTTCTGGGGATTGTAATTCCTTCCACTTCTAAGAGTCATGATCTTAACTTGTTTCCTGGGATTTGTCTCTATGTTATCTAGTAAAGAACTAGGAGTTCTCCCTAAAAGCATCTTGGAAATTTTTCAAAGTTGATTTTCCAGGTTATGTATAGATGCTTATTGATTCCTTAAGGATGTTTTTGTGGCTTGGTGGTGATTCTCTAAAGCCTTCATGTATTAAGTTAGCATGTCCTCAATAGACAATGGCTTGTTTTGAAGGGGAGGCACATGTCTTTGAAATCCGGGAGGTTGCATGTTGGAGCTTTGACCAATGTTGTTGCTCCATCTAAAATTGGGGTGGTTCCTCGAACCTGGATTATACGTGTTGTTAAAAGGGTCTTTCCTTGGTTTGATCAGGTTCCCTATGCAGTCAACTTACTCTACTTGATCAGCCTCTAATGAACTTGCTAAATCAGGATCTACTACTGCCAAGGCTTTGTTTGACCCATGGTTGGACAATCAAATTTCCTTACCAACACCTCTACCTTATGTGCTAAGGTGGAAGTGGCATCCAAATCATATATTATTCTTGGCCTTTTCTCTTTACTGATGGTGGTTATTAGCTGTATCTTCAAATAGTTAGATGCATTGTTCAAGTGACTTATGGTTTAGGCTTCCTCCAGTAGCGCATCAACGAGCTGCTTGGTTCATATAGCTCAAATCGTTGTAAAAGGTCTCAATCTACTGCCGTTCTGGAAGCCCGTGATGGGGGCATTTCCTTAGTAAATCTTCAATCTCTCTAAGCCTTATATAATGTCTTTGAATCCAATTGCCCAACAAAGAAGATATATGCTCTCAACTTAGCTGTTCTTGATGGTCAGAAATATTTTCTCATGAACGACTTCACCATCTATTGCCACATGTTAATGAAGTTCCTTGGCATGGAGTTAAGCTACTGTTTCGTGTTGATCCTCAATGAGAATGAAAATAACCTAAGGCGAATGGCATCCTTTGAAATGCCACTTATCTTGAATGTTTCATAAATTTCTAAAAACTGCTGCAAGTGGGTATATAGATCTTCATTACCGAACTCATTAAATTAGATACACTACTAGATCATCTAAATAATGTTCAATTTATCTCAAAGGTGTTGCTTGAACTCTGGGCCAAGCAATGCTAGTACTAGCCTCATATAAGTTGGGCTTACAATAATCTATCATCATTTTTTAGCCACAAGTGGCACTTCATTCCATTCCCCCTAGGTAATGGTGGTTTTATATTAGAGGTGCGACTTGTTCCACTCCACCATTTGGGATCAATGCATCAGCAAGTGCTACAGGTTCTCCAACTACATCTTCCATCTTTGAAGACTCTGATTTCTCCTTTCTTATATAGAGGTGATCTTTGCAAAATCTCTCTGATTTTCCTTAAGTTCTTTCAGATAATCTTCTCAAGTTCGAGATCGAAATCTACAAATCCAGAAGCAACTTTGGATCATCAACTGCAAATGAGAAGATAAGTCAATGTGAGCACAAAATTTCAGATAAAATAACAGCAAAACAAATGCTAGAAGAACAAGAATCCATATTTTCCTAATGTGACGCCACTCCTCAGCAGTGGCATCAAAAACCTGATGGTGTCTAATTGAGCGACTGATTTTTAAATTTATAATCCTGTAGTTCCTTTTCCTAAATATGGTCAAAGCTAGGTAAGTGCACTTGTCATTATATAGTTTAGAATTGAGTATAGGGTCATCTCCACTAGGAACATCTTCAAACACTATTGCTCTCTAGTCCTCTTAGTTTCTAGCTGATCGAATAAAAAAATAACTAAATTATTAATATTAATCTAATACTAGAAATTACACTTATTTATACTACTTGACGCAACACAATAAACAGAACATAACATTAACAATCAGATTTGTTCATCTCCTTAACATGAATTTTAACCACTAGCTTTCTAATAATTAATTATCTGCAGGAATTCATTATCTATATGGATGTTCTTCTCATAATCATTCATACCTAACCATAAATGTGTCTAAGTGGAATCTCTTTCTAATTTAATAGCCACTTAATAAATACATTAAGAACTATATTATACTAAATTCCTTCGAGACCATGATATCTCTATCACTATAAGCCATTCGTCAGTAAATTAGATCTATTCAAAAGAACCATATCTCGATGTATTATGAGGAATTCTAATTAAGAACCCTGTTGCACATACTCTAATTCCCATGTTCATTTAATTCAACTCACAGAACTAATTAACAACTAGATAAATTTTGCATTTCAGAACCATTCACGTTAATTCAATGAATAAATCATATTCTTGAATTATGCAAGGTGATAAAGCAAGAAATAAACAAGATAAACAATAATAGAAACATAAACATAATAAAACAAAGAACAAAGTAAAGAAAATAAGACCCTTTTATTGTAGTTGGATGAAGATCTAGTCTTACGACACAAAAAACAAATTCCCATCTTCTCTCTCAAATTCTTCGGGAAATTCATAAAAATACAATGCTTGAACGCCGAAACTCACAAGCACTCCTTTTTATTTTTTTTAACTAAATTTATGAAGGATAGACTGTTATAGATGTAAATTAAAGTGTTGATTCCTCTGTTGTCTAAATGGGTGTGTTATTTTTATATCCCTAACACTTCCCTAAAAGTTACGAGCATAGATATGTAACTATTCACATGTAAAACCTATTAATTATATTGTTTAGGGAAAACAGGACTTCAAATCATGCTGACGTTCATGGGTAGGAAAGAGATCTTGACATAGTTTGTTCACTTAAATAGGATCAATTCTTCTATCTAAAACCGACTTAAATTGCTTTTGAGAGTAAGGGTAATTCATGCCTATCATTTACTGATGGAGAGTAGTAGTGTTCGTGAACCAATCAAGTTAGTTCATCTAGAGTTCACTTCATTGTCTTTATCATCAATAACGGATGGTAGACAACAGCCTCTATGTGGACATGATTTATTTCTATAAGAGTCGTTGACTGTGTAAAAATAGGATGTGAGTTGTTTCTATATAAAATCATTAACTGTGTAAAAATAGTAGCTTTTTTTTATAGGAAGTAATTATAGGAAGATTGTATAGTATTTTCTTAGAATAAGATTCTTTCTTCTTTCCCCATAATATATGTATATATATATATATATATTACCTTCAATATGGCATAAATGCATATACTAAATTCATAAACCTAAAACATTGTTGTCAACATGATATTAGAGTGGTGCTGAAATTAACCAAACTGCTCTAACATTCTTATTCCTTGAGTATCATTCTAGATGAGACTAATTATCATTATGGCCTCAACTTATGGAGACACGCATTGGAGCACATAATAAGACTAGATATCTCATCGAAGCAATAGCAAAACCTGCACCTAGAGACCCTAATTTTGAGACATGAGTCACTAAAAATCAAAGGGTGAAAAATTGGCTTATTGACTTAATGAGTCCATCGCTAATGCAACGATTTATTCGTCTCCCTACAGTAACAGAAATATAGGAGGCTGTATAAAAAACTTTCTATGATGGATCTGATGAGACTCGTCTTTTTGAATTAAATCAGAAATCTTTCTCTTCCAGACAAGATGGTAGACCATCATCTACATATTACAATGAACTTGTTGCTATTTTTAAGGAAATTGATCACAGGTCAATTTCTCTAGAAGGATCTATTGAAGGAGTAGTCTAGGTACATTCGTCAATGGCTAGACTTTGAGTTCATATTTTCCTAAGTGGATTTGATTCTGAATTTAATCAGATTAGGGAGAAATTTTACAAAAATCCAAAACTATTTAGAAAGCACATACATATGTAAGGATGGAATATAACAAAGACAAACGATGGGAGGCCTTTGCCTAATTTCTAAACACTCAACTATGTAGCAACTAAAACCTGACAAGGATCATCATCTGGTTAGCAAGAATTACAAAAATCAATCCAGTGGAAAGTTTAACAATCTTGTGTGTGATCATTGTGGTGAATCAGGTCACTCAAAGCAACGCTGTTATGAGATCATTGGTTATCCTGAATGGTGGGATTTTTCAAAAAAAAAAAAAAAAAACATGAAAGAAGGCTATTAGAAAGGCAATGGTGACAGCTGCAAATGAATGGAATACAATAATAAGGAAAAATCATTTCCAATGGCAAATATTGCGCATTCAGGTATTGTGGGTGAGGATAATGCTCTCTCTGCAATTTCTACGAATAACACATGGATTATTGATACAGGTGCATATGATCATATGACTAGAGACTTTAGTCAATTACAGTCTATCCGTCCTTCTCCTTAGTTAGTTATTTCAACGGCTAATGGTACTACATGTCCTGTTGTTGGGCAAGGACCTATCACCTTGTCTAATACTTTTACACTGAATTCTGGTTTTAGTTGTGCCACCACTTGAAAATAATTTATTGTCGGTTGGACAAATTACTTCACCTTAATTGTACCGTAACTTTTTTACCTTCATTCTATGTTTTTCAAGATATTTTGACGAGGAAGACTCTTGGTTATGGTGTTAAACAAGGAAAATTGTATTACTTGGAGTTGACAAAGAATGGAGGATAAAAGTTCAGCCAAGCACATCAGACTATAGTGAAGAACACAACAAAACACTATTTGCTATGCAAAACCGATGGTTGGGTCATCTTTCTTTTGGATATTTTAGGAAATTACAACCTCATCTTTTTTCGAGCTTAAGTAATTCAAATTTTCACTATAATGTTTGTGAATTGGCAAAGAGCCATCGTGTTCCTTATTTTTACCGAGTTTAGATAAAAGTTTTGAGCCATTTGAAGTTATACATTCGATGTATGGGGACTTGCAAAATTCCTTCATTATCTAAAGCTAGATATTTTGTTACGTTTATTGATGAATGCACACGTATGATATGGATATCATTGCTTCGCAAAAAAATGATGTTTGTAAAGATTTTCAAGAATTTCATAACATGGTAAGCACTCAGTATCGAAAACAAATATAGGTTTGGCAAACGGATAATGCTATGGTTTATGGATGCCTCTCTTGGGAATTTTTTAAGTCAGCTTGGAATTCACCATCAAACCTCTTATATCTATACTCCACAATAAAATGGCTTAGCGAAAACAAAGAATAGACATATACTAGAAGTAATTCATGCTTATCTCTTTGGGATGAACATGCCATGACTTTATCGGGTGAGGCCGTAAAATTTGCTATGTTCCCCATCTTGAGTTTCAGGTTCTCGGACTCCTCTACAAAAATGCAATCATTACTTTCAATTCCTCACCTTCCAAACCTTAAACCTCAAGTTTTTGGGTGCACGGTGTATATTCATATCCTTCAAGCCTTGAGAATTAAACTTGATCCATGTGCGAAAAAGTGTGTTTCATGGGTTATTCAGATTTTCAAAAAGGGTACAGGTGTTACGATCCTCAAACTCATAAGTTGCATATAACCTTGGATGGTTCTTTTAGAAAATCGAAACATTTTTATTCAGAGGGACCTTCCACATATTCCTTTTAGGGGGAGAATGATGGAGAAGGGAACATGTTGCAAGGCTTGAAAAAAAATATAGAAGAATACACAGAGTTGGATGAAGAAGTCAACTTCTTAAAATTGGAAGAAATCATTGTCAAAGGTTGAATGGAAGCAACAGTGAGTACAACAACCACCATGGAGAAGAATAACCCGATAGTATAAATTTTCCGACTTTAACACCACTAACCAAAGAGTCTATTCATAATATCTAAAATGATAACTCTCATGTAACCTCAAGTCCAATATCTGATAATTCTACTAATGAGTTTATTGTTCTTCCTGAAAATTCAGTTCTAAGGTACCCACAAATATCGAATAAAGGTGTTCTAAAGAAACAATACGAACCTAATCTCAAAGCCAATGTCAAATATCCTATCAATAATTATGTTTCGACACAAAAATTGCCTAAGATATATGCACTTACTGTTAATCAATTATCCAGTGTGTCCATTCCTAGTAATGTGCAGGAAGCTTTAGATGATCCAAGATGGACTAAGGCAATGAATGAAGAGATGAAAGGTTTACAAAAGAACTCTACCTGAGAACTCACTTCACTTCCTGAAGGAAAGAAAGCAATCGGATGTAGATGGGTCTACACCATGAAACTCAAGGCTGATGGGAGCATTGACAGGTATAAAGCAAGGCTAGTCACAAAGGGTTATACACAAAAATATGGGGTGGATTACCAAGAGATCTTTGCACCAATAGCCAAGCTAGATACAATCCACATTCTTATCTCCATAGCAACAAATGAAGAATGGCCTCTAAAATAATTTGATGTTAAGAATGCCTTCCTTAATGGGGAGCTAAAGGAAGAGGTACACATGGAGTTGCAGCCAGGTGTAAAACTTGATTCATCAAAAGGAAATAAAGTTTGCAAACTAAAAAAAATCATTACATGGGCTCAAGTAGTCACCTAGAGCCTAGTTTAGGAGGTTCTCTATGGAAATGAAAGTTTTTTGTTATAAAAAAAGTGGTGCAGGTCATACTTTTTCATAAAACACAAAGAAGGGAAAGTGGCAACTTTAATTGTGTATGTAGATGATATGGTTCTAACTGGAGATGATTGTAAAGAAATGAAGACAAGATTACCTAGCTACAAAATTTGAAATGAAGGATTTCAAACCGTTTAAATACTTTCTGGGCATCAAAGTAGTAAGGACAGATCAAGGAATTGCTCTTTCTCAAAGAAAATATGTACTTGATCTCTTGACTGAAACTGGAATGCTAGCGTGTAAACCAGCTGAAACTCCTATAAAAATAAATCATAAGCTTGGAATTTTTCCTAATCAAGTTCTAACAGATAAAAGACGCTACCAACAATTAGTTGGAAGGTTGATTTACTTATCCCACGCAAGGCCAGATATAGCTTATGCAGTAAGTGTTGTCAGTCAATTCTTGCATTAGCCGAGTGAAGAACACATGGATGCATTGCATCTGAATTTTGAGATACCTAAAGGGTTGTCCAGGAAAAGGTTTGTTCTTCTTAAAGAATAATGTTTCTAATATAGAAGGATATATGGATGCGAACTGGGTAGGTGATCAAACAACCAAGAAATCTACATCATGCTATTTTACTTTTGTAGAAGGAAATCTTGTAACTTGGAAAAGCAAAAAAAACAAGGTTGTTGCAAGGTCAACTACAGAAGCTAAGTTTCGAGAAATGACCCATGGAATTTGTGAGTTACTATGGATTAAACGTGTTCTATCAAATGTGGGGATTAAGAATGCAAGGCCTATGAATCTTTATTGTGATAATAAGGCTTCCATTGAGATTGCGCAAAATCCTATACAACATGATCGCACTAAATATGTTGAAGTTGATAGGCACTTCATCAAAGAGAAGTTGGATCATAAGATTATCCAATTTCTTTTTGTAAAGTTTGAAGAACAGCTTGTTGATGTTCTTACAAAAGCAATTTCAAAGAAGGCATTTCATGATGTGATTGCAAAGTTGGGTATGTTGGATGCTTATACTCCAACTTGAGGGGGGTGTAATTGTGAGTTATTTCTATATAAGAGTCGTTGACTATGTAAAAATAGAACGTGGGTTGTTTCTATATAAGAGTTGTTGACTGTGTAAAAAATAGTAGCTTTTTTTATAGGGAGTCATTGTAGGAAGAATGTATAGTATTTTCCTAGAATAGGATTCTTTTCTTCTTTTCCAAGAATATATGTATGTATATGTATATATATATATATATATATATATTACCTTCAATATGAGAGAAATGCATATACTGAATTCATAAACCTAAAACATTGTTGTTAACACTCTAAAGTTCATACCCATTAGATTTTATGGCTTATGGTAGGTAGTGTTAGATCTTGCATTACTATAATATATTTTTAGGCTGAGCCTGTTATTAACAATTAACATATGATCTAATATATACAGCCTAATAAGTAAATACATGAGATGCAAATTTTTTTCCTTGTTATAGAACAATTCGATTTAGGGTCGCGAATCAAACCATGAAACGAACCCACTACTTCGTACCAAATCATAAACTGAACCGAATTGAAAAAAAAAAAAAGAACCATTCCTTTTCATTCAGTTCAGTTCACAGTTTGGTTGGTTTTTTTCTACAATCCTAGTGTTAAGTGTGTTCTAAAAAGATCCAGAAGACAATCCCACCAAAAATGAAGGATCTTGGTAGTTTTACCATGAATGCATTCTAGGTAGTACATTATTTTAGAATGCTCCATATAACCTAAATGCACGCATCTATCTTATTCCACTTTCTAGAGTAGAATGGCTAGGTTTAGTGAATGAAATAAAAGAAATCAAGATTATTACTCAAACACTGATTGATCTAGTCAAAAGCTTGTACAGGTGATTGAAGATGTTTTGGTAAGAATTGATAATTCGTATTCCTTATGAAATTTCAATTTATTGAATATGATAGAAGATCAAGGATGCCAATCATTATAGATTGTCCATTTGTTGTCACTATTGGTTTGGTACTTGATATGAAATTGAGTCGATTATGTTAGGGACAAAGAAGCCACCTTAAACATATACAAGATAGACAAGCAGGGATATGAGATAATTGCTTAGAGCAATTACTAATATTTGGCAGATAAAGGAGCAAATCGGTTATGGGATATAGAATGGGAAGCCCCATTCTAAGCCATCATGTGTAATTAAAAAAGTATCGAGTTAACAATGTTAAACAAATGCTTCTTAGACGACAACCAAGTTTTTATTATTATTATTATTATTATTATTATTATTATTATTATTATTTGCTTTATTTGCTTTATTTATTTAGTAGTTTCAGGTTTATTTAATGTTCACTTGCATTAGATTTGTTTTTAAATAGCATTGAATGAATTTGTGCATGAATGTAAGCTAAAGTGAAGGACATAATTTTTCGTTTTTTTTAGTTAGACAATTTATGCTATAAAGATGTACATAGGTATGCAGCCCATGCATCCAAATCATTTTAATTATTTCCTTAAATTGTGAATGACCATTTATTAAATCATGTTACTAGGTCTCACCATAATCTACCAAAATTATGTCATCTCATACTCTGGAGTGCATGCAACTCCTAGATCTACTCATATACATGAAATCCTATCTATATATATATATAATCTTAACTTTCTACATTGGTGAATATAAAAACAAGTCATAAAGCACAACATAATTAACTCATAAGAAATGAAGAATTTAATAAAATTGAATAAAGATAAGATAGTTTATTTGGGTTCGTATGATAGTTCATTTGTTCAAACAAAAAAATTATTTAATTTACCTTATGAAATGCCTAATTGATTAAGTGAAACTAGTTATTGGAGGTGAATTCCTAGCGAAAGCAATTATAATCCTAGCTAGCCAAAGGCTATTAGCTTAAATTAAGAATTCTCATGATTAAAAAAGAAAAATCGATAAAGAAGATGAATATATTCTAAAATCACATAGATAATCTCAAGGAGATTTAGTGTTTAGGAATTGGGCTTTAGTTCTTGGTGAATCTTGAAAAAATGCTTGTGTTTGCTTTCCATTACTTATTTGCTTTGGTTTCTTCGGTTATTTAATTCTTGATCGCTAAAAATTATTAGTAAGGCAATAGGAAATGGGTGATTAGTGGTACTCAATCCTAATCTTTATAAAATTGATTTGTTTCCATTCATTATGCTACAAAATCAATAGGTGTAATAGCCTGTATAGGATGTGTAATTAATTGATTGGATAGGAAATTTAAACTTAGGCACGTACTATCATTCAAATTAATAGTCAAGCACTTTTATTTGTTGCTTCACCTTAGATCCTACGACATTGGTTTTCTAGAGTGAATGAGGTCTGAATCCTTTTCTTTTTCGTGTTGTCTTCTGGTGCTGATTTTTAAGTTAATTAATTAAATTTTTGTTTTGCTAAATCCAAATGTTGTGTGTTTGGTGGTTGTATCTACAGGATTTAGAATTGAATATATTAGCTATATCAGACTTTGAATTGTTTTGTTTGTGCCTACACCAAGGCTAGTAACCACTCTTGATAGTTGGCTTATAGACTCATAGGACATTATATTTCACTTATTCGGGAATTCCAATGTTAATTAAGGTACAAATGTTTGTGCTGAGGAGGATGTATATGATAGCCTAAAGATATAAAATAAAATATAATATGGTGTTATGCTAACCAGTCTAAAATAGCTCTCTAGGCAACTGTAATTTTTACATTGCTTTATTTAGGCACTTTGTTATTGTATTGATACTATAGTAGTAATTTGTTTGAAAAAATTAATGATTATCAATCAATTTAAAAAAAATTTTATAAAGCTAATCATTAAAATACTAATATAAAATCATACCTAATAATATAATTTTAAGTGTGTGGCACCTTAAAGCAGCAACTTATATATTTCCTTTTAATAACACGAATACAAGTCAATTGGAACTCATATGGCATATGCCTGACACATTAACTTGAAAAAAGCATAAAAGTTAACTCTAATCGAAGAAAAGGTCTGACATAATTACTTGAGAAAAGGTGAAAGTTAAAGTACTAACTCTGACATCAGGAAAAAAAAAAAAAAGAGAGAGAAAGTTCTCAATTTAGCCAAAGAAAAGGTGGGCATCGGGAATCGGGGAAGCCAGTGGAATTCATATGTGAATCTAGAATGCCATTCAATAACAATTGTATAAATAATTTATTATAAAAATCAAAAATCAAAAATCAAAATTTTTTATATGATCTTGTATCAATATCTTAATATTTATTTTTATATAATTTATATTTATATAATTATTTTTTTAAGTTAGTAGATACGTGTTTTATCATACTTGTTTATTTTTTAAACTATTTATTCATCTGCTTAGTTTTTTGTATAAAAAGATTTTGTAATTTGCATGATATTATTACTTCATCAATATCAATGCCAGGATCTTCGAATTTCATGAATTTCACATATATAATTGTATGAATCAACGTACTTTTATCCATAGTTGTGATATTATTTTGAATCTTAAAAAACAAAATCATTTGTTTCCTTAAAAGACACTTTATCTCTTCAATCCAACATTATTTTACCAAAGGAATGATTTCTCTTTTTTTTTTTCTCTTAATTTGTTATGATGGAATTTTTAAAGTGAATACAAGAGTGAGAACCTTCTCTTTAATGCTGACTCTTGTACATATATATAAGGGCAAGAAGAGAACCATACCTATTCATGAAACAGTAAAGGATGTCTTTCATCAAGACACTCGTTATGAAGAGTTATAACTCTTCATATAAAATATTTCATATTGGATCATAATTTCTTACATTCTTCCACTTAGCCCATATATGTTTCTTTAATAATTTAGAATAATCATAATGTGCATGTTATTCTAAGTTTTCAATATGTTGACTATACCATAAATCATATTATTAAATTAAAAATTAATTAGAGTCATGGCGGTTGTACGTCATCATCTCGATATAGTCCCTTCCATGTAGTACATAATTAATTCATAATTGAAACATAATTTAATGAAGAGATAAATATAGTCTTACTTTAATATCTTTATAAAAGACAATTCTCGTTAACATAATTCTATTACAATAATGTATATAATATAAAAAATAGGAAATTTCAAAAACAGTTTTTATTGAGCTCAAGAGTATCATATAAACAAATACAATATTATTTATTCAAGATGTCCTATAATGTCTATTCTTTCAACATGCTCTCTAAACATATTGGGCGCTAATCCTTTTGTTAATAGATCTACAATCATCAGTTTTGTACTAATATGTTCGATCAACACCTTTTGTTTCTAAACTTCTTCTTTAACGACCAAGTATTTGATCTCCATGTGTTCTGCATCTTTTGAATACTTATCGTTCTTTGAGAAGAAGATTATTGTAGAGTTGTCACAGTAAATTTTCAACAGCCAACTAATAGTGTCGACAACTTGATTTTAAAAGCATCTTTAATTTTCTCATCAGACTTAATTTTAAATAATTCATAACGTTGAAGTAATGAATTGATTTTTGTTTCCTTAATTGTGTCTGTTCCTTCATAAGTTTTTGAAAGAGTATCCCAAATTTCCTTTACTGTTTCACAGGAGGAAATTAAATAAAATTCAAAAGAAGCTATGGTTGTGAGTAAGAGATTCTTAGCCTTATTGTTCTTCTCAATCAACTTTAGCTCTTCATCTGTGAAACTTGCATAATCCGATATTGCTATTGGGTTGTCTCCAAATTGGATCACCTGCCAAGAAGCATAATCATTAGCTTTGATATAAGTTGTCATCCGCATTTTCCAATAAAGATGATTTGAACCATCAAAATATGGAGCTCTATTAATTGTAATATTGTTCTCAGCCATTTTGTTTGGATCACTCAATTTAAAAAGAGTCCTGCTCTGATACCAAATGTTGGTCCCGAAAGTAATCAAGAAGGGGGTTGAATTGATTATTTTAGAAAATTAAAATTTTGCCTTTTAAAAACAATCCCCTTTGATTTTAAGTTAAGAGAACAATATGAACAATTAAACAGCAATAAAATAAACTGTAGAAATATAAATAGAGAAGGGATTAGAAGATCAGGCAAATATTTATAGTGGTTCCGCCTTGTGCGTCAGTCCACTCTTCTAGCTCCGAGTCGGGGATCCCGATATCCTTCGGCTTTTGTTCCACTATATCCAATAAAAACAATTACTAGCTTGTGCAATTCTCTCTGCTCGATTCTCACAGCTATCTTCTAGCCTTAATCGATTTACAGAGCCTAAACTAGAAATTGAACTAATTCACTTGAAGACAACAACAAGTTGCTTCAATTAATTAAAAGAAAAATGTAAAGATTGCAATAATAATTACTACAATTCTGCATGTGGAAATAGTAAAGAAAATGTGCTTTTTCAACTCTTGATATTTCTCGGTCAAAGTCCAATCAACTCTTAGTTTTTGTTTTTCTTTTTCTGTGTAAAGTTCTGCGTCTCACTCTTCTCTTTTTAACTCTATTTTCTTCTCATGTTCTTCTAACGTTCTGAACATGTTGTGCTTGAGATAAGATGAATATCCCAAAAATCTCGGATGAAAATCTGTGCCTTCTTATCCTTAATTTGATTTATCAACCGCTGCTGATATTCTTCAAGAGATAATCTCGTTCTTTTTCTTTAGTTCCAGATTTGAATTTGAATGCTGAAGTAAGATAAGATCTGCTTGAATTTCTTGATCTAAGATGATCCACTTGTTTTCTGTTTGACAACTTCTGATAAAGTTGATCTTGAAGATAAATCTGGAGAACTGTTGCGGATTGCTGATATCACGGTCTTCAACGTGATCTTCGTGTGTTATCTACTTAAGGATAACATTGTTCTTATTTTGATTTTCTTAAAATTATCCAACTTGTATTTGTTTCTATCTTGAGACAAATCAGAAAACATAATTGTTCTAACTTCAAATCATCTTATCGTTAATCAACTGTAGCTTCTGTTTTTATTTATTTTCAGAAACTTAAAAAAAAATAATCAATCCGATAGTTTATTTAATCCCCTAGGATAATCCAACTTTAGTGGAACTAATAAGTATACTGTCCGAATATACTTATTATCTCGGAGCTAGGTCTTCAAAATTATTGATCTTTTTCATAAATAAACGTAGATCTTGTTTGAGAAGATAAACAGTAACCATCTTTAACTCAGAATTACAACTGAAGTTTCTTGAAAAAGTTCTGTAAAAACTTCTGTGTTTCTGGAAACTATCTTCAACTCAGAATGGTTGCTTTGAGTTTCTCCCAAAGGTTCTGTGAAAGGTTCTATGTTTCTGGGATTGTTTTATACCTTAAGTATCTTTCTGAAAAACATTCTGTTTACCTTTTTCTTTTCATCCGAAATCCTCATATCGTATAACAACTCTTGTCTAACTTGTTTATGTCCAAGATTTAATATCATTCAACAACTTTACCAAAATTCTGTAAAATTCTGAATATAATTCTGCACACTAATAGAGTAGTTAGTTCATTGAGTATTTTGTTATCATCAAAACTCTTAGATATTTAGAGAATCAACAGATTTTCTTGTGTCAACACATCCAGCATAATCCGAATCTAAATAACTAACCACCTCTAACTGATCGAACCTTCTATAAGTAAGCATGTGGTCCTTCGTTCCTTGCGAATATCTCAAAACTTTCTTAGCAACCTTCCATTGATCCAATCCTGGATTACTTTGATATTTGCCCAACATCCCAACACTGAAACTTGTGTCAGGTCTAGTACAAGTTTAAAGACACATCAAATTCCCAACAACAGATGCATAAGGAATTGTCGCCATTTGTTCTTGTTCCAAATCATTCTTTGGACATTGCGTACTACCAAATTTATCTCCTTTTTGAAATGGAGCTATATTTGCTAAACATTTGTCCATCTTAAATCTTTCTAGAACTTTATTGATATAAGTCTTTTGGGATAAGCCTAACAATCCTTATGATATATTACGAAATATTTCAATACCTATCACATATGTTGTCTCTCTCATATATTTCATTTCAAAGCTCTTTGAAAGAAAATTTTTTGTTTCTCGTAATAAACCAAAATCATTAGCATCAATCAGGATATCATCAACATATAGGATTAAAAAAACAAACTTGCTCCCACCAACCTTCACGTATATACACCCATCAACGGTGTTTTCTTTAAAACCAAGAGAAGTTATGGTATCATTGAACTTAAGATAAAATTAGTGAGAAGCTTGTTTAAGTCCATATATTAACTTCTTAAGTTCACACACCATATGCTCCTTTCCTTTAATTAAGAATCCTTCAGGTTGGTGTATATAAACTTTTTCTTCCAAATCTCCATTAAGAAAGGCAGTCTTAACATCCATTTGATGTAACTCTAGATCATAATGAGCAACCAAAGCTAAAATGATTCTAAGTGAGTCTTTCTTTAAAATCGGCGAAAAAGTTTCTTTATAATCAATGCCATCCTTCTGAGTGAAACCTTTGGCAAAAAGTCTAGCTTTATGTCATTCAACATTTCTATTTGAGTTTTTCTTTGTCTTAAAGACCTATTTACAACCAACTCTTTTACATCCTTTCAGCAATTCAATGAGTTCTCAAACTTGGTTTCGATCCATAGATTTCAACTCATCTTTCATTACATTTATCCACGTAATAGAATCATTACACTCTATGGCTTGTGAGAATGAAACTGGATCATTGTCACTTCCTATGTCAAGTTTTGACTCTTGCAGATAAACCTCATAATCATTCATAACTTCATGATGTATTTGATCCGTTACTTGTTGTTCTTCACTTTGGTGAATTTCTACAATTTTAGGATCAACTGGCTTAGACGATAAAAGTATAGAAACTTCTACTCTAACTTCTTTAATGCACACATCATGTTGTTCTTTAGTCCCTCCAATTTTGCCATTTTCAATTAACTTGGCATTTCCAGTTTCAACAATTCTTGTACTAAGATTAGGACAATAAAACCTAAATCCTTTAGACTTTTCAGGATATCCTATAAAGAATCCACTAATCGTTCGAAAATCCAATTTCTTTTCTTGTGGATTATAAATCCTTACTTCTACAGTACAACCCCACGCATGTAGGTGTCGTAAACTAGGTTTCCTACTAGTCCACGGTTCAAAAGGGGTCTTTAGAAATGCTTTACTAAGAACCCTAGTTAATAAATATACCACGCAATTTTTAATGCACAAACCCACATGGATATAGGTAAAGATGAATGACTTAACATACTCCTAACCATGTCCAGTAATGTACAATTCCGCCTCTCTGCAATACCATTATGTTCTGGTGTACTTAGCATAGTGCATTGAGCATATATACCATGCTCTTCAAAAAATTTGGTAAATTGACATGGGTATTGCCCTTATTCATCATACATCTCATAGTATTCACCACCTCATATAGGATCTTACAATTTTCACTTTCCTATCTAATTGTCTCTTGACCTAATTAATGTATACCTCAAGGGCGTTCATAGATTGAGATTTTTCATGTAAAAGATAGACATAAGCATAACATGAAAAATCATCAATAAAGGTGATAAAATACTTTTCTCTACCAAAAGATGGAGCATCGAAAGGTCTACATATATTTGTATGTATAATTTCAAGAAGTTGTGTGCTTCTTATGGCTTATTTCTTAGAGTGTCAAGTTTGTTTTCCTTTAATACAACCAATACACATTCCAAGGTTAGTAAAATCCAAAGTAGGAAGAATTTCATTCTTTACTAATTCTTGCAATCTTTCTTTGGATATGGGACCTAAGCGTTTATGCCACAAGTAAGCAGAGTTATCATTAACCAAACTACGTTTAGTTCCAATATTATGATGTGATGTAAACCCCGGGAATTTTTCACATTAGTACAAGACCTTACAATAGATTATATAAATTAGATAATAGATTAACATTTAGATTTTGAATAGATGAAGAATTTAGTAACCGAATAAAGAAATTCTTTAACCCTAGTTAATACCAAAAACGAGATTTGTATCTTGAATAACTAATTCAAGATATGATCTAAAATTTGGACCCGAAACCTAATATACAAATAGATTTAAATAGAAAATATGAATATAAGGATTAAATGATTGTTTTTTATCCCGATAAAGATTCGAGATTAGAATAACGAGTAGTGATGAGTTTATATTTAAACTTAAACCCTAAATTCAAGATTTCTAGTTAAAATTTAAAAGCTACTAATAAGATTTCATGTTTGGTATCAAAATTTGAGATATATATATATATATAGTTTGATTTTTGTATTAAGTCCAATACTACATAAACGGTTATTTACGCGTATAAACAGAAAACGGTAATCTAAAAATGAACCGTTAAGATTTTAAATACACAACGAAAATATAAACTGATGAATAACTCAAAATCTAAACTCCAAATAAATAATCAGATCACGCTATTGTTCTAAACCGAGTTTTCTTAAACTATTGAGGTCTGAAACAAAAATAGACCTAATGAGCTTAAGAATCCAAATCGCAGGAGATAAAATTATACGAATAAATAACTACGTATACATATAAACCTAAATTTGTATTATTTAAAAAAACTAGTGGTTTTATAACTTTATACACATATTTTGTACAAAAACTTCCAAATATTAGCTGATTTATACCTTATAACTCGTTTAATTAACTCAAAACAATTAAATTAATAAACTAATATTATATATATTTTGGGTTGTTGCATTCGGTGTAAATTGTGGAAGAAGAAAGAGGAGCCGGATTTGTGTTCAATAATTCATCCAAAATTTCAACAAAAGCAACCCAAGGACCAATCATGGAATGCCACCTCAACTTAACATTTAATGCAGCGAAAATAACCCAAAGAGGATGAATTCGGAGGAGTAGCCGGAGCACCATCCTTCTTCTCTTATATATATATAATATATATATATAATAAAAAGAACCTTAATGAAGAACAAACAAAACTCATTCATTCCCAATCCCACAGCACGAAATAGACTCCCAAATATCAACCAAAACGAACTGAAAACAAAGAACAAACAGATCAAAAACACAAGTTCGATCAAAGGAAAAACAAAACCACAAACCCTTGCATACGAACTCAAAGGTAAGTTGATACGATCCAAAGGATTTTCATTCAAATATATGGATTGTAACTGACTTATAATCATCTTAGGAACTTAATAACACAAACACGAGCTTCGATTGCATCAAACGAGCTTCAACGAGTATAATCCAAAACCCTAGCTTTATGTTCTAAGATCGAGATCTATATTTATGTTTTTAAACGTGTTGGATGTTGTTTTTATGTCTTTATATATGATATATAAACACTTAGAAGTAGTTGGAGTATATTTTTAACGTGTAAAAATCAAAGAAAAAGAATTGAACCGAGGAGGAAGATGATGAACAGTAACATACTGCCTCAAAGCCGGCAATGTAAACGCTGAACACCGGCGGCTTACAAGGATAGGCCGGCGGCTTACACTGATCAGAGGCTACGTAAAATAATTTTTCACGTAAAAATTGAACGTAAGCCGGCTTCCTAGAGATCTATGCAGACGGCGTAGAGCCGGCTACTTGAAAGCCGACAGCTTTCAACACCGGTGCACCCGATATGAAATAACTTGCAATATCAATTTTACACTGGCACCTGGGAATGAAGGCCGGCGGCCTTGAGCCGGCTTACAGTCAAAATTTTCCAACGAAAGTTTTTTTTTCGAACCCAAACAGAAACTACATATATATATATATATATATATAATATGCCTACTGAGTATATATACATGAGGATGGAAGAATCTATAGATAGTTAGTTTAATACAAATATTTAAGCCTATTTGGATTAATAACTTTTAAAACCCTAGAATTAAGAAAAATATTTAGTATTAAATTAAAGTTAGTATTAGTCTAATATTGTTTTATCAAATAAAATAGGTAAGAATGGAAATTGAAATAAGCTAATTTCTTGAGTAATGTGACTTCTAAAAATAACAAAACAATTATGCGAGATAAAAAAAGAGAAACACGACAACACTAAGTTTTAATAATTACCAAAATATCGAATCTACGACACAAAGCACATATAGGAATTTAGCTAGATTGTATTAATGAATACTTTGTCTTAAATAGGTGACTTTGACTCACTAGAGAATCTACCAGTGGATTACTACGATTGAGGTAGTATGAGCAGGTGAGTAATTCAGTCATATTGTACTGGTTGTGATTGTAAATAGTCAAATATATAATGCAAGATAATCAAATGAATGTTTGTTGAAAGAATGATATGATCTGATTGTATGATTGTTAAAATATCATTATAAAAGCGATAATGCAATGATTGATGTTGTGAAATAGTGTAATGATGATTGTGTGTAATGTTTGGTCACCCTGAAATTGATTAAGAATTATGGACTTAACAAAATAATATGAACATGCATTGCACGAATTGCATTATTGCATATATGGTTGTGACAGCCTGCTACGTATTAATATTTCGGATCTCTGTTTTCGCTTGGTTGTTCTAATGTGTTAGTTCTTCCAAGGTTCTCTTTGGTCTGGCGGTCCTATGAGGAACTAAAAGGCACCGAAGAACGTCGCCCGTAGAATCGCTTTGAAATGATTAATACCTAGAGAGTTTCTAAGGAAGTTGCAGGAGATGGTCAATTTAATCAACTATATTAAGAGTGATAACTTAAAAAAAATGAGAAATTGCTGATGCTCCTATGTACTTAGCCTCTCCTAGGCAGGTGGGTCATTAAGATTTGGTTCTTCAACCCATTAAAAAGAGGGCGTAAATCTTTTTTCTGTTTAGATTCTAGATCATGCAAACTTGTATCTGTACATATGGTTGAGTGCTTGCATTGCATATGATTTGTTAATGACTTATGTGATATATGGTATGTCTGGTTATTCACTGAGCTGTGGTTTCGCTCATACTCCTACAGTCTTTTCAGGTTCACTTTACGACCCTGGTTAGTTACATCCAGGAATATGGCTCCGGTAAGAGCTTTGAAGCTAGAAGTCTACAAATATAGTTTAGTTTGATGGCTATGTACTATTAGATTAGATTATTTAGTTGTGTACTTCAAAGGAACTATATGGTTTGTAATAGTTTGTAATGTTTATTCACTAAGTCATTTCTCTCATATATTTGTTATTTCTTATCAGACAACTAAAAAAATCCTGTTGTTTTGAATACCTGTCATTCTCTGAAGGTAATCTAGTGAGGGTATTCAAGTGTAACTTGTTTACTACTACTAGGGTACCCTCGGGGCGTGACATGTGAGGTCATTAAGGTATTAGCAAAACAATCATCAATTTTAAACTTGTAAAGATCAGCACATAAAATTCCGAAACCATACAGTTTATTGTCCTTATACAAGCTGAAAGATTCATATCCAAACTTAAAAGCAAAACCCAATATATCAAGTTTTGACAAAGAAACTAAATTACGAGAAAATCTAAGAACATAAAGGGTTTGGAACAAATCCAAGTAATGCGCAGTCTCCAAAATCAAGCAATAAGTCCCAGTTTAATCAACTGAAGCTTTGTTTTCATTCCCCATGAACACGAAATTCTCATTTGAGTTTATAGTTTGGATCGTAAGGAATTCCTGCATCGTATTGGAAATATGAGTTGTCGAGCCAGAATCAATCCACTAGGTATTATAATGAACTTGTGTAAGATTCGATTCAAAACAAACAAAAGCACAAGGCTTACCTTTCTTTTCGAACCAATCCTTACAGAAATGGCACTTGATTTCCATTTTGTGGATTTGTGCATCTTTAGAAGATTTATTCAAGTTGTGTAAACCTTTCTTCTTGCCTTTTCTAGCCCTTTTCTTTGAACTCGATGCAACTTCTTGATGACTTGTAAAATGAATAGAGTGAGTCTTTTGGTTCTTTAATCTTGTTTCCTCCTGAATCAACATACTGGTCAATTCATTGATATTCCACTTATCCTTTATAGTGTTATAATTCATTTGAAAAGGCCATACTGTTCAAGAGGCAAGGAGTTCAATATGAACTATACCAAAAAGAACCCATCCACAATCATTCCTAAAGTCCTTAATTTTGCCACTATATTTATCTTTTCAAGGACATGCTCATGCTTAGTATGAGACCCATCAAACTTCATGTTGGTCAAAGTACCCATTAATGTACTAGTAAGAGACTTGTCAGCAGTTTGAGAACGCTCTTCCATAAATTTAATTAATTCCTTAACATTATTAGTTTGGGGAATAGTAGCTTTAATATTGTTTGCTACTATCATTCTCATAAACATCAAGTTTAATCTGTTCGATCTCTCCCAAAGTTTATGGAGATGCTCTTCCTCATCACTGCTTTCATCAATAATAGCAGTATGTTTCTCAATTTGAAGAGATAAGTTAAGATCCAAAACACTTAAGTATAATTGGACCTAATTATACTAATATGAGAAATTCAATCCATTGAATATTGGAACAGATGAAGCATGAGAATGCAGAGAAATAGGAACAGATATTGCAATAATTAAAGAAACAATGTACATTAATGCTTTAAATAATCATGCAAATTCATATTCAATTAACTCATTGAATAATATAATTATATATGTCAAAGTTCACCTTTGGATGGTACTAATATATATATATATATATATATACATTAATCATAACAAACAATTTTCCATACAATTTGATACATTTGCTATATTTGGATATACAAATAAATCAAAAAAAACATCATCAAAGATACTTATATTATATATTATAAGAACAAAAATCATCTTTGGATGATTTATAATTTCTTATAATACAAACTTTTCATTTACCCAAATATATTCTATTATGTCATTTGCAAATAAAATTCATAAGTAAAATTTAGATTTATGTAATAAAATTTATGCATTTAATGATTTGGTCACTTTGGTGACTAACAAACTATTCATTATATAAATTTATCATCATATTCAATGTAACTATTTAATGGTTTATTATTATTATTATTATTATTATTATTATTATTATTATTATTATTATTATTAGACACTTGGTTATGGCAACATATGATGTACTCCAGGACAATACACTTTCAAATGATACCATTCTAATCAATTCTATCTACACAACTTCTTTTCAGGGAAGGGAACAATCATTTCATTCATGATTAATAAATAATTATCAACCAAGAGTCATGCCTGTTCATTATCATTACAATGATTCAATCTTCATTTGCTTTTCTGGATATGTTTGTACAAATTAAAATTAGTCACACTAATATTAGTGATTATCATACCTACAAACGAACAAAAGAGATGGTATCCTCGTTTCACTTTAAAGGTATGACTTGAAGAGATCTAATATTTGAAAATAATATTTGAATCTCATTGATGGCTGTCGTAAATGGTGCTTGTGCTTTCATAAAAAAAAACATAATACCGTGTATTACATACTTTCAGACGTTAATGCAATAGCGTTTCACAAACTATTGATGGTTAACGAAGATTTAAAATTTGCCGCAACTTCCATCTTCTAGTGATATTAAGTTAACACGAAAGGGAATTTAGCAAATTGGTTCCACTGTTCTAATAATTTTAGAAGTCTTATGATTGGGACGTTTCATCCATTATTTTATGTAGAAATGGAAAATTTAATAAACCTTCATCATTACATATCGTTTCATCAAATGTAATGTTCATCATTTAGTGTTCATCATGACTTACGAGAGATAAATGATTTCCTTTAATATCAATCTACGAACAGGGAGAATTACCATTGGAAGTGATTTTTTTTTCAAATTTAATTATGATGGAGAATGTAGATTTTTCAATACAGTTCGCAATAGAGAGAAGTTAAATTCCTATTATTTTCATTTAGTCCATTTTTATCTCTAGAAATTTCATTAAATAGAAATTGAAAATTTAACAGTTCAAAATAAATGAAAATTCATGAGTACATCAACCATGGCTCTGATACCACATATAAAAAGATTTTGTAATTTGCATAATATGATTACTTCATCAATATCAATGCCAGAATCTTTGAACTTCATGAATTTCGCATATATAATTGCATGAATCAACATACATTTATCCATAGTTGTAATATTATTTTAAATCTTGAATAACAAAGTCACTTGTTTCCTTAAAAGACACATTATCTCTCCAATCCAATCTTATTTCAGCAAAGGAATGATTTCTCTTCCTTTCCCTTAATTTGTTATAATAGATTTTTTAAAGTGGATATAAGAGTGAGAACCTTCTCTTTAATGCCGACTCTTGTACATATAGATAAAGGTAGGAAGATGACCATACTTCTTCATGAAACAGTAAGGATGTCTTGATTATAAAACATTGCATATGGGGCCACAATTTCTTATATTTTGGTATGTTTGTTTCATCATATTTTGAATATTTTGGCATAATATTTTTATCGTTTTTAAACAGATGTTTTAAGAAACATATATCGATAAAAAACTAATAATTTTACTCATAAACTAATCTTACGGATAAGATACATATATGGTATAAATAAATTACAGATATAGATCAAATATAAATATGATATAGATAAAAATTCGATAATCGAAACTTCCCATTTATCTTTTTTTTGACGATGTATTGAACTTCATCCTAATTGTGTAGAGATTTAATATGTCCATTTGGCGATCACATTATGGAGGACTCTCGATGCCTTGGGTGAAACAATTGCATCATCCTGGTCTCACGACATTACAGTTAAAGCACTTGTTGTCAAAACCAGAAATCATTTATGAAGTTTTGAAGTATATGAACGAGGATATATCCTCCTTAAAAAGGAACATGGGTAGCGAAAGCTAACTAAAAGCTGTAGAGCCACGAGTCAGTAATAAATTTTTGAAAGATGCAACACTTTCTGTCCTCCGATTTTGTTTTCCCTTTTACCCTCTTCTCATACGTTAACTTGGAGCCTACTTTCGCAACCATATTGCCGACACCAACCATATGACTGACAAGTAACTAGTAAAACATCACATCCATATTTTCATATTATTAAATACGATACTAAGGTCCAAGGTGGCAGTGTGGTGTGGCACAAGCAATTACAGGAGGCCCATCTATGGGTCCTTTTCAACGCCGTTTCAGTGCGGCAACCGTTAGATTTTCTTAGTTCCATACTTTTATGTTCCATTGACTAGTCCAATTTAAGGTCGGCACGATAACATTAAATCTATTCCTTACCAAGTACCAATCAACCGTCAAAACTGATTTGCTGTCCGGTTTCGCAGGTAAACCAGAGCATGGACCAACCCATCCAAATCGTCAAACATCAAAAAAGTTCAAACCGAGCGATTGCGTAATTGACGTAGTGATTTGGACAGGACCACCATGAAAGACGTCGGGCTTCCATTGCTTCTACAATCCTCTTTTCTTGGGTTAGGTTTGTTAGTTATGTCTCGAAAATAATGTTGTCAACGTCCTAAGAAATTACAGAGGTCGTCATCATACGATGTCTGAATATTGCTTGGATTGATTTTCATTCTTGTTTTGGATTGTTTGATTTTTGCTTGATTTTTATCTTTGATTTTTATTTATATATAGTTTTCATCTAATTTATTTATTAATAAAATATTTACTTTCTATCTTTAACGAACGATCTGAACTGAAATAGCATACCATCGACATACCAACATTAAAAAGCACAAGATGCAATCGCGCAACTTTAAATAAATAAATATGCAAAATTAATCCACATACTAAAAGCAATAATAAAAATTTAATTAATAACGTGTTTCTGAAATATACACATATCGCCATATCGGAACCAAAAGAAAATACAACCACAAAAACTGTTCTTAATCTCGGCAAAGACCTACATCCAATCAGCCAAGGAAAAGATCACCAAAGTTCCAAAAGCAATCTCAATCCTACGTCATCATCTTCAAGCATCCAGCTGATACGACATTGCCGGAAACCACCCATATAAAACATGGGCTCACAAACTCGTCAAAAAACTCTTAATATATACATACTACTATTGTCCCTCCGAAGCTGCGTATGTACACTTGCATTGCTCTTAGATGATGGAATCCAAGTACTGGTTGAAACGCTTCCTATTGAACTCCAACAAACTTCCATAGGTGCGGTCAGCAACTCCAATGAATAGGGATTCTGTATCTGGGCTAAACGATATTCCAGCAATCTCGCCAAACATGTCGATCTCCTGACCCTTGGTATATCCTGAGTGGATGTCGAATATGTGTACAAAATCAGCAGGCTCGGCCATCGCCAAAAACCTGCCATCAGATGTAAACTTGATGGCTCTAATGGCTCCCATCCTTCCCTTAAGGACCGCAAACGACTGAGATAGGTTCCTTATGTCCCATAGTCTGCAGGTAGTGTCTTGGTTCCCAGTTGCCAAAATATGTCCATCTGGGTGCCAAGCTGAGGCGAAGGAATAGTCCAAGTGCCCTTTCAAGTTGCTGATCCTCTGAAATTGAAACAACATACATACATATCAGGTCCCAGAAGGTGTACAAGTGACACAAACCGAATTCTTAGAAAAATTCAAAGTAGCATCGCACTTTGCCAGACTGAGCATCAGCTAGCAAGCAATCTTCACTATCCCCAAGTACAGCTAGTAGTTTCCCATCCGGGCTGACCGAGATGTTCTGCACAGAGGTTTAAACCCAAGCTATTAAGATACCAAATGGGCAATGATTTCCAACAGTACGGACAGTGCAGCAATACTTACATTGACAGACCAATCAAAGTTAAAGGTATTGAGGCATGAAAAGTTATCTGTGTCAAAAACCCTCACTCGAGCGTCATTGTTTGCAGTTGCAACTCTCAATGAACCCCTGGAACAAGAGTGGCTTATTAACATCTCGATAAAGAACATGAGACCATCTTACACAAAAATCTGTAAAACTGGATTCTTACGCTGGGTTACGGAATATATCAACACCATTGGTGATGGGATTTTCATCCGCTGTGACTTTTGTGCAGAAGGCAACTCCAGAATCATTCAAGAACTGGTAAAAAAAGAGGTCAAAAAAAAAAGACATCATCCATGAGCACAAAGAAACCCCACATTTTTTCACTCATTAATACTGGAGATAAAAATTACCTTGCAGATTAGCTCCCCTTGAAAACCACCTGCCACCAACAAACTTTCCTTTATAGCCATTGTGCTGATTTGCACTCTAGACAAAGAAGGTGGTGGCAGTAAACCAGGTTTCTTCTGCAAAACAAACAATGATTAAAACAGGATCGTAAAAAAATTTTGCCTAAATTTAAGCACTTCATCATTCTAAAGATTAAGCCACCACTTACCACAGTAGAAACAATAGGTTTTGCAACATTCACCACCTCTTTGCTCTTCCTCTGCAGTGAGGACCAATGCATCACCGAATAGTTTTGCATTAGGTATACATCATGCTTTGAGGTTGACCACACAAGATTACGCAGCTGCAAGGGAAAACATAACAAAAGCTGAGCAGACCCATAAAATGGTCCAACACAAAACTCAGTCCTAAATTCCTACTAATTCCCCATTACAGGAAAGGATGGAAATCTCTTCTAATCCATCGCAATGCACTATATTTCACTGTAGGCATGGACGTTCAAAGCATGTTTCAGAAACCAAGGCCAGGACTCAAATTAAAAGAGAGTATCACAAGGCTAAGCAATTCTATGCCTCTACTGGTCTAACAACTAAGCTATGCCATTTTGTAGGTAACTCGTTTTTAGAAATATTCCTATGCAAGCCACAAATAAAAGAGGAGTATAGCAGAATTCTCAAGATCCAAGTGCTTCCTGCATTTCTACCCCAAATATGACGAGCTTTTGTATTAGCTGGTCAAATTAATTATTGGCTAAGCAGTTAAAAGATTGGAAGTTGAGAACAGCAAGGCTATGGTTAGGAACTTTTTCATGCAGATGAGTTCAAAACTTAAGCACTCCAACATATATGTGAATTTGCAGTAATGCATATAATCAAATGCATGGGGAAAAAAATGTTAAAAGATAACCTATGTAACTGAAACACATCAATCACAGAGTTCCTTCACAGCATTACGATCGACACAAATGCTACATATTAATGTGATGTATGCTCTCATACTACATCCAGAAACAGGAAGAGAGAATAGTATGCCAAAAATAAATGAATGCATGAAGCAGTCAGTTGCTATTCAAGCCTCTAGCAAGAGGTTTCCTGTCTAGACTGGGTCACACTATTAAAACAGGAGTTTACAATAGTGTCCTCTTAAATGTTCAGATATTTTTCCTATCATACCATAAAATACGTATTCCGCGCCGGCTGCTCAGTTATAACTCCCACCCTGCTTTAAAGGCTGAAATAGAGAGAAGTATAGCATTCCTATGCCACAGGAGTTAATTGACATAATAATATTCAATTCAACACAAACAATAGAAACAATGTTGCTGCAGCTAATATTGCAAAACAGATCAAAAATGATTTATACTGCTGCTTAAGGAAGAAATAAACGAGCAGGTTACACCATTTTATTAACATTTGAGGTAACTCATATCAACAGCTTAGTGAATCGTTCCCTATGCTATAAGGGGAAGGATCCTTTTTTTTTTTTTTTTTTTTTTTCCAATTTTGGTTTGAGTAAAGGAAAAATATGCTATTTTGCCACCCTATTTTTCAAGATTTGAGAGATCCATATTTACATTACGGCTAATAGCAAATTGTTTCCTATGCTACAAGCAAAGTTGTGTCCAAAATATTTTTCCACCATGGTCAAATATCACATTTTGTTGCCTATGGGTACTGCTAGTCCTCGACTCCCATATTGTTCCAGAATTAAGGCAGACATGCATGAAGGTGCACATGCTTCATGCTATTCATCACAAAGCATTTCGTTTAAAATCAATGAGCAGAGGATGCCAATTAATAGCACAGCGACAACAGACATCAAGTGGAAGTGCACTCTTTCAATTTTTTTTACACTCAACATCATAAATCTAAATTTCAAGAATGTAATCAACTTTGTCATCCTATAGAATTATGGGATTACCGTCTTCTTCGTTTTTTTCTTTTTTTTTTTTTTTTTTTTTTTTCCGGGCCAGCACAGATTGCTGTCTTCCATAATCTTTCAAGTTATTATCATTAAGTCCTCACAAAGAAAAACCATTGAAACTAACGTCTTAAACACTTATTCCAAAGATAATGATATTAAAGAGCAGGCAACTAAAAAGAAGCCCGTAATAGGCTACTAGGCAGGGGTCAGATTCAATCATCTACATGGCCCTAAAAATGCAAGAGAACTTCTGCTAACTCCATACCTTCCGTTCCAATGAATGATGGATGAACGCAGCATTTATCAATTATAATGGTGTCCATTATGGACATAATCATATTCATTAACCTGCAAGATGCCTTCATGATTGCCACAGATAATGCAGCCAGTGCGGTTATAGAAATTTAATTATGAAAAATGGCATGATGCAACATGTTCTACGTGCCTCCTGATGGAAGATGGATATAACATATGCAAATGAACATGTATGATTTACGAATTAAAAAAAAAAAATAATAAAAGGGGGGAAAAAAAAAGATCAGTTCATGCGAATGTTAGTGGATGTGAAGTCAGATTGTTAAGTAAAAATGAATCTTCCATGGTTCTCTGATATGTGGTGGTGACTCAAAAATCTGATTCTATTAAGATCCTATCTTTCAAAATATATTACATGATGCCAACCTAAAGAAAGTTTTTATGGTTTTTACTACCTAGAATTTGGACAGACAAGAACTAAAGATAAAGGGATCTAAGTCTCTACCTGAAAATGTATAATCGTCGATTTCACGAGCCTCGTATTGAATTGGAAGTCGTAAAAGCTGCTATCCTTCTCAACTTGCAAGCACTCCTGTAGATACAGAATATTTTATAAATCATCAAATACAAACAAATCTTCATTAACATGGTGCAAATGCTAAATCTCCACATCAGACTCAATTATGCAACAAAGGGAAGCAAATCAATATCATTATAGAACTACACAATCCCTTTCAGTGATCTTTCATTTGTATAGATACATAATATATTGAATCTAATTCATATAAATGTACAGGGCAGAAAGAGTTTAAGATAAAATACACTGCACAATCGACAGCCTATTCTTAATTAAAAACAAATATAACCCGAATCGGCAACATAGGTTTTGTCATCCAACGAAACATCAACTCCTTTTAGAACAATACATCAGACATCAGAGATAACAACTTACAACAACAACAACAACTACAACTACATATAAAAGAAATAAGCAACAAGGGAAAAATAGCGTATGCACGGGATGTAGCAGACAGGGCGTAGAAGAGTTGCGACTTGCAAGTGCAAAATCTTGGCAAGGTATGTCATAATCGAAGAGACAAAAATTCCGATTCATGCAAGTATTATACAATCCAAAAAAGGAAACACTATTGTTATATATATGGAAAGTGAATCCGAACGTAATGGAATAAAATATAGACCTTCTCAATATCTTGACGGGAGTATGGAAGAGATGCAAAGTTCTTGTACTGCTTCAATCTCTTCTCACGGTACATATCTCTCGTTAGTTCATTCTTTCCATGTATTCCCTGTATATCTTTTCCATTCCTCGCCTCAAAAGCAGTCGTATCTGTCTTTCCCTTTCTCTGCCAATTCCCAAACCCCAATAACATCAACGTTTGTTTTAGAATGTCTTTACTTGTTACACTGGAAACATAAGTACGTGACACCCATAATAATATAAAAAAAAAAAAAGAAAGGAAAAAATGATGAATTGAGAAAGCATAAGCATTGAGAGATCATACTGATTCAAAGTCATCTTCAAAGTCAGAGTCATCTTCTGACTCCATATCAGTGCTATAGCTACGAGTTTCGATGTCAGAAAAAGGGCTCTGCTCGTCAAATTCAAAGTAATCATCACCAACGTACTCAAGATCGTCGTTGTGAAATTGCTCCATTGTAAAAGCTGCCAATCCACACATCTCACTCAATCACCTTACCCCATATATACATATATAGACACACACACACACACTATAAGGACCACAGATATAAGGGCTATGAGCAAGAAAAAAATTATTTTTTAAAAAAGAAAATGTTTAGGATTTTCATATCACAGCAAACGGGTAATGTTCAATTACCTAAGTAGAAAGATCTTTGCGATTAAAATAAAAAGAGAGAGAGAGAGAGAGAGAAACCCAAAACCCAGAATAAATAGACGCAACTGGACAACAAGGACAAAATATTTTCCCCAGAAACAAACAGAAAAGAGAACCAGAGTGATGAAATTTAAGATTTTTCTTGCCTTTTTCCTGGGTAGGTTTAGCACAAACAAGAGTGATGGGTATAGAAGTATTGGATGGTTTAATGAGGATTAAGGAATTTGGAAGAGTCCAGAGGGTGTTTGCCAAATAAATAGCGAGAAGGAAGGTTAAACCCGGGTGTCCAACTTATAGGCAAAGGACCTGAGGAAAAAGACATATTAACGTGGGACCCACCTACCTTATTGTTCTTTCTTTCCTTAAACTAGAATCTAAGCATCTATTTAGCAGTAAAATCTTCATCTTTCCTACCAGTATTAGCTACAGTATCACGTAAATATTGAAAATTAATCATTTTTAGCTTCTCTAGATGAACGGGTTAATCCGTGGGCGGTGAGGGTGGGTCCCACCCATCGGCCGCCCACGTTATTTCTTTCTCCCCTACCTTAAACAGCGATGAAAATAAATGATGAATCGAGAGTAGCGCTGGGATTGTTTAAGAAAGGAAATGATGGATTCTGGTTTCTTTCTTTCTTTCTTTACTTCTTTTTTTTTTTTTTCTTTTCTTCTTCTTTGGTTAACACTCCGCGGGGAAGGATCTCCGTATTATATGTAGATCTGGTGGCTTGTTTCTTTGTGTGTTTATTCGGAATTTCGGAGACCTTTGCTGGTTAACAGCAAAAATTGAGGTGCTTACCTAAAAATAGTTGGCTGTTTGTTGTGCCGAATTCAAGTGAGAAGACAACACACTCCACGAAATTAAAGCAGTGTGTAAGAAATTACAATGATGTTTGGAAGGTTCCAAAACGACTTTAACGGAAAGAAATTCAATGGAATTGTGTCCAACAAACAAACCCCGCTTGGTAAAATTTTTAAGCCATGGGTTACACAGCGGAAACGAAATGAAAAGTGTAAAAAATAAATATATAATAACTTTTATTTAGGTCTTTGTCAATTTAAGAAGAAATAAAAAAATATTGTTTTGAATTTTATTGTTTATTTGTTTTTAGAGGAAATAAGGAAAATGGAGTTAGAATTTCTTTTTTTTTATAAAAAGCAATGAAAAATGATAACTCCGTAATTAAATATTTTTTTAAATCATTTCCAACCACTTTGCTAACATCTCGAGAGATTTGTTGGATTTAAAGGTGAAAAAATTTCTACCATTTCCTTCATTTTCTATCTATTTCAATTCTATACTTCAATTAGCGAATAATAAATTTCCTTTTGTTTCCTTTATCTTCAGTTCCACCCATCAAACAAATTATAAATAAAAAATAAAAATGAAAAAGAAGGAAGGTGAAAGTATTTTGCTTTGACTTCCTATTCTGTTTCTCTTCAAAATTGAATAAAAGAAAATAGAATTGAATAGGATTACGAGGTATCAAATTCAAATAAAAAGTTTGTCCCACAGTATTTCTATTTCTTTGTATTTCATTTCATAAGACAAATCAAACAATCCAAAGCGAAAGTATTTTCTTTTCTATTTTTCTTTGTAAAGGTTAATTTTATAGATAATATAATATAGTACATAATAAAATATTATTTATCATAGAAAGTACTTTGAAAAATATATCTCCTTACAACGGAAAATAAATATTTTGGCCTACAAGAAATAAAAATAAAATAAAAAAATAATCCTTGAAAGAGCGAGCATTTTAGTAAAATAAAGGATAAAAAATAAATCACTTAATACACTAAAAGTAAGCTCGGTTTTAATACTATAGGTATTATCAACTACAAAATAAAATTACATATTTTATATGAAATCAAATGAAATGGAATGAGTAATAAGAGAATAAGAAATCTATTATTATATGTTTGGATAATTTATAGTATAATGAAATATTTTTATAATAACTACGAATAGGTGATTGGATAAAAAGTTATTAAATAATTAATATTATTGACAATAGAGTAGAATCTTGATTCTACCTTCTCAAAGCAGAATTAAATTCTTATTAATTTTAATTTTTAAATTTTTTTCTAAATATGAAATAAAACCCAAAATTATGATTTCATTTCTGATCCATGTTCTGTACCAAATTTAACATAAGTGGACAGAAGGGAATCAAGGTTTCAGATTCAGACTCCAAATAGTATTAATTTATCGGTAGAAAAAATGGAGTTGTTGAAACCATATGGTATCCATTCATCAGTATAAAAAAAAAACTCTACTTTAAATAACTTATCAAAAGCCAAGTTTTAGCCATTGCAGTAGCTTTTCTTTTAGCTTAATTTTTTAACAATTTGCCTTGGTCCACTCATGAGTTTGTTTAAATCTAAATTCATGGTTAATTAAAGTGAGTTCGAATTTCAATATAAATTTAAATAAAGCAAAGGTCCTTTTTAAAGAAGAACTACACCTGCTGAATTTTTCAAATTTATCTACCAACCGAAAAGGAACTTATTAGGAGACAAAAGTATTAAAAAAAAAAGCCTAACAAATCTTTATCCACCTATCTTATAGATGGATCAATCATCTATCCATTAAAAAAAAATATAGTACTTGAAATATTAACTCTTTTAATAATTTAATCATTATTAAATATGGTATGAACCGTTGTCCGATGATGGGACCGGTCTGAGTAAAATTAATGGCCGGACTAAAAAATTTCCCACCAATGCAAGTACTACATCCCGAGTCAAGTTTCCAGAGTCTTAATCAGTTTTTTCAATTTCTAAAGTCATAATCCGGATAGATCAATCTAACTCGAATTCATTGGATAATACTTCAAAATGAAAATTAAATTTCAAAATTTCAAATCATTTTACTTTGGATTAATTGGCTCAAAATTGGACATATACCATATTCAAAAGTTCCATAAGGTATAAATTAAAAACTTAATAAAAGGACCCGGACCATCTTTCCCTTATTTACTTATTTATTTTTTTAGCATCCTTTATTTATTTGATAATATGATAGATTATAATCGGGAAAAGGAAAAAAATATTATTAAAATAAAAAAAATTACGAAAATACCACTAGGACGAATTAATCCCAAAAATAGGCAACACGGCCTCGTCTCTTGAAGAGACGGGTCGTTAGTGCCTGACCTCGTCTCTTCAAGAGACGAGGCAAGGAGAGACCTCGTCTCTTCAAGAGACGAGGCCTGGCCAAAATCCCCTCTTCATATTTTATTATTGAAAAAGCAAAAATTTACATCAAAAACCTGTCAAATAAAATATAAACAGCGATAAAACATTAACGTCCTCCAACATGGCCAAAAAAACTAAAAACTACAGTGTTTCGAAGCCCAATCGAAACTCACATTCCTAATCCAATCATAGACAGTGCAATGAAAATATGAGTATTTGTAGAATCATAATACATAGTAGGAAATGAAATAGAATGAAATGTAGAGTGATTGTTCTAATAGAATGAATAGGAGAAAATGAGTACGATCTATACATACAAGAATAATACAATGAAATAAAGAAGCTACATACAAAATGAAAATAAAAAGAAAAATCTATCTGTCGTCCACTACTCCTCCTGCTGATGTGTGGCCCTGCTCCCTCTTCCTCGGCCTCTACCCCGCCTCACGTATGTCCTCGGGAATGGGGTACGCTGATGATGAGGATGCGGGGAATATGGGCGAGTCTCTGTAACTGGAGCGGGCTCCTCTCCCGTAGCAGCACTGTACTGGTGGAATGGGACAGGGTCTGGCTCGACCTGTGTAAGGCCCTCCCCCATATCATGAGATGGCGATGGTCGCCTCTTCTGTGGAGCCAGGGGAGTGTGGAAGTCACTGGATGACGGGTCTGGCATGGGGGTGTCCCCCATATCGTAAGAAGTGGAAGATGGGCCAGCCCCGTCATGAATGACCTGGGAAGGACCAGAGTCATCGAATGGAGGTAGGTCGGACGGCTCAGGCTCATCTCTGATCTGTATACCTGGAGCCCGAGCTCGGCCCCGACCCCGTCCCCGTCCCCGCCCACGCCTCTCTCTAGGTGGATGTCGTCTCTGTAGGGTATGAGGCTGTGGGTCACCCTGCCGCTGCTGCTGGTGGAGCTGGTGGTACTGGATCATTGAAGTTCACCCCATAAACTCATCCACTACACGACAGACATCTCGTGCAGTGGATGCAGTGAGCTCTGGGGGCATGTCAGGGACGCTAGAAATGAAATCAGCCTGCGAGTAATAGCAAATATTTATATCAGTGAATAGCTTATAAGTCAGTACAAGTATATATAAAGCTTACAGAGACAGCGACCGTACCATGTATCGCATGATAGCTCCCGTGCGACCGATCCAGCGTCGGGTGATGGCATAATACCACTGGAAGTAATCGTCAGATGTCCCAGCCGGCAAATCTGGCATCTGTACAATGCAATCACGCCGAGCATCCCACTCAGCAATCCATCTAGCGTGCTCGGACTGCCAGTTCCACTCGGAACGTCCCCTCATGTCAATCTCATGGAGGGGTCTCATATCAGCAGGGGGGGCTGGTATCTCCTGGAAACCACCAAACTGTCTGAGCACTCTGTCCGGATAGTAGTGCTCGACAAGGTAGAAGCATACCAATGGCACCCGGGCACGCCATACGTCGTTGCCTACCAGGCAGTACGGTGGCAGGGCGGGCAGGATGGAGCTGTATGGGTCCCACACCACCTGATGAAGTAGCAAAAGTGATGTACTGCATAAGAAAATGACCGTACAATAGCAATTTAAGAGTAGAAGGCAATGGAAATCAAAATTGATCTATCGCATACCTGATGTGGCATCTGTCGATCAAAGGAGGCGCGGTACTCAATCAATAGGTGGGTCGACACACGGGTGACGTCGAAAGTCGCACCCCAATGACTGATGAGTGGGCGGCCTGCGGTAACAGAGGTGAGCAGTCGCCGTACCGGGGCAATGTGGGGGAAGTGCTCCCATGCCCATATCTGCAGGACAACTAGTGGTCCTGCCATGTCCCCCGTGTCGACGTCGGAAGCCAGGCATAGCTGCCTGTACAGCCAAGCCAAACAGGCTGCTCCCCATGCGTGCTGCCCTGCTCGCTCGAAATCTCGGAGCAGCTGGAGGTACATAAGATGAACGTAGTTGGAGGATTTGTCTGCGACAATAAATCCCCCAAGCAACAGCAGAATGTATGCCCTAGCATGACGTCGGATCATCACGTCATCAGCAAACTCAGGTAGGTCGGTGAAGTGGCTATCAACCACGACATCTTCAGCCGACCTCCATCCATGTCGACGCCGGGGACTGGCCGAACTCCTCTAATCCTCGCACAAATCTGGCCAATCCATGCGAGCCGTGCCAGTAACGGCCAATCCATCCACAGGGAGGCCCGTCAGGATAGCAACGTCCTGTAGTGTCACAGTCCACTCTCCCGTGGTCATGTGGAACGTGTGCGTCTCTGGGCGCCATCGCTCGACCAAGCAGTAATCAGATGCCAATCCAGCTGAATGAAGGGCATCTGAGCCGCCCCTATGAACCCTGCCTGCGACAGGAATGGCACCATGCGCTCGTCCACGTCTGTAGGTATACCAGCAGGTCGCCTGAGCCTGGCCTCTCTGGCGACAATGTAGTACCTCATGCTCCTACAACAAAGTGAACATATTTATTAAAAATCATAACACCGCATCAAACAAAACTGGAATCAATAAAATAGATAAATGAACTGACCTGCCCATCCCAGGCTAGAGTGGACCTATGTACAGGCTGCTGCGTCAGTAATGAACTATCGATCGGTCCGGGATCCATCTGCGAAGAAACGATAAGGAGATATTGTTATTGACAACAAATATGGATTATAAACAAGACAACAAACATAACGTCAGTCATGACTCAATAATACAGTGTTAGAACATATGGAAATAAAGAATTACCACTACGACTCGACCGCCCCGTTGGTACACTACCCATCGATCCCCCGTTTGGACAACTCCTTCTGTTGTGGCCTTGCTGCCCACAACAATCGCATGCGTAACGAGGGCCCTCTCGAATATCCATCTCATTCTGGAATCGTTTCTCCCTAGGCCGTCCCCTTTTCCTAATAAGTCCCGGTATAGGGTGCCACTTCGGTAAGTCCAAACGAATCCAATTTGCCTTATCAGCTGCAGGAATGAAGGAGCGACCATACACTTTTAGCTGGTGGTCCCACCTGTACCACTGTCCGACGTAGGCAAGACAATCCATGTGCATTGTACCCATTACCGCCATTGCATGTGAGCATGGAATTCTGTATGTCTGCCACTTGTTACACGTACATCTACATGCTCTTAACTCTACCTTTTGAATATGATCCCCCTTCTGACCATACATTGTAGGACGTGGTGCAGTATAACCTCATATATGCGTTCTTGATAGTCGAAACATGTCACTCTATGCGAGCTGGAAATGCTATTCCATCGCTCAAACTTATGTGCAGCATAATCTGTGAGCAACTTACCTATACTCATGGCATCGCTGGCTTCACGCCTGTGCTTATTAAATATAGAGTTACAATTGTAGAAGGTTTTTTTTACCAATGCCGATACTGGTAAGCACCGGGCATCTTTTATAACCGAATTGTAACTCTCAGCCATGTTTGTTGTACCTAGGCCATATCTGACACCTTCATCGTAAGATAAGGTCCACATGCATGGAGGTAGCTCACGAAAATATCGTCCCGTCCAAGGATTGCTTTGAAGTGCTGCATTGAAGTATCCATGAAATTTTCGACTCTGCGCTTGATAGGCGCTCTTTTTATTATTTCCTTACATTCCTTGCTTTTGGCCTTCGAATTGAAATTGCTTGCAACATGCCGGATACACCAGCGCCAAGGCCACCCTGTAGGCCACACCGCATTGTCACCTTCCACCGCACTCTTGATACCCGCATGGCGGTCCGATATCAAGCAAATGTTGGATCGGTCTTTGATGACGTGTTCCAACACTTTTGCAAGGAACCAACCCCAGGTTTCCGCCTTCTCCTCATCCACTAGCCCGTAGGCCAATGGGACTATATGATTTGCCCATCTACTGCCACTGCAATAAGCAATTTGTGCTTGTACTTGCCATACAGGAAGGTACCATCAACTGTGATCACAGGTCTGCAATGATTAAAGTATATAACATAGTCAGTGAATATCAATCAGGTGTAACAAAACTAAAGCATTATTACAATACATACCTGCAATACTGGAACGCCTCGATACAAGGACCGAATGCCCAAAAAAGCTTATCCAAGAACACGTGGCCGGCTGCATTTGAATCTTGAGTTTGCCAATCGACCTTCGTTCCTGGATTTGCCTCAGTAATTGCATTTAGTAGATGCGGGAGCTCTACGTAAGACGACTCCCAACTACCGTACACCTGCTCAATTGCCTTTCTCTTTGCCTCACGAATTCTCTTTATGTGAACGTTATATCCGAACTCCTTTAATATATTCGTTTGGAGATCCTTCGCCCTCACATCTGGAGAATTGCGGATCTCCAATATTATGGCCCTAGACAAGCTGGTGGAGTCCAACTGAGAGTGATCCTGTCCAGTGATTTCATCCAAGCAGGTATGAGGCCCATCAAATTTAGTGATATGAAACCAGCCACCGTGTTTCTTATAACTGCCTCTCAGTCTCCACTTACAACCTCTGTTGTGGATATCGGTACATTTCAGCCCATGACCTTGGATCCGAATCCACCACCTTGAAGTTATAGTGGTTCTTTACGTGCCACATTTTAACAGCCCGGATGAGATGATCTTTGGTTTCAAACCGCATCCCAACCTTAAATTCATCACTGAAGCTCCAATTCCCAGCACTCATTTCCTGCTCATCATCGTATGCTGCATAAGTACTACCAACTTCAGCATTGAAAAACGGAACTGCCACTGAGCTCCCTATTGCATCAACATCAGTAGGAGCAATGAAACGGTCCCAGCTATTTCCCTTCTTTGCACATCAGGCAAAGCATATTGTTGTGGAAAAACTTCCACATTATCGTTTTCATCATCATCATAGTCGTCACTGGATTCACTTACTGATGAGATCTGCACAGCCTCCATATCATCACCACCTATCGAAGTATCGCCACAAAATTCAAAGTTACCTATTTCCAGTTGTGCACTGCCTATTGTCTGAGCTGGGTTGAGTTTGAGTCTACCAGCCCCTACTCCAATATTTCTATCAATGCCCCTAACCCCTGCGGTACCTGTGACAATTCATTTTCAAATATCTACACATAAACAGCCACTGATCCCTCTGTGTACACCAACATCTCATGCGCCGCATCTCATCGGTCACTGGAATAATATCATAACGTAGCGTCCTATCTCCAATAGCTACCCTATGATATAGCTCCACCCGATGTGTACACCTATTTACCTTTAATGTATTGCAAATAATCTCCACTATCTGCTCATATGTTGAATTCCTACTGATACTGACCATAGCAACCGCCGCTTATCATAACAAAAACCATCATCCTCTTGTACAATATTACCATGAGCATACAGTATGAACTTTGCCTTATCCATTTCCTCAACAATCCTACCATCTCATCAAAATTAGCTTCAATGCATCAAATTCGCAAAATCACACTTATGAGTTTCATTCCTCATAATATTTAATCAAATTCCAAATGCAACATTTCCAAAGTTCTATTTTTTTTTCCTAAGAAACTCTGATTTCCTACAAACATTATCTTTTATCACCGCAAATTTTCATGATAAACCAACACTACAGTACCGAATACACCCCCTTCACGACATAACAAGTTATTTTTTTATTTCTTTCCCAACTACATTTTCTAAAATAATTTTCCAACAACCAATAACTATATTAATTTTTCCCCCCCAATTTATATATATATATATGTATCCATATAATTAGAAAATTTTCTACCGTATTGGAATCGCTCAACAATACCCGTTGACGACATTACAAGTTATTTTAAATTATTTTCCCACCTGCACTTCCTAAAAATTATCCAAACTAATCACAATATTATTTTTTTTCCTAATAATTTCATACATGTATACGTATGTATCTATCTATATAACATACAACAGCCGATAAATCCTTCCACGTCCTAATTGCACAATTAAATGATTCTAACAGCACATACTATCACCATTGAACAATGTAGCAACATTCATTAACAAAAAAAATCAAAAATCACGAAAATCTTACCTCAAATTTCGCCGCGGATTTCGATGATTTATCTCGCGTATCGCTCCTCCAACCACAAATTGCAATGTAGACACCGTCTGGAGCTCTGAGATTGCCCAATCACAAAAAAAAACCTAATAAGCCGTGGAGAATCAACGTCGGGCCGATTGAGAGGATTGGGGATTTAGGTTTGTCATTTTTTGAATTTGGGGGAAATGGGAAAGAAGAGCGCGGCTGCAGTTTATGCGCGCAGACCTCGTCTCTTGAAGAGACGAGGTCACTAACTAATGACCTCGTCTCTTCAAGAGACGAGGTCACACGCGGAGCAACCTGGTCTCTTGAAGAGACGAGGTCAGGCACTAACGACCTCGTCTCTTCAAGAGACGAGCCGTGTTGCCTATTTCTGGGATTAAATTCGTCCCAGTGGTATTTTCGTAATTTTTTTTATTTTAATAATATTTTTTTTCCTTTTCCCATTATAATCCACTCAAAACTCCATTTATTCATAGATTTTTTCCCCATACATTATTGATAAGTTTGAAATATACTAACCAAACCCAAATAAATTAACTTTTCCGAGAGTTCTGGAAACAAGGGTTTGTTTGGATGGTCCGTTTTTTATTTATATCTGTATCTTTTTCAAATATATATAAATATGTCCGATTTGCATCTATATTTGATCTATTTGATATTTTAATGAGAACTACCAACTCTTTTTTTATCTTTATCTATTTCTTGATAAATAATTTGTTAGAAAAAAGTTTGAAAAAAGTCTATATCTGCTCGAAAAAGCCAAACAAACAGACCCGTAATTGTTCAATGCCAGACCTAGCGCAATTTAGCTCAGTTACACTGTGTTTGGTAGGAGTAAGCTATGCAGGAGGGAAAGAAAATTGGAGGATTAAATTTTACTTGGTTATTTGTTTTAAAATGGAAAGACAAAGGAAGAGAAAATCATTGTAACATTACTGTCGTACCTTTTTTTTATATCACTGATTATTTTTAAGAGTATATAAGTAATTTATTATTATATCTTATTTTATTTTTATAATAATTAATATTTTATATATTTTCTCCTCCTTCATTTGATTCAAATTCTTTAGGGGGAGAGCTAAACAACGTACGTTGTATGTAGACATCTATGACCCAAACAATGTAAGTTATAAATCCATCCTGTTTCACATAGGATGACAGAAATTAAAGCATTAGAGCCATCAGAGTTTGTCAGGCATGAAAAAAATAAAAAATAATTTAAAAAATTAAAGAGAGTTCTAGAGAGATCCAACAAGTTGCGTTTGAGTGGTCTGGCCTGGTTTATGACCCTAATTCAATCCCAGCCGTTGTTAGTCCTAATCTGTTTGTATTAGCAATCTAATGGTGGCTTATTTAGTAAGCCCACTAGTAGGGAAAATTCTAAAGATTCTTTGCAATGGTTTTTGGAAATAAAATTGAGAAAATCTTTGAAGGTCTGTAATTGTTATATACTTTTATACCTCCTATAGCATGGATATGGAATGGAGCAAATTTAATTCTTAATTATATAAAATGTGAGAGTAGTTTTATAAAAAAATGAAAATCACAAATTAGACCATCACCAGTTTCATATGTTGAAACATTTTCCATGTATGTTGAAATAACAAAATATATAAGTTCAAGAAATTAATGGTTTTAAGACCGGGATAAAATGGTCTTTTAACTTGTCTTTCTTATATATTAGTTGTGCATTTCTTGGATGATTTTCATAGGAAAAAAAAATTGTTTGGAATGTATTTTCAAAAGGAGTTTAGTGATGAAAATTGTACTGGGAATGAAAGTTTGTGATTGGAATATATTTTCTCCAAATTTTCTTTGAATCGGCTAGCCGTTGATCATAAACCACCTCACCGATTGGTGTTGTAATACCTGACCTTGTGCCGGCACCAGTAGTCAATTCATCTTGTTTCAAGGCATTTTATACAGACTTTTAAATGTTAATTAAATCGGTTTTCAACTTGATTTACATTACCTTTAATTAGTTGACAACAATGGGCAAAAAAAAATTGATAACACTAAATGTAGTAAAATTAATACTCAATCATAGTTAAATTATTATCAAAATTAACTAATTTCAAATACTTTATCCGATGTTTATCATAAATAAATGCTTTTAATGAATACATCTCATACACTCATACAGAAAAGGTCTCATGTCTCCGATGGGTGTCTTGAGAGCAAGAAATAGGAGTTGTTAAAAATCTTATAATAATTTTAAGTTAGTACCTATGTCTCCATGATGTTCTAACCCATTTAGAGCATAGAATTATCGCTTTTATAGCAACATATCTCTATAGGATAAATTACATTTGAATATTTCAAAATTTGAGAGTGAACTTATTTGAGGTATCAACATTTTGAAAAAGTTTAAAAGATGTCTCAACGTTTTAAAGAAGTGAATCAATTGAAGTCTTAACGTTTGAAGAAGTGAGTTAATTAAAAGCTCCATTGACAAGTATCCTAGGAAAAATATCTAATTAAAACTTGAAAAACATTTCTTCGAAAGTCTTCATCAATATGTATTAATAGGAGAAATATTTAATTAAAACTCAGAAAACGTTTTGCCAAATATTGAGATCTCTTTTAAATTATTTTTGAAATGTTGAAACCGAAAATAAACTTATTTCTAAACATTTAGACTTTCTAATGTAATTTACCCCATCTCTATACCAACACATTGATATTGTAACCTGCATATCCTTATAAGGCGTGAAAAGCTTACATCCTAAGCTCTCCTAATCTTCAACGCAAATCCCATGAAATCTTTAAAATCTTGTTTTTGGTTCTTTTCTCCTTTCCATATCACAAAGTAAATCGTGAGAGGATAAAATACTCCTATTTATATTGGTATAAGGGAGAGTAGACATAAGTATTTAATTTCCTATTTTGCTTAGTCCTAATTTTAGGTCACCTCCATTTTTTCCATTATAAGTTACTTGCCTAATTCATAATTTCGTGTTTAATTTTAACTCTATATTTTAATTGCTTCTTATAGATTACCTGTCTCTATATTATACACATTTATCTATAATTATATTTCTAAATCTAGTCATTACTCTTTTCTTATTTAATCCTATGCATCCTATCTCTAATAATGCGTCTAAGTGACATATCTATTTTTATTATAACTTATGTATTTACTTTTAACTAGTCACTACTTAGCTATAATTATATTCGGTTTTGTTTTACCAACCTCTGCTAATAATGAAACTCCTCAATTCCACATTCCTTCATTAGAAGTTTTGGATTACTTTTATAATAAGTGAATGCTTAATAATTACTTTGTCTTGTATTACTATTATTATATATGTGTTTTTAAATATATTCCTTTACTCGGTATTGTTTATCTTTCATAATGAGTCCCAACTAAGGATACTATTATTTGCCTTTCATATATGCCTTATTTTACTTTGTATAATTTCTATTAACATATATATAATGTTCTTTTATAAAACCTTATTTATTCTCATTAATTTGTTATGGCAAAAGCCTACTATACCTTGATCTTCTTTATTGATTAGTCATTTATCAAATAAAACTTAAGGTATTTTAACTATCATTGGAGTTGTCATTTTGACTTTACTTTTGATGTTTTATTATTTACAATACCGTCATTGTGAGGATTTAATATAATAGTAATCAATATTAACAAGTATCAACATTTTAGAGTAAATTCAATTAAGTTATTAATATTTTAATTGGTAAAAAAGGATATAACCTTTCGTAAATGCAAAGTGAGTCAAAATGAGTTATTTGTGAGAGAAATTGAGGAAAATTAATACAAAGAAAAAACTATAAAAAAAATTGATACCTTAAATAAACTTCATGAAATATTGATACTTTATTTGACTCACTTTATGAAATTTGATTCATCTTTTAAACCACTCAAAAAGTTGATATTGCAGATAAACTTATCCCTAGACTCCATCACCTTTTAATCTAATTTATCCCTTCATATAAACATCCTCTCTTACTTAGATAGTTTTTACATGGTTGATGAAAAATTATATTGAGTTTATACCCTCTCAACTTTTATTTTTGTTATCCAACGAGATTATGGCAAACAAAACTAAACTGTATGTCATATCATTCTAGAATTAATGTTGTTTGGCCTGTTCTTAGTGTGTCACATCCTTGAAAAACATCATTTATATCCCAAATTCAAACCCTAAAACAACTAAAACAATGACTTGGTAAAAGTTTTTGGGTTTATATCATCAACTTGAGAACAGTTCCATGAATACCTTAATGAAGGTCCTCATGTACATATCATATTTATTTTGGTATCAAAACATAGTTCAACGATGGGAATTGTATGTGATATGAAGTTATGATGTGTATTTTGTGTGGAAATGTTGTGGATTGTGGATGTGATTATTTTGTATTGTTGTTGTGCAACGATTTATGTAGCGTTGCCATACCATTGCATTGTTTTATGGTGGTGTATTGGGTATTGCTTATACACATAGTAGCAACAAAGTATTTGATAGTTTTCTTAAAAGAAGTTTTGAGCTAGAAGTTTTATATTAGGCAATGATTGTGAAGCAGTATCAAAGATAACAGCCCAAGTGTTCTATAAATTTTATAAGAATGATGTAAACATATCATTCTAGAATTAATGTTGTTTGGGCTGTTCTTAGTGCGTCGCATCCTTGAAAAGCATCATTTATATCCCATATTCAAACCCTAAAACAACTAAAACCATGACTTGGTAAAAGTTTTTGGGCTTCTATTATCAACTTGAGAACAGTTCCATGAATACCTTAATGAAGGTCCTCATGTACATATCATATTTATTTTGGTATCAAAACATAGTTCAACGATGGGAATTGTATGTTATATGAAGTTATGATGTGTATTTTGTGTGGAAATGTTGTGGATTGTGGATATGATTATTTTGTGTTGTTGTTGTGCAACAATTTATGTAGCATTGGCATACCATTGCATTGTTTTATGGTGGTTTATTGTGTATTGCTTACACACATAGTAGCAACAAAGTATTTGATAATTTTCTTAAAAGAGGTTTTGAGCAAGAAGTTTTGTATTAGGCAATGATTGTGAAGCAGTATCAAAGATAACAGCCCCAAGTGTTCTATAAATTTTATAGGAATAATGTAAACATGGAAAGTGGAAAGTTCTACTCCAATGTTAGTATCAAGCAAAGGTTTTTGTTATTCCAGATTAGGAACTCCTATTAATCTAATTTCTAGAGGTGTGGTTAAACTATTGGGTTTTTAAAACTATTGGTTTCCTATGTCCATATAAAAAAGTTTATGACAAAGAGGCAAAGTGGGTGACATGATGAACAAAAGTAACTTATTCTATTGGTAAACTCCATACGGAGATTATTTGTGATATGGTAGACATTAATGATTGTCATATCTGCTTAGGGAAACCATGGAAATCATGCCATAGTAACATTTTTAACTTGTTGAGACATGGTTATGTTCGTACCATCAAACGAGTTACACTACATCCTATACCTCAACATCAAAAGCTGAGGTGAAGATTCTTCATGAGCTATTGTTAAATTATCTAAGAGTAAGAAGGAAAAACTATCGAAGTGTCATTAAGAGGAGGTCCATAGAGATGTTAAGACAAGTGTAGACGTTCTTAGTGAGAGTTTGGTAGATGATTATGTGAAGATGATGAGTTGTATAAATGGTGTGATATGCAATGTAAGGGTTGACCCGCATCCTCTAGCATCAAAAGAAGATAGAATTGAATTGCAAATAGACCTATCGGCACTTGACTAGGTGTTAGATTTGCTTATGCCAAGAGCTACAAAGTGTCCCAAGTATTATCTTACTTGCATTTCTTCCTTCCATACACTACATGCTGATTTGTTAATGGGATTACCTCATTTATGAGGCTACTATGACTATATTTTCTCTGTAAAGTCTCATGTATTGCCTATTGTGCTCACAAAGTCCTCATGATGGGTGCATATATCAACGTAAAATTCAATTCTTATTTGGTAATATGGTACAATAGATGGAGATGTGCGTGTGGGTTATCCTTAGGTCGGCTACTGTTAAAGAATATGTTGAAACTTTACGAGAGAGTTGTATTTCATCTCATATTCCCAATTATAGGCTATGATACCGTGTTATCGTATTGCTAAAGCTTTTGTTCCTTTTGTTGTGTTTAATTATTAGTTATATGTTAGGGGATATTACTATTATGATGATATGATGACTTGGAAGGGAAAAAGAAATCAAGTGACAATAGAGGTTTTGTTATGTGCTTATGCGGCTATTTTAGGAAGTTACTTTTTCATGAGGAGTTACAAGAGTACTATCACCATATCTCTATAACGATCAACGATATACCATTTATTTAAGCCACCTAATGAGGTGTTACCAATTAAGCCTTTAGAACTCTTAGGAGACCTTTGCTTTTTGGTCCTAGCACCTCTAGAAGTTCCTATTAAGCCACATTGCATTTTTTATAGGCATGATGTTCACTTAGTGTTGGTAGTGAATGAGGTATTAAATAAACCTATAGATGATAGATTATATCTAGTTGATGTGAACACATATTGTTGCATGAGTTGATTTTGTCGATAGAGGTTAACTCCTTGCAAACATAAAAAAGTAGTCAAAGGTGTACCGAAGGGTACCCGATGCAGCTACTTCGATATCTAAGTCAGTCTGTAGGTTTTTCTCCAGGAAACTGTTAAAAGAGTATTCACTTAAAACAAAGAGTCTTCCTTTTCCCTTTAGAGGGAAGGGCCATTTATAATTCATGGTCATACCCATACTAGAATAGGGTCCATCGAATCTTTTCTATTAGGGCGAATCTCCACCTAGTAGTTGACTTGGCAGTCAAGGTGACAGGGTGTCCAAGCAAAAGGAGTTGTGGTTATATGGAGTGTAGTTGAGCTGATTGCACCCCACCCTTCCCCCCCTAAAAAAAAAAAAAATGGCCAAGGTGGGATATATGTATTTCGTAGCAATTGGACCTGGTGAGTCCATGGAGATAGCTTGTTGATGAGCTTAGCATTTGTGGTAATAGCATGTAGGTGTGCCTAAGGAGTTGTCATTGGGGATGATATCATGGAAAGGTCGCCCCTAATCCTTTCTGTCAGTGATGTGGGTAACACCTTAAGCCTCCTCTCTAAATTAGGTTTGATCCCCCTTGGGTTGGTAAGGCAGATGATTTCTTGAGCATTAAGGCCCATGTATGATACTGGTGAGTTGAGCAAGCTATTCCCTATATTTTACCATTAACACATATTATATCTTGATCCCTATGGCTTAAGTCAAAGAACCCTAGAACTTAACACTTAGGTCACAGCTTATCAATAGGAACCTATTGTGCTATAACTTGTCTAATCTTTCATTTTGTATGAAGTAGCATTTTGGAGTTATTAATTTACTAGATATTAGAGTAGGGAGTTGTATTAGTCTAAGCAAATCAACAAATACATGTAACTTAGCTTGAAGAGGAACTTGGTCAGAGATTTGCATGGAGCCAAAGGTGATTGACTCACTAATTGGTATAATGCAAGGTTACAACAGTTATATAGATTGGCTTGCTAGTCTTTCGTGACAATCTGACTTATTTAGAGCATGAAACACTCTCTTTTACCAACTTGCTAGTATACCCTTGTACCAACTCATCGATATTGTCTGGATCTATTGTTCTTATTTCAATTTTTATGTTTTTATATACAAAATTGTCATAGTGAGCATTTAACATAAATGCTTCCTCTTATAATAGAGTATGACTACTTTTTTCATTGTTTATGAAATATTATATTGACTTTATTGTTTCTCAAAGTTTCGTTATTATCAATCTAATGAAATTGTGATGAACAAACCACTTCTACTAAATCATGTGTAGTTTAGGTTATTCTTGGTGTGTCATACTCTAGAACATTGTTGTCCACAATCCAAATTCAAACCTTAAAAAAAAAATTAAAATCCCTAACAATGAAATGATCCAAACACCAATCATAAGAAAGTCAAAATCAAATGAAACCAATGGAAGTCAATTGAGATCATGGATGAATTTAAACGGAATTTTTTTTCAAAATTTCCATGTTCACCATAAACCAAGAACCAAAATTTCTAAAATTAAAAAAAATTCAAATATTGAAATAAAGTAAAGTAGAATTTAGTAATGGTTCCTTTGAATGAAAGGTTTTATGAGAAAAATCAAATAATGTAATCAAGAGCTCTGATTTTATAAAATTACAATCTTACCACATATTGGGAACTTATGTTAATCAAAATTCAAAATTTAGTTATTGTAAATAAATTAGACTTAATTGAATTATTATTTGCTCAAGAGATTAATTAGAAACCCTAAATTGTAAAAAACTAGGTGAGGTTCTTACATATACACAATTTAGATGCTCAAGATCATACCATGTGGCATCACTCTAAAAGGGGATAATTTTCCTCTTGTCTAAAACCCTAATTCTATCCTTCACCTTCTCCATATAAATATTTCATTTTTTTGCCTCCTTTCCTTTTATAAAATTCCCTCCATGTTTAAGGTAAGATTACTAAATGATTAAACTCTAATGATGTCCTTGGTACTAAATAAAGAAGATTAATTCAAAGCTAGCACTAACTAATGGTTCTATCATGCTTTCCATGAGGTGAAGAAGGAAATAAAGATGTAATAGGAAGAGGAGAAATTGTTCAACACACCAAAATTTGTAATAAGAGCCTGGAATTTCAAGGTGTTTTTGAGTATTTTATAGTTATGTAAGTATGAAAACTTATTTAGATATGTCAAATCATGTTATAGATAGCAATAAATTGGGTATTGGAGCGGTTTTGGTGTTTGGAATCTTCGTTCCAACTGAAACAAGTGAAGAACTACACTTTAAAGAAAGGTAAGATCTTGAGACTAACTATTTCTGTTAAGCAATTTGAATAAAAAGAAGATAAAATTGTTTTAATGATGTAAAATGGAGAATGAACATGATTTGGAATTAGGTTTTGCTGAAGTTACCTTTTGATTGAGGGATGGGTGATTGAATGAGTAAATGAGCATAAATTTTGGAGAAAATGATCGTATGAACATAGGTTTTGTTATAGGTGATGTTAGTAATATAAAAAATGAAGTCTTGTATAACCATATAAGAATATTTTAGAAAAACCACGAGGAAATCCAAGTTGCTGTCAAACTAGAAGTTTTAAGCCTTTAAACCCTTGATTAGACATGTTCCTAGGGATGGCGGGTCATAATAAACAAAGATTAGGTTTAAACATGACCTTTTGGCTCTTTTTAAACCCTAAATGTTGTCCAGAAACTCATTCCATCAAAAAACCTAAGTTTTAGTTCAAAATAATGAAAATCTAGAAGAATGCGGTTGAAACATAGGCTCGTGTATCAAGCCGTGTAACCTTCTGACAAAAAAAAAAAAAAACAAAACATGGAAAACATATATTTCCAGAAAAATATAGCCAATACACGAGGTCGTGTACCTCTCTAAAGTTAAACTTAGTGTTTCCAAAAAAAAAAAAAAAAAAAAACACAAGGGATACACAGCCTCATGCATCATCTTGTGTACATTTCTGACTCTCTTTCCCTTGAAGTCCATGGCCAATACATGAGTTAATGTATCTAGTCATGTAAAAGAACACGACTTAATACATGACCCCATGGACCTGCACATATACTTTGCCAGCCTCATCATAACTTCATCAATTCTTACCTAAATTGCAGGAAACATGGCCTTGTTCTTCCATTAAGCTTAAATAACCTTATGAGAACTTTAAAACACAACAAGTACCAATACCCCATTCAAATGTACATCAACTAAATACATCAAGCCTGAACTGTTTCACACAAACTTTTGTTTCCCAATAGTGCACAACTTGATACACAAGACATATTCTTGGTCGTGTATAGGAATTTGATTAAATACACGAATTGTGTACTTGTGTACTTGGTAGTGTATTCCCCTAGAAAGTTTGCACATGCTTATGAATAACTTATGCTTTTCTTAAATTTCTTCTTATGGTCTAAACAACCTTTAATGTGATTATTAAATGGATACAACGAAATCTAAGTGTCTTAATAACTATATGGATTGAGTAAAGTTAGTTAATCTTCAACTAATATCCAACTTCAATTGTAAATAGTAATCTAAGATCAAACTCTGGAAAATTACTTGAAAGCTCAAAACTAATTGACAAGTACGTAGTAATTGTATGTTGGTTGCTAAGGTGGTATTAATAATTGGACTAAGAATTTAAATACAACTTAATTGTGTGATGGATGCTACTTGGTCGCTTACTCTAGGAAGTGGCACCCTCAGACTAAGTTGCGACCTAATTGCAACTCTCGATGATGTGGTAGTTTAGTAGTTTGGGCACTTTAGTCCTAATGAAATGCATGGTTTTGGGCATGGCATGACAGGTAGTTGATAGGGAAATTTATGAGATCAAACGGTTGACTAGGAGTAAGTAAAAAGTTGTGACAAGTTATACAATGTTATGAGACCCTGTATAAAATGTTAAATGGATCGTGCCTATTGGTGAGGGGATAACTTAGATGAGACTACTTATTTCTTTTCTTTTCTAGTAAGTTCTAGGGACTTATCAAACCCCCTTCTTCAATGCATGATCTGCTAAGAGAACCTACTCCTTTTGTTTACGGGAGTCGTGAGTACTCTTGTGCATGTTGATATTTCTAAGACATTAGGAATACCTTGCGTGTTTATTTTAAATTAAATATCCTAAATTGTGGTTGTTGCATTAGATTAGGAATGTGCGACATGCATGTGTGTGCTTGTTTTACTGTGTTCTGAGCTTCGTAGCTCATCCTTTAAGATTTTAGGTTTTATTGAATGTTTATCAGGGAAGAGAACTTTTAGCGATACTTCGAGTAAGTAGTGGTGTACAAGACACAGATTTATATATATATATATATATATATTTCATAAAAAGGATTTTGTTGTATATTTATTATTTTATTTAAGTCAGATGACTATAGTTGAACAATCAATATCTATTACATTTTAAAATAGACCATTGGATCCAAAATGTTTTCCTAGCTGAGTTATGTTATCTGATGGACCATGTGGTCAATAGTTATAACAAAGCATATTTTTTTAACTTGATTTTTCAAACAGGTTAAATTATACGGGCCATAATAAAATTGAATAATGGAAAAATAGACAATACTCTTTTGAAATTTTTACAAAAACAAATAATGATTTTTCAATTTAAAATCTGATTAGTAACCATTTGGTAAAGGAGTTACCTAATCATATCGCTTGGAAGTGATATAAGTGGTGTAATTGTGATGCCTTACACGCTAAAATCAAGGCCATTTACTACAAGTTTAAAGCTTTTATAAATCAACTTGAGAACGGTTGTATTGATGTTCTAGTGAATATCTTCCTAGGCACATCATAGTAAATACTAGCAACATGTTAGTATTGTGTTAACAAACAAGTATTCTGCTATGACGTAATGTTTCTTTTAGTACTTTGTTTAGTGTTATGTCTATGATGGTTTATTTCTCTTATAGTGTTTGTGTTGTTTTTTTACTCCTGTTATATTTAATAATTGGCCTTTGAATACGTATGCTATGAACTAGCTACCGGTATTGTTATTAATGTTGTAAAACAAAGTCACGTGTTGTTGCATTATATACTAATAATACTAATATTCCACCAAAAAAAGAACAACCTAAATTATTATTTATGAAGATTTGTTTAGAGTATGGACACATTTTAATTGAATGATAATTAAAACTTTTCAAAAGCAAGTTCAAAAGATGTATATAAAAATATAAGTTAACATTATTAATCATATAAAAGTATCCCTATTGTAGTGTGATTCTTGAAAGAGTGTATGGGTTTTATACAAGAGATCTTCATACACTTAAAATCTACAACATAAGTACATGTGAGTCAAAGGAGATTATGAGAACTGCGAAAGAGAGTATTAGAACTATAACAATAGTATATAGAGGGGATAAAGGCAAGCTAAGTGTTTATATTTTAAATTTTTGGTAATTTAGTATTTCATCTTTATATTTTGACAAATTAGTGTTTGTACTTTCAAAGCATATGCAATTCAATATCTTTGTTAAATAACATGTGGCAAACATTTATTTTAATGATAGAATAATAGTGTGCACTTAGCTAAAAATTGCCAAGATCTAAAGATACAATTGTACGTTGCCAAGAAATTGCTAAAACTTAAAATACAGGCACTTTGCCTATAATTATCTTATTATTAAAATAAATGCATATTAAATATTATTTAATAGAGACACATACTTTGAAAGTATAAGTACTAATTTATTAAAAATTAAATATGAAATGCTAAATTATAAAAAATTAAAAGTATAGGCACTTAATTTGCAATTGTTATTTATATATATATATATATAGAGAGAGAGAGAGAGAGAGAGAGTATGGAGAACAAACAAATCACGCATCTTCTAAATATTTATTATCGGGGACATTATCGTTTTGTTTAGCCTATTACATATAATCCGTAGAAAAGGCGAAGGCGATCGTGCATCCTCTAGATAAGTGCCACTTGGCATGTAACTCATCTTGTTTGTATGTTCAAAAGGGACTTCCTGAGTTAGCCTTGGGTTTGAAAGCATAGTCTACATGCCCTAAATTTTTGTTGATATGCAATGTTTTGCTCTCAATAAAAACTATAAATAAAGAAAAACAACAAGTACAACCGCACAATATGAATATCTAAAGTAATAAAATTTACATGTCATCAAAATTCTTAGTGACAAATAAAAGATTGCCACATTTAGTTGTATGCTTTAAATGAGGAATACGTTAAGTAATTTAAATGGAAATCTTAAAGATTTTGGAATATGGTAATATGCTTTCCTTGGATAATATAGTTTTAAAAGGATATTGCTTATGAACATATTGAGGATGTGACTTCTAACGATATGACAACCAAGAAATTGCAAGGGAGAATATTTAGTTGTATGGTTCATAGAAGAATATTTTAAGTGAGTGAAATGGAAATTTTAAGTATTTTTTAATAAGGTAACATGCTTTCATTGGATAATATAGTTTTTCAAGGCTATTGCTTTTAAACATATTGAGGATGTGACTCCCGACAATATTACAATCAATAAATAACCAACATTTAGAAGTAAGTTTATTTAGAACTTCAATACTTTAAGTTGCTAAAAAAGAGATTAGTTATTATATAATATGATGCAAATAAGAAATCTATTAATATTGTATTATAACATCATTTGAAATATATTGATACGTACAACTTATTTAAATGAAGCATCCATATTTTTTTTTTTATCTAAAATAGGATTATGATGACATAGGTTTACATCCTTGTTAATCTTTTTTTTCTTTTTATAATAAACTAAAATGTTATTATCTTATTTGAACTCATTTCTAAATATTAATTCTAGTAAATTATTTCCTGATTATACGAGTGTATGACAAGTTGACATCTATACTTTGTAGTGTAAGTATAATGGATTCAATGATGTTTTATTACTTACTAAAAATATTATAATCTAAACGTATTAATATTTTTAGTTGACTAATTAGTAAATTCAATATTATTTCATGCTTTCTTTGTTACTATAGGAATAGATGATCCTACATTCCTGTCCTATGAAATAAGACTGTTTTTGCTTTGTAAAGAATTATTCTTCTATTCTATTTGAATTAAAGTCCGAAGGAAAATAAACTAAATTTAATTATTAAAGACAAAAGGAAGTATAATACGGATTATTAATATATATTGTGAAAAATAAAGAATAAGTGAAGGGAGAAAAATAAGAAGGATTAGGATGACAAATGAAATAGCTTTTCCCACTCGCTCTCTCATTTCTTTTTAATGATGAGAGGGACAAAGCTTGGGGGATGTAAAATAAAAATTCATTCCCTGCTAGTTCTCCTCTTCATTCTACCCTTGATCAAAACAAGTAGTGAATTTGATGTTTACGTCTCCCTTTTTTTTTTCCCCCAGCTTCTTTTCCATTTTTTTTCCATCTTCATTTTCTTGTGCCAAACAGATTGTAATGTATGGGTTAAAGTCAATCTAGGCAAGAAAATGTTCGTCAACCCATACTGATTTTCAGAAAAATTATTGTGAAGGATTTTTTTTTTTTTTTTTTTTTTTAACAAGCATTACTATAAAAAGAGGAAATTTGAGCCTAGTTTGTCCAACGTAGAAGACCATAGTTAGGCTATAAAATTATTAACTATCATGGATTTGGATAATATTTGGATAAGAAAAAAAAAAAAAAAAAACAGAAAAGAAAAGAGGAGACTAATGGACTTAAATTTCGCGGAGAATATTTTTTAAAGTACCTTCAACGTTTATTGTAAAAAATAATTTTTTCAATGCGAAGGAAAACTCCAAAAATGTTGCATCCCAACGAGTGCTGTACCAGTATTAACTAGCCACAAGTTGAATTTCTGGCTTCATATCACTAGTTCAATTGTTCGACATGGCAGCATTTTTTTATCTAAAAATTTTATAATTATCAGATAATTATAATGGATTGCTTTACCAAAAGTGATGGTGAAAAGTAGATAAATCTTAATAGATCTAATTTAAGAAGTGTATTTTACTTAGTTTATGAAATGTTAGATTTTTTAAAGGAATTATATCATTATTTTTATATTATATTTATTATAAATATCAAGATTGGTGCAACTTTTTGTAGTATTTTTTGTAGTATTATTTTTAAATAAATCTTATGCATTATAAATTGAATGAGAGATGTTTTCGCAAATAACAACTTCCAAAACTTTTTTTTTTTTTTTTAAAGGTAGTGGGCCTATGGTGATTCATGATGATAAATAAAGAAGAAGGATTTTCAGTTTCCAAAAGCAAAATGAAAAAACTAATTTGTAATAGCATTTTTAAGAGTTGGTATACCACCTTGAGCTCAATCAGCCGTTGAGCAAGACAATCCGGGCCATGATATTTTGACCGGCAAAAAAAAAAAAAAAACATAACCTTTTACTCTCTTATAAGGAAATGGACCACTGACCAGTTGCCTGTTGACTTGAATGGTTGAAATCGTCGACATCCAACGTCCCACCAATCTCAGCTACACACAGTGGAAATTCGACAGCTGTCGACCCAAATCTTGCCGTTGATAATTATAGGATGTTGGGTGTGCTATAAAATATTTATAATTAAACAGAATATTCAATATAAAATCCTTTCATGAATGAACATTAAAGATATTCGAGCAAACGGAAAAAAAAACATTTAATAATAATAATATTCCTTTTGTGTCTAGGTTTTGGTTCGTTGTTTTTATATGATTTTGACATTTTTTATTGTTTGTAAATAGATTATTTGTTAAAAATAAATATAAATATATTTATTTATAAATAAATAAATGTATAAACAAATAAAATATAAATAAAAATAAGGCAATCTAGACAAAGCTAAACTACCATTCAAAAGGAAAACCGCAACTACTTCAAAATTTTAGGGACTGAGACATCCATGCGTCTAGAAAATATAAAATTGAAGAAATCAGAGATTGGAAACTTTTAATATTATTAACTTGTTTTAGGATAAACATTGTATATTAAAATAACATTAACACGAGCTGAGTGGATCCCACCATTTGCCAGGTGTATAGTCCAATCTACATCGTCCACGTGGGGCGCTGGAAGCCCAGCTACAGCAACACGGATGTCCTCATTCACCACCACGCGGCTTAATGTTACCCGACGTGCCCTTCTCGTAGGTAGCGTTGAGTTTCCACGACCAACGGTGTTCACATCTTGCAATTTTATAGGATACCAATTCAGTGGTGCGGTCGGATTTGTTTGTTTCAACTTTGTGTGTGTCTAAAGTGTATTGGCTTAGATTTTTTTTTTTTTTTTCTATCTGCTACTTTTCTTTTTTTTTTAATGAGTTGCAACACCTGCGAGGTTTGTTTTTTATTATTATTATTATTAAAATTTCATAATGACTTTGGTTTCGATCACTGTCACAAAAACACAATAGTATCCTTACCAACACCTGCTAGGTTGGAAGTGAATTGGTGCAACTTGCTCCTCCATTCCTATTGTGTGAATAGAACATAATAATTATTCCTTTTGACTACTCATTAAAAAAAAAAATTACGTAAATGGGTATCTAGATATATTGGAGAGAATGTGATGCTTGGGAAATCTTTTTCTCCCTATTCTGATCATGTCCACCATGCTAAATACAAAGTGAAAATTGATTTACTGTTTTTTTTAGAAAAAAGTATAAGAAACGTAATATATTTAGTTGAAGGAAAAAATATTATTTGTCATTTGTTTGTAAGATAAAATAAAATAAAAGAATAAATAAGTTGAAATAATTGTTAATAATTTGATTTTTAAAGAAAGAATATCGTTCTTATACTTTATTTATATTTATTCTTCCCTTTTTAAAGATACCTATAAAAGTGCAGCAATACTTTAGGCTTATATATAGGAATAAGAATATGTATAATATCTGTGTTTACTGTGTACTGGTCAGCGGCCATGAGATAGAGCTTTCATGTAGCTCTCAGTCTCTTACTTGCGTTCCGTCGGGCGTCGGTCGTCGGTCGTCTTATTTCATGTAGATAAAGTAGATACTTAGCGTGTTTTCTGTTTTTTGATTCACCGCCCCAGCTCTAAGCATCTGAATCTATGAATTTTCCACACCCCGTATGCTTCTTAGAATGTAGAAAAGATAATATAGTGAATTATTTGGGCTAGATCGGCTTTTAAAGTTTTATTCCGACAGAATACGCGTGTAATTACTAATTAGCCATCGTTTTCTCTTTTTTACACTTAAAATAAAGTCTTGATGGGTGATTCCAGGATAATTGGTAAAGATTTCAACAAGAGATTTTATTTTCACCTTTAATATTGATTACAATCTTAACGAATAAAGACATGAGCTTTTTATTTTTATTCTTTTATTTTTTCTGCTTTAGTTTCTTTGGTTTTTCAATAAGAATCTTCATATGCTCGAACCTAAAAGAGCAGGACAACCAATCTAAATGTTCCCTACCATGATTAGCAAAGACATGGCTCTCCAAAATTGTAATGTCCTAATCTAAAGGCATTACAATTTGTCATGTGCCCTCACTTGAGAAGGACACTCTAAGGCTATTAATCCACTAATCCACAATTATCAATGTAACATCAAAGTCTCATATAAAAAGAGTATCTGTTTAAAAATAACATCTCACAATAATAAAATCTCCTGAATAACATTGTCCTCACAAACCATAGCCAACATAATTCAAACATCCAACATCCTAGGAAAAGTTTCATAAAACAGATTCAAAAGCATTGAAACATAAAACTTCACAGAGTCTTCAAGTTTATCTATTTCCAAATCAAAATATCTAAATATCAGTAGAAAAGTCAGGTCCGCAATCGTCTTCCCCATATTTAACATAGACATCATAACCCGACAGATCGAAGAATATAGGATCATTACCTATTCCTGAAAATAAAAGAAAATGAGCGCAAAGACCCAATACGCATACTATGAACGCATACTCATGAACATGCAATAAACAATTTCACATATAACCTAATAACTAATGCAACAACCATAGTTTATTATCTTTTATTAGCTAACAAATTGCACAGCCTAGGGTCATTTGTGGCTAACCCTAAACCGGAGCAACTCATGATCCGTAAAAACAATCAATATTAAAAATAATAATATATACACATATTGGTGTTGGAAACTCCCATACACCCCAGGTACCGTTTTCGTACCACTCTTAGACTATCGGAATCATCTCTATGTATAACTCCACTCAGGACAACGTTGCACATAGATCATCAGGGCACCATGCTAGTAGCAACGATTCTCCCGATCTACTAGGTTGCCATAGACAAGTAGCAAACAAAATTTTAAATCCAGATAATGATTAATTAGATTAAAATTTTCTTATCCTACAAACACAAGCAACAAACAAAGTAAGGTGGTACCTGAAATCACTTACAGGAATGGAAACCCTAATCTCACCAAAATCACTTAATCATAAACAAAACTCAATCAAAATATGTTTTCATAAAAATATTCATAATTCCATCATCACCAAAACCCTAATATAAAAAGAATTATCACTTACCTATTTCTCTGGTTCCTCTTCTACCTCTTTGATTGTAGAACACTAAAACTCAAAAACTTCCTTTTAAACCCAAAAGAAAACTTTAAGAAATGATCATCTCCTTTAAATCTTTAAAGAATTGAAGAGGAACAACTCATCTTGATGTTGATTCTTGATCTCCTTTGATGCGAAGATCATAGACAGAGAGGTTTGAGAGATTTCTAAGCTTAGGAATAATTTTGGAGAAGAGGGAGAGCTAGGTTATAAAAAAAAATTCAAAAAAAAACCCTTTAATTTTTGAATATGAAAGGCTAACGGCTTAGGAAAGAAGGCTGGAAGCCTAAAGCATTCAGAGACAATTCTGAGTCATGTAGGCTGGCCTAACGCTGGCGGTGCATAGCGTCTATGCCGACATAGGCGTCAAGGCTGGCGACCCTTGTGGCGGCTTCATGCTACAACTTTTCATCTTCAATTATGTGTCTACCATTTGACAAAATAACAAATTAGACATTAGGGTAGACCATAAAACCCTCTCATTTTTAATCAAATGACACTTTTGCCCTTCATTATAAAACATTTATTTATATATTTTATCTCTTTCCCCTAAAAAAAACTTTCGTCCTCGAAAGTTATCTGAATCATCAAAATGTTCGAGATACTTTGTCCTCATCTCCTCCTCTAACTCCCATGTAGCTTCTTGTTCAGATTGATTCGTCCATTGCATCTTTACATATTTGATCACTTACCTTCTTAGAATCTGTTCTTTGGTGTCAACAATTCTCACTAGCTTTTCAATGGTTGAGATTCGGTTGCACTTCCAACGGTTCTAATGCTATTATTTGCTCGGGATCCTTCACATACTTTCTTAACATTGATACGTGGAACATGTTGTGTACTACCTGCAAACTAGGTAGTAAAGCTAATCTGTAAGCCACATTGTCTTTCCTTCACAAGATTTCATAAGGTCCCACATACCTAGGGTATAACTTGCTCCTCAAACCAAATCTAAAAACACCCTTGGTTTGTAAGATCTTAAGCATGACATGTTCTCCTATTTGGAACTCCAAAAGTCTTCATCTCTTGTCAACATAACTTTTTCTATCAACTTTGAGCTACTTGCAACTTCTGTTTGATCACTTGACGTTGTCAACAACATGCTGTATCAGCTCTGGACCTAAAATTTGTCTATCACCTACTTCATCCAATAGATCAGTGACCAACATTTTCTACCATATAAGGCTCATAAGGTGGCATCCCAAGCAACACTTGATAGCTATTGTTATAAGCAAACTCCACCAAAAGAAAATGCTCATCCTAGCTACCTTTAAAATCTATAACATAGGCTCTCAACATATCCTCAAGGATTTAGATAGTCCTTTCAGAATGTCTATCTGTCTGAGGGTGGAAATCGGTACTAAAAACTACTTTGGTACCTAAAGATTTATGTAGACTTTTGTAGAACCTTCCGACAAATCCGGTGTCTCTGTCTAACATAATGGTCACCGGTATTCCATGCAACCTCACTATCTCGTTAATACAACTTCGCTAACCATTCCATGGTATACCCAGTTTTGATTAGTATAAAGTGAGCTACCTTGATAAGCCTGTTAACAATCACCCATACTTAATCAAACTTTTCTCTTGTTTTAGGTAGAGTAGTAACAAAATCCATGGTTATGTGCTCCCACTTCCACTAAGGTATTGGTAAAGGCTTCAATTCACCTGCTGGTCTTCTATGCTTAATATTGATCAACTAGCAAGTACATCACTTGGATACATACTCTACAATTTTTTTCTTCATTTTATTCCACCAATACGACTTCTTTAAATCCTGATACATTTTGTTGCCTCCTAGATGGATAGAATAACTAGAGTAATGAGCCTCTTTCAGTAGTTCCTTCTTAAGTTCTCCTTGCTCTGGCACACATAAACTTCGTTTATATCTCATGACATCGTCTTCATCAATGTGAAATTCAGGTGCTCTTCCCACTTCCATTCTCTTCTTTACTTCTTGTATGCTCGGGTCATCCACTTGTGCTACTTTGATCCTTTTCTATAATGGTAAGCCAAATCTACAAGTTTGCCAATCTTGTACCTACTTGTTTGGTCAACATCTCCAATTCAAGCTTTCTCATATCATCCATTAGGTAGCGCTCAAAGGTGATCAAAGCTACAAGATTCTCAACTCGCTTCTTACTCAAGGCATCTGCTACTACATTCGCCTTCCTAGGATGATACTAAATATCCACATCATAGTCTTTTATCAACTCCAACCATCTCCTTTGCCTTATATCCAGCTCCCTCTGGTTAAAGATGTGCTTCAAACTTTTGTGATCTATATATACCTTACATCTTTCTCCATATAGCTAATGCCTCCACAACTTCAAGGCATGAACCACTGCTGCTAGTTCCAAATCATGTGTAGGGTAATTCTTCTCATAAAGCTTCGACTGCCTAGAAGCATATGCTATCACCTTGCTTCCCTGCATCAACGCATAACCTAATCCTTGTATAGAGACATTGCTATAGATAACATACTCCTCACCACTCACCAATAAGGCTAGAACTGTGCATATACCAGCTTTTCCTTTAACTGCTGGAAGCGTTTTCACAATCTTCATCCCAAACATTTTTTATCCCTTTCCATGTCAATCTGGTTAATGGGCTTGTAATCTTAGAAAAATCTTCGACAAATCTTTTGTTGTACCTGCCATTCCTAGAAAACTTTTGATTTCTAACATATTTATAAGTCTTAGCCATTCAATTACTGCTTTCATTTTCTCAAGATCCACTGAAATTCCATTTCCATCAATAACATGTTCAAGAAAGACACTTGTTCTGACTAAAACTCACACTTCGTGAACTTGGCATACAATTTTTCATCTTGTAATCTGGTTAGAACTAACCTCATATGTTCTTCATGTTTTTCATTTGTTTTAGAGTACACCAAAACATCATCTATGAAGGCCACTACAAACAGACCTAAATAATCTCTAAAGACTCTGTTTATAAGATCCATCAAGATGGCTGGTGCATTTGTGAGACCAAACAGCATGAATATAAATTCGTAATGTCTGTGTCTGGTCTTAAAGGTTGTCTTCTGTATATCCTCTACTCTAACTCGTAGTTAGTGATGCCCTGATTGAAGATCAATCTTTGAGAATACCTTTGCTCCTGCTAGCTTATCAAACAGATCATCTATTCTTGGTATAGGGTACTTATTCTTGATAGTCACTTGGTTCAACTCTCTATAGTCTATGCATAGCCTCATGCTACTATTTTCTTCTTTACAATTAGAACTGGAGCTTCCTAAGGCGACACAATGGGTCTAATAAACTTCTTCTTAAGTAAATCATCTAGTTGAGTTTGAACTCCATAAGCTCTATTGGGCCATACAGTATGGTGTCTTAGATATGAGTATAGTACTCGACATTAAGTTAATACAGAACTCCACTTCTCTTTTTAGTGGTAATCTTGGTAGATCTTCTAGAAAAGCATCTGGGTATTAACATACAATCGGTATCAGTGTAGTATCTATCCTTCGTTTATCTTCTATCATCATAGCTGCCATAGCTAATGTTGACCTTCTCCATAACTCATAGGTAGGTAACACTAGTGGTCTTTGTACATCAAGTTTATGTATAAACTAATCTCCATCTAGTAGGTTAAATTCTACTACTAGTTATGATAGTAAATCACAACATGACACTTCGCCAACCAATCTACTCCCAAAATGATACAAAAATATATTATATCCAAGACCACTAGGCTTATAGGTAGATGTCTACCTTCTATCCCTATATCCACATCTCTAGAAATCTATTTCAACACAGCTACGATCCCTAATGGTGTGTTTACAACCAAGCATTCAGGCATATATTCAGAAACACACCAATATAGATACAAAAGAATTAGCTATGCATGAAAAACTTAAACAGTATCAAAAAGAACATATGCACTATTCGAGAGTATAGGAAATGTACTTACAATAGTGTCTAGGCTAGAGGTATCCCTATGTTGAATAGCATAAACTTAGCTAGTGCCCTTTATCCTTAACCACCCTGAGCTCAACCTATTTGAACTCCTAGAACTATTTGCCTTCTAGGCTTTTTGTAGTCTATAGCTTTGTGTCTTCTTTGCTCACACTTGAAATAGAAAAAAATATGGGAAAAATCTTTCTATACACATTCTATGGTTGTGTCCAATCTTGCCACATGAGAAACATGCATCCTCCAGCCATTTACAATCCTTATGATCATGTGGCCCAAAGCATTCGATACATTTCCTCTTAGCACTCTAAATTGTTGACTTGACCTGTTAAGTCATAGGTCTTTTTCCCCTGTCTTACATAAGAATACTAGTAGCTAGTTGCTTTCCTAAAAAGATTTGACCTTTCGTAGCTCTTGACTTTTAATTTTGTTCAAACACTGCTCCATAGTCTTTGCCTTATTGACTACAACTGAGTAGTCGATCAAATTCATCAAATTCACTTGGTGTTATATCTCAGGCTTCAACCTAATAATAAATCTGCTTACTTTAGCTTCCTCACTTTCCTTCCATGGATCTGCAGAAACCACATCAGTCTGTTCAGTTCAGCCTCATATCTTCAATAGTCATTTACCTTGCTGTAAAGTGTAGTACCTTGCAGCATTTGTTGTTTAACACTTTCAGGAAAAACTCCCTATAGAAAGCCTGTTGGAATTGTCCCATATAACCATTAGCATGTGTCTCTTGGTGCTCAACCACCATTATTTGCCCTTCCAATCAACAAAACGAAAGCATATTCCACTTTCTTATTTTTAGGAATGTCTAAAGCAACAAAAGTTTTCTCCATTCCTCTCTCTATAACTGTGCATCTAGAAGACCCATAGGCTTTGGCTCAAATATGTATACCAGAACCACGAACTTGTTAAGATCAGTACATCTGCCTATTTGGTCACCATTATGTCCATTTCCATTTTGTCTTTGAGTCTCCTATCTCCAGGCCTCAGCATTGGCATATACCATCTCTACATCTTGATGCACGGTTTGATCTTGCTATGCAACTACTCCTAGTAAGGTATTTACTGCTTGTATTAGTTGGCAACATTGATAGGTTACCTATTATCCTACAGGTGGGGCCCGTAGGGTGGTGGTAGATCACAAGATAACTGACTTAGGGGCGGCTGATATAAAGGTGGTTGGTTTAGAGGTGGCTGGTTCTCTGGTGGTTGTCCTCCATTGCCTTCTTCCTCGCAGCTTTGTGGGAACAAATATTAGGTGCTTTCCTTCTAGGTGGCATTCTAAAAAGGTAAACATGGAAAACAAAGGACAAAGATATAACGAGCTATAAGGATCAAAACACTTATAAAATACTAGATAAAAGCAATACTAATCAAGATAAGAAACCCTAACTAATTGCTGCCCCTCTCATCAATGCTTACTATCCTAAGAAGTTCATAACTAAATCTAATAGATTCCAAAACTAAGCTGATGCCTATTAAGCTGTAACGCCCTAATCTGAAAACATTACAATCTGCCACGTACCCTCACTTGATAAGGACACGCTAACAACTATTAGTCCACTGATCCACTAATTATCAATTAATATCAAACTCTCATATAAAAGGGGTATCTATTTAAGAAGAACATCTCATAATAATTAAAACTCCTAAACAGCATTGTTGGCACAAAAAAACCAACATAATTCAAACTTCCAACTTCCAACATCCTAAGAAAATTTTCATAAAAAAATTCAAAAGCATCAAAACATAAAACTACACAGAGTCTTCAATTTTTTCTATTTCCAAATTAGAATATCTAAACATTAGTAGGAAAGTCAGGTCCACTATCGTCTTCCCCATAATCAACATAGACATTATGGTCTGACAGATCAAAGACTATGAGATCATCACCTATCCCTAAAAAATAAAAAGGACTGAGCACAAAGGCTAAGTACGTCATACCACAAACACATGCACATTAATAGGCAATAAACAATTTCACATAACCTAATAACTAAAGCAACAACCACAATTTATTATCTTTGATTAGCCAACAAACAACACAACCTAGGACATTCGCACCTAACCCTAAACTTGGAACAATTCATGACTTCGTAAAAACAATCAATATGAGAAATAGTAATATATGCATATATTGGTGTTGGGAAATCCCACACATCCTGATGCCGTTTTTGCACCACACCTAGACTACCATAATTCTTTGTGCACAACTCACTCGGGACAACATCACACATAGATCACCAGGGCATCATCGTAGTAGCAACGGTCCTCCCGAACTACTAGACCCAGCCATGGACAAGCAGTAAACAAAATTTTAAATTCAAATAATGATTAGTTAGATTAAAATTTTCTAATCCTACAAACACAATCTGCAAAACAAGGTAAGGTCATACCTAAAATCACTTATAGGAATAGAAACCCTAATCTCACCAAAATCACCTGAATATAAACAAAACTCAATCAAAATATGTTTTCATAAAAGTATTCATAATTCCATCATCACCAAAACCCTAATATGAAAAAGAATTATAATTCCTAAATTATACACACCTTTTTCCTTCTAATCGAAAAACCACAAATTCTTCAAACACCACCAATTAGTATTTTCTCCAAATTTTCTCCACAAATTTGTTTCCCTTCAAAATCCAATAGAAATTTAGAAAATATTTTACTTTTAAATCACCAAAAGAATTGAAAAGGACCACTTACTTATTTCTTTGGTTCCTCTTCTGCCTCCTTGATTGTAGAACACTAAAACTCCAAAACTTCCTTCTAAACTCAAAAGAAAACTTTAGGAAATGATCATCTTTTTTAAATCTTTAAAGAATTATAGAGGATCAACTCACCTTGATCTTAATTCTTGATATCCCTTGATGTTAAGATCATAGACAGAGAGGTTTTTAAGAGATTTCTAAGCTTATGAATGATTTTGGAGAAGAGGGAGAGCTAAGTCATAAAGAAAATTCAGAAAAAACCCTTTAATTTCTAAATAGGAAAGGTTAGCAGCCTAAAGCATTCAGAGACAATTATGAGCCATGTAAACTGACCCAACGTTGGCGGTGCACAAGGTCTATGCCGACAGTATAGGCGTCAAGGCCGGCGACCCTTTATGGTGGGTTTATGCTTTAACTTTCCATCTTCAATCTTGTGTTTGCCATTTGACAAAATAACTAATTACACATTAGGGTGGACCATAAAGTGACACTTTTGCCCTTTATTATGAAACATTTATTTGTATGTTACAAAAACATACCATGAACAATTCTTTATTATTGCTACTTATCAAAATTTTGACACCTAAAATGGGAAGAAAATTGTATAATTACCAATTTGTTCAAATAAATATTATGTAAATACAAATTATGCAAAAATTATAATTGCTAAAATACTGATGCAAAATTGCAGGTAGTACATATGTTAAGTTCTCTAATAATGTTTTGATGATAACAAAATGATGATTAATTGTTCCTAATTTTATTTATTAAGTATGATTGAATAGAAGCTTATTCAGAACCTTTGATAGTTGTATAAATGAGTTTTTACAAAGTCAGAAGTTATTTCAAAAGTTTTGTTTAAGCTTTGGTATCTAAAGAAAGTCTTTCAGAAATATTTTCAGAACTTTCAGTGAGACTCATATATGCTTGACAAGCTAGTCAGAAGCAATTTCAGAACTTTCAACGATGGAAAAATAAGTCTGTCAGAAGCATTTTCAGAATTTATGTTAGTAGACAAATATGCTTATCAAGCTAGTCAGAGGCAATTTTAAAACCTTCATCAATAGAAAGATAAAGTTAACAGAAGCTGTTTCAGAACCTTTAAAGTTGGATAAATTTTTTTATAGATTGATCTTAAAAGTGATTAAAACTTTGTTTGAATATTTGTCAAGACCCAGCTCCACTTGTCAAAGTATATTTGGGTAATATACTTGATATGTTACACTAAGTTGGATTTAATATCATGGGAATCAAATCACATCAAGATGTTTTCAAGTTTTTTTAATTATTATTATATATAGATAATAATTTGATTTTTCAAATTCTTTTTACCAAAATGCATGAATTTTTTTTATATGACAAAGTTATTATGATGTTTTCTATGATAGAAGTAAGATTTGTTACAAGTAAAGATACTAAGGATAAAGTTTGTTACAAGAGAATAGGTCTTCATATTTTTAAGGGATATCACAACCAACTTTTTGGATAAAGATTACAATATCAGGTTTGTTTGTTCAAATCTATCAAGAAGTTTATGACGAGAATATCTTGGCAACAACTGAAGGTTATCACGTCCTACATCAGATAAGGAAGATTTTTTTTACAAATTCACCATAAAGATTATGATTTGGCAAAGCTAATATCAAGAAAGATCTTGTTAGTTTCTGCTTCTTTTATGTTAGAAAATTCCGTGAAGAACGATAACACTTGGTTTCAAATCTGAAGAGAAGATACCGGTGGTTATAACAAGATTACTTCAAGTTTATCCAAAGTTAGGATTACAAGAGAAGATCTCAGTACAACTAATATCTTAGATAAAGATCACAATATCCTATCTAGTTCATATCATTTCAAATTAAAATTTCAAATCACAACAGATAAGGAAGAGAAGATCACGTCATATTTATCCAACTTTTCAAAACAAAAGAAGTTTTTCGAATTTTGCTGGAAATAGCCGTTGGTGATTAAGAGATATATTTAAGGAATCAGAAGCAAAAATAAAAAAGTAGAACACGCATTCAGATTCGCATAAAAAGAAGAATTTCTTCTTTCGCAAAGAGCAGCTTACTCTTATATTTTTATTGAGCTTAATTTGTAGAGGAACTTTATATTTTTAAATCTTCAAAGATTTATTACTTCTTGAGAAGTGTGTGAGAGTTATCTAGCATTATAGTTGAGTGTTAGCTTAAAGTTTAAGCTAAAAAGACTCAATAGTGAGACTTTGCCAAGACGGTAGCTTGATTGTACTCTTATTTGAATTTTGATATATTGAACACAACAGGTTAAGACAACCGGGACTCCCGGCGTGGAGCTGGAAGAGTGGATTAACGCACAAGACGGAACCACTATAATTTGCTGCCTGATCTTCTAACTCTGCTCTTTTAATTATTGTATTTTATTTATTTAGTTGTTCTCATGGTTTTCAATAATACTTTGCTTGCCCCAACGGGTACCACGGGCACTATAGGTATTATTACCCTCAGGATGGATTGAACCCAGTCTGCAGCCTCTAGATTCGAACCCAAGACCTGAGGCTTTTGCCTGCCCCAAAGGCAGCACCTCTTACCAGTTGAGCTGCAGATCAACTGGTGAAAGGTGCTGCCTTTGGGGCAAGCAAAAGCCTTAGGTCTGGGGTTCGAATCCTAAAGTCTGCAGACTGGATTCAACTCTGCCTAAGGGTAACAATACCTATAGTGAGTAGGACCCTGAGGGGCATGCGTTGGTTGAGGTCACCATGATGCAATGGTGGTGCGGCATTACCACTAGGGGGCTAGTAGTGGTTTGCTGCCCTGGCATCACATCGCCGTCGCCTGCGGGGGCGGGGTGTGACATGGCCCCCTAGTGGTAATGGCTGACACCACCATTGCATCATGGTGACCCAACCAACGCATACCCCTCAGGGTACCACGGCACTATAGGTATTGTTACCCTTAGGCAGAGTTGAATCCAGTCTACGGCCTCTAGGGATTGAACCCAAGACCTGAGGCTTTTGCCTGCTCCAAAGGCAGCACCTCTCACCAATTGAGCTACTAGTAAGAGGTGCTGCCTTTGGGGCAGGCAAAAGCCTAGGTCATGGGTTCGATCCCTAGAGGCTGCAGACTGGGGTCAATCCATCCTGAGGGTAACAATACCTATAGTGCCTATGATACCCTGCGGGGCATGCGTTGGTTGGGGTCTCACCTGAGGGTGGATGTTAGCCATTATCACTAGGGGGCCAGTGGTGGTTGTCTGCCCTGGCATCACATCAGAACCTCGGTAGTGGGGGGGGGGGGGTGTGACATAAAAAGGCGCCTTTTTATGTCACACCCCGCCCCCGCAGGTGGGGACGATGCGATGCCAGGGCAGGCAAACCCACCACTGGCCCCTAGTGGTAATGGCCGACACCACCATTGCATCATGGTGACCCCAACCAATGCATGCCCCAACGGGTACCACGGGCACTATAGGTATTGTTACCCTTAGGCAGAGTTGAATCCAGTCTGCAGACTCTAGGATTCGAACCCCAGACCTAAGGCTTTTACTTGCCCCAAAGGCAGCACCTTTCACCAGTTGAGCTGCAATGGTGGTGTCGGCCATTACCACTAGGGGGCCAGTGGTAGGTTTGCCTGCCCTGGCATCGCATGCCGCCGCCTGCGGGGGCGGGGTGTGACATTAAATACTTACAAAAATGAAATTTAAAATAACTATCTCAAATTAAGTATGTTATATAAACATAAAATATCAGTTTCCAAATTGGTAAAAATTAAACCAGAGAATCACCCGGAAATCCTAGTAGTTTAAACCCGGCAATTCCGTAATCATAAACCAAGGAGTCGAAGTATGAGTAAAGGGTGTATTTTAGGTCGCAATAATACTAGGATGCTTTAAAATATGAGATTAGCGAATTTTCGATCTATTTCAAACCTGATCGGGTACAGACTTCGAAAAGCATGCCCCGGGATTTGAAATATTAAATATATGATATTAGTACCGTTAGGCTCGTAACTTCATAAGAATTCCAAGTATATCAGTTAAATAAATTTTTTGGTTGCATGTAAACCCAGTTTTTCTAGTAACCGAGTAAACTTCGGAAATGGAAACCAAAGCCCTAAACAGGATTAATATAAGTAACCTAAGAACCACGGATCCGGCTTTTCTTCAATTTCAATTTAAAAGAACCTCTATAGAATAATTTAATGTGGATTATTGTTTTAAAGTATATTTCAACCCATAAAAAGTTTTGATTTCAAAAAATTTTCCATTTCGGACTTTCCCGAACTTCATTACGGAAAAGCGAGCCCTGGAACTAGAAATTCAGAAAAATATTCCGAAATACTCTTTAGAACCGAAATTTTATAAAGATTTCAAAAATATACGTTTTATAATTTTTCGGGTTATAAAAATTATAGTTATAGCCTTTTTCCCGTATTTTCTTTACTATCGGTAAAGTAGATGTCTTGTCTACTATTTATTACAATTCACAAGTACAACCTACTACACACACAACCCATACCCTAGTCTTACATTCTTACAATTACTCATGATATTTTCTTTTCCAAGAAATTTTTTGCTTACTAAATTATTACACTTAACACTTTTATTACATAAATTCCAATTTGTCAAACAAATTCAACTCTCCCTCTCTCTACCCCTCACTTGGCCGGCGCTACTCCCCCCATTTATCCCCCCAATTTGTTTTATTTTATCTCATTTTTACATCAAACAAACCCTAATTCCACTTAATATAAATAATCCTTTTCTTTTCCCTCTCTTCTTTTCATTTCATTTGTTTCAAAAGCTCACAAAACCTCTCTTTTCTCTCCCCTTTTTGCCGTGAGCCTCCTCCCTCCATTTCCCACACACACACTTTGTTTTTCCTACAAATTTCTTACTCCTTACAACAAATAGGTAAGAGATCTATACTTTAGGATCTTGAAATATGTAATGGCAAGTTCATTCATGTGTGATTCCACACAAATTCCCCACGAGCTTTAAGCTAGGGAAGTGGAAACACTTGAATATGAGATCCTTGCCATCACAATGTTTTAGATCTTGTTATTTGTGTTATTATGCTATTATCTTATCTTATTATTAAGTTATGTTGTTATTATTAGTAATTTGTGCATATATTCATCATCTATTCATGATTCACATAACCATCATAGTGTTCATGCATATATAACTAGTTTAGTAGACTAGATCTAGTTGTTTTAAGTTCATACATACATTAGACTTTTGTTTTATGCTCTTAGATAACTTGTAATAGCTTGATGATAGTAGAAAAGTGTTAGGAAGCTCAAGATCTATATTAACTTCAACAAAAATAACTTTTGAAAATTCGGATAAAAAGGGAACCCTAATTAGAAAACTTATTTTTCAACTTCAAAATGTGTATTTTTCATTTAAAATGAAGGGCTTAAGGAATAGGTATCATAAATGAATGATTTTGAGGACTAAAGTTTAGATCTATGAGTTTATAGTTTACTACCATGGATTTCTTTTATAGATATGATCATAGAAAGTGTAGATCTTGGTTTTAAACTTGAATAAAAATAGTGAAATTCGTATCTAGGCAAGACCCATTTTTAAAAACCACTTTTCAAGTGTCAAAATGAAATTTTTACTTGAGATAATGAAGGCTCAATGTATATATATCATCAAGACTTCATTTTATACGGTTCAAAGATGATTTTTCAAAACAAAGTTCTATTTTCTGATTTAGGCCAAGACATGGTTAAAAACATGTTTTCCAACTCAAAAATGAAGTTTTTATTTAAGAAATGGAAGACTCTTAAGATAGGATATGTAAAGGATGATTTTTTCATAAGTTTAGATAGATTTTATCAAAAGATATGTCCAAAAATAAATTTGGTAAATTCGGATCTCAACCAAGACCAATTTTGAAAACCCATTTATCAACTCCAAAACTCATGTTTTATGTGAAGAATGAAGGGTATAGGTAATAGGTATCATTAAGTAGTGATTTTTACAAGATGAAATGAATTTTGATGAGACTAATGTGTAAAACAAGGAGTAAAATCAAGATGAAAAATTTTGAGTTAGTAGTCAACTTGTAAAATTCGTAACTTTGGATGATGCCCATGAAAACACCTATTGTCCAAGTTCAAAATAAAAGTTTTATGTATTAAATGAAGTCCTTAAGTAGTAGGTATAGTAAAGTCTTAAATTTAATGCATTAAACAAGTTTTTCCCAAATGAATCATTTAGAAAGTGGATTTCTAAGAATTCGGATTTTTGAGTAAATCCTATTTGAAAATATATTTGCAAAGTGCAAAATGCAAATTTTTATGTAAAAATGAAGGCTTTAGGTAGTATATGTTATAAAGACTCAATTTTAACTAAGATAACTAGAAATTCCTAAGAACAAATTCTAAAACACTAGTGTGATGTCAAAGTTAGAAAACTAGATTTTTCATAAGTAGTTGTTATTGTGGTTTTGCAAAATAAAAAAGTTATAACATTTTCTTTTAGCAAAAATCATCAAGATCACGCATACATTAAACTCATCACATGTCATTCATGTTAGGAAATCATTCATATTTCATGTATTCTTGAATTATTAAATAGGAACATTTCAAGCAATTATAAAACTATTTTTCGGAAATGGAGATCATTACTGATCAGATATGATCCCTTTGTTTTGTGATCTAAATATTTTCAAAACTTGAAAATAATTTTATAATTAGATAGATCTTTTGAAGTAGATAAAAATCGATATTTAATTTGCGAAATTTCGAGTTAAAATGACCAAGTTATGGCCATTTAAGTTGGAATCCCCGCTTAGGATGAGAATTACGAATTTGATAGTTTGTATAAGATAATTTGGATTAGTTTGAGTTGAAATACTAATTAGAGTATTTCTTCCTTTTTAGGTGACCCCGAAATCGACGATTCCATACCATCGGATTATTTTTAATAAGAGACCGGTGATCCAATGACCGAGTGAGTTTTCCTCTTATTTTGTTATCTTGCTTGTGCTTGTAGCTAGTTGCACTAGAATTAGGAAAAATAAAATTGTGATGAGTTGTGGTATAATCTTGGTTGAATGAATGTTAAATATATCGATGCGAGACTTGTTGTAAAATTATTGTATGAGTTAGTATAGACTGGAATTGTTTGAAATTCTCTATGATCGCTCTTAACCTATATAATTAATATGCCACAATTATATGAATAAACTGTGCATGCATATCACATGTTGAGTCACATTGCATTGCTGATATACCTTTGATAGGACAAAAATTTATTAGCGGAAGGCAAGGGGGGCCTTGTTAACATTAAGGATGCGAGATCGCTTAAGTTAATGGATGTGGGGTAGGCACATAAAACTACAATAAAATAACAGAGGTTGTATAACTAAGAGAAAGAGATCGGGATTATGGTTGCATGTTTTATGGACCATCCCACTCAAGATTGGAATTATGGTTGCATGTCTTATGGACCATCCTAACCCGAATGGAGGGCGTAAATCCATTCACATATGGCTACCGGAAAGTCATATGCTTGTCTGCTCATGTGTTTGTTCATACATAGCATATGGATGAATTATAACTTGCTTGTTATGGTACGAAATCAAGGGAACTCTCACTAAGCTAGTGTAACTTATATTCCAATAGATGTTTGAATGAACAGGTTATCTCAAGAATGGTAAGTAGAGACCGAGATGGTTGGAGCCGAATATGGCTTCAGGATTCGGCAGGAAGTAAGAATGCTTGAAGATATTAGCTAGTTTTTGTGAAATGTTTTGTAATAGATTACGTAGTGAAATCTTTTGATGATTTGTATTTGAAGTATAGTGACTTATATTTGAAGAATAGTGATTTGTATCTGAAGTGTAGTGAATTGTATTTCCTTTACATTGTAACTCAAGTTGTATCAACATAAAATGTACCTCTCCAATGTGTCTCCTCTATGTGTTAGACGCTTTGTACATAGTATGGAAGCCTTCGTATGACTGAGGCTGTCATTCTGAGGCTTTAATATTGTATATGACGGACTGCCATGTTTAGGATACCCTTCGAGGCGTGACACCACACATACACACACAAAAAACAAATTTGATTTATAAAACAAATAAATTATAACATATATATTACATATTTATAATCTAAAGATTTATATATGTATAGATATGGTTATATACATACACATGTAATGATATATTATATCTATATGATAGATGTTACATATAATTTATAGTTTATATACTCTTTAAGTTATATATAAATATATAATCTTTACAAAATATAAATGATATATATAAAATCTATAGTTTCATGTATATGTACTAATATACAATTATATATTATATAGGATCTATTATTTATAAAATGTATATAAACATATATAACATATTCATTTCATGTAATTAATGAATTATAATATATAAATTATGTTTTCATAACTTATAAATCTTATATATGTAGAGATAAGTATACACACACACACACATACACACATATACATTATAAATATTTCTTTATGTATGTTATAAGACATATATATTATTATGCTATATAAATATATACAATATGCATTATATGTAATTCATACTTTTATTCAAAAGTTACATACAAAACACTATAAATTTCTATATACAATCGTTGTTTTAATATTAATATTTATATGATGTGTTATATGCATAATTTTATATAACAAATATATAATACATTTATAACTTATATATTTTATTATATGTGTATGTTATATCCCTACATATACTTGTTATAGATATATGGCATACTAATAGGGTTACAAGAGTGAACTATAGACCTAAACACTTAAAGGATTACAAATAGTGGGAGAAGAAAAATTAGTCAATAGAAATCAGTCAACATTACAACCACAATACCAAAAAGGGTATCTTTGTTTTGCAACTAAGAAAATATCTTAAATGTAAAGCAATAGAGGTAGAAAAGAAGGAAAACAAAAAGTAGGAGATTCGTTCCCTATATCTTGAACTCCATCTTGAGTTTCTAGGAGTTGCTAACGCTCGAAGTCTAGTGAGTTCTCTTCTTTTAACCTTGCAAACACAAACGCATTACATCATACATACATTCATTTTAGTTTATCAGTTCATAATACCCTAATCATTTCTCTACTACATTTCAGAGTTTAGAAGTTCAAGAAAAGTTGAGGAAGAGTCGATTGTACTTTACCTTACTAAGATTGAGTTGATATGTGTTGTAGACTAGCTTGAAGATGAAGTTCCCTAATTTAGGGTTTCAAACTACATAAGAGGAGGAAGGTTCAAGAGTGGCTGTAGGGTTAAGTTATAAGAAAAGTAAATAGTGTTTGATGTTTCTTTTATTGTTTTAGTACTAGAAAAATGTGCCTTTGAACAATGTTTGATCTGATTGTGTTGGGCCGATGATTATAGTTGTTTCTTTCAATAAAAGTGAGCTTCATTTCAAGGCTTATAACATTAAGCCTATTAATTGGTGCTCTCGTTGCATTCTTATAGATTCTTGGGTGATCTTAAGGTTACTTAGAAATGGTAAAGATAACGTGAGGTGTTGTAGAATTGAATGAAGAAGTTTCATTGCATACTAAACAAATTAAAGACTTAAACGATAAAGTTAGTGCTATGCAATCACAATAGTCAATAATAGATGAAAGAAATAATAAAGTAGATGATAATTTCATATTTGTGGTACAATATGTTCAAAAACAAATGGAGAAAGATCAATTTATGGTATATATGTTGTGTATAAATCAACTATATATTAATATATAACTATATATATTATTAAATAAGATCTATTATTTATAGATGTTGTATGTATATTTATATATAATTTATTAATATGCTATACATATATGTAAATTGTTTCACATGTGAATATTTTGTCATTGTATGATTTAATTAAGGCCAATATCATTATGTTTTAACAAAATAAGAATACAAAACAACAACAACATAATTTAGGAGGTTTGTGGGTTTGTAAATGGGTTTAGGTCCAAAACCCAAAACCTAAACCCAGACATATTTAAATTTATGTTGTTTCGGGTTCGACTCGTTTATTATTCGTGTTGATTTTATTTACCTAAACCCTTTTATAACCGTGTCTTATCATGTTATGTTCGAGTTCATGGATCGGATCCTAAATTGTCAATACAAATACATGTGATTCATGTACAAACACATGAATCGTATGTATTATACATAATTTAGTATTGATATTTTGATAATTATTTTTACGTAATTTGTATTCGGGCAAATTTTTTAAAAAACAGTTTGTAGACTTGTGTTTTACTCCAAAATATAATGTACTATACCTTATCCCGCACGAGTAAAGCAACAATACCATTTTAATACAATACCCACTAACAAATATCACACTTACGTCATTGTGTGTTCACAATATATAAATCTAATGCATCGTAGATTATCTGATTTTATTAGCCTTTCACTATGTAAATATCATTTATGATTACTTGTCTACTGATATTGAGTAGTCGATCCTCGGTTTGTCTGGTTTTAATAGTTACGAGTTACGCCCTATGTCTGTTACAAACAAAATGTAATTGTCTCGTATATTATTATCATCTCATGTTTGGCTATTTGCACTTTAATCAATTAACTTCTTTCCTATTTATCCCTCCCATTTGATGCCTAACTTTTATGGACAACTTCTCATTAAATTTTTAAAAATGGGACCAACCACATAGGGTTTACCATACAACCTACTTAATCAGACCGAGCATGAATACTCAGCTTGCTACACTACATCACTTCATCTTAGTTGTTTATCCCACGATTAACTTAAGGAATAGCACACCTATTTGGAACATATAAACCTCCTCCTCAAGTTGATTTAGAAAGTACAACTAACAATCATAAAAGTAATTCGTAACTTAAATAACAATTCATATTAATTTGATTTATCTATTAATTGGTTAAGTTACTAAGTTGAAGGTTGCTTTGAGAAAATCGCTTCAAGCAAAATAATGCATCCAAAGTAGTATGGTTAAATCAGGATTTCATTGTCTTTGAGTTTATTTTCAAGGTTATATCACCATTACTTCTATTTTCTCGAGCTTTACATGGTCATATATGATAGTACAAGAGACTAGCTCGTGCTTAATTTGTTAAAGCTATATAATTCATTTCAATAATCATTTTCTTATTTTGGAAGTCAATAATAGGGCTGTGCAAAAAGACTGAAAGAACCAAACCACATCAAAATTTCAATGCTTTTTCAAAATGATTCAATTAAATAATAAACAATTCACGATTCGTTCGGGACCTTGAATCGAAATGAATGGTTGGAACCGAACTGAACTATTTTACATATTTAAAAGATATTCGAACATATTATTTTTCCTTTAATTATTTTATTAAAAAAGATTCAATTATTTTCAAAAGTTTTTTTTTTTTTTTTATTTAGGTATGTATCATTAAGGAGATTGAAATTAGAATGGTCATATCATGTTTTCTTTCTTATAGTGTGTTTACAAATAAGATACTCTTTAGATTTTAGACTCTAGTGTTTTGAGCATAATTTTATATATATTTTTTCATTTGCTTTACTAAGTAATCCATTTCTATTACTTAGTTATTTTTTACTTTATAAAATTAATAATGTGTTAATTAAAATTATACAACAAATTAAAATGTGCACCTCATATTATGATATCATCTTCTTATTTTTTTGAGTCTATAATATCATTATGGTTAAGTATGATTATAATTTTATAATGGATGAAATCTCTCTTCGCTATATGTTTTATATAATTAATTGGGCAAATAATCAATTTCAAATATTATTGTTTATATTTACATAGTGATAAGATATATATAATTGAAGTTTTCTATACAATGCATTTTTATTTAAAAAAAAAAAAACGATGAACTGCAAACTGAACCCTATCAAACCATTTTTTTTATTCCAAAACATTACGAATCGAACCGTATGATTAAGTTCGAATTTAAAGAACATATTGAATCGTATCGTGCATACCCCTAGTCAATAGTTAAGATTGATTAGAAATTTGAATAATTTCATAATATCATTGTGATGTCATAAATTTCTTTATAATCGCAATTACTAATTACATGTAGTAGTTGTAGACACCCCATTTTTCGTTTATTAAGGTTTAAAATATAATAATTAGAGCTTGAATTTAAAAAATTTATCAAAAAATTTTAAATAATGTGCAAAGTAATAATATCATAAGCCTTAAATAATAATTTGGGATCAATACAATATGGGTTTTTATTTTATATGAGCTTATGACAACCTAACTAAATGGCCCACAATAGGTTGACCTATTTTTGGGTTCAAGAGTAAAGCATTGAAACTAGTTTGATTACATAACAAATCAAGGCACATACCAATAGCTTTTATAGATAAGTTACTTACACACATCAAAGAGGTTAGGGATTTGAACCAAGAGGAAGACAATTGCCTTTTGCATTTTTTTGACCAGGTAAGTGCATGTGGCACGAGTGGGTTGGTCCACAGGGGAAATCAAGCCACATCAACATCTTCTTCAAGCTTTAGCACTCCTAGAGATTCGCCCCTTCAATGATTGATGCAACCACTTCTGAAGCATTTTTAACCTAAGATTTTTTTGTGGTTTTATGAAATAAATGGTGAAATCAAAGTACTCATGGAATACTATCAGTTGAGACCAAAAGAGAGTCTTGATTAATAGTTTTAATATACCAAAATTAAGCTTTGAAAATTGGGGAAGATATACATCATGAATTTCACTCTCTTAGATCCAATTGCAATATAAACAATTCTGGAAAAAACCGAAGGTTAAAAGTGTTTAGAATCACTTAGTATGCACATAATATTCGATTTTATTCACTAAGATCTTCAAAATCTCCATTTTTCCCCAACAATTGAAGATGCAAACCCTGATTTTATAAGATTCAAAATTGGGGATTTTGATTCATGCTGAGTTTAATTCGTGCTCCTACAATATGAAGAGGAGGCTCAAGCAAAGCATTTGACATCAAGCAATCAATAGAAACACACTCAAAAAGTTTGGAATGAAGCTATTCTAAAACTTAAGGTCTTGATGTTTTTATTAAATGTTGATTTTATGTAGGTATTTTGATGGATTTCTGAGATAAGTAAAGCTTTCTCACGTTACAAGCTTTGGATTGGTAGGTTTGGGATAGCTCAAAGACATTGGAATCATCTCCGACTAGAGAGAGAGAGAAAGATCGATCTTTCTACAAGATTTATATTATAATTGTTTAGGGATATCCTGTAGTCATCGTATCTTCTTGCTCCAATCCAATTATTTAGTTTTTTATTTACTGAGTGACCCTTTCGGCCTCTAGGCTCCTCACTTATCTGTTTACTTATTTTAACAAAATATTTGTTGCATTTATGTATATAATACTAATGTGTAAGAGACTAATTTAGTAATTTTGATATTATACCTCCTAAAAACTAACCTTTTATCTATGATTCTCATCAATAAACCTTCAATTAGAATTAGTGCAACTCATGTTTTACATATCATAAAAGATTACTTCCAATAAACCAATAAATTTTCTTTACTTTCATAGTGTTTACTTCTCTATATATCATGCTTCCCACTTTTAGATTACAAACTAATTTATAGCAAATCATGCTGCATAAATAAAAAGAGTTTTCTTATCCTTATGATAATTTCACTTTGAAAACATATTACATTTAACCCTTTTTATTTTAATAACACGTTTTATGGATAATAGTCACATACTAGGACGATATTTAAAAGAAAAGGAGCAGATATTTTCATAAGCAACAGTATTTGAAAGAAGAAGCCAAGATATTTTCATGAGTAAATATATAATAAACCCAAAAGGATGGGGCATATCCGTTCATCGATCGTGCACACTGTCCCCACATTTACAATCTTATACTTTCATTTTCAAGTTATGTTATTCCCCTTCTTCATTTTGATAGGATTGATGTTGTCGATTACCAGATATCCTATCCGTGCAAAGCCAACATGCCACCACCTCTTGAGAAGCATTAAAGGAACCAAATCATTCCCAGGTTTACCATATAGTTTACATGGTTACAAGGCTTCTGCAATCTACCATTCAATTAGGTTAAATGTATATGTAAGAACAAATAAAAGATTACAAATGCATATTGAGCCAACTAGGAACTGTATCATTTAGATTTGATTCTTATAGGAAATGGGATAACGAGTTTTATTGTTTAGAAAACATCTAAAAGATAAATATTGTGAATGGTATTTGAAATTTTATAAAATATACAGATAGATAATTAAATATTAAAATTGATTAATTTAATATCTAAAAAAATCTTTCGTATATCATAATAGTAATTTCGTCATATTAGTTAAAAATATCATGTAGGATAATAGCATTAGCTAATTTAATAGAAATACTATTGATATATAAAAAAAATATAAATATTAAATTAATTAATTTTAAAATTATAGTATCTACTACATATTTTTTTAAAATTCAATAGTATTTACGATATTAACCACGTCTAAACAAGTGTGGAACCAAACCAACCTTCATGATTGTTCGGACAATCATATTCATTAAAAAAAAGAATGAAAATGTAAAAGCACCTGGGGCACGCTCCATTTTCTTTTACAAATTGAACTTATCCGATGAGATACGCGTCTTTTTCATGTCAGTCCCTTTCGAGGTTCTCAAGCCAATACGAGCTGTTATTGTTAATAAAATTCAACTTCTACCGTATTATTATTTATTATCATGGTAACGTGTCCACTGTCATTTATTATTATTTATTATCATTGTTGTTATTATTTTATCTAAGCCAAGCGTAATCAGAGCAAGATTGAATCGTACGTCTCGTAGACAAAAGCGCCACCAACTTTGGCATAATATCCAAACCAAAATATGTATAATAAGGTTATTAAAGCCTGCTGACTATCTCAAATCATACATAAAATTCTAAAACACTCAAAATATCTTAATCTTTAATTGTCATCACATAAACCATGAACAATAAAATCTAACAAATTGAACTAAAATCTACACTGTTTTGGGAGGTTTTCTTGTTGGATTATCCTTGATCCTATTCTGGTGCTGATTTAACCATGTTATGGAGGGTTTTCTTTGTGCTTTCTGCTTTAAAATAAAATCTTCAGGCTGTTTTATCGCCTAATTCATTCTTTGATCTATATCTCCTAATTTGATGAGCAATCACCATCTAACAGAAGCGAAGATAAAAAGAAAAAAAAAATATATATATATATATTTACGAAACAATATAGAAAGATATGAAAAACTAAAGGAATAATATCAAAAATAGTACCTAAACTAGTGCAGAAAGCTCAATCAGATACCTAAAGTTTGATTTTTAACAATTTGTTACTTAAAGTAAGTTTTTATGTATATTTTTACTACCTAAAATTTGGTTTTGAATAATTTAATATCGGAAGCAAGTTTTTGCGTACATTTTTTCAACCTCAAGTAAGTTCAATCAGGTAGGAAAAATGTATGCGAAAACTTGCTTCAGGTACTAAATTGTTCAAAATCTAACTTTAGATACATTATTAAATTTTTTGCTAAATTTTAGGTATAAAATTGTTCAAAACCACAATGTAGGTACCTAATTAAACTTCATATAAAAGTTCAGATACCATTTCTTATATTAACCCAAAACTAAATAGATATATCTGTTAGTCTCACACCACCGAATTGGTTTGTTGATGATCTCACATCACTATTGAATTTTATGGTCTTACACTATTGATAAGATAAAAGGCATTACACCTTTAAAAAGAAATTTCCTCTATTCAATATCTTAATAACTCATCCGTCGCCTATTTATAAAATAAAATAAAGTCTAATACTCTATAAAATTAAAAGATTTGAAACCAATCTCTAATAAAATAAATTATGATAAATATATCATACCTGTCCTAACTAACATAAATAAAATAATAATCTCCTATGTGTATACATATATATATTATTGATCTGCATCACTATCCTTTCAATTATTATCAAGATTTGATATTTTGAGTAAACCTTAATCAAAATTAAAATTTCTCTTAAGTTCCATTTAGTTTCGTATTCCTTTAATTTGTTAACACAATTCATTATTATTCTTATCAACACATCAATATATTCATAACAAGTAACAAGAATGGTTAATTTTTTCTACCTTAAGATGTAGGTAGTATATCCAAATCATGACATGACACCAACAATGATCTCCTAGCGCGTAACCGTGAAAACCTATGATACCACGAACATGTTTTTGTGAGGAATCCAACTCATAACATAATCAATTTGTTATGATGAATTCTTCCTTTCAATGGTTTTGTGATCTTTTTCTCCAATCCCATACTTTCCTATCTATTAGGAAAAATCAACCAATAACCTAGAAGCAATCACAACGATTTTTTCTCTTACCTGTAGCAATCATAATAATCAAACAGAACCAAAGACAAAACAATAATACTAGGATTTACATGAAAACCCCAATTTAGAGAAAAACCACAGGACCGCCACACAAATTTCCTCTACTATTAGCAATAATGGGATTTGCAGATTGTTCTTCGCTAGATAACACTAGTAGATCACATGAATCTTCACCACAACCGGTGGATTTCAATCAACAATAAACCTCTCTCTCTAGGATTTAGGACAGCCTCCACACTCTCTCATAAGAAACCTTAAAACTAAAAATAAGAAGAATATATATGCAACAATAAAGAGAAAACTCATAGCAACATAGGATGGTACATTTTAAAAGAAGGGTAGCAGCATTTAAACTAGAAATTTGAAAATCAGCGTTCCTACGATTGCCCAACACCGGTAGCCTACTATCTTAACACTGGTGACTTCGATGCCGCCCTTACCAATTCACAACTCTCGAAAATAATTTCCAATTTCAATACTAGCTTGTATCTACCCATAGGTTGGTGGTGTATAGTCTTCTATGGCTAGTGTACAGCAACAAACTCCTTTGTTTTGTAAAAAATCTCCTTATTTTCAGGTCCTCTTTCAAGTATATACCATATATTTAGGATATCTTTGATTATAGACCCGTATGAGTTGGATCTATAACTCAACAAACTCCTCCTCCAACTCATATGGGGGGTTCCATCACACTTGCTGTCTGTCTGCAGCTGACAAGTTTGTCTTTGGGTAGAACCTTGGTCAACGTATGTAAAGCATTCTCATCGGTATAGATCTTCTCAAGCTTCAAAAGCTTTGATTCCAATACATCTCGAATCCAATGATACATGAAATCAATGTGTTTGGATCTAGAATGGAATGTTGGATTCTTACTAAGATGTATAGCACTTTAACTGTCACAAAAGACTCTCAAGTCTTCTTGCTCTTGACCTAGTTCTTCCAAAAACTTCTTCATCCACAAGATCTCCTTGCAGGCTTTAGTTACAACCATACATTATGCCTCAATAATTGAAAGTGCAACACATTTTTGCAACTTAGATTGTCAAGACACCATTTCTCCAGCATAAGTAATCAGATAACCTAAAGTAGACTTCCTTGAAACTAGATCTCCAGCCATATCAGCTTCTAAAAATCCTTCCAATACAAGCTTGCTACTAACAAACTGTAGACTTAACCTAGAAGTGCCCTTAAGATACCTAAGAATCCATTTAACAGCGGTCTAATGCTCTTTACCTGGATTCGAGAGATAGCGGCTAACCACACCAACAACATGAGCAGTATCCGGTCTAGTGCACACCATAGCATACATTAGACTCCTAACTGCAATGTCATGCCCCAGCGGGTACCCTAAATGTGACAGCCCACCGTATACAACATTAAAACTTAAGAATGACTATCTCAGTCACTCGAAAGCTTCTATATTGGTACAAGGTGTACATTCACATCAAAGGGAACCGGTGAAGTAATACATTTTAAGATATTAGTAGCAGAACATGAAAAATAACACTTAATATATTTCATTGAAATATAAAGTCTTACAACTTCTAAGGGGCATTCTCCTGATAATTACCATAATAACATGGTCTTACTAAGGTAAACAACTAAAGTTAGAAGATTTTAAAGGAAATCTAGTCTAAGACTTCAAAACAGAGTTCCTCCAAAAGCTTCCCAAAATAAAGATTCTACCTGGATGAACAAGATGGTCTTGGGTACAAATTAACGATCCTGTAATATCAAAAGTCTATTGGGGTATAAGCATAACTAGCTTAGTGAGATATTCCTTACGCAAAAGTACTCATAACAAGCATTCAATCAAGTTCATTAAACAAGCATATGATCAAATAGTACGACTATCCGGTTTCATATGTACGATGGATTTACCCCTCCATCGGTGATTAGAGAATGATTTGAATTGGGCCCCAAACGACCTCCTTAAAAGTTTGCACGCGTCTTGGGGTTTCAACGAGGCGTACTACTAGTCCCCGGGCTTTTCTTACCCAAAGCGATCGATTCGCTCGGCTACAACTTGAGGCTGTATTCTTCGAACGTTCTAAACCTCAAGATGCAACTAAACAGCTTACCTTTCCGGTCCCACGTTGAGGAGTAGTAGCAAAATTTCGAAATGATATTCTAAGTGATATGCATGAGCAATTTATTATATGGGGATTCCAATATGACATTAAATCATTTAAAGCGATCAAGCAATAATTGCACACATAGCAATACATACATAGAAACAATTATATCAATCACAGACTGGCTTCCAATATATTTATCGTTAATTGATCGCACATAACAATTCACATACATAATTTCCATGATATCTCACATGCATATCAATTTTATTTTTTCCTAACGTCTAGTGCTCTATTTTACAAGCACATGCGTGAATACATGAAACGTAAAGGAAACTCACTCGTCCATAGCGATCTTCTATGAGTTGAAGTAATCTTGGGGGAAGAGAAGATCTTGGTCCTCAACACCTAAACAAAAGAAATACCCGAAGTGAGTATTTCATCCAAGATCTACTCAAATTCTCTAATTTATCTTATTAAATTCGTCAAAAATCGTATGAATGGAAATCCCAACTTAAAATGGCCATAACTTGCTCATTTTAACTCGGAATTTCACATATTATATACCGATTTCTACCTACTTAAAAAGATCTATCTATTTCTAAGGTTATTTTTATCAAAAGAAGTTATTTGGGTCTCGGAATAGTGACATACATAATTGACATGAAAATTCCAGATTTCAAAATCAAGTTTTCAAACTTTTCTCCATCCAAAAATCTTTGTACAAAAAATATAGATATTTGTTTGGTTGAAAAATCCTTTGAATATATACATAGGCTCAAATTATATGCATGAATTTAGTGGTGTTGCCTCAACAATGATTTTTGTAAAACAATATGTCTTAAAAGTGAGAAAATGCTAAGACTTGAAAATTTCCTTTTTAGTTTTGTTGGGAAAATTTCTTAAATTATTATAAGTGAGTATTTCCTCCGTTTCTTATTATTGAGAATAATTAATTTTTCAAAAAGTAATTTTAGTCTTGTTAAGATTCCTACAACTTTATTCATAGTGGTTGAAAAATATAGTTTTTCCAAATATTTCTTGGTTATGTGTTCTAAAGTTTTTCTAAAGTTAGATCCACCTTAAATAAATAATATCAATGATCTTATAAGTTATTTATTACTTTTATTTCCTAAGTAAAGCTTATCCTTAGAAAGGTTATTCTTTGATAATTTTTGTAAAACTTATCTAAACCTTAGTATATTGATGAAAGCTTTACATATGAGTTTAAGAAAACTTTTGTTAAACAAAGAATTAAGTTAAAGAAACTTTCTTATTTTATTGGTTTAAAAAGAGAGTTTGTGATAACTTTATTTTATGTATTTATTGATGAAAGCCCCGTATAGTATTATTACTATAACTTGAGCTAAACTTATCTAACTTTAGAAAATATTTGTTAATACAAAACTTTAAGTTTTTATGGAAAAATCATCTCCTATATGACAAAATTTATTTTTAAAGAGATTTCTTATTTTTATTATTTAAGAAAACTCATTTTAATTATGGTTGAGACAATATCAACATGTTCATGCATGAATGAGAATACGTAACTATGAGAAAAACAACATAATAGGATAAATGTAATAAGAGCATAATAGTAAAGTCAAGTATTGAGAACCTTAGCTTCATCAAGGTATCCCGGGACTAATAATAGACTAGTCCTAAAAGGAAAAGAAAAGAAAAGAAAAGAAAGAAAATTGTTTTGACTTGATAAGGATAAGTCTAAGACTAGAAAAACTAGTCTTAATAATAGCATGAAATAAATAAATAACAAGTGAGCTTATATGCTCTAAAGAAATATATATACATAATATACATAATACTATATAGAAGTTAGATTAGAGCAAATAACAATAATAACAACAACAACATAATAATAATAATAACATAATGTAAAATGGGAACATGAACAAAAACAAAACATGAACATATTGTTGCTTTTTTAATTCTTATGAGTCTAAGAAACATACACTAAGCTCATGTTAAGTTGTATGAACATGATGAGTATGTGTAAGAAACTTTTACCTAAGACTATGTGCTTGTTGAAGAGGAATGGAATGGGTTGTAATAATATGTGAGAAATGGTTTTATGGAGAGAAAAGAGAATTTGGGAGAGAATTTGAGAGAGGGATTTTATGGAGTGATTTTGGTAGATTTTAGTAGGAAATGAGTTGTGTGAAAGAATAAAGGAGGAAGGGGGTATTTATAGAGTTTTGGAGTGGAAAATAGATATAATTAAATAAATTAGAAAAGAAAATAAATTGAGATTGATAGAGAGAGAGGGGGCGTCGATTTGCCTTGTAGAGGAAGGAGAAAATGATTTACTTTGTTGTTTTGTAATAAAAAGAAGTAATGTGTAAAGTGTGATGTGATTAAAGTTGATGAGAAAGATAAATTGTAAGGTATAGGTATGGTAGAGTATAAGAATAGAGTGTAAAAAAAAGTAGAGATAGTAAAATAGTAATGAATAGTAGAAATAGTACTATAAATAGTAGACTAGACAATTAAAATACCGGTAGTAAAAAAAATACGCGTAAACGGCCTATATCTGATATTTTTAGTTACCGAAAAATTTTAAAACTGATATTTTTAAAAACTTTATATTTTTACGAGTTTATTGGTGTTGTCGGAATATTTTCACTATCCGGTGTATTGAGGCATGGTTTTTGAAAATTGATCATGTTCGGATATGAAAGACACTAGAAAATTGTGAATTTGATATTTTTAAGCTTTCCTATATTATTACGAACCATTTTCCATAATTATCTTAATTTTGTTGTTTATGGTCTAAGAACACGGGATTACCGGATCTAGATTCACTAGACTAAACATAGAACTATGTTAACTTTCAGGTTTCAGTTTGACTTCCGGTTCTTAGGGTTTACTTATATTTACCGAAAAATTTAGGGCCTTACAGTAGAAGCATAAGGAACATTTTTTATGTCTTCTTTGTCTAGCTCACTATTAAGAGACTATTGAGAACTAAGTTTAAAATGATTGGCAGGTGGAGAACAAACATGTTTTGCCTTGCTCATGTTAAATCTCTTCAGCACTTTTACCAGGTATCTCTTGTGATAACCACAATTTCTAGCTCTTCTTGTCACGAATAATTTTCATATTGAGAATTTGGTGTGCAGGTCCTAAGTCTTTCATGGCAAAAGACTTATTCAATGCAATCTTTAGATCCAGAATTTGCTTGGCATCATGGCCAACAATCAACATATCATCTACATATAGTAAGAGAATAAAAAATTCACCATTGACAAACTTCTTAACAAAAACACAATTGTTTGATGCAGTCTAGTATAACCCTGATCAAACATGAAGGAGTCAAACTTCTTATATTACTACCTTGAAGCCTGTTTCAACCTATGTAAGCTCTTCTTCAATTTACAAACAAGTTGCTCCTTCCCCTTAACATTAAACTCTTCAGGCTACTTCATGTAGATTTCTTCCTCCAAATCATCACAAAGGAATGCTGTCTTCACATCCATTTGCTTAATCTCTAGGTTCAAACTAGCTACTATGCCCAGTACAACCCGAATGAAGACATTTTCATCACTAATGACAAGATCTCATCAAAATCAACCACTTTATTTTGACTGAACCCTTCACAACCAGTCTTACATTATACCTTAGTAGTAAGTTGTTTTCATCAATCTTCAATCTGTAAACCTTTTTGTTCTTCAGAGAGCTCTTGCCTTTAGGTGGTTCCACAAGATCATAAGTCTTATTCTTATGCAAAGATCTCATCTCTTCTTGCATGGCTTTGACTCATTCCTTTTTCTACTCAAGTACTTTGGCTTCCTTATAACATTCAAGCTCTCTTCCGTCAGTCAACATCACATATTCATATGTACTATATCTCATTGATGGTCTTCTATCTCTTGAAGATTTCTCAACTCAATCTGCTCATGAGGCTCTTCATCTGAATCTCTCACATCATTAAAATCTTCAAGTGAGGGCACTAGATCTGCATTTGTATGGATCTTGCCTGAGGATTTTGACTTTTTTGGTTTCTCAATATCTTCAATTGTTTGATCTTCTAGAAAGACCACATCTCTGCTCCTAACAATCTTCTTTTCAGCTGGATCCCACAACCTTTATCCATGCTTATCATGTGCATAACCCAGAAAAATACACTACTTTGAGTTTGCATCAAGTTTAGCTCTTGCATTCTTAGGAATATGCATAAAAGCCCTACAACCAAACATATGTAAGTGATGATAAGAAAGTTATTTACTTATCCAGACTTTCTTTGGCATATCTCCATCCAGAGCATAAAAGAGAGACAAATTTATCAAATTGATTGCTATCCTCAAAGCTTCACCCTAGAACGATTTAGGTAACTTAGCATGATATAACATGCACTTCACTCTCTCCACGATTCATTCTTTTTGCAATAGTGCGATTCATTCTCTTTGCGACACCATTCTACTGTGGAGTCTTTAGAACTGTCTTTTCCGGTTTAATTCCTTGATCTCTGCAATACTCTTCAAATGGTCCTCTGTACTCACCACCATTGTTTGCTCTGACACATATCAATTTCCTTCGTGTTTCTCTTTCTACTTTAATGTGGAATTACTAAACACATCCAACACTTGATCCTTGAACTTCAAAGCAAAAGTCAACAATTTCCTAGAGCAATCATCAATAAAAGTGACAAAGTAAAAAGCACCACCTGTTGTCCTATCTTTTATATAGTACACATCTGTGTGAACCAAATCCAAAGTATGGGATTTCCTAGCACGTGGATTTCTCTAAAATGCAACCCTATGTTGTTTACAACAAGACAACCGGTGCAAGCTTTTAGAGGAGTACCTTTTACACCGGGAGAAGCTATTTCTTGATAAGCATTTGAAGTCCTTTCTCACTCATATGACCAAACCGCTTATGCCACAATTCTATTGAAGTGTCATCAGTTAGATTCACATCTCCTTTACTTAGTTTTGTTGATATTAAGTAAAAGGTATTATTCTTCTTCCCTTGAGCCACAATGAAAGGACCATTGGTGAGCTTCCATCTACCTTCATCAAAATGACAATGATAGCCTTCATCATCTAATTTCCCTTACAATTACATTAGTAGGAATATAGGCCGATACGTTTCCAGCTTGTGTTTCAATGACAGGTAAGGTGGTCAAGCTACCTGCACCTGTCTGGTCCTATCGTTGACCTAAGCCCCTGTGCTGGGGCTCGGCTCCCGAACCGTACCAGGAACATGTTTGACATCGCTGAGAATGAGCTTGCAACTAGTGTTAGTCTCAAAATAATATTTCCAATGCCTACAATTTTTGATATTTCATTATTTCTCATCCTAACATTACCATAATCACCAGCAACATAGGATGGGAAAAAATCACCATGTACTGTCACATGAAAGGAGGTACCAGAATCACCCAATCACTATTATGACCTGTAAGATTAACACAATCCTCATCCTAAGAAATAACTATTTCACCACCTATTGCTGCAGCAATAGTGTCCTCATCTTTTTCTTCACCTTTACCTTTACTCTGCTCTCTCTTCCACGGTTTGGATTCTCTCTTGAAATGACTTATCGCAATAAAAGCATTTGACATTTTTTGTTCCTCTTGATTTAGATCTTCTCTTGGATTTATCAAGTCTATCAGATTTATCATTAGAGCCTCTGTTCCTGCTTCTACCATGCCTTTCATGTTTGTTAATAAGAAGTGCCAGTGTCTCCGAACTTGTACCATGATCTTTCCTTATAGTCCCTTCATTCATCAGGCTGTCTTTTGCCATTGCAAGGGTAAGCTTTCCATTTGGAGTTGAGCTACTAACAGACACTACAAGTGTCTCCCAACTTTCAAGTAGTGAACTCAATAACAAAAGTGCCTGAATCTCATCATTAAGCACAAGCTTCATAGCAGTCAGTTGATTCACAAGCCCTTGAAAATCAGTCAAGTGCTCATTCATATTGGATCCATCCTTGTATTTCAGATTACCACTCTCCTAATCAAGGAGGTTTTATTCAAGGCAGTCTACTTCTCATATGTAGACTCCAGTTTTCTCTATAAAAAAGCTCTGATTTCTAAGTAACATGATGATATACACTTTGATCAACCCATTGTCGAATATATCCAATAGTCTTTCTATGCATGATTACCTAATTTGTATCAGATTTATCTAGGTTCACGAAATCACCGCCCAAAGGCAAATACAAATCTTTGCAACACAACAGATATTTCATCATGGACTTCCAAATAGTGTAACTTATGAATTCAATTTAATCATTGTATCTGATGATTATTATGTCTGCAATTCAATGACAAATCCTTTTTTTTTTTTAACCCTGGGCTCTTATACCATTTTGTTAGAAAAATCAACTAATAACCTAGAAGCAATCACAGCTATTTTTCCTCTTGCCTGTAGCAATCACAACAATAAAAAATAATCAAAGAAAAACAATAACACCAGGATTTGTTTGGAAAACCCTAATTTGGGAAAAAACAACAAGACCGCTGCACAAATTTCTCCACTATCAACAATAATAGATGTACAGATTGTTCTTCACTAGATAACACTAGTGGATTACACGGTTCTTCACCACAGCCAATGAATTTCAATCAACAATAGGCCTCTTTCTCTCTAGAATCTCTCTCTAGGATTTAGGATAGCCTCCACTCTCTCATAAGAAACCCTAAGACTAAAAACAAGAAGAATACATATGTAACAACAAAGGGAAATCTCGCAGCAATATAGGTTGGTACATTTTGAAAGAAGGCTAGCAGCATTTAAGCCGATGTTTGACAATTGACGTTCTTATGCCAGCCCAACACCAACGGCCTACCCGCTTTACGCTATTGACTTTGACACCGGCCTTACCAATTTGCAACTCTAATAATTTTCAATTTCAACGCTAGCTTGTATCTACATGTAGGCCAGCAGCATAGTCTTCTATGGCAAGTGTATAGCAACAAACTCCTTTGTTTTGCAAAAAAATCTCCTTATTTCCAAGTCATCTTTTAAGTATATACCATATACTTAGGATATCCTTGATTATAGACCCTTATGGGTTGGATTTATAACCCAACACTATCAAGAAATGTATTTTGATTAGTCTCGGTTAATCAATTGAAACTTAGAATCAATGAGTTTCATTTTTCTTTAGGTCTCAAATCAGTCTTCTCAACTCATTAAAAACCTTGCAAGAAGGAAAGAAGTTATAATGAGACTTATATAGTAAGAAGGACCAGTAGATTTGTTAATTAAGGTAAGGGTGTAGGGTCAATCAATTAATTGCCCTTATCAAATATTTTATGGGATATTTGAGATTGTAATTTGTAAGCACAAATGAATCAAGAACTATAAGTATTATGGAATCAAATGAATTTCTTTTTCTTTTCGCCAAAAGTTATATTAAAAATCTAATCCTTGACATAATTACTTAAAAGATGTTTTAGTCTTTTCAAATTTATATAATCTTAAAGAAAGGGATTTTACCTCTTTCTTTCTTTATTATTATTATTATTTCTTTTTCTTTAAGGAAAAATATAAGCTTAGTCCTTAAGATTAACTTTTCTTTTCTTTTGTATTTTTTTTTTTGTATTTAAGTCTTTGGGTTTTAAAATTTTAAAATTTTCCTATTTATACTATTTATTAAATTTGTCAAGAGTTGATACATATTAAGTTTTAATTGGCTTATTCTTTCAATTAAATAAAAGGTATTAATTGAAATCAAACTAAGCTAATTTTAGTTATTTTTCAATTTTAACTAAAAATTAGCAAATTAAGCAATATTAGCAAGATAAAGGAATAGAAGTGACTTGGAGTTTGAAGACTTAACTCACACGTCTATTAATCAACAACTTTACAATGTTCACAAAGAGTTACACCAAGTTTTACACTACTAAAAGGTCTCAAATATAAGAAATTACAAATAATGACCAAAAGACAAGAAATGATCAATGCTGATTCAAAATGTGTTTTCTTGCAAGTTAATAGCTCTTTGTAAGATGCTTTTGTTTACTAAAAAGTGTTCAATGTATATTATTGCTCAAGTTCTTCCTATTTTACCTTTGCATTGGGTTCTGACAAATGATTACTATTACCTTTATCATCTAGACTCCAATTGAAAAAGGTTGTGCGTTTTGACTTTGTGCCCTGCTATTAAACCCTAAGCCACTAGAACATTATTAAGGGCTTACTAATCATGACTAAACATGCTAGCATCCAGACTTCGTGTCTTGGTTTTTGGACTCTAACTTTAGATCATGATTGGTGATCTTCTAATTATGCTAGCATCTAGAATCCATGCTATGACATTTGGACTCTAACAACCTGTTTACGTGAAGGAATGAATAGAAGGAGAATAAAAGTTATATCTTGGGAATAGTATTACCAGTAATAGATTAGGAATGATCTACTCTAATGTTTACTTCATCTAGAGTTTTATTATTAAAATACATATTTCAGTATTTACTTTAATTTATTAATTATAGTGTTAAACTAAGAATAAAATTAAAATTACTATTATACCCTTTATGACTATTATGAAAAAATAACAAGTTATATAGATATATTCATATACTCGTACCCATACTCACACACATACAAATATAAATAAATTATATAATTTATACATGATATATATAATACACACATATACAAATATCTATATATATATATATGTGTTAGTTCATATGCCATACACAAAAAAAAAAAAAAAACATATATAACTTGTATATTTGATCGATGTCCTATTTATTTGCCATTTATATAATCAGATTATGTAATTATATTTTTTAGACATTTATATATATTCATAACTTATAAATGAAAAATGATATATTATATAACTTTTAACTTATATATATATATATATATATATATAAAACTTTTGGTTTAACATTATTAAAACTAGCGATCACTTTTTTAATGATCACTATGTCATATCAAACTGGTGGTGCTATAATTAGCACATACATATGACCTTCATAAACACTCACGAAAGGGGGAAATAACATTTTGAATAATTAAATTTGGAAATTGTATGAAAACGACATTGCTATATATTTTCAATCTAATTAAGGGGTATTTCTCATAGCGCCAAATGTCGACTTCATGGATTAGATCAACCATATTTTCCTAGATTACCCTGTTATACTGGTCTTAGGTGTGGTTGTCGAGAGTAAGGTCCAAAGAAGATAGTTCATCTCTTATGTTGGCGGCAATTTTATGGGACCTTTTGAAGCTTAGATTATGAGAAATTCATGATGATGATTTCTCAATGAATATAGCAATCTATACCCTCTAATATGAGATAAAGCTATAAGTTCGATAGTTTTTGTTTTCTTTACAGTAGTTGAAAACCCTTAAAATTAGTTGAAAAATAAAGGTAAAATGATAATTTGCCCTTCTACCTATACCGAAACACACTCCATTAGCCTATACCTTTCCACTTTTCGTAGATCTCTCAAACCTTTAAGTTCTCTTGATCTCTCCTTCTAAAACCCTGACCACAAGTAAGTTAAATCTTTTATTACTTGAACCATCTATCCACTTTAAACCATTTGGAATTCATTATATTTCTAGTCTTATTGATTGAAGGCATTACGTGTTGGGTGGAGAAGTGTCACAATAAGAAGAGTAGGATAAAAGGCTACCCGGTTAGTTATGTAATGATATAGATAGATTCTTAATGTAGCAAAACATTATTTTGAAGAACTAACTGTGGAAAGCCTATTAACGTAGGATTTTGAAGTCTTTAAGATAACTAAATCTTAATATTATTTTATAATAAGTTACGCGTATTCAGTTTACCACTTGATTAACACCTACCATTTTCCAAAGTTAAAGTTTCATCCTTCAAATGAATCCATATCAAATAAATAATTTTGACCAAAGTTGGAATTAAAGCACGTTTTAAAGAAAGTAACATGCGATTTTCACAACATGACAAAGATTCCAACTCTATATCATCACAGGTCGATTCTGAACTAAGAACCGACCCCATTTATCATCGAAAGTTCATGAGCAACCGGCCTAGGGATGATGGGTCCAAAAACCGACGGATCCTTATGGTTCCACCCCCTAAAATCGCCTGACTCGGCTATTTTGGAATCATCAGTTCAAGAACCACCTACAGAATCGGTAAAACTAGCGGTTCTCCACTACAAAAATTGAAAAAAAAAAAAAGAAAGAAAAAAAAAGAGAGAATAAAATTATAAAAAATTTAATTATAAAACAAATATTCAAAACTATTTTTACATTGATAGTAACAAATATATTTCCAATTCACAACATTTAATGTATTATTATTAGCAACATAAGTAATAAATATATTGGAAATTATACGTTGTTAAGTTTATGTAGACTTCTACCAAAGTAGACTTTTCTTTCTTAATAATATATGACTTGTTTTTATGTTCTAGGGACTTATTCGTATCTTAAATATTTTATAGTGCTATGTTATTGATGCAAACGGTATCGCGATGGACTTCATGGAAAAAATGGACGCGAGGAAGGATGCGAGGAAGATGCGGAGTTCACATGGATGAAGACCGGTCAAAGGACATTTATTACTTTCTGCGTTTTCACATTTATTCCTTAAGATTATAAATATGTGCTCTAGGGCTATGGATGTACTCATGACTTATTTTCTATTCAATATACATTTCTTTGAGAGGTTTTCTCTGAATTACAATTGTACGCAATTGTGTTTTATCCTTAAGGTCGTTCCGGTGTGAGTGGTCTTGTTTATTTACGCTATCACGCTGCGTCAGATTGGTATCAGAGCACGGTGAGATCCTGCAAGATGTCTTCTGACAATGACGTCGACGGCGGTCGCATTCATGACGGTGTTCATGATGCGGGAGTCCAAGGGGCTGGCCAACCGGTCCTAAGGGCGGAGATGGATGCCATGGATCGAAGGTTGAGGCGGGTAAAGCAGCTCGTCAAAACTTTGGTCGATCGGTTTGATGCCATGGAGGTTGCTAACAATAGGGGAAGGGTTAATGAAGGACGACGACCTAGGGCAAGAGATGTTATGGTGGAGGAAGGAACCGAAGGGGTTATCGGGACTATGATGATGATCAATTCGATGGAGGAGATTTCCACCTGAAGGTAGATCTGCCTTATTTCAATGGTACCTTCAATATCGAAGACTTCCTTGATTGGCTAGCAGAAGTGGAACGATTCTTTGATTATAAAGATGTCCCAGAAGAACGAAGAGTGAAGACGGTGGCATGTAGATTGAAAGGTGGTGCTTCCGCCTGGTGGGAGAGAGTACAAAGCAGGCGGTTGAGAGAAGGAAGAAATCCTGTGCGATCATGGATTCGCATGAAGCAATTACTGAAAGGTGAGTTTCTTCCTCCTGACTATGAACAGATACTCTTCCAGCAGTACCAAAGGTGTCGCCAAGGGTTGCGAACCGTTCATGAATACACTGCTGAGTTTATGAGATTAGCGGAGCGTAATGATTTGAGGGAAAGTGAAGGGCAACAAGTGGCTAGATATGTTGATGGCTTAAAGTTGCAGATCAGGGATAAAATTGGGGTGACGGTATTGAGGAGTATGTGTGAGGCGAAGAATATGGCATTGCGGGCTGAACTCATGCTAAATGATAAAAGCACCAGATTTGATGGTGGAGGGCGTAGATACGGAGTCGATAGGTTTGAGCGTAGTGGGACGAGTAAGGCGACGGATGACAAAGAAAAGGGCATAGTCGAGAAGTCGAGTAGTAGTGGTGAGAAAAAGAGCGAAAAGGCTATGGAAAAACGGCCTATTGAATCCAAAGAAGGTCAGAAACAATTCAACCCATATGCCAAACCCATCCTCGGTAAATGCTATCGTTGCAATCAACCTGGGCACCGATCCAATGAATGCCCAAATAGAAGAACTGTGAATATTGTAGAACGCGATGGAGATGAAGACATATATTGTGATCCTAATGAGGAGGAAGAATACTATGAGGAGGATGGTGAAGAGCATGAACCCTCATATGTTATCAGGAGGCTCATGCTAGCACCTAAACAGGAGGGTAACACCCAACGCCACCAGCTGTTTCGCACTAGGTGCACAATTGGGGGAAGAGTCTTTAACCTAATTGTGGATAGTGGGAGTAGCGAAAACATTATTAGCAAGCAGGTGGTCAAGAATTTGCAGTTGCCAGTTGAAAAACATCCTAATCCATATACCATTGGATGGATTAAAGCTGCAGAACGGATTGACGTCCTCGAGAGATGTAGGGTGCCCTTTTCCATTGGAAAATATTGTGATGAGGTCTACTGTGACATAGTAGACATGGATGCTTGTCACATTCTTTTCGGGCGACCATGGCAGTTTGATGTGGATGCCCAACATGCTGGAAAAGAGAACCTTTACCGGTTAGAAAAGGATGGCAAAAGATACACATTACTTCCTCTTAAGGTGATGGCACGTCCCAAAGGCTTTAAGCTAGAGGGGCGTTCTTTTCTAACCATAGTGAATTCAGAGAAGGAGATGGAAGAGGTTATGAGAGAGACCAAGGAGGTACACGCCTTGGTGGTGAAGAATGTGCTAAAAGTAGAAGATGAGAGTGCTAGTGACATTCCTGAAGTGGTGAAGGAGATTTTAGAGGAGTTTAAAGAAGTGGTTCCAGATGATTTACCCGAGGGACTTCCACCCTTAAGGGATATCCAGCACCAGATTGACCTAGTACCTGGGGCGAGCCTTCCTAATTTACCTCATTATAGGATGAGTCCCAGGGAAACAGAAATCCTCCAGGAGAAAGTTCATGAATTACTAGCGAAAGGCTTCATCAGAGATAGCCTGAGTCCATGTGCTGTTCCAGCATTACTCACTCCTAAGAAAGATGGGAGTTGGAGGATGTGTGTTGATAGCAGGGCTATCAACAGGATCACAATTGGGTATAAGTTCCCTATACCCCGTATAGAAGACATGCTAGACAGGTTGAGTGGAGCCACCATCTTTTCTAAGATCGACTTGCGGAGCGGCTATCACCAAATCAGAGTTAGGCCAGGGGATGAATGGAAGACTGCCTTCAAGACAAAGGAAGGATTGTACGAGTGGCTAGTGATGCCATTCGGCCTCAGCAATGCCCCTAGCACATTTATGCGAGTCATGAATCAGGTACTTAAACCGTTTATTGGCAAGTTTGTAGTAGTGTACTTTGATGACATCCTAATTTATAGTAAGTCTGAAGGGGAGCATATAGATCACTTGAGAAGTGTATTGAATGTATTGAAGGAGAATAAGCTATATGCTAATTTAAAAAAATGCATTTTTATGTCAAAAAAGTTGTTATTTTTAGGATTTGTGGTAGGTGGTGAGGGGATCACCATGGATGATGGGAAGGTAAAGGCTATTAGAGAATGGCCAATTCCTAAGACTGTGACTGAGTTGAGGAGTTTCTTAGGACTAGCCAGTTTCTATAGACGCTTCATCAGGCACTTTAGTACTATTGCTGCTCCATTGACTGTGTGCCTGAAGAAGGGGAAATTTAGTTGGAGTGAGGAAGCTGAGGCTGGGTTTGCCCTATTGAAAGAAAAATTGTGTTAGTGCTCTGTAGACACCCAATTTTTGCCAAATTAGGCTTAAGTTTAGAATAGATTAATGTCATGATTGAGTTCATTAAAAATATAAAATATAATAATAAAAATAATAAACAATAGTATAATAAAAAAGAGAAAATAGAAAAAATAAAAATAGAGGAATAAAATAATAATATAATTAAATGAATAATAGTAATGTAAATAAAATATATGTAAGAAAAATTAAAATAAATAATCATTTGAGCTTAATATAACATATATTTTATTAGTCTTAAGTATTAGTGGGTTAGCTATATGACCAAGGCACAGGCCAACGGCCTAACGGATCAGACCATGGACACAAAGCAAGGGGACCCAAGTTCGAATCTAGCCTAAGGCAGATTTTGCCTCTTTTTTGTTCTTTTTTTTTCCCAAAAGACACATCGGTTCATCCACTTTGAGACCTCATTTGAGCAACGAATCTTTGTGTTTTTTCGAAATTAATTGTACAGACACAAACTAGGCATGGGATACATCACATCTGTACATATTTCGTGCATTATTTCATTCCAAAAGACACATTAATTAAGGCATGAAAATTGGGAAAAATTCGAATGGACATGATTTTTCAAATCTTAAAATTGGCCGAATTGTGTCTTTAATCAAATTAAACACACTTAATCGAAGAGTTGTGATGTATAAACATAAGATTCGTGATCAATTTGAACCAACAATCACGAATCGAGTCCCAATTTTGAATCGTTTTTATTTAAAAAAATATAACGATTCGTGAATCTAAAATTGAACAATTACAAAGCTTCGAAACAACAAATTGTTTCGAAATCTATAAATAGGATCACCCCACAAGCAGAAACCACAATTCAATTTCACTAAATATACACTACACGATCGAGATCTGAAAATAGAGTAGAAAGTGCTCGAATTGCAAAATTTGCAAATTCGAAGTGATTGAGAGGATTTCGATCCAATTAAAGAGTGTTAGGATCATCTAGGAAGTGTTCTTGATTGATTATAGTGTTTAGATTTGCTCGAATTTGCATTTGGAAGTTCTAAATTTTTTTTGATTTTTTTCAAACCCTCGCCGTCGAGCACCACCACACGAACCGCCACTTCTGGTGGTTCTGGGAGTGAACCACCACCACCAGCCGCTGCAGCACCCCAATCCACGTCGGGCCGACAAAGTTGGAGGCTTCGAAAACCACCAGGAACGGCCGAGGAACGCTCGAAAACCACCGTGATCGTCTTCTTCACCCGACGGAGCACCGAAATCCGACCCGAAATCCGAATCCAACCCGGTCGGTCGTCGGTCAACGGTGATCGGTCAACGGTCAACGGTCGTCGGTCAAAAGTCAGTAGATCTGTGGTCCAGATTTGATCAGAAGATCCTGTAGTCCTACGATTCAGATTTGATCAGAGGATCAGACGGTCCAGATTTGATCAAAACAATCAACGCTCCAGATCGAAAGCCATCAGATCCTACGGTCCAGATTTAGTCTACAGATCAGACGCTCCAGATCTGATCCGAGAAGATCCAAGTCCAGGTTAGTCTGTATTATTAAATTATTTATTTATTATATATTTAATTTCGAAAAATAAGAAAAAATAGAAAAAATAATAAAAATTCGTAAAAAAATCCAGAAAAATTCAGAAAAATCCAGAAAAATTAGAATAATTATTTTTAATATAAATTTACATGTTTTAGTAATTTTTGATATTTTTGATATTTTTGAATTGTATTTGCATATATTTGATGCATGAGATGTTTTGTTTTTTTGTATTTTAATTTTGTTATGATATATTTTGAATATGTTCTGAACATATGTGATGATTATTGAATTTTGAAAAATAATAAATTGAAAATAGATTTTTAAACCAAAATTATTGTTGAATAATAAAGAAAATTTTTTTTTTTAAATCATGATATTAATTAAGTTTTTATCAAAATTATCTTTATAAATTTGCTATAAAGATAATACTCAAAGTTTTCAAAATTATTTTCATGTAGCATTAAATTAGCCATGAATTAATGATTTTTTTTGAACTTAGAAAAATATATTTTTTATGAAATAAAAAAATTGATTAGATCATAGGATCATCAAAATTGGTTTTCATGAAAATTCAAAATTTAATGAACTTAAAGTGAGAATATTTTAAAAATATAAAATTGATCAACAAACTAAGTTCTTTATAAAAGAACTACGTTTTGTCTGATCTCGATTAGCGAGTACGTAGGCACCTACGGGGCGACAATAAAATTAGAAAAAATATATTTTGCTTTGGTAGTTTGAAATAATCAGTTTGTACATATTATAAGTTTTTTTTTTAAAGGAAGAATATAAATGTTTGTTAATATTTAAATCCTAAGAAAAATACATAAAAATAAAAATGAATGATTAAACTTGTAGATATTTGTTTTATAAATGCTTTGTTTGAATTTTCTAGTATAGAAAAGGATAAATTCTAAATTTTAAATTTAAAGTGGTAACCGCTTAGGTTTTAATAGGTTAGCCCCCGAACTCAGATATCTGGTATATATTTTTTAAATTTGATTTTTAAATCAAACTTTTCGCAGACTAGTGGCTAAGTTAGGATTAACCGACCCATTAATCCTGGCTTTCATTTTTCCCGATTTATATCGGGTGGCGACTCCAAAAAGTTTTCAAAAATTAAATTTCTTTTAACCCCTAGTCGAGGATTCATGTTAAATGGGTTAGGGTTTAATATGAATCGGGTTAGGAGAAATGAACCGGATGATTTTCAAAATCCAGGCTCGACATGCTCCAGTATTAGCATTACCTGATTTTGACAAATTGTTTGAAGTGGATTGTGATGCTAGTGGAGTAGGCATTGGGGCAGTACTTTCACAGGAGAAGATGCCAATAGCTTTTTACAGTGAGAAGTTGTGTGATGCTAGAAAGAATTGGTCTACATATGACAAAGAATTCTATTATGTGGTAAGAGCTTTAAGGGTATGGGAGCATTACCTTGTAGGGAAAGAGTTTGTGTTATATTCTGATTGTGGGGCTCTAAAACACTTAAGCAGTCAAAATAGGATCAGCAAAGATATGCATGCTAGGTGGATCCAGTATTTGCAGAGGTTTCCTTTTAAACTCATGCACAAATCTGGAGTCCAAAACAAAGTGGCGGATGCCTTGAGCAGGAGAGCCGATGTCTTAACTATGATGAGTGTTGAAGTTGTAGGATTTGAGCAGATGAAAAAACTCTATGATAAGGATGAGGACTTTAGTGAGGTTTGGGGCATGTGTAGTAGTCAAAGACCCTGTGATGATTATCATGTGCATGATGGATATCTCATGAAGGGTAATCAACTATGCATCCCACGGTCATCCTTGCGGGAAAAGTTAATTAGAGATCTCCATGGAGGGGGTCTAGCAGGTCACTTGGAAGAGACAAGACCATTGCAGCTGTTGCTGATCGGTATTTTTGGCCCCAATTGAGGAGGGATGTAGGGAAGATTGTCCAAAGATGTTACACTTGCCAGACATCTAAGGGCATTCTCAAAGTACTGGGTTATATACTCCCTTGCCCGTACCTGAGAATATCTGGAGGATCTCTCCATGGATTTTGTTCTTGGTTTGCCTCGTACCCAACGAGGTGCTGACTCTGTTTTTGTAATGGTTGACAGGTTTTCTAAGATGGCTCATTTTATCCCTTGTAAGAAGACCTCAGATGCCCATGCCATTGCCAAACTATTTTTCAAGGAGGTAGTGAGACTACATGGGGTGCCTAAATCCATCACATCTGACAGGAACGCAAATTCCTCAGCTACTTCTAGAAGACGTTATGGTATATGTTTGATTCCACTTTGAAATACAGCAGCACCACTCATCCACAAACGGATGGACAAACAGAAGTTACCAACTGAACTCTAGGTAATCTTATCAGAAGTATTTGTGGAGAGAAACCAAGACAATGGGATTTATGTTTAGCTCAAGCGGAGTTTGCATATAACAACTCCATCCATCGCACAACAGGGAGGTCTCCATTTTCTATTGTATATACCAAAGTACCTCAACATGCTTTGGATCTTGTCAAGCTTCCAAAGATGGCTGAGTATAGTATACCAACTAAACACATGGCGGAACACTGGCAGAACACCGCGGAAGAAGTCAGAACTAAGATTGAAAGGGCTAACGATAAGTATAAGGAGACAGCTGACAAGCGACGGAAGCAACAATTATTTGAAGTTGGGGATCAAGTAATGGTTTTTCTACGAAAGGAGAGGATTCCCATGGGCACTTACAACAAGCTTCAGCCACGAAAGTATGGACCTTACAGGATCATTCAAAAGCTTAATGATAACGCTTACATCGTTGATCTTCTAGTAAATATGGCTATTTCGAAGACTTTTAATGTGGCCGACTTATATTCTTTCCATCCCGATGACGAGGCGCTATATCCAGAAGAGAACTCGAGGTCGAGTTCTCCATCGGTGGGAGAGAATGATGCAAACGGTATCGCGATGGACTTCATGGAAAAAATGGACGCGAGGAAGGATGCGAGGAAGATGCGGAGTTCACATGGATGAAGACCGGTCAAAGGACATTTATTACTTTCCGCGTTTTCACATTTATTCCTTAATATTATAAATATGTGCTCTAGGGCTATGGATGTACTCATGACTTATTTTCTATTCAATATACATTTCTTTGAGAGGTTTTCTCTGAATTACAATTGTACGCAATTGTGTTTTATCCTTAAGATCGTTCCGGTGTGAGTGGTCTTGTTTATTTACGCTATCACGCTGCGTCAGTTATTAACATGACAACTAAAAAGTACAAGTGCTTATATAAAATAAATGCATAACTATAATTTTTTTTTAACTAACGGGCTATAAACAATTATTGCTAGACTCAATGTTATTTTAAGTTAAACATTTATTTTGCGATTATTTTCCTACTTAAATTAAGTAAATTGTTTAATTGATATTTCTTTATTTTTCACGATTCCAGGTTTCTTTGGAATTGAAATCGAACTGTGGGAACTGGTGGTTCCTAAGAACCAGGAGCCAAACCAACTCCCATGGATTCAATTTTGGTTCCACCATTTGTGGAATCGGGAATTGGCGATTCAAGTTTGGTTTTGGACCCAAACTGATCCATGATGATGTCTAATTCCAACTTGGGAATTGATCACATAATAAAAACCCTAGAAAAATTTAAAAACATCATGCTAACACTAAGTAGGGCTAACTCAAGGTTTATGCCTAGTTAGCCATATCAAAGCAACTATGTACCCCATAGGACCTGCTTTTAAGGTCCGAGGTTAGAGTTTTTACTAAATTAAAAATGATGAAACACATAATCAAAATTAAGAGAAAATATTTGAGTAAATTGCACATATCTCTTTTGAAAAATTTAAAATTTATGTAGACTTTAGCTTTTTCAAAAGTCAACACTTATATATTCTTAAAGGCTAAGGTGACAAATAGCATGTAAATTTTATTTATTTGGTGCTAACATGTTATTACATATAATATGTTCAATTAAAATTTTAAAAAATATTTTGAATAAATTTAAATGATAAAAAAAAGCATATAAAATGATTTTATTTTACGTCAAAACATAAATACAAAAATTATTTGGAACTTGTATATTGTCCAGTACTTGAGCAACACTATTTATAATTCCGGTAGGCTATATTCCACTTTTATATATAAATATAAAGGAGATTTGAAATTTTCACATTGTCCATCACGTCTTTCTTTTTTTTTAATTCAATTTTTTTTAATCGTCATTGGAATTTTCTTTTAGAAAATTCAAAATCTTTCAGATATATTTAAAACATGTTTTAATTCTATTTATTATATGTAACAACACACTAGCATCAAATAAGAAAAAATTACATGTCATTCTCCCTGTTAACATTTCAAGAGAGGTTTGTGTAACATACCAAAAGATTTTATCTCATATATGACTTGTATGTGTCAGCCTCTAATTATGAGTTTTTTTTTTTTTTTTCCCAATGGAACCTATAATTATGAGTTGTTTAAGGTAAAGATTAGCGGATGTCAAGTACGTGATTACTGCTATTTGTTGTATGAGTGTGAAAAACGTAAAAGTAATGTATTCAGAATTATCTAATTTATTAATAAATTACTTTGAAATCTCTATAGACTCACACTTTGAAAAGTTGATTCCAGGACTCCGCACCACACTTCAAAAATTGACACAGAACTCTTACCATTCTTGACACCACACTTGATACTAGAATGCAAAGATTCGTCAATATATAGATCCATACTTTCAAAGAAAATCGGACTTTTTAGTATGTATTATAAGTTCATACTTTCAAAAACCGAATTTCATGGGGCATTATGGGTTCACACTTACAAAAATTGAACTCTAGGGCATGTTAACGAATTCACACTTTCAGAGCTCACTTCAGATGTTTGGTTGTAAACGATGTTTATTTTGTTATCATTATTAATATTATATTTAACCTAGTTGATCTTTATCGTTTGATCGATTATTGTTTGTATGTGATTTAGTATTGTATGTATACGTCTATGGTAGCTTATTTTGGGATTTACAGCTTGCCCTTTTTGAATTTAAATTTTAGGTGCTGAACATATCATGGCTAATGAACAAATATTTAGAGTAATGGTTGGTAGTTGCTACAACAAGTGGACAATAAAATCTTAATATATTTAGTTTAGATGTTGTGTGGGTATGATTCTGGATGTAACAATCACGTGCGTACCGCGTGACTATCGTGCTACACGTGACCTAAGAAAACAACACATGGAAAGATGATCAAGAGAGAATCGTGTAGAGAGGAGGAGTAGGTAAACTCAATAGGCTTTAACACACGCATGATAAGCGAGGGAGATAGAAAGCATTAACCTCACTAGATACCATGAATGCCGTATGCATTCTTGAGTGAGTCAAGTAATTGATTCACAAAAATAGAAATCCGACAATATGACAGCATTAGTCCAAGATTTCACCTATCCAAATAAAGTAAGGACTAAGGGTATTTATAGAAAATCTAGCTGTCGATATCGTCCATCAGATGAGACAGACAACTAACGGCTAAAATGATTCCCTCTCATCTTGTATATGCATATGGGCTTCCTTGTGGATCCAGACCCATTAAGGCCTTTATTTGCAATATGTGTGAGTCAATTTAAGAAATGTTGGAATTGGGCCTCCAAGTCTTCCATGCCAAAACTTCCATGATCATCCCAATTGAACTAGACTTAACTCTTTAAGCTTTGTCACATTAGCCTAAAGAGTTAAACCTAAATGAAAATTAGGCTTAAAGCCTTTGTAACAAAATTCAATCATCTACAGATGTAAAATCATTTCTGGTTACTTTATATGTTGGAGATATTAGTACAAGCAAAATGATAAATAAGAATTTATGCAGAGAAGCTGTATGTAGGGGTGTGAAAAAAAAAACGAATGTTTAGGATAACCAAATCGAAACCGGAAAACCAATCCGAAAAAAACGGTTAACCGATCCATCGGTTTCGGTTTCGGATTGGCATTTTTAATTTTTTCGATTTTCGGTTTCGGTTTCGGTTTCGGTTTTTAGATTCTAGAAACCGATGGATTCGGTTAACCGATTTGTAATTATAAATATATATAATTTATAATATACCCATATAATTATTTTTTTAGTATTATCAATATGAATTATGTTGAAATGAATTATTCAGGTAAGAAAAAACAAATACATATATGTTTGAAAATTGGAATGGTGATGTTTGATTATGATTTTGTATTGAGCTCAATTAATCAAGGTTGATAAGAACATATGAGTAAAAAGCTATTATGATGATTATCGTGATGGAACCTATATATATTAACAACTATTTTACATGTCTTATATTCTTAATTTATAATTTTTAATATAATTATACAAAAAAATACTCTAACTTTTTTACGGACATATTGAAAAATATGATAAACTACAAAATTTGTATAACCATTATGCTAAACGGTTAAAAACCGAAAACCAAAAAAATTAATCGAAAGAAACGGTTAACCGTTAAGACGGTTAACCGTTCATAATGGATCAGTTTAGGATCAGGATATTAAAAATCCGATTATTACGGTTAGGATAAAAAAATAGAGCCACGGACCGGTTAACTGAACAGTGAACACCCCTAGCTGTATGTGCAGATTTTAGCAGTAGATTTAAGTTGTTGCATGCCTCTACTGGTGTAAGTGCATGCACCAAAATTATCAAAACAATATGTGCTAGAGGATTTGACAAATATCTATAAGAAAAAAAGATAAACTCCTTCCATTGTGAATTGAAATCTACTTGCACTTAGTAGGTTGAAGTTACTTGTTCAAGAGAGTATCAGTACTAGCTCATCTACTATTAGTAATACTTTGAGAAGCTTTTGGGGACTAGTGCTATTTGCATTTGTACGATCATTTGTGTATTCCTCTATTAAAATCGTGGAACAAAAGAAATTGGAAATGGGCTTCTCATATTGCTTGAATCATGGATTTATGAACGTTGACATAAAGACAAACCATCTTCATGCACAAGTGTAGGTAACAAAAGCATGCAAGTAGAAACAGGTACTTTTTACATAGTTAAAAGATTCAACACCTTTTGCAATATGATTAAATTGTAGCAAGATCTTGTCCATCTAACCCCTTTGTTTGTTCTTCTTTTTTTAAGTATTGAGATAGTTCTTGTAGAGGTTTAATTGAGTTATTATATTAATAATCTTGTCCTCATTCAAGGTTTGATTTTTCCTTATCAGTACTTTAATTTCCTTGATATGAAAAAAATTTTTCCATTTAATCTTTAAAAAAATTATGCTTCATACATGAACTAATGCATTCATCTTTTTCATGATTCCACTGTATAAAATTAAAAAGATTTAACAACTGTGATAAAGATGATGTTGGATTTGTGGTACATGTTTAATTTGCTCTTTTGTGAAGTGTGTAGGAGGTAAGCTGTTAAGATCAAAATTTTTCAAGATTTTGCTCCCATATGGAAGGTGTAAGTTATAAAATCTCAATTCTTTTGTCAAATCAGAATGAATTTTTAAATTCATTATCAAAATAGGCACTTATGCAAATTAATTACCAAAGTAACTCATTTGACTCGCATATATAGCATGTGTTTTCTATTTGTGCAAAACTCGCTTATATAATATTCAAGAACTATGATATAGGCACGTGTGACATGTGAGGTTTCCATGAATGGAAATCCCATATTGAATATGCAATTTCTATAAATCAAAAGTGCATGTTCAACATGCGATTTTTATTTGAACTTTTAAGCCAAAGCACACATGTAAGAATTGAGATGGAATATGCTCTTCCACTGAATTTGCATCTCCTACATGTGAATTTTGTGAACTATTTTGGTAAAAAATTTGTCATGTATGCTATTTTGGTAATCATTTTTTAAGAAGGCTTAGATTGATCATTCCTTCACAAAATCTCTAAAAATCTACTCATTTTGAAATTGTTGTCTACGTATATAGGGTATGGGCTTTAGGGTGTTGTATAAACATCCTCTCAAAACTCATAATTGATAATATTAAACTTAATAAAATATAACATCCCCCAATTATTAATCTCAATTCTAACATTAAATATGGGTTTAGCCTAATATGTCTATCATCACCAACATATTAGTATTATGTTTCTACCACTATAAGTCACATCTATCAATATTGGCCATTTGATGTTATGGAAATAGTGTTAGTATTACTTTGTTAGTACTATTTAGAATAAGTAGGTTTTTTGTGTATGTTGATTTTGTTTTCCATTTTGTTTATGAGATTTTATTTGGGATTATACTACCTCTTTATAAGATTTAGTGTACTTGCCAATTAACTGGATTTTGTTCTCTTAGAAGAAGTAATAATATCCCTTATGTGAGACATTTTGACGGTAGAAACGTGCATATTTATAAGGTTGGGTTTTTTTACCTTAACTTTATGTTTGTTGTTTTCTTTATATCAATTTATTCTATTGAATGAAATTCATTTTTATTAGCTAAAAAAACAAAAAGAAAAATATCTGTGTTTTAAGGGGTTACTTTGTTGTAATTTGTTTTGCATTGAGTGTTGTCGTATTGATAAAATTTTGTAATGGATTTGGTGTTTTTAATTGTTTCAAACAAGTGAATCCAAACTTTATGAAAGATCATAAATTTTGTAATAAATTGTTTGGAGTTCTATTTTGAAGTGAAGTACGCCCTTGTGTCTAAAATTATGTGTTTTAATTTTTATTACAAATGTGTGAAAATTGACAGTATGTTGGGGAGCTAACCTAAAACATTTTCTATTATAAAAATATAATAAAATATTTCATAGGTCCTATGAGTATTTCTTATGTCTTAACGGTATGTTTTAATTTCAAAATTTGAAAATACGAAACTATGAGATACCTCTAGGCTACTTATAGACTCTTGACGAGAGGGCATTGTAGGATTGTATTTAGTTTCATGTGAATATTGTTTGATCATTTATACATATTTAAAATGTTTGATTCATAAAAATAATTTTCTATTAATGAAGGCGAATATAATTCCTCGGAATCAGAATAATGCCTAAAGCTAGAATGCTCTTTTTCTGGTTGATCGTGATTATATCTTCTATAATTGTTTGCAATGCGGGAAATTTAATGATTTTTTATTATTATAATAGGAAGGAGAGATTTGAATCTGTTTATGGTACTTGATATTTCAAGGAATAATATCATGAAATTATAAAATCATTAACAAAATATAATGAAATTTGGGATCACAAACTTCATTCCAAATCAGTTCTTATTCAATCATGCAACGCTCGGGTATTATTACGCCCGGCCATCTCTAGAGTCAATGGACGTAGAGAGTAAAGTAGATAAAAGCTGATGGAGTTATTACATTGAGATGGAGTTGTAAATTAATCAACAATAAATTGTAAATTCAATCATGAATCTTTTTCCTTTTTTTTTTTTTGAACAATAACGCGTACAGTAAGAACTAATAATATAAAAAAAAGTAACAAAGGTCAAAATAAATGAACTAAAAATAACTTTAAATGTAACAAAGTATTAAAAAATAAAAATACGAGCTTTCTTTATTATATATGTAAGACCCTAATTGTAGGATCAATTACAACCCGCCACATATCTACTTGTAAATGTAAGCACACTAAAGCTCAGATTTTATTAACAACCACCATGACTTACATTTAACTCATTAACTCCACATCATACACACATATTTATAACAAATTACATCAACAAAGATAAGTTTCGTACATGTTCACAACTGATAAGTTATGATTCATACTAATACTAACAACATTAAGGAATGACTCAAAGAGTCCACCAAAAATATAAACAACTATTCCTAAACATAAGAGGGTTCATACCCTAAACCAACATACAAGATTCATACCCTAAACCAACATACAAGATGATATAAAATACATACTACACTTCCACTACATAAAAATATAGCTGAGGAGTCCTATCTCCAAAACAAACAACTAGTCTATTCGTTAGCCAAATAGTCGCCATTGCTAGCATCATCTCTATAGTCCACAACCACATCATATCTCGACAGACCAAACATATAAGAGGTTTATTTAGATAGTCTATTTTTCATCTGTATTTTTATATGTATCGAAACGATATGTGTAAATATATCTGATTTGCATCTACATTTTATCTATATTTAATCTATTTGATATTTTAATGAGAACTGCCACCTATTTTTTATCCATATCTATTTCTTGATAAATAATTTATTAGAAAAAAGTTTGAAAAAAGTGTTTATATCTATAATTTGCCAACAAATAAACAGACCTAAGGATTACTATTTGATCCTAAAATAGAGAAAAAGAGTGAGCCAGAGCCTAGTACGATACCACCACAAACACATTCACACGAGCATGCACAAGTAAACCACACACTAACCAAATTCCAATGCAGCAAATATTCTAATTATTGTCTTTTAATTTTAAACCTTGTAATCAATACTAGAATAACACAGTATCCCAACAACACACTTATATATACAATACATACATATGATGTTGTTCCCTCCAAGAGTCCATGAGTCAAATCCTAAATCTACCTAATCATCTCTAAGTGCAACTCACTAGAGATAACATCACATAAGAATTAGTGGGGTGTCCCATTAGTATCACCAGTACTTCCGGTCCACTAACCACAGCTATGCACATGCAACACTTAAGTTTAATGGTCAGATATTCAATTAGTCAATTTGAGTTCTAACTTAATAGGCGCAAGCAACAAACAAAGTAGTACACGTACCTAGAAATAGGCCAGTATGCACTATCTGGATTATACACAATCAAATTGTTTAGTTCCTCTATTTATCTTGCTTAATGCTCATTATACTCTCTCTTCATTCCCAATTCTCCACTATAATTACTTGGGTCCCAAAAACTTTAAGTATTCTTAGTTTTTGAAAAAGAAGATTTAGTGAAAGTAATTATGTTTTGGCTAAAAAAGAATGATTTTCAAGTGTTATAACATGTATAAACTAGTATACAAAAGGACATAGGGTTACGTATCACTTAGGGGGAAAAATAGGTCACAAAAGGTACACAATTGGTGCATGGGGGGAACATAACTTGATGTATCTCCTCATATTCTTTTCTAGACATAAAAATTTAAGCATCAAGAGGAACATGACTGGAACATGGTGTCATGTATACGTCATGTTCTTCAAGTTCTTTTCTTATTGAAACATAAGGAGAAACACAATTGGATACACACACAGCCGTGTACTAGCCATGCTGTTTTGGGAAAACACAATTTAACTCTCTAAGAGGTATACGCTTGAAACACAATTTAACTTACTGAAAGATATATGCCATGTACTTTTGGAAAATGCCCTGTTAAATTTTTGTCTTATTTCTATATTGGCATTCGTTTGTACCCTTTTAAGACTATTTCCATCACTTTAATACATCCCAATTCATGTTTTTAACCCTAAAACCATATTAAAGCACGTACCTTCCTATACTTCATTTAACATACAAAATAGAAACAAAAAGCATAAGAACTACGCTACTTATTAGCTTCCTTCTAAATTTCTTCAAGATTCTCCAATGTCCACTTTGCAACAATCACTTTCTCCTTCGAATTCTTCCCTAATCTCTTCATAGATCGGTTATACTCGTTAAATGGTCTATTAATAGAAAATTGTATTTCGTTATCATTCCCTTGTTTAGATTGTTCTAAATGATGAAAAGAGTTAAGAGAGATGACAACTTACTGTAACAATCTTGTTGAATCCTTCGATATTAGAAGAAGGATATTGAGAGGATGATGGATATTGTTTTTTTGCTAAACAATGAAATGACAGAATGGTAGTTACAGACCTCAAATCTACTTAAAGTTTCTGTCAAACATATATTCTCTAAAAGATACAGAAATTACTATACTGCAATTACTTAAAGTCTAAATTATTTACTAAACTATCACCTTGATTAATGTATTAATTTTAAAAAATTTTAGGATATTTCAATATATTAGATTTTATGTATTATTTCCATTTTAGTAAGCATGTCACATCAGGTATTTTTAACAATAGAAAATGATCATTGTGGTTATAATTCCTTCTTCTCTTTTTCAGTATTTGTGGCTAAATGACGAATAAAGCAAACTTAAGAAAATATATTTGCAGTTTACTCATTTATTGAATAGGCTACACAAGAACACCCATAAAAACAATTAATATTATATAGTGACCTCAAAATTGTGTGGCTCTTACATCCTTTAAAGCATGTTAACATTAGAAATATTTTTCTCTTATACAATTTTAAGTTAATGTCTTTGTTAGCATTCAGTTGTAATACATTTTTATGATGATTTATTGCTCAATTTCATCTTTATTATAAAACATATATTTACTGTAAAAAGAAGCATCTCAAATCAAATGATGAATTAATCTAAATCAATGAGTTTCAGTTTATGGTGTATAGAAGAGGTTCATTACTATATTTAAGGTGACCTATTTAGGTTAAGTCACTTATCTACCATATTTTATTTTTTCAACTTACAACCTATAACTTTTATACATAACCTATCATACTTATAACCTAATACACTTATAACTTATTAAACAAACCTACAACTTTATACAAGATCCAACGGTAGATCTTGCATCATCCCTATAAGTGACTTGACCCAAGTCCAACTCTGTATTTGAAAGGATAAAAGAAAAAAGAGAAAAGATATTTTTAATATCTGTATTTTTTTTTCTGGGGTATAAATTTAAAATTAAAAAAATTCAAGATTTTATATATATATATATATATAAGAGATATAAACTTTAGTAGTTTCTAGGGGTCCCGCTGTATTTTATTTAATCAAATAATAGATAAGCTTTTGCACGAGGTTCCATCACGAGCTTCGTTGAAGTTTGCAATTATAACAAACAACTTTCAAGTGTTTTGAGTTACGAATCTACTAAAAATAAAAGGAAAACTCTATAAAATGAATCTTTTCCGCCTTTATTATGGGGAATCCTCTTTAGTCTTTGGTCCTTTTCTTCACTTTTCTTAAATTTATATGGAATGAAGTAATGAAAATGGGCAAATCTGTTTTTGTTTGAAGGAAAGTCCTGGGAAGTTTCCTTTTGGAAAATAATCTAAAGACAATCTATTCCCTATAATCTTAAGAGTTAATGACAGAGAGATGACAATATGTTGAATGATTAATGGTAAGGTACAAGCATAAATTACGCTTCCAATTTAAGGAATAAAAAGCGCATCACATTCATATCTACCATTTTTTTTAATCTTTTCTTCTTCTTTTTTTTTTTTTTCCTTTTTTGGCATACAAGTCGATACGATATGCCAAAGGTCATTTTGGATTCGTATGGCCATCCGTTAAGCTTGTATGTATTGGTACAAACTACAAGACAACTTGAGTCTTATACTTCTTTAAATACTAAATCACTAATGGTTTTCGTATTCTACTGAATTTAATGTAAAAATGACATATGAAGAACAACTTAGAGTTTCAAAAATGAGTTTTGCAAGAGTATGTCAGCTTTGGTAGCTGAGGATAATCCGAAATAGAATTGCCATTCGATTTAATTCAATTATTCATTTTTAATTGTATTTTAGAAGCTAAAATCACATTTCGTTGGAATCGATAATAATTCCGTTTTGAAGGAGAATTTGATTCCGCAAAGGCGAAATCATTGAAAATGCACTATGAATACTTAGGAGGGGTGCCTGAATTGAGTATTTACCAAAAATTCAAACAATTAATTTTGATCCAAAATGATCATATTGATCTTAGCAGCAACAGATATAGCAAAAAAAAAAATATAATGGAAAATAAAAGAGATAGGGATAGAGAAAATTTAGCCAGGATTTAATGTGAAGTTCGACGTACTTTCTACTCTCCACGGTCCACCAATACCTCGAATCAAGGTCTTTACCACCACTTTTATTTATCTCAAATTGACGCTCAAGCTAAATAATACAATAGTTTATAGCACTAAGGAAATAAACTATTTACTTTCTCTCTCTAGAATGCTCTCAATGGACAGCAAAAATAAAAACAAAGCTCTAGAATGTTGTTATCTCTCTATACAAATATTTGCAAATTTTAATGTATAAGAGAACAGGAAGATAAAAGTTTTATTTGAACGCAAATGAATGCTTTTGTTAATTCACACTTCAACTCTATTCATATCTTGTTGATCTCTAGGATTGAGTATATAAATACCATTTGAATTTCAAAAGTCTATTAGAGACAGCGTCTATAATCTACCAAATATTTAATGCCCTTCAACAGCTCTTTTCTTGCCACATCAGCTTCAATATTTAACCCGTTGCGCCTCAAAGACTTATCGTGCCTCAAGTGTCGCACCCTAACTTTTGCCCTCAACAACCTTCTCACGCGCGCTCTTCTCAAGCCTTAGAATTAAACTGTCGCGCCCTAACTTTTGACATGTCGAGTCCTCAACTTAACCCTTAACCAATACTCTGTTCTCTTTATCTTTATCAAGTCTCGTTTTAAAGCATGTTACGCCTTAACTTTTTAGCACGTTGAGCCCTTGACTTGACCCTCGACAAGTTTGATCGCTTCTTTGCCTTGTCGCCCTTCAGATTTAACCTTGTCGAGCTTTGATCTCTTGACTTGTAGGCCTCGACCAAATTCTTGACCATAGATTCTTCATATTTGAGCTTGTACTTTGACCTTTGCTTTGTCGCGCCTTGAACACCTAATATGGCTTGCCCTTGACAATCACTTGACCTCTAACTTGTCACTTCGAGCTCTTGGTCGCACCTTGTTTTTTGACTGGTACAGAACATGTTAAAACCTACAAGAAACTCCACAAAGACGCACAATATATATATATATATATATGACTAATTAAGTGTAGTTTTCAACAAATAAATAGTTAATTGTGCATTATATTATTTCATAAAAAATCACATTGAATACTCAGGTTCAACAATCATGATTTCATTTTAGTTTTATTAATTATATGTAGTTCAATTATTTTTTTTATCACATATTTATAATTTGCATTTATTATTAGGAATATTTTTTACAAATACACTTTATAGCTATTCCATTCCATTCTATTCTATGAACACTTTTAAATATAGGAATAAATTTATCATTCTTCCCTTATTCCAAACGATTCCTTTTATCATAAGCTTATAATTGTATTTGTAAAGGTTGAATTGACCGATAAAGGTAATACCAGTACTGGCCGATGTGGAAGGCTTGAGGGAATTTTCTTTGTAGTAATAGCCGAAGAGTAATGTATTGCAGTTTTTCATTATGTATCTAACCATATCAATATTATATTTTATCTTTTATTTTATTATATATGTCGTTTTTTTTCTTTTTAAGTTGCTTGATTAGTTTGAAACTACTGGTTAGCTCAAAGTTAATAAATTCTAATATGCCTAGGGTTATAAACTCAAATCTATACTTATTATCTGGACTTAATTCAACAATAATATTTAAATTAAATTAGCTTCTCAGCTCATAACTTTATTTAGTTATAGGGAATCCATTAACTATATTTATACTTAAATTTGTGTATGCCTTAATCAAGTAATCGAGTTCGGGTTGAATTTTCAATTGTTTATAATAGCGATAAGTCTTTCTAATCGGAGAAGGGGGCGGGTGGGTGGGGGGTAACGCGGGGAGTGGGGTGTTGTTGGTGGGAAAAACAGTATAACCATCTTCAACACTTTTCAGAATAAATCAACCTTATGTCGTCGCACTCTGAGGCATTGAGGTCCGAAAATGGAGCTCGAGCTTGATTCCATTCAATCTTCACTACAAGATAGCCGAGCATCAGCAATGATTGTAATCGCACGCACCGAGAGCTGTCGTTGAAAATATCGATTATTCTCTTTAGGTTTCTGTGTTTTGATGCTTCATGTGTGAAGCTTCCAGCTAGCATCGATCGGGACCAGCGATATTATATCAAGCCTTCGCATATAAATGATTTTTTATGTAGTGCATTTGCGAAAAGTTCAATTTCTCTATGTATAAACATCCATTGATCACGACCGTTGATAAAACTACACATGAAGCCATGGACTAAGAAGCGTAAAGGGGAATATAACATTGCATGTACCAGTACAAAAAAAAAAAAAAAAAAAAAAAAAACTGTGATTAGAGACAAAAATTTTCTTTTAAACATAAATTTCTATCGTAAAAATCATTATTAATTTTATCCATAAAAATGTAACTTTCTTACTAGTTTTTATCATCGAATTTTTGTCTTAAAGGTAATATTCTTATAGTGATACTATATTCAAATACTATAAGAAAATGGGCTTCAAAGATAAAATTTCTATCTGTAAACTTAGATTTCTATTACAAAAATAATCGTAAGTGATTCTATTGATAGAGATATAACTTCTTTTACCCATGTTTTGTCGCAAAATATCTGTTTTTAAAAGTCAATTTTCTTGTAATGAAATGAATTCTATTTTATTAAAATTAAAATTATTAATTATCATGCTCGATTAAGTACAACCTTTTGAGTTTATTAATTCTGTCATCTTTGGTGAGATGAGGTAACAAATGCTTATCAATTGAAAAATAGAAGAATAAAAGACCAGAGGATCTACCAAGTAATATGATTAAGTAGCACTAGATTCGCACTCATCAAATTTAAAATATAAAACTAAGAGAACATACTAAATTCTTAATGGTGATTTTAACATTGACGTTACGAAGAACTCTTTAGAATTAGCTGTTGCCAACAAAAAGATTATAGAAGCTACAAAATATATACAATCATCGCCATAATTTATGTTTTTTTTTTTTTGCCTTTTTCTAAAGTACAAAGTGGTAATAATTTATTATCTTAACAACACACGTGAAAGATGATGTTCTCCTTCTTTTTCTATGTTTTCGCTATCGGGGATTAGTCACATTGAATTAAACAATGCTAAATGAACAACTTCCTATTACGATATGCTTTCTGAAGGAAACACCATTAATTATAAAGCAGTAGGCGAATATTTTCTTTTTCGGAAGAACATCTTTCTGTACTTTCTCTCTTGATATCTTCGCTTCCTGGACCAAAATTATCAATGGGATATGGTTCCTCTTGGTGGTCACGATCTATTAGTGGAATTTGGTTGGGCCAGTTGTTTTGGCAAGTGGTATTTTTCTTTTCTTTTTTTCTCTCTTTTCCAAAAATATATGTGACCCACATGTGAATAAGCTTTTGATAATAGAAATCTTATCGAGGAAGCACCATAACCTAACAAAAACCAGGATCTTTTCAAGCATACGGTAAACTTCTTGTTTGTTTATCGGAGATCATGATAGCCAGACACAGATCATCACCGTGATGTTATCTCTAACTTGCCTTAAAAAGCTTGTTGTTTGCTGGCAATTCCTATGGTCGTGTATTGCATTTTGGACGAGACCGGTCCCCCCTGGTTTCCTAGCAGCTATTCCCGGCTAAGAATGCAGTGGTGTCGTCTTTAGTTAGCCATGTAATTGCAAGCAATGTTTTGGTGTTCCTACAATGTTTTAGCAATAAGTGAATGCTAAGTCTGGTTGTGAATTTAAAAACATTTTTAATTTTTCTTTTCTTACTGTAATAGAAAGAAGATTTGAACCTCATCTATTTCTCTTGCGTACAGGACCATGGACATAAATTTTAGATTATATAATAAAGAAAATGTCAAACTTATTCGATGTATTTTGTATGAAAGTTCAATTTTGCTAATTGAAATTTTGATGTACTTAATTTAATATCCAATCAGACATTTTATAATTATTCTAATGATCTCAATTTTTGTTTGCTTTATTTATTGATATGAAAAAGATAGTGTGTCATCAAATTTTTATTACTATTATAGTGTCTGTTCTATGTTTGCAAATTGAAGATATTAGGTAGATAGATGGTAAAAGATGCTAAGAAAAGTTTAATTAATTAGTATTAAATTGATTAATTTAAATTTTAAATAGGTATAAAATTGACTTTTTATGTTATCAAATTTAGAAATCGATAAAAACATTATGGTGTAAAAATATACTAGCAAATGTTTAATCACTTGTGCAATTAGAAGTAAGTGATATATGTATATATTGTTAACATATTAGTTAGCACAACATACAAAATAGAAATACAGCTGTAATTATTAGATTAGTTTGTTTTGTACATGTGTTCTGTTTTGATAGTTGTTATTTTAGTTTGTTATTTTCTGTATAAAAGCTTCCTCTGTACAGAAATAGAAAGGTACAAATATACATCATTTTCACGACTCTTTCCTCAAATTAGTTTTCGTGATGTTGATCAAAATCTGAATGTGAAAGTTTACATGGTATCAGAGCTGCGGTAAGAAATTTCTCTTCCGTATCGCATTTCTTACTGTTCGTTGTGTGTTTTTTTCTCTACAAGTATGAATACTTTCGTAGATAGAAGTAGTGGAGTTAGGAATGAAGCTATGGTTAATGATCCTTTGTATATTTCAGGATCTGATAATCCAAATATGGCAATTGGAAACATTGTGTTTGATGGATTGAATTACTTGCCTTAGGCACGTTCGATTAAGACAGGTTTGGGTGCTAAGATGAAATTAGGTTTTTTTTATGGTAGTTTGGTAAAACCTGATATACAATCAACTGATCTACTACGATGGGAAAGAGCGGATTATATGGTTCGGATGTGGATTTTAAATTCAATTGTAAAGGATATTGCTCAGAACTATGTTTTTACTTCATCTGCCTTTGATTTGTGGAATGAAATCAAAGAACAGTATGGACATAGTAATGGTCCTTTAATTTTCAGATACAATATGAAATTAGTAATTTGAAGCAATTGAATCAATCTGTGGCTAATTACTATAATAGGATGAAAAAGTACTGGGATGAATTACAAGCATTACATTCATATCCCTCGTGTACATGTGGTAGAGCTGATAATTGTGATTGTCGATTGAAAGAGAGGATTCAACAATTTGAGTCAGAAACTAGACTGATTCAGTTTCTTATGGGTTTGAATGAGAACTTTGAAATGGTGAGAAATCAGATCCTTTCTATGGATCCTTTACCAACAGTTAATAAGGCTTACTATTTGGTACAACAAATAGAAAGACAAAGGTTTATCACTATCGGTATTTCGTCTGACATGGGAGCTACAGCTTATCAACTGAATAGGACTTCTAATTGGTCTAGAATGTCCAACCCGAGGAATTTTATTGACAGAAAGAAAGGAAAACGCTTATTTTGTAAGCACTGTAGCATCGAAGGACATAGTATTGAAACCTGCTTTAAGTTGATTGGCTATCCGAACTGGTATAAAGGGAGAAAAACTGGTACTGTTGGACAGAAAATGAGTAATTCAGCTGTGAATTGTGTTGATATTAAAATTGATGGATATAGTTATGCAAATAAAATGTCCACTCCGTTGGACATTTGTTCTGCAGAAGGCTCTTCTTCAGCTGCAGGGATAAGAGACTTGCATTCTACTAACACTCCAGCTATTGATCCACAAGTTGTTCATCAATTGTGTCATGAAGTTCTGAAAATGATGACCGAAAGGAAGGCTGGTGAACCTATAGCAATGAGTGCTATTGGTTTCTTAGGTAATATCATACCATCTTCTTGTTTTAGTGGAATAAGTAATTTGATTGGGACATGGATAATTGACTCGGGAGCCACTAATCATATTACTCCTTTCTATTCACTTCTTTTTGATACACATACTCTTCCTTGTCCACTAAACATTAGATTACCAGATGGTTCTACTAAATTTGTTCAACTTTGTGGTTCTGTTCATCTCACTTCCAAATTAACCTTGACTAATGTTTTGTTTGTACCAGATTTTTCTTTCAACCTGTTGTCTATCCATCGCATTGTTAAAGACAGTAAACTAACTGTCAACTTTGATATTTCATCATGTGTTTTTCAGGACCAAGCTAGTAAGATTGACATCATTCAAGCGGAGGAATCGAATGGGTTGTACTTGCTCAAGATTGATGCAAATTTCAATACAGATTCTGTTTCATCTAATGTTCCAAACACCTTTGTTGCTTCCAATAAATCCAAAGTCGATTTGTTTTTGTTTCATAAACGATTGGGACATGCATCATTGTCTAAGTTGCAACACTTGTTTTCTCATTCTAATTCCAATGTATCATATTTAGATTGCAATGTTTGTGTTGAATCTAAAATTCATAGATTGCCTTTTCCTCGGTCTGTTTCCAGTTCTGTTCATGCTTTTGATCTAACACATGTAGATATATGGGGACCATATTCCACTATTTCTGTTGGAGGGGAGAGATACTTTCTTACACTTGTAGATGATTATAGTTCATCTACTTGGGTTTATCTTATGAGTACTAAATCACAAGTTGTTATTTTCCTTGATACGTTCTTCAAGCTTATCAAGAACCAATTTGGAGTAATTCCTAAGGCAATGCGATCTGATAATGGGGCAGAGTTTTTGTCTTATTCCTGTCAATCTTTATTAGATTCATTTGGAATTATTCATCAGCGATCTTGTCCATACATTCCCCAACAAAATGGTCGTGTTGAGCGTAAACATCGACACATTGTTGAAACAGCTAGAGCATTAAGGATACAAGGTCATCTACCTAAGTCTTTTTGGGGTGAATGTATTTTGACTTCTGTGTATCTCATCAACATCATGCCTATGGCTAAGCTTCATTGGAAATCTCCTTATGAACTTTCTTTAATAAAATTCCCTCATATGATCATTTGCGGGTAATGGGATGTCTTTGTTTTGCTGTGAATCATTCACCTCATCTAGACAGATTTGATTCCAAAAGCATTCAATGTGTTTTTTTGGATACATGTTCGGTCAAAAGGGATATCGGCTTTATGATTTGTCTACTCGAAAAGTAATTGTTAGTCGTGATGTTATCTTTGAGAAGACATTTTTCCTTTGCCACTTCCGTTGATGATTCTTCTGCTGATATATCACCTTCTTATACACACGTTCCAAACACTCTGTCTGATTCATCTATTCTGTTCCTTCATTGTCTAGTGATGATCTTACGCGTTCTTCTTTTCCTACTGTTCCAGCCACAGATTCTGGTAGTTTGCATCAATTAAATTTGCGCAGGTCTACACACACTCGACAATCTCCACAATGGCTTGATTCCTACATTCATTCCTTACATACCGATTTTATACAGGATTCCACTAAACACCTATCTGCTACTGCCAATTCTTATCCTCTTTTTACAGCAAATGATTTTTCTCTTTACCTTAAGGAGTTTATGAATTCTATGGCTCTTGTTTTCAATTCTCATGAACCAGTTACTTTTACTCAAGCTGCTAAAGATGAAGAATGGGTTTCTGCCATGAACAAAGAAATAGAAGCACTAGAAAATAATGACACTTGGGAGCTTGTTGATTTACCTAAAGGAAAACGTCCTATTGGTTGCAAATGGATTTACAAGATTAAATATAGGCCATATGGCACTATTGAACGTTACAAAGCTCGCTTGGTAGCAAAGGGATATACTCAAGTTGAAGGGATTGATTATCATGATACATTTTCTCCCGTTGCTAAGCTTAGTACTGTGGGATATTGTTAGCCATGGTTGCTGCATATCAATGGCCTTTACACCAACTTGACATAAACAATGCCTTTCTTCATGGATTTTTGGATGAAGAAATCTATATGCTCCCTCCACCAGGATATTCAAAGGCTGGATTATCTCAAGTTTGTCGCTTAAAACGATCTCTTTATGGGCTTAAGCAAGCTTCCCGACAGTGGAATAAAGAGATTTCAACTTTTCTCTTTAGCAAAGGTTTTCAACAATCTTCTAGTGATCATTCTTTATTTACTAGACACAATGCTGATGGTTTCTTGGTTGCTTTACTCTATGTTGATGATATGTTAGTTACGGGAAATAATGCTGAGCCATCAATTCTTTAAAGTCGAATCTTGATCAAGCTTTCACCATTAAAGATCTTGGGTTAGCCCGCTTTTTCCTTGGTCTTGAAATTTGCTCTGTCTCTTCTGGATTATACGTTCATCAGAGGAAATTCATTCTGAATATGTTGCATGATGCTGGCCTTACTGCTTGTAAGCCAACTTCTTTGCCACTTCCCACTGGTAATTTGCTTCAAGAGGATGGTCCTCTTCTGGATGATCCTACTTTGTTTCGTCAGCTGGTTGGTAGGATGCCCTATTTAACTTTGACCCGGCCTGATCTTGCTTTTGCAGTTAACAAGCTTAGTCAATTTCTCTCACAGCCACGGGTTCATCATTATCAAGTTGCTATACATCTCCTACGTTATCTGAAAGGGATGATTCATATTGGACTTTATTATCCATCCAATAATTCACTTTGTCTCTGTGCCTTTTCCGATGCTGACTGGGGATCTTCCACCTTTGATAGGAAGTCCTTATCCGGGTTTTGTATTTTTCTTGGTGATGCTCTCATTACTTGGAAATCAAAGAAGCAATCCACTGTTAGTACTTCGACAACAGAAGCCGAATATCGAAGTCTTGCAGCTGTATCCAAAGAATTACTTTGGACATCATACATTCTTCGAGATCTTCGTATCTCATGTTCTTTACCGATTTCGGTCTTTTGTGATAATAAGTCAACCATTCAAATTGCTCGTAATCCTTGTCTTCATGGACGTACCGAACATATCCACATTGATATCCACTTTGTTCGTGATCTCATTTCTCAACGATTTCTTGAAGTACATCATGTCTCTACTGACAGTCAAATTGTTGATTACTTCACCAAATTACCTTCTCCATCTTCTCTTCCTTTCATGTTTTCCAAGTTGGGCCTTTGTATGGCACCAACTTGAGGGGGGGATGTTAACATATTAGTTAGCACAATATACAAAATAGAAATACAGCTGTAATTATTAGATTAGTTTGTTTTTGTACACGTGTTCTGTTTTGATAGGTTGTTATTTTAGTTTGTTATTTTCTGTATATAAAAGCTTCTTCTGTACAGAAATAGAAAGGTAACAAATATACATCATTTTCATGACTCTCTCCTCAAATTAGTTTTCGTGATGTTTGATCAAAATCTGAATGTGAAAGTTTACATATATATATATATATATAGTACTAGTAAAAAAGTATAAAATAAGATATAGTTGTGAGCTATTAATTAATTGATATTTCTCATACGATTATTAATGAGTTTTTATTATCATCTTAAAATATATTAAGATAAAATCTGGTGGGTTTAATAATCTTAATGCGTATGCGCGATACTGTGTATTATCCATAACATGGCATATAGTAATATCACTTAATTAAGTAGCATTTTATTATATGCTAGTAACATTATAAAAACTACGGCCAAAATAATAATAATGACAACAACAACAACATTTTTTTCTCATGTCGTTCTTCTTTTCTCATGAGAGGGGAGGCAAAATTCAAACAGAAAAATAGGGTTATATATACATATATATATATATATATTTATTCCCTCACTTTATCTAACATTTCAGCACCTTACGTTTTTCTTTTCTTTTTCTTTTGCTTGTCCTTTTTTTTTCCTTTTTCTTCATTCAACTTTTTGCAAAGTACTTGCTTGTTAAGTTATCGTTTTTTTTTTTTAATTTTCTTTTAAAGACACTCCAAAATAACATACTAAGTTAAGCGATTTTCAAAGACACAAGGTAAAAATAAAATTAATTGACATATCTCATCAAATTGTACAATCTTTTATCATCACATGTAAATGTAAAAAAGTATATTGATCTACTATAAATATATACGTATATAGTTTTTAAAATTGATCGCGATACCGATACCATTTTAACCATAAGAAGGATTTTTACTGTTTTCACCATTTTAAAACTCATTTTTTTTCCCACAACTTTCAAAATCCAATTCGCTCAATCCCCTTCAATGGGCATCTTTCATCATACTTAGACCACGTTCACCGTAAGGAGACTTTCATTTCTTTCAGTTTGTTGAAGGAAATAAGAAAGGAATAGAATTTCAATTCAAAGGAAATATAATAAAATTATAATGACTATTATAATATTATAAAAAAAATAAAATAAGTAATTATTAAAGCAAATGGTAAAATATCTATAATACCTAATGTATTTATTTATGAATTGTGACTTGTCATTTTAAGTAATAGTAATTCATTATTAATTGTCATTTCTTTTAAGTAAACACAAAAATATCAATTTTATGTCGAACGATGAAAGAATGAATACTCATTCATATCAAATGAACATAACACAAAACTACTGTAACCATACAAAGGCTTTCACAAATTCGCTGTAATTTTATATATTGCTATGCATTTTTCATACAACCTAATAAATGAAAAACAACCAAATTAAAATGTGAAAGTCTATTAATTTTACCATGAGAAAGGTTTTTACCATTTGACCATGTCAAGCTCGCTACCTCAAAAAGGGGTCTTTTCATAATAGCAAAGAATAAAATATTTCCTCATATTTCTATACATTTAAATACAAGAGATCATGTAACATTTAGTACTTGAATTTTAGTGATTTCTTTAAATTAAGTATTTATACCTTCTTTTTTTTTTTTTTTTTTTGCCGAATAAGTATTTATACTTTTAGATTGCCACTTTTATTAGCCAAATAGATTTTGTTTTGTGGTAATTTATATTACATATGTTAACTCCATATTGGTCTATTTGTTCAATTGATTTTTCTAACCAACTTCAAGCTCTCACTTGTCCTAAGCAATTATTTTGATAAAAGTATTTCACTTAAAATACGGAACACACCTACTTAAACTTTGTTTTGCGAGATATCGTTTTCGTTACTTATATGTATCATAAGTAGAATATCATTTAGGAGACGTCTACAAATATTATGTAAGCATCATATAATTGGTGACATTTTTTTTTACCAAATTTTGAAAAAGAAAATATACAGTTTCATCTATGAGGTCTTCTAAAAGCGTCACTGAAATTCTTTAAGTTTATATCATAACTGATATTAAAAAAATGGTTCACATTCAAGTACAACCAAAAAGCAGTTACTACCCTTCTATATGGAGTCGAGAGAGACGAAATGGGCGGCGGGGGGAAGAATCTAAAAGGTGTTCAATGCCCTTACTTATTCTCTGCATAAATAAATGTGTAATTTTTATTCACTCTCTTAAATGTTTCATTTTTATATTCTTTATAGGATGATACATTTTTATGTCTTCTTTAAAAAAAATACATATTTCTTTCTTTTACAATATTTTCATCTTTGTAATTATGTCATTTGTTAACAATATAAATATATAAAATCACATGTATATATATTACATTACAACATAACAAAACTTATACTACAGTGTCAATTGATTTGTGATGTTTATATCTTTACTTATTCTATGTATAAATAAATGTGTAATTTTTATTCACTCTCTTAAATGTTTCGTTGTTATGTTCCTTATAGGATGATATATTTTTATGTCTTCTTTAAAAAAAATACACATCTCTCTCTTTCACAATATTTTCATCTTTGTAATTATGTCATTTTTTAACAATATGAATATATAAAATTACATGTATATATATTACATTAAAATATAACAAAACTTATACTACAATGTCAATTGATTTGTGATGTTTATTTCTTTCATGTGTCACATATTACTTTTTGTAACACCTTTTGTAACATCTATTAGCGACATATAATAACTGCAATAAAAAGGTTTTATAACTCATATTTTAGTGTTAATAAAATTTGTTAAGCACATAGCATCAATTTTTTTGTACTCTTGTTAAGTATATTATTTTAAACACAATTAACACAGGTAGTACCACAATGTTTACTATTGAATTTGAAAAGTTCAATCGAGTACTAATATTAGTAATCTCAAAATACAAGTAGTTTATCAAATAATTAATAAAAAAATAAAGTACCAAATGTAGGAATGCAATCAAGCATACCGTTATAGAATTCTCGATTCACCCAATCCACTTAAAACCTTATAGGATTTGGATATGTAATAAAATCCCTATAGAATTTTAGGATTGGATTTGGATACTCTAAGATGGATGACTGATACTAACCTAATACATTTTATAATTAAAATTGAAAAATAATAAATAATGTATGAGGTTGTTTTAGTACAAGATATTAGTAACACCGATAAATTTTTTTAAGGAAATCTCTGGCATATTGAGTTTCTAAAATGGTTTTGTCCCTAAAGTGGGTGGGTGATGATGGGGAAAATAGGGAGCTAGGGTTTATAAAGTAAAGTTTGGAAATGAGACGAAGATTCAAGAAACAAAAAAGTGAAAGTGTAAACACGCTGCTGAAGTTGCTGATCGATCCAGATGGTGCTGGATCCATAGCTATTACTAAAATAAATATCCGAAGCAAATACCCAAAAATAAATAGCCAGCCAATATGTGGCTTGATGACATCATTTGTAATTATGTAAAGGAAAGTGGACTTAGTTTACAGATCACGCGGGGAATTCTTTAGCATGATAGATTTATGGCAAGGCGTGGTGTCGCCCATCTAGTGGAGTTTATTGATTTCAGAGATTTTGTAGTTGTAGCATCATTGTGTGTGCGTGAACATACAAAATCAATATATATAGATATATATAAAAGAAACATTAAATTTCCATATCGCTCAAATTCAAGCATTCTTTTCTTGCATTCAAGAAATTCTTTTACATTATTATCTCATTAAGCCACTCCTGTCTTATTGTAAGCAAGTTGATTTAAACGCATTATTAGCCTTGTATGAAAGAGTTAAAAGGGTTTTAATTTTTTTTTTTAATTTGTCCCTTGTTTTGACCTATAGGTATTAGCTTGACTTTTCTTTCACTGTTCAGACATTACATATCTTAGTTAAATGTTTGATCCGAAAGGATGCAAAGTTCTATTTATAGAATTCGAGGTGTTTTCAAAGTATCCTATTTCAATGTATAATTTACTAGTTCTTAATTCTTTGTCTAATATTATATTTTGATTTGATTTTTTCATCCAACTTTCAACTTTAGTGCTTACTTTAAAATGTAAGGCATTTTATAAATATTGCAAGTAAGATTAATTCACTCTAATTCCATCGCATAATTTCAAACTTTTTTTTTCTTAATCTTTTATCACTAATTTATTTAAGAAAGTCGCAAATTTCGATACCAAAAGGAAAAATAGTTTACTTCAACAACTAAAAGAATAGCTTTTTCAACATATATTACATAAAAATCCCTCTAGTGACTCGTAAGTTTACTTTCATAATGTAATATACAAGTTAAAATTAAGTTTTACATGGCCAAAGAGGGTGTTCCTTTGACCTATTAATTCCGAGGGTTCAAATTGGATTTTAATAAGTATATGCATTATATAATTGTGCAAAAGTTACACTTCATTAGTTGAAGATGTGTGTAATGTTATATAATTAAAATGTGGGACACGTATATAATTTTGTTTATGTCTGTGAAGTTGTGTGACTTGACTACACTACCGCTAGCGTTCGAATACTAGACATGCCTTTGTTAACGGCATTCAAACACTAGTTTGATTAGAATTAGTTTAGTCATGTGAGTTGAAGCTAGCATCAAAACATTAGGGGTCCGCGTTTAGATGGTAGATATGTTTCACATAGTCAATATGTTTTTATCATGGTGTATAGGCTTACGACTAGATGCTAAGGTGAAGCGTTTGAAGAAAATAGGATGGTTCGTAACTTTTTGCGCCTAGGTTTTGCAAGTAACGTCTAAATGATAACCTGTAGTGTCCAAATGTTAGTTTACAAAAACTAGTCATTAGAAGCATTTAACGCAAGGGTCAGATTGAGAGAAATAAGCCAAGGTCCTCAAAACTTTAAGAAGTTACAAGTAGAGGATGTTGAGAGAAATTTTAAGAAGCAAGTTGATCCTATTATCTTGTAATTAATCCATTTGCATTCCTCTCATCGGTAAACCCCCTTATTTTATTCGTAAATCCTTTTGAAAGAGAGAGTGATAAAGCCATTAAGAGTTTAGTTTGACAATTATTGTAATGTACTATACAAATAATTATATGTGAATTAGTAAATGATAGAGCTGTGCCTTAAGTGATAGGGAATTTGATGAATAGGTATAATTGTTATGAGTAGGGTTATAAATAAGTCGAGTTGAAATAACAAAGTGTCAAGCTCAAATTCGACTTGAATGTAAAACTCAAAACTTGAAACGCAACTTGAGCTTGATTAAGTTTTGATTTTTAAGATCGAACCCGATTTGAATTGATACTCAATAAGTTCGAGATCGACTCGATTAAGCTTGATTATTCTTATAAAAATCAATTAAACTAAAAAATAAATTATGATTTGAGAATATAATTGATTTAGTAAAAAAAAATAATTAATATGAACCATTGCATATGAAGAAAAGGAAAGGTCCGAAAAATAAGCTTTAAAAATAGAAAAAAAAAAAATAAATTTATAATTTTTTCACTAAAAAAAAATATTAAAAGCTCTCGTAGGCTCACTAGTTGCTCAAATCAAGAATTTTAAAACTAGAACTCAATAACTACTCGAATAGTTTACGAGTAATCTTGAATCATTTACAGTCCTAGTTGTGAGAATTATGTGCAATATTTTTTGTGTTGTAGTATAACTCCTAGGGAGTATTTGTTTTTGAGTTTAGTAAAAGTGACTGTGAAGTCCTACATGGAGACTAAGAGGCAGATAGAACTTCACAATATAGCTTGATCTCTCTAACTTTATCTCTTTTATTTATAGCAATTACATTATATTGTTGCTATACTATTTGCTCCATATGAGTTGCATCATTTAGGCATTAGATTTCCAAAAAAGATAAAAATTGTTGTAAAATTCAATTAAAACCCCCTTCCCCTTCTTGAGTTTTGTCCTAGGTGTTAAGTAGTTTTTCAATTGGTATTGAAGTGAATTTCTATGAATATAGTGTTTAACCACATACTAAAGTAAAGATCATGACTACAAACACACTAGGTTTCTAAGAAGAACAAGCAATAAATAAGCCATATTTGCCAACTAGAAATAACTATGCTTATTAAGAATGTAGGATGTAAATCTTTCTAAAAGCTCAAGATATAATGTAATTAGCGATGGTCCTTTTGTAATAGAAGGTAAAGAGGAAACAAATTATATTAAGGCCGCATAAGAAAAATATTCAATTGAATGAAATCATTAATACTATATTAGATTGCAATTTAAATGAAAATGACTTTAGTGGAATATGTACATGTGAAACCACAAAACAAATATGAAGTGGATTGTAATGTACATATGGAGAAACATGTAGAATAAAAGATGCTAAAATAAACCTATTATGTGGTGAATTTATAATTTTTAAAAAATAAAACCAAAATTGTCAATCGATGAAATGCATTGTAGATTTATCAATATCATAGATCAATTGAGGATTATTGGCAAGAGCTTTAGTAATGTTTAAATGAATTCCAAAATTCTGAGGTTTTTGCCAAAAGAGTGGGAAGCTAAAAGGACCATCATTGAAAAAGCTCATAATTTGAGCAAACTATCAAAGAAGCTACTCCTTGGGATGTTTAAAACTAATGAACTGATTAGAAACAAAGGAAGAAGCTCATAGATTGGAAATGTTACTAAAAGTCTCATGTTCCGACTCAAATAATGAGAATGATGAATATGATAATGGCGAGGAATTGAAGCACCTATAGCCAAGATATATACAAAGTTCTTGAAATTTAAGAAGTTGAAGGCACTTCAAAATCCAAAAAAGAGAGGAAGAAGGCTATAACATGCCATAAATGCAACAAGTTGAGTCACATCCAATAATTTTTTCCTAATATTAAGAATGCTAACAAAGGAGTGAAAAGAGAAGTAATGGTACCAATATGGAGCGATGACAACCTTATCAACTTGAACAAGGATGCATGCTTCATTGCCTTAGATGATGCGGTATGTTCACCTTCATCTAGCACTCCATATGACGAATTGGTTGATACGTATAATAAACTATGCTATAAAATGGCTAAATTGACAGAGAAAAATAGTATGCTAAAATCAATGATGAAAAGTGTTTGAAGAGTTAAATAATTTCAAAAGTGAATATGATGAGCTCAAAGAGGAAAATAATAAATTAATTAAAGAAAATGAGTATTTAAATTGGAGATATGAAAAGTAGAAGATTAAGATGATGAGTTAAGTAAAATCAATGAAAAGTTGAAAATTGGGAATAATTAGCTTAAAATAGAAAATAAACTCTAAAAAGATATGATAAGGTTAATGTATGTGATAATGGATATTTGAAAGAGTTAGAAGAGCTTAAAATTCAATATTAATCTTGAGAGCTAGTTTATATGATTAAAAACAAATTATATCTAAATTCACTAATGGTGAAAAGAATTTAATTATGTTACTTAGGAATAAAAAAACTTAGTATGGATAAAATTGGAATTGGCTGTAATAAAAATAATAATAATAAATCTATAAAAGTTACTTTGTGAAAGCAACTAATGGACCTTGCAATTATTGTGGGAAAATTGGCAATGCTATACATAATTATGCAATAAGAAAAAATATGTCTTTGAATCATGAGGGCAAGTTTGTGTGGATCCATATGGGACGAGTTTATGTTGCAATTAAACATAATGGATCCAAGTACAAATGGATACCAAAGATATGATACTTGCTTGTGTAGACACACTCAAGGCATGAGAAGAGTATCAAATATGGTATGGCTTCTTTCTATGGTATGCTTTAAGTGTTAAAGTTCTATATACTTGCTTTTATTCCTAAAACATGTTGATATATTTTATCTACATCTTATAAGATTTTTCATTCTAAATTACAATAAAGGCAATAGTTGAAGCGGAAGAACTGAGATGTAAGGATTATTATACTTTTAAGAGAAAATTATGATAAATTCTTTTGTTTTTTTTTTTTTTTGGAAAAACTGAATAAAGTAAAGCGTGATTAAATCCAATTTTATAGGGATTTATTAGGTATATATTTATAAAACTGGGGTATATATGATTTTGTTTTTGTTTTTTCAAAATCTGTGTTTTGACAAATACAACTACGTGAATAGATGGCACATAGATGAAGTTAATATGAATGCACACCTTTAATTATTATACTTACATCTATATCTTTTAAATGACGGTGATGTAAGTAGAAGAAGGTAGTTATAATAGGTATATTACAAGAGGAATGAAGAAGTTTTAAATAAAGAGACAGAAAGGGAAAACAATACGTTAAAACTAAAGGTAGAGTTGAAGTTGCAGGTATATGTTGGGCCCTTTTAGCTGGAGGTTTTCAATAAACTAGTTTATTATATGGGTATCATATTATAGTTGCTCTACATTTAACTCTAGGAAATCCGACATTGAAATTTCAGATCCAATAAAGTTTTTATAATATGTTTTAGCTTTCGATAATTCTATGTTTTTCAAATATGATATAAAGGGATTTTCTAACTTTAGTTAATATGATCTTACTAAACCCTTTCATAGATAGAAAAAATAGCATAAGTTTAGCTGCTATATTATTCAATCATAATAATCCATTATGTATTGGAACAATCCCTAAATTTAGTTTTTCTCTTTATTCATAATGTTTCCATTCTTCATTCTTCTTTCATTTTTGTTTTGATTTTCATTTAACCATTCTCATTCATTTCACATTACGTTAACTAATTCATCACTGTCTCGTTTACTCCTAAATGATTCCTTAGTGTAGCACAACTGACCTAGAAATTTATGAATTTTCCTTAATCAAAATATTTTCTTTACATATTTACATCTATCAACACATCAATAATGGCTTGTTTTGTGAAACTTAATTTTTTTCCCCTATAACAAACCAATAGATTTTGTCAACTATCATTGATTTCCCACCTATGTTCAAAACCGATAAAGTAATTGAAAATCTTGTCTTGTTCCTTTCATCATAATCCTCTAAAATTTCATTTTTCACATGTTAAAATACAATTTTGCATATGATGACAAATAATAATAATAATAATAATAATAATAATAAGAAGAAGAAGAAGAAGAAAAGAAGAGCAATTTCACTCACAATTTCGTGAATTCCTTTTCATTACAAATAAATTGCGATTAAGTAAAAAATCAAACCTTCATGATTTCCCTTATTTTAGAATTCTTTTTCCTTTTCAACTTTAGCAATTCTATAATAGTCCATAAAATTTTGCATTTTCCATATTTCGTTATTTTCTTTGAAAATATCATTATAGCTCCATTCTAAATTAGATGAAAGATTCATTTCATGTCTACTAATTTAATATTAATGCCTTAATTCTATCGATAGAGTTCTAAGAAGGGTAAGCCTTGATCAAGTGGCTAGGCCTATAAAAAGAAAGATGGTTAGTGGGTGCTAAAGAGTTATCTAGCATGGTCACTTGAACATTTAAGTTAGTACGTTGTGGCATTAAACTAACAAAGTAATGGCAAAAGTGTATAGAATGTAGGTGATTGTACCAAAGGAATGAAGAGTCTATTTATAGAGGTGATGCAACAACCAAATAGGCTAGCGGATCACTATTAAGGCAAGCGTATTTCGATGGATTTGGGAAGTATATTCTAATATATTAGAAAAGAAATTTTTCCAAAATGGTGATATTTTAAATCCTCACTTAGTGAGTAAGAGATAGCTGGTAAGTCCATTCATGGCTCAACGAATGCTACTCCCATCAATCAAGTCGAAGCTACTCTTTTGGTGCTTAGAGAGTTTGTATAATAATGTAAAAAGAGTGACTAAGTAGTTACTGATAAAACAACTTGGTTTGACTTTGCAAAAAGCCTCGAGAAAGATTGGGTTGAGCCTAAAGAGCTTAAGCTTGTGAATCTCCAAGATGGCCCTTGAGAAGCACACAACAAAGTCATTAAAGGCTCATTAAACTTCTACTTAATCAAGTACAAGGATGATGTGTCCTTCTCTATGGCTTACTCATCATGAAATACCTCTTAAATAGCTTGGTGAACTCCTTAAAACAACTAATATAGTTCAATAAAAGCTAGGCCACCATTGTTGAGTCGTCTTGCATAATGTGCTTGGGAGTAAGTGACAACATCACTAAAGTTATGAATTAGCATAGCTAACTAGAAGTGGGCCAAATGGTTTTTTGGATCAATTAAGCCACCATAAGTCCCCTAAAGAGTCTTGTGTTCAACAATAGCACTTCATAGTTAATGACTTAGATGAAGGGGGATTAGCTAAGTGAAGACTTGTAGGACTGCTCTCGTTACAATCTTTCTGGTTGGAGAGTCTCTTAACCATTTTGTTGAATCTATTTGCTTTACTGGATGTTTCCCTCTAAAGATAGAAGGTTTAGCTTGAACATTGATTACGATATGTGACCTTAATGCTACAAGTACATAAGAGACAGCAACTCAGCCTTCTGAAGCGGTTGGCTATTCTACTCTAATAGAAGCATGATTGAAAAGTTTCATGGATCACACTTGCTGGAGGTAAACCAGTATTAGGTTTTCCTCATAATTAAGTGCATCCAAGAATTCTTCAATCCCATCAATATTAGTGTGATAGAGCCTATAACCTTCGATAACACTTCGCAGCTTCATTATACAACCTCTATATATCATTATTTTATGCTGTAGATTGCGACACAAATTCTCCAATTCAACAAATCAATGCGGACTAATAGCAACAACTGTAAGATGACAACGTGAAAACGCACTAGAAAATACTTAAGAAGGAGGAGTGAATTGCGTATTTGCCGTAAAAAGCTCAAACAATTAATAGTAGTGAATAATATAACAACATATTATAATATGAAATATAAAAGAGACAGGGGTAGAAAACTTGAGTCTAGATTTAACATGGAGTTTGACCCACTTCCTACTCTCCACAATCTACCAATACGTATAACCAAGGAATTCATGACCACTTTATTAATCACCAAATAAAAACACTCAAGCTGAGTAGTACACTACTTTTACAACACTTAGGAAATAAAATATTTCCTTTCTCTCTCTAAAAGCTCTCTATTAGATAGTAGATACAAAAACAGAGCACTATAATGGTTTTCTCTCTCTGTGCAGATATTTACAAGGTAATGAATAAGAGAATGGGAGAATTAATAATTTGTTTTTTTGCAAAGAAAAACTTCTCTCTCCTTTTGAATCTCCTAAGGACAGAGGATTTATAGCCTTTAAAAATTCAAATGTGTGTTAGAGATAATGTCTTTAATTCATCAAGTATTTAATGCGCTTCAACTGCTCTTTTTGCCACATCGTCTCATTCATTTAAACGGTCGCATCGTAATGCTTGTCGCGCCATAAAATATCACACCTTCATTTTAGCCCCTCGATCAAGTCTTTGCTGACGTAGACTCCATTGAGCTTTAAATTCAAACTTGTTGGATCTCAAACTTGTCGTGCCCTACATTTATTGTGTCTTAGTTTTGACTTTCGACTAGAGCTCTATATGTCTGAGCTTGTCGAATGTTGGTTTTGAGCTTGTCACACCCTGACTAATTAATACATCGAGCCTCAGATATGACCCTCAATTAAGACTATATATTTTTAAACTTGTTGAGCTTTAAACATTGAGCTTGTCGCATCTTGAGAAGTAGACTCGTTGAACCTTCGATGTGACCTTCAACTAATGACTTTGTATTTTTGGGTCTGTCGAGCTTTGGTCTTAAGTTTTTTGTGCCTTAGTGAATGAAGTAGTCTAGCTCTCGACTTGACCCTCGACCAGGGTTGTTCATCACCAATTTGTACCTAAAAACCTGCATGGTCTTCACAAAAAAGCATAATCTCCATAAAAACACATAATAAGTGTAGTTTACATATTCACATATATGTATTCTAACATATTATTCATCATATTGTTTGACTAATTAAGTGCAGTTTACCATAATTTGAATAGTTAACCGCACAACATATTGTCTAATCAAAATCCATATTAAACATACAAGTTCAATAATCTTTCCCTTTTTTATGAGGAAAATCATGCATAATTGACCCCTTTCAATCTAGCATACTTCCCCTCAAATAAGTATCTGTGTTTCAAAGGAATTTGCTCAAATTTTATCTAAACATTTTATGCTTAATTATAGGGAAATACAAACTGCCCTTAATTCATCATTTAGCTCACCTTTTTGGTAAAAAATAAACATAGCATACATCATAATAGCTCTTCTGCCTCTTTGAACTCATTAAAAACATACTTCATGCATGTTAATTATGCATTCTGTACTTCACTACCCCTTTGTACTCATTAAAAAATGATGACGGACTTATAAAAATGCTAGCAATGAGAGATGCATAGAAAATATACAAGATTTAGCAAAATTCAAATATTTTCAATATTCAAAAAGATCTAAAGAGCATCATAGAGTATGTTTAATCATTTAAAATCAAGTTTTATCAAAGATTTCGGTTTAAGAAAGCACACATCTAACAAATGTTTGCAAACATAACAAACTACAACTTCATAGAAATATGTTTTAACATCTAATAATTTCTTTTAGTCCTTAGATCAAGTTCTAGATCATCTTGTCTCCATGATATATAACACACATCTTGCTTGATCATGTCCAATTCTCTTCATTATGTGAAAAACGATCTTCACTTAAAGGTTTGGTAAAAATATCAGTAATCTGATTGTTTGTATCAACAAATTCTAAGTTAATATTTGTATTTAAAACATGATCTCTAATGAAATGATATCTAATTTTGATATGCTTGATTGTTGAATTGAATTTTTGGTTAAATTTATAGCACTTATGTTATCACACAGCGAATTAGAATATTTTCATATTTTAAACCATAATAAAGTAAGATCTGCTTCATCCATAAAACTTGTGCACAACAGCTACTGAAAACTATATGTTCAGTTTCAACAGTTGAAAGTGCAATCGAATTTTGTTTCTTTGGGTGCCAAGATATTAGGGAGTTTCCAAAAAAATGGCATGTGTCACTTGTGCTTTTCCAATCTACTTTGCACCTAGCAAAGTCAACATCAGAGTATTTAACTAGATCAAAAGAGGTAAACTTTGGATGTCACAAGCCAATATCAATCGTGCCTAAAAAATACTTGAATACGTGTTTTATTACATGCAAATGCGATTCTTTTGAGTAAGATTGAGCTATTAAATATAACAAACTACCCATCATACTTCTATAAAGCTTTTCACACATATATTTTCCATTTTCATCTTTGTCAAGTTTTATATTTGTGCTCATAGGTGTAGGTCTTGTTTTACAATTATCCATTTTAAACATTTTCTGGAGATCTTTGGTACATTTTAATTGATTTATGAAGGTTCTATTTTCATATTGCTTTATTTGAAGACATAAAAAATAATTGAGTTCTCCTATCATGCTGATTTGAAACTCATTCTTCATGGATTCAACAAATTCATTTATAAGATTCATATTAGTAGCTCTAAACACAATGACATCTACATATATTTGCACAATCAATGTGTTTGACTTGTAATTTTTAATAAATAGAATTGTATCAATTTCTCCTCTAGAAAATTCTTTGTTTAAAAGGAAAATACTGAGTCTTTCATGCTAAGCTCTAGGAGCTTACTTAAGACTATAAAGAGCTTTGTTTAATTTGAAGACATGGTCGGGGAATTCATTATTCTCAAAACTCAGTGCTTACTCTACATGGACTTCTTCTTTTATAAAACCATTTAAGAAAGCACTTTTAACATCCATTTGAAAAAGAGTAAAATTCTTGAAAGCAGCAAATGCCAAAAGCATTCTTATCGATTCTAGTTTAGCAACTGAAGCAAAGGTCTTATAAAAAACTATTCCTTCTTCTTGATTATATCATTTAACGGATAATCTAGCTTTATTTCTTGTTATTATTCTAGATTCATCTTGTTTGTTTTTATAAACCCATTTGGTTCCAATAACAGGTCTATTATCAAGTCTAGGAACCAATTTCCAAACATCATTTTTTGTGAATTAGTTTAATTCTTCTTGCATAGCATATATCCAAAATTCGTCTTTTAAAACTTCTTCAATATTTTTAGGGTCTATTTAAGATAGAAAAACAAGATTACTCATATTTCTTAAAGATGATCTTATTTGTACTTTAGTAGAGGGTTCACTATTATTAGATCTTTTGGATGTGATCTTGCATATTTTCATTCTTTAGGTAGGTCATTATTAACTGATTCATACATAACATCCTTATTATATTGATTTTCTTCTTTATTATTATTTTCAAGAGCAAACTTATCCAAATCAGCACAAACAACATCCACATCATCATTTAAACATGAATAAGGTAAAGAATCATCAAAAGTAACATGGATGGATTCCTCTACAACTAAGGTTCTCTTATTAAACACTGTATATGCTTTACTAGTTAAAGAGCAACCTAGCAAATACCTTCATTATTGTTAGCATCAAACTTAGCTAGTTGTTCTTTTTCATTGTTTAGAATATAACATTTGGTGCAAAAAGGATGAAAATAAGATATGTTAAGTTTTTATTTGATATATAACAAGCAGTATTTACAGCATATGTTGTCTCATCAAAAATCCATATTGAGCATACAAGTTCAACATAAGATTGGATACAACACTCCGATCCTCTCCTTAAGAATTGTTTTGGGCCGCCCTAACATATGTTGATGTTTTTACCATCATAACTATGACTGATTATGCATACAAAACAAAAACTAGCTTTTGTCAATATCCTATAGATGGTGCTAAACGTTCATGCCTTAATTTTATTAATAGAATTCTAGGAAGGTCATGTTTTGATTAAGTGGCTAGGGTTGTAAAACATAGAAGGTTAGTAAGCATTGATGAGTTGCCTAGGTGCAGCCACTCTAATAAACTAAGTTAATATGTTATAAGATCAAATTAACAAAGTATATTGAGCATAGGTGATTATATAAGAGGATGGAAGAATCTATTTGTAGAGGTAAAGTAGTGATCAATGGGAAAGTGAATCACCATTAAGTAGACATCACCACGGGGCGGTTCCGAACCGCGAACCGCCCCGAACCGTCACCGGCGGTTCCTGACCTGGGAACCGCCCGTGGTGGTGACGGTTCCGAACCGTTTAAGGACCCGCCGGAACCGGCGGGTCCAAACGGTTCGGTGTGGTGGAACCGGCGGTTCCACCGAGTCCGGAACCGCTATTCCGGACCCAGAACCGGCGGTTCCAACCAGCCAAAAAAAAAAAAAAAAACATAACCGGAGAGGGAAAAAAAAAGAAAGAAAAGAGGAAACATAAAGGTTGCAAGGAAAGGTGGTGTCACGAAAAATATACGGACAGGGGACTAACCAAATTAATGGTACTGGCGTAAGAAGAAGAAGAAGAAGAAGACAGCCTTCCAGTGTCTTACACTCAGCATTTCCACTTCTTCTCCACTACTACCCCAGTTTCTTTTTAAAATTTCAATGACAGCAGTTCAATAGGAAATAAACATCATCGTACGTGCAATCACCAGTCATTCATCAATTCTCAGCTAATTCAATATACATAAAACGGAAAAAAAAAAACCTCAAAATATTACGAAATTCTCTTGGATCCGGCATTCCAATTATTTGAAAAACACATCTGTTGTCTCCCATGCTATCACATTCTTATTCCAACCAATGAGAATTTGATAGGTTTTTTTTTTTACTCTTTACACATGTTAAATACTAATTTACCAAAATCCGGATAAGATAGGATTATGGGACAGCAAATTCTCATCCAATTATTTGAATAAGAGAATTGCTATACATTACCTATTTGCCTATTATATTATCACAATAAATGTTGTTATTTATTTAGTGGCTTTAATTAAGATTACGATGGTACCAATAACATACGAAAATAGTAAAAAGAAGCGATAAATACACACATTAAAGAAAGCAGCACACACTAGTAAATATACTAGTGGGATATTAAAACGAATATCTAATCCTAGCCGTCTAGCTATACAAAATCAAAATAATTTCTTCCGTCCATTCTTTCTGAGAAAGAAAGTTCGTGTTAAACAGAAGAAATTAAAAATGAACCAAAAAATAGTTGGAAAAAGAAGGGAAAAAAAAAAACGGTTCACGTGGAACCGGAACCGCCAGAACCGGCGGTTCCTTGGAACCGGGAACCGCCCCGGCTCTGGCGGTTCCGGTTCCGGTTCCACGAAATGTGGAACCGTGAACCGGCGGTTCCGGTTCGGGTCCGGAACCGACCCGAACCGTGCCGATGTCTACCATTAAGGGCATATATATCCCAATATATTATGACAATAATCTCCCCATAATAGTGATATCCGCTTATCCAGATTCCTTACTTGTGAATTGGAGACAATTGGCAAGTTTATTGATGGTGACCAACTCCATTCTCGTCAATTAGGTCAAAGCTCTTTTCAAGACACTTAAGGAGTTTTCTTAAAGGTACAGAAGGACTGACTTATGCAAACTATAAAATGGAGAGAATATTTACGGTCATGTTTATAGGACCATCTAATTAATCATTTAACATTAAAATAAATATAGTAATTGATAAATTAATTATTTAAGTAGTGCAATATTGATTGAGTACAAATATGAGTCATTATATAAGTAATAGGATCAATCACACAAAAAAATTGATGAGATCATAGAATTTTTCTAAAATAGATCAGGTTAAGTACAAAGAGCCTAAGTCAAGGCCCAAGCAAATCAGTATTGACCCAGAGGGCCCACATCTAAGATATGCTATCAACATTTATTTTGTTGTTGTTGTTGTTGTTCTCTCTCTCTCTGTCTCTCTATATATATATATTAACCAACAACCTTGTCAATTTTTAAGAATGCAAATTATATGATGACATTGGCATATGTTATTTTGATATTTTTCACTTAACCAATGTAGTTTAACCATCAAATAATAATTAAACTTTTGGCTAACTTCATCGAAATGCAATAACATAATTGTTTTGTTTCAGATCTATGATCATGTTTGATGATGGAAAAACTATTCTATGAAATTACTGTCAATACAAAATATATAATTTGAATCACTTTATAGAATCAAAAGAATAACTGTTCTTTGGTCTATTAATAAATTTTATATCTACTTATAACTTATGAGATTTCAAAGGGATGAAGCATTCCTTCTATGTTCAAATTATTAATAATTGTAATTTTATTTCTACCAAATTTTATTGTTCAAGTTAAAAGGGTAATTAAGGATGAGAAATGGGTACTACCATCTTGCCTAATTAATGAAAGAGTGAAATTAATTAGGTTCATAGGCCTTCACCTAATTTAGGTATTTTGATTGGGCTATCTATGATTATAAGGAAAAGGAAAATGAGATAATGTAATATTTAGTACATAAGAATGGTTTGGCATGAAATAGATTGGATATAATGGGTAATGAAATTGTAAATGTGTGTATATATATCTTTGGAATGAGATGGAGTGAGATGTATATAATATGATATTTTTATAAATGACCTAATAATAAATATATGATAAGATAAAAAAAAAAAAGGTAATTGAAGTTGACATTAATAAGGGGTAGTATAGAATTACAATTCAACATTCTCATGGATTTTGGCTTTTAGAAAGGATTCCAAATATGGAAAAAAGAATAAAATATGAAATCATAATTCTATTCTAGTCGATTTTTTATAGCAAACAAGGAAAAAAATAGGAAAGACAATAAATCATTGTCTTTCATTAAATTGCATTAAGCTCCTCAAAATTTGCAATCTTTGGATAGCCTTAAGAATTTAGAATGATTAAAGTCAAACTTGAGCCAATGATCTTGTGGTCTAGTAGCTTTCCCTTACTCTCTCATGTAAGATGTCTTAGGTTAACCTCCCTTTTCTGTTGTGATTGGCGGAAAGAAACAAGAAAAAAAGCTAATTGGATCATTAAGATGAAATTTATATATAAAAAAATGTTTTTATAAACTTCTTTACTTTATTTTTTATTTAATTATTTTATTGTATCTTTCTAAACTCTATTTTATTGGTAAGTTTTTTTAAAAAGTTTTTAATAAGGACTATATCCATTTATAAACAACCAAATTTGATAATTATAAAACAATTAAGAAAAATCTATGATAAATAGCAAAGTTAAATAGTTATGTAAGAATCTCCTTTAATTTTACTAAGAAACTTGCTTTTCCTTACCTCGCCGCGCCCCCCACCGGCCGGCAAATACTAAGAACCTTCGAGTAAAGGTTTTTATCCTAATTTCATATGTTAGAAACTCTAACACCCAAAGCCATGATTCACTTTGCTAGGATGACATGCTAGAGCATAAAGATTAAGGACTTCATCCAATAAATTAATATGTGAGAATGATTTTGTCAGTTGAACAAACTAAGTATTTAACGAGAATTTTCTTCATGTAAAACTATTATTTCGTGGTAAGCTAGTTCCCAGTTCATTGAAGCAATTCACTGGGATTGATTGGTTGATGTTAATGATGGTATGTTTATCTTGTAAATTATTGATTTGCCATTCACGTTATTGCAGTTGACAACATAATATAGCGTAAAAATTAAAAGACCTCTGGGTATTAGACCCCCAGTCTAATTAACCTTAATTAGGAATATTTTGCATGAGTGAATCTGTTTTGTTTCACTTAATATAAAAAATTACTAAATAGAGATAAAGTGATTGCATATGTCATGACTCGCTAGTTATCTATACTATTAAAGCAAAAAAGCACCTGCTCTTTAGCGTAAATATTTTTAATGTCAATGTTTTTAGTATATGAGCGTAAATATTTTGGTATTCCAGAAGTTATAAAATTAAATAGGGTTTGAATAGAATTTAATAAGGGTTATATAGACATAATCTTTTTTTTTTAAGCAAATAGATATAAAATATTTTTGATATCCCTGAAATCATGAAATTAAATAGAGTTTGAATAGAATTAAATAGGAGTTAAAGGGACATGGTCTTTTTCTTTTTTAGCCCAGGCAGATATCTTTATATATCAATCTAGTAGGTGTCTTTAGTGTGAATATTTTTCGTATTTTAACTGCATGGTAGTTACCCAACGTAGAAAAGTTACCTATAGAAAATACGATTGTAATTATGATTTATAATTAATTTTTTAATTTTTAGGACTAATTAAGGTTGTCCTCTTCCAATATGTTAAAATAATATATCTATTTAATTTATATATATTATATCATTTTATTTATATACGCATCACGGATAGATCATTTGCTTGTTAAATAACAAGCGACGTCGATCTTGAAAGACGATGAAAGGAATTGATCAGCTTAAAAAACTAAAACGACTTCTCATAACGGCAATCTACAGTGTAAAAGATTAATGAACTAAATATGTCGGAAAAATCAATCAAGTTATTTTTAAAAAATATTCCACATACATGCAGTATATATTAAAATCAATTATTTAAATTTCCATTAAATTCATAGGAACCCCCTTCCTTTTGAGTCTTGATAATCCTAATAAGTGCGACTTTTAGCTGCCCCTTTCAAGTTTCCTGATTCAAATTCATAAGCCAATAAATAGATTCTTCTCAAAAAATTAAAATGTCCTGATTAAATATTAATTTTTTGCCTTGTAGTGGCAAATAAAAAAAGTACATGAATTCTAGATTCAAACAATCATTCATGTGTCCATATACAATGGAATCAAAACTATTTCAATTTTCATATGAGTTATCAATAATACCCCGCTAGAATCTTTCATGTTCTAATTTATAAATAAGCCTGGCCACCACATAATAAATCTATCATGAAAATTAAATAATAAAAGTTTCAAATAATCAAATAATAACATATATAAGATTCATAAAAAAGAAAAAAACTACCGTAAATCATGTCTAATTCCACGAAAGTAATTAATTCATGATATAATAGAATGAAAAAAACATCAATAATTATTCAAGATATAAAAGAAAATACTTTTAACATAAATTAGGTTTGAGCGAGTCTTCTAGCCTGTCTCCTCGGACGACCTTTGTGATATTTCATGCACCTGTGTGCCTAGGAGTCGTGTGCTTCGACTAGGACTATAGTATTATTTTTTACGTTTCTTTTAAATTAAACCTAAATTTCCAATCGGTGAATTGCATGGACCGGGGTCGATGGCTCCTTCCAAGTATTGGGCTGGAACTTGCACGTGTATCACGTGTGCTCCGATTGCAATTGCTCAAATCATGGATTTGGTGAGTCTTGGACTTGGACACGAAAGACAAGATGGGCCGACGATGCCGTGGAGCCGAATTTACTTGGAACGTGTCAATTCATCTGGATAGTGGATTTGGCAATTATGATTGCCTACTGGACTGATGCTGAGGCTTTTTGCCCCCAAATTTATGTCCCCTTTTCGTTTAATTCTTGCAAGTAAATTTACCTCTGTATCAATATATTAAATTCGAGCATTGCTCCTAACAAAGCAATTAGGATATACATAAATTAAAGTATAAAAGTTTTAACTTATATGAATTAGATAATTGAATATCATTATACAAATCTCAAGGAAAAGAGTGTTGATGGTTAAGCTTTCACCAGGCCTCCATACCCACAAAGCCCTTCCTTCAGAGGGAACCTTGAATTCAAGTCCTCTACCTAAAGGATAAAGCCACTGTTTTTCCCTTTTTTTCTTTTTTTCTTTTCTTTCAGCCACGTGGAAATATTAGACTCGGACATATAAAATAAGTATGTATTTTACTCATACAGGTGAGCCACTCAATATGAATATCTCCTTTCCAGAGGACTTTGAAGACAACCTAATATAGATTGAATCCATAGAAAGGTAAAAATTTTGTATTTTTGTGATTTCTAGATATTTCAACTTTTATGGACTTTAGGGTTTCATAAATAAAACAAAGGAAAAAATATGAACAAATTACTTGATTGATAAATCAAAGATGCCACAATCAAATTAATTTAAGTTAGGTTTCTTGTTCAATATAATCGATAAGTTTATGGTGCCATAATTATATAAAACAAATAAATTGTTTAATCTAACTGATAAAAATCATTTGCCACAATCATATTAAATGGAATTTTCTATTACCACAATTCCTATGTTGGAATGGATATGATCTAGGTAAAGTTTTGTCACCACAATCTCAAAGATTGATAGGACAAGAAGATTTAGGGAAAAAACCCTTAAAAAGTCTCATTCATTTAATGAAAAGGACTTCAATTGCTATAACTCATCAAAATTAAGGGTATGGATTTCACTAGATAGGGGATAGGCAAGTGTGTGCCACTTTTACGTAACCATCCAAATCACTATTTACACTTCCTCTTCAATAATATTTTCCACAACTTCAATCCATAACTTCATATATAATTGCAGGAACTACTTCATCCTCATTCATATTTACAGTAATATATTCTTAAACAACCACAAAAGTTAATTATTATCCCACTTTTTCTAGATTTCATCCTCCATAATAAATATATGAACTCCATTAACATTTACCGCATATTCATTTTAATACTGAAATGCAAGATGTCTAGCCTAAGCATCTCTTACACTATAGACTCTAATTATCATCATCTATTTAAGCCCTTAAATTTCTTATAAAATTATATAATTCCCTTTTGTTTTATTCTCTCAAGGGAATCACCATACTTTTATTTTCATCTCTCCATGCTTCCAACTACCTTTCATTTTGATCAACCATTCTTTCCAATTTATGCGAAATAACTCAAAATCCACAATCATATAAATTTTTTTTTTCACCAATCAAAAACACCTACGATCTAAAATCTCCAAGATAAAAATTGAATATCTACCAATAAAGATGACAACTTTATGCCAAAATCTTTAAGAACTTCCATTGCAAATCCCATGTTGACAAACACCCTATCGTAACCTTTATGATGTTAGGATAATACATATAGAATTTATATTTGAGTAAGCACAACAAAATATTAAAATTTGGTATTTTTGTGATTTATAGATTTTTTTATGAATTTTAGAGTTTTTATAAATAAAACAAAGAAAATGGCATGAATAGATTAATTTAATTGATAAATCAAAGATACCATAATCAAACTAATTTGAATTGGGGTTCAATATAATTGATAAGTCCATAATGCCATAATTATACAAAATAAAGAAATTGTTTGATCTAACTAACAAGAGTAAATCGCCACAATTAGATTAAACAAATTTTTTAGCACCACAATTCTGTGTGGAATTGATAAAATCCATGACAAGAATATTTCAAAGAAATAACTCTCAAAGATTCTAATTTAATTAATAAAAGACTTTAAGTATTTTTGTGAAAATAAAAACCAAGGACACAAGTGTCATATAAAAGCATAAAATTTTCCTGTTAACTTATTAACATAACAAATAAGAAGAAATCTAATAATAATGAAATGACTATTGAACCGATATTAAAAATAATTATATAAATTAAAAGACTTATAAGTTTTCATAAAGTTTTCAAAATGTAATAATTGGAAATATGATTCCCATCACAACCTTAAGGACTTATGGAAAAAACTTTGAGAAAGAGAACTCATACGCTTTACGTTATAAACTTCTACAGTAAGCTATCAATCAAACTCTATCTTGGAATGAAGACGATTCCATCATCTAAACAAAGATTTACTTATTAAAAATATACTGCATGTTGATGATTTGAAACATAATTCGCTTAATGTTAGTCAATTGTGTGATAATGGTGTTAAAGTAATATTTTTTTTTGTCAAAAAGTATTCTATTGAAAGAATTGACAATAACCAAGCTTATTTTGAAAAATACAAACAAAGAAATATTTACAAAATTAATTTAGATGATTTTAAATCATCAAAAGAAACTTGTCTATATTCTCAAAATGACAATAGTTGGCTATGACATAGAAAATTGGGACATGCTAGCATGGATATAATTTCAAAGCTTGTTAAAAGGAATATTGTCAAAGGTTTACCAAAAATAAATTTTCAAAAGGACAAGGTTTGTTAAGCATGTCAGTAAGGAAAGCAAACCAAGACTTTTTTTAAGTCTAAGGATGTTGTTTCCACCACGAGACCACTAAAACTATTGCATAGGAACTTATTTAGTCCTACAAAAACTTTAAGTTTAGAAGGCAAAAAATATACTTTGGTTATTATTGATGATTTCATTAGATATAAATGGACTTTCTTCCTTACATCTAAAGACGAAACAAACCATGTTTTTTTGAGATATTACAAGAAAGTCTAAAATGAAACAGGTCTTAACATCGTATCTATTCAAAGTGACTATGGGTGAGAATTTGAAATTATGAAATTGATGATTTTTGCAGTAAATATGACATTGAACATATTTTTTCAACACCTAGAACTCCACAACAAAATGGTGTAGCCAAGAGGAAAAACACGTTATCACATCCTTCTTTTTGTCTCTAGATGAGCTACTGTCATCTTCCACTCTCTTCAACTTATTGTTGGGCCTCATGAACTTGTTAAGCTTCATAGCCATCAAGACAAGTTCTCATTTTCATCCTCATCGCTAGAATCTTGACTAATTGTTTTTAAGGCAATAGCCTTCTTATTAGATTACTCTCCTTGATTTTTTGTGAGCCCATGCGTTTTGAGTGCTCCAAGAAGTTCTTTCTTGCTCATAGCACTAAAGTCTCGTGCTTCTTTTATGGCAATTCTTTTAGCTTCCCAATCCTTAGGTAGTGACCTGAGAAGTTTATAATTTATTTCAAGTTAGAAAAATTTTTCTCAAGTACACTCAAGGGGTTTATTATATTAATGAATCTGTTATGTATTTCATCTATAAATTCATCAAGAAGTATTTTGAAATTTTCTAATTGACCACATAAAAGACTTATTTTTGTATCTCGAACTCTAGAAGTTCCTTCATAATTCTTTTCCAGTTCATCCCATATTTCTTTAGCAGAATTGTATGAATTTATTCTATTGAAATCGCTTTCATTCAGACCACAATGCAAAATATTCATAGCAATTTCATTTAAATCTAATTTCTTCTAGTCTTCTTCATTGTAATCTTTTTCTTCTTTTTCTTTTGTTTTTAAAGGCCCTTTTCTATAACATTCCAAATTAATTTATTTTGAGCTTTCAGAAAAATTTTCATCTTGCACTTCTAATATGGGTAATTATCTCCATTTGAAGTGGTGGTCTATTTATAGCTTACTCCTCTAGAAACCCTATTACATTTGATACCATGATCTTTACTTATATGATTAAGTACAAAACAGATAGAGACAAGGCTTTAATACCAAATGAAAATATGAAAAGCACTATGAAATACTTGGTTGGGGGCATGGGGTGTGTGTGTGTGTGTGTGTGTACGTGGGTGGGGAGGGGCTTAATGGTTTGAATTGAGTATTTACCCTAAAAATCTTAAACAATTAATTTTAATAGGCAGATCAAATATACCGTTAATGGTAACACATAAAATAATATCAAATTACAATATGAAATGCAAAAGAGATAAAGATAGAAAATATTAGTTCAGATTTAACATGGAGCTCGGCCTACTTCATACTCTCCATGGTCTACTAATGTCTCCAATCAAGAACTTCATCACCACTTTTATTAGTCACTAAAAATAAACTCAAACTGAGCAATTACAACACTATACAACACACAGGAGATAAAGTATTTCCTTTCTCTTTCTATACGCCTTTTTATCGATTACAAATGTAAGAATAGAGCACTAGAATGTTTTTCCCTCCTTTGCAGATTTTACAAATTTAATGAACAAGAGAAAAAGAAAATTAATAATTTGTTAGTTTGCAAATAAATGCTCTTTCGCACTTCACTTTAGCACTTCTCTTCTATTGAATTTCCCAAGGACAATATATATGTAGCCTTCAAAAATTTAAATATCCATTAGAGATAACGTGTTTAAATAGTCAAGCATTTAATGTGCTTCAACAGCTCTTTTTGCCACTTCGACTTCAATATTTAAACTATCGCACCTTAAAGACTCGTCGCACCTCAAATTTGCCCTTGACAAGTCTTTACTCCACCAAGCCTTAAAACCAAACTATCGTTCCTTAATGCTTTAACACATCGAGCCCTCGACGTGACCCTCGACCAGACCTGTGTAACTTTGAACTTGTCTATTCTTAGTCTCGAACTTGTCACGCCTTGACTAATCAACACGTTGAGCCTTCAACGAACCCTCAACCAATGACTCTGCAAATTTGAACTTGCCACGCTCTGGTCCTAACTTTGTCATGCTTTGACTTATTGACTTGTTGACACTTCGATGTGACCCTCAACTAAGGTCTCTGCATTTTTTACTTGTCAAGCTGTGGTCTTGAGTTTGTCATGCCTTGATGAATGAAGTTATCTAGCTCTCAATTTGACTATCGACCGATACTATTCCTGATAAAAACCTGCAAAAACTCCACAAAGATGCACATATATATATTTGACTAATTAAGTGCAGTTTACAATAATTGAATAATTAATTATGCATTATATTGTCTCGTCAAAATCCGCATTGAATATATAAATTGAACTTATCTTCTATATAATCATAAATAGCTAGTATTATATTCCCTACCTCCTAAAACTCTCTACTAACTTGAGCATCGAAGTATCTATGTTATGGCCATTGATGTGACCAATCGCAGTCAATTAATTTTAACCATATACGTCCTCTATAATTAATCTTTCAGTCTAGCGTACCTATCAAATTATATTATGAATTTAAGCAAGGGTCATCCATCTAGACCTACAACTATAAGTAATTACCTTAATTCTACTATTTTGCTAATCTAATTAAAGTGATATTAATATTCCTAATTTATAACAATTTCCTAAATTAATCTATTAAATTGAGTATCAATGCTTTCTAATGAATATCAAATCACAAAACTACCCTAATATTGATTCACCACTAACCCTATTCTCAATCTTTATAGTAATTTATTTAATGATGCATGTATGCCCTTGAACTGAAGGAATCCTTAATTAAATTAACAACTCTTTCAATAATTTTAATTTCTAATCCTATATGAATTAATGTAAATATCTTTCTTATCAAGAACATACAAGATTGTATTAGATACCATGATTCCTAATTAAGATTCAATCTTTAGCAGAAAATTTATGTTTTTCTATGTCTAGAATCACAAGCAAACTTCACCTTTATGTGGATATGTCTTATTAAATTATCTTTCAATCTATTTAACAAGAATCATACATTGATATCAATACTATGCACATAATAAATCAATAAACAAATAAAACACATAAATAGATTCAAGAAGTATAAACTTTCATTTAATAAATAAACAGATTTACTACATTAGGGTTAAGGTTTCTCAAGACTTAGGATAAAAACACATTATTTTCCCATAGGGTAAGGAATATAAGAATAAGATATAGGAAAATAGTGTTAATTCATGATAAAGCCCCTTTTTGATCTTTATCTTATGATCTTCAATAAGCTCCTGAGTTTCTTCACTCTAAGTTAACTATTTCTCTCTCTAAAAGACGAAAGAAATAGAAGATCCGTCAAAATGATTAAAGGCAACTATTTATAGATAAGATTAAATTAATTCACAACCATCCTATACGACCTATGTTAAAACCCATGTAGGATTAAAAAGTGAAGAATGTCGCTAAAAATACCATGCACAGCCCCGATCACAGCTTGTGTAGGATACCCATACAGACCTTCTAGCCATTTTTTTCCATTCTATACAGCTTTATATACAACTCACGTAGATTTCTTGTATACACTTGAAATTGCATTCTAGTCAAAAATTGCTTTTACACTAGTTTCTACACAGATTGTATAGAAACTCATGTATATTATAGATCTTCAACTTGCAAACTTTTCATGAAAACCTCCTTTAATTTATCTAAATGTCTTCATTAAGCTCATTTATCTTCTCTTACACCTAAAATTAGCATTTTAACTCAATAAGTATCCTTTTCCTTAATAAATCTTGTAAAACTCGTCCCTATTGCCACTTGGCTCACAATTGTTATATGTATAGATTGAAACTATACCTACATTAAAGGAAGGCTCATTAGATCTAGTCGAAGAGTAGTAAGTGAGGATTATACACCAACAAAGAAGACACATTACCTAGAAATAGATACTATTGATGGTGTTTTCTTAACTAGACCTCTAAACCTAAGACTAGCTCATCAAGAACCTCTCATTAGAAGACAAGATAGGTTATCAAGCCAAGTTTCACCACACTAAGTCTACCCTCCACTATCATTCCTTTCTACAAGATATGCTTCCTATTATCCTATAGGAGTCAAAGTATCAAAGGGATATGTTCCATGAGTTATTGATCTACCTCCTCTTGTAAATACCCTCAAGGAATGTAAAGATTGGGTATCTAATTAGGTCCTCTTCATAATTCTCTACATATATTGGCTAAACCCTTAGTCCAAGCAATTGATACAATTATTCTCTCTTATACTCTTTACTCTGCGTTGTTGCTATATTCCCATTACTCTTCAATTATTCATTGGCTTGAGCATCAAAGTGTTTGCACTAGGACTACACTCGTGCCTTTTATCTCACATTTGTTAGTTGTGGTAGCCTACTTTATTCACAATGCTAGAGGATCCATTCACCTAATTTTAGAGACCCTAAAAAGAAAATAATACCAACAAATCTTCTCCATCTAGTTTTTCTCAATTTTCTCCAATTTATTCCCTTAAATTACATGTAATTAATGGTTTGAGGTTACCAGGTAGATAATGACATCACAATGATGTCACAAAATATTTTAAAAACTTAGACAATTTAAACTACTAATTTAGAAATTGATGAATCTTGAACAACCTAACTCCTTCACTATTAGGTAGACCCCAATAGTTAACTACAGGAGTAGTATGACTGCCTTCATAATGGAATTATAATCCTTACAGAAAATGGAGGAAACGTCACTCACCGTAGGATCTAGAATAAAATCTTAGCTTTGAAATTTACCCATTATACAACATTTTGATTTTAACCATAAATTATAACCCTTAACCTTCTCATGATATCTAAACTACCACAAAATAATTGACTTGTTTGTTTGTTATCTTAGGTTCAGATTTGGAGTTGATTCTTGGAGCGAGAAACCTACTAAGGGCATCTTTAATGGGGAACCCATGTCAAGTAACCCAAAACACCAATAAAAGGAGTTATTACAAGGGTTGCTTAGGATTTAAAGTTGCTTGGGCAAGCAATGGTACTTAGCCCCTCCTTTTAAATTTCATTAGCTATGGTCTACCAATGTCTAACAACATTGATTTGTAATTTTAGATGCAATACAATATATGGCCATTGATATATATATATATATATAGACATATACATAGCCATTGGCTATGTTCAAGCCAAAAGCATATGACTAGTGAATTTTATGGTTGTTGCAATGTAACAGCAAATATACTTTTTTTTTTTTACTTTTCATTTATAAAAATATGAATAAAATTTTCAAATTTTTTATACCTTAAAGTTTACTACAAATAGCCATCACTATAAAAATCTCTTTACTTGCAAACTATACTTATAAATACATCCCAATAACTCTCAAAATTTACCACCTTTTAAGCATTCACAAAACTCATAAAGAACTTTTGACCTTACATTTTGATCAAAACAACTCATTCACGACCAAATTCAGTATAAGTTTACACTACCTACAATATTCTATGAAAAGAAATTATAAAGATTTAATGACGATGAAAATTAGGGCAATCAAGCTCATAGGGGAAAAAAGGTGGAAATAAAATGATAATGATTTAATTTACATATGGTTGAGGGTTAGTAAAGATCCGATTATTAGATACAATCAACCATTACACTCATTTAGCAACAATTCCATCAAGAGTTTGAGGGAAGAAGCATTTTAGAAGGAGAAAAATCCACAGAGACAAACATGGCAACAATGCAAAGCTCAATCGTCCAAGGTTTGAAAGGATGTTATGAAATTTAAAGCTTATAATGATCAAATCAAACAACATATATAAAGTAGAAAGACTGCGCATGATTATATAAAAGAGTCTTATGATTTGTTCAAACAAAATAAGAATAAACTCTGCGCGATCTAGCAATGTTAGGTGATATTATGTAATGAACCTAAACAATGGTCTAGATAAGAAAACATAAAAAAAAAAAAAAAAAAGTAAGAGCAAGCATACCAAGTTTAATACTTCCTAAGCATACACTAGCTCATTCTCAAGTAAATATCTATCAATATAGATAAACAAATCACTCATTTGTCTACTTAGAAGAAAGTAAAAGGAAAAAAGTAGAAAATAATAAAAAAAAAAAATTGATGACTATATGCATGAGGTATTAGACTTGAGTATGATAGAATGTAATTAAGTCGAGTTACTGCACCAATCAACGAATTGAAAGACAAAGTGATTGAACTATCCATGCATAAGGAACGTTGCAAAAAAGAAAAGAAATGCCAAAGGTAAAATGAATTATAAAGATCAATAATGACAATCAATAGATCATAAATTGATGACATAAAAAAGGAATAGGTAGAGGAGATGCATTGGGGGATCATGAAAGTAAGAAGAAACCAAATGCCTTGTTGTATTTACCAATGTGAAAGTGCCTTTTATTATATTGTCAATTTAATTACCTTTCTTAAAAAATTGGTCATTACAACAGCGCATGTCAATCAAATTACCCTTATTTTTTTTTTAAATGTCATTATAAAAGCATATGTCAATCAAATGAGTTTGAAAAAACTAGTTGTTAAAGTTCTATATAAAGGTAAAGTACGAGAACTTCATGCAGCACTTTCAATATTCCCATTTCCATTCGAGTGTATACTGCCCTTCATTCTCTCTAGACATAATGTCAACAAGTAGTTCAAATAACTCTAATTCCACGCAAAGCAACGATTATGATGAAATATAAGAATTTATTTTATTGAAGATGGGCGGTTTTTCAAACTAACCTAATCACTCGTTTATAACAAATACCCCTAAAGATATGTGAGAGTTTTTCCTCTATCAGAAGGCATAAGTGAAAGTACATGGGCAAAGGTTACCTAAAAGGTGACAATCATCTATATGGTGACAACTTCTTAAACAACCTAATGTGCACTAATGAATTATTTTGGTAGAGAATCCAAGAGAACAAAGGTGTGTTTATTTCCAATGTACAAGCACTCCACGATTACTTACCTTATTTCATACAAAAGAGAGATGTTGTTGGTAAACCTAGTGTTTCACCATTAAAGAATTGCACCACAACTATTCAAATGTTAACATATGGAATAACGTGTGATACTCTAGATGACAGTTTGCAAATGGCTGAAGGCATAATAATGTAATGTGTCAAAAAAATTGTTCAAGAAGTCATCACTTATTTTAGTGATGAATATTTATATAGGCCTAATCAAGCCAATATCAAGCACTTACTTAATGTTGTTGAGCGACGTATATTTCTCACTATGTTGGGAAACATTGATTGTATGCATTAGAAATGGAAAAATTATCTAGTCATATGGCAAGACATGTATACTAAAGGAAATCCTGGTTGCTGAACAATCATGCTTGAAACTATCACTTTTTATAACACTTAGATATAACAAGTATTTTTCAGTGCCCCAAGCGCAAACAATAATATTAACGTACTAGAATGCTTACTGTTATTTTGTGATGTTACAAAAGGACGTGCTCTATTAACCCACTATACCATAAATGATAGAAACTATGATGCAATATATTATCTCACTGATGGTATATATTCAAAGTGGTCAACATATGTCAAATATATATTTTATTGGTAAGGTCCAAATAAGTAATTGGTTGCTAAGCACCAAGATGGATATAGAAAGATAACGAATGGACTTTTTGAATGCTACAATCTTGTTTTGTCATTCATGGACCTTCGTGTTTTTGGGATCAAGTGATCATAGGTCAAATTAAGAGGACATTCATAATTTTATATAATACATAAGAATAATAATAATATGGCTATCATTTTAATTTGAAACTTTGATTGTGAATAAGGGAACAAGAGTGATGCAATACCTCATATTTCTCATAGTCAAATTGTAGAACATGCAATATACATCAAAAATAATATTCGGCTCCATGATAGAGTAAAACACTATTAGCTACAAATCGATTTGATTGATCGTGTGTAGCAATGATGTGGACTCATTAGTTAATCTTTTTGTCTTCATATTGATTAATTCAAGTTGTATGTTGGCTTTTCATTTCTTCTTTTTTTATCCAATTGTTGGTTATGTACTTTCTTTTTTGTTTTTTTGGTAGGACTTAAGTTATGTACTTCCACTTGTACCATTTTTAACTTAAATTATTACACCTAATTTTGCTCATGAGTAATGTTATTCTTTGATTAACTATTGCCAAATTGAAAAATTAGAAAGTCATTAAATTGAAACTTTGAATTATATTTCTATAATAGTAATTTGAAATCATCATCATCATTTTATATATATATATATATATATATAAATGGATAAATGTCAAATTTGGAACTTGAACTTTACATTAAAATTTAATTTAGCACGTGAACTTTGAATTAGTCAATTTAATACACAATCAAACTTTTTATGGCTATTTTTACCACATTACTATCATTTGCTTTGTTTATTGATGTAAAAGAGACAACTTATTATTAAATTTTTACTACACTTCCTAACACCGTCTAGCATAAATAGACTGTCTCTTCCATATCAACAAATATTGAAAACAATGTTAGAAAGTGATAAAAATAACCATGAGACTTTTGATCGAGTATTAAATAACTACTTTAAAGCTCAAGTGCTATTATGGCCCAAAAAATAGAAATAATTATTATTCTAAACTTGACATAATTATTCTTGAGAGAAAAAATATATATATATATATATATTAATAAGTATTATTTAAAAGTTATAATAACATGGGATCTAAAGTTTTAAAAAATTGCTAAGGAACCCCTTTGAAATTATTTAGAGATAAAGTGAAAATTTGCTTATAAGAAATAGTTAAAATATTGATATGAAATGCTAAGTAAGTCCATAAACAACTTACCAACAACGATGACTTATGGATATCCTTTTTATTTTGTAATTTTTTATTTATTGGTGTTGTATTTTTAGTGGGACCTTTTTAGTTTTTAGCTTTTATTGATGTTTGCATCTAATCTCATAAATATTTTGTATTTTGGGTGTTGATCCCTGTGAAGTATGAACTGTGAAATTATTGAATAGGTTTGAAGTAGTGTAAAATGGTTGTTAATTGATCTTCTTCTTGAAGGGGTTGATTGTGGAACGTCTACGAGGAAAAAAAAATGGAGATTATATTTCATTGATATGAAGGTAAAGAAAATGTTAAGTGATGAAGGTATATTTAATCAGGTCTAGATCGGGGGCATATGCACATGTGACATATCATCATATATTATGGTATTATTTTTTGTTTGCTGCCCCATGCAATTCGTCTGTCACATTTCCAGGAAGCAAGAGACCGTTTAAACAAGTTCTACCTACCCTAGATGGAGGTTGGTTTGTTTAAATTAATAATGTAATTGAATTTCCGTTTTGTTTGCTTTTTAAGTTCAGATTATGGTTTAACCAGCGTTTTTCCAACCCTCAGTTAGCGGTGGTACAACACATCTACTTAGTAAACTAAACTGAACTGAACCACCATGATCTCCATTCTCCTTGGCATAATCCATCATGCTCTGAAGATGGTAATTACAATTATTACATGGATTAGATGCACTCTCAGACATATCCAACTGGACCATGAGCACAAACAACAAACTGGAAGGTCATTTTCCATATAATGCAAATGTTTTCCAACAAAACATGCAGGAGTCCAAGGAAAGCTAAAGCAAAGGATCCAAGCACGACATAGTATTAGATCATTTTTTGTATACCAAAAGTGGCAAATAAATAAATAAATATATATATAAATTGATATATCATCTCACTCCACTGAACTTCGAAGCAGGCTGTTAGGTTGGGGTAATGTGACACGGTTCTATAAAACACATGGATGGGGACCTCGCTTGACTAGCCTGTGTGCCTCTATCAACTGAAAAGAAAAAGACAATGCACAAGCAGTCGTAACCTATAATTCAAAACCTAATACACTTGGTGCAGCAGCCACGCACAACCGTCATCCTCATGAACTGAATAGCAAAATCAAGCGCAGGAATGCCAATTTGGCCACCCTAAAAAGCCAAAGAGAAACAAGAAAAAAAAAAATGATACAAATAAGTAACAACATCGCAGCACATAAGTGAATGAACATGGCCATCAGCCATAGGGATTTACCAATATATAGCTTGAGAGGACATGTTAATGAACCATCTCATCCAACTTTGCCTGTACTGAGCTAATCGCTGTCACATGATAAATAACAGTGCATTAGGAGGCAGCAATAAACTTATAGTAGATTGCTCGCTTGAAACAGCAAAATTGAGATTAGTAATAGTCCTATGTAGTCACTAAAATCTTGAAAGACTGCTAAAAAACCCTGTGCTCAATGAGTCAGCACAAGCAATTTATCTTTAAAGAAATTTAGTTCTAATTCATCACAATTTATGCATCTTCATGGAGTGGAGAAAGAAATGTCCTAGTCATAATTATCTAACAAAAAAAGTCTCCAAATCTCATCTATGAACTTATTTTTGGGTTAAACAAGAAATATACCTAACATATCTACCCATGAAAAAGAGCTACAACTCAGTTCCTCATATAGTTACATCCCAAGGAGGGACTTGTGAATTGTGATCAGGAAACATTACAAAGATTGCAATAGACCAAGACCTCGTTAAATATGTCATGTGCAAAAATGTGAATTATGGTAATTCAAGATGGATACGTACTCTAGTATAAGCATATACACCAGCCTCAGAGGGTGCAACAGGACTTCCTCTCCTTATAAATTTCCCTTCTTTGAATATGTAAAGCATAGGTATTCCAGTGGATAGTTCCAAACTGATGACCTGCAAAAAGGAATAGACAAGTTTTTGTTAGCACAAAATATGGAAAGTGAGCCGGACATAAATGGAATCAGCAAGGGTGCATATCACCTCCTGAGAAGTCAGTTTGTCAAGGTACATAATGATGGACCTCAGCGAATTTCCATGAGCAGCGATCATTACATTCTTTCCAGACACAAGTAGTGGTTCGATCTGCAATGCCACATCCATTATTAAAAATATCAATGGACATTTACCACATCAAGTCCAGTACAGATTGTCTCTACTCATGCATCAAAATCAATGAAGTTAAAGTAAGAGCAAGGGGGAAAATGACTGAGCACCTGATCTTTGAAATAAGCAACCGCTCTCTCAGCACACATTTCTAAACTTTCCCCATTTGGTGGAGGAGTGTCATAACTTCGACGCCACTCATGGACTTTTTCCTTCCCAAACCTCTCTGCAGTTTCCTGTTTATTCAGACCTTGTAATTCGCCATACCTATAGGCGACAAGTACTTTAAATTTTAGAAATTTTACAGAAGGAACAAAATAAATAAATAATAAGACCAAAAGTAAGGAAATTATTACATTCTTTCATTTAACTGCCAAGCAGTAATAACCGGAATGGATTGCTTTAGAGTATCCTCACTAAAGATTTGACTCCATTTTTTTGCTTGCTCACTCTCATCGTGCAAGATAATTGGAACCTACAGACAGAAAAATGATGTTTTGACAAAGAGCCACTGCAACTAGGTGAGGGTGCTTCTTAAAAGAATTTTTGACAATGCCTTTCTATTTCCAACAGTTATGACATTAACATCTTTTTGGATAACACATATTCTGCTCCCCAGTGCTGATCAATTGAAATTGACACCGGCAGGATACACAAAATCTCAGGGCATCTATAACATTAATGTATCACAAAATTTTGGATAATGTCAATGCCACTACCTGACTTTGCATGTTTTCTTAATTTTATACCTGAAATTTATACTTGCTAAATGCCATGCCTAATCAAATTTTGCTTGACACAATGTTAAAAGTGATTAATTTCACTCACAGTACCTGAACTTTTTCGATTTTTAAAATTATACCTAAAAAAATTTCGCTACAAGAAAATATCTCAACTTTTTTTTTCCTTTCACTCACGGTACCTCTAGACGGATTCCATCCATTTCTTCGTCAATTCATTGACGTAGCAGTTAACCCGATTAAAATATTTTTTTTTTGTCCACATAGGCAATTTTTCTTGTAGCAAAATTTATTTTTACGGTACAATTATGCAAAAATCGAAAAATTTTGATACCGTGAGTGAAATTAACCCATTAAAAGTTGTTATACCAATACCCAAGTGAACTTTTATTTGTTAAATCTACTGATTCTATCATTAATGTAGTAATTACAAAAAAGAAATAAAATATATTAAAAGATAAAAAAAAGGTGATGTCGCAAACATATATAAGCATAAACAATGAGAGATAAGGTAGTTAATTTGACAAGCAAAAGTCTGACTGAGTATGATATTCAAGAACTTCAAGGTTCATCTGTAAAAATTAAAAGTACCAAAAATTCAAGTATTTATTTGATATTATTTCTCAACATTTACTAGGTTTTGTTGTTGCTTTGAGAACCATTAATTAGTTCCACCACATGTTACAACAAAATCAAAAGAAATAAGTTGGTAAGAATACCTTCTTGCGACGGTGCTGAGTCATGGCAAGCATTGCAGTCATTTGGGCACGAATCAGTGCAGATGTATATATGATGTCGACAGGTATGTTGCTGATTCTCTTTCCAGCTTCAATTGCTTCTTCAACACCCTTCTTTGTTAGTGGCACATCGACACATCCCGTAAATAGGTTCTTCTCATTCCATAGAGACTCACCATGTCGAATTAGTATAAGTGAAGCTTCATCTGTTCCAATAAGAATGATTTCTAGATTATTTTCACTCCAATCAAGTCATTGAAATATGCTGTAGGATCTGACTTAAACTATAATTAAGATTGGCAAGCAAGTTTTTCTCCTATGCATCAACTTCAGCTAGATGCAACATCTATGACCAGAATCCCCAATAACAAAACTGATAATTAATGATTTGCAAACTGAATAAAACTTGCATAATGTCCAAAGTACGTAAACTATTGCATGAACCAAAAGCAGAAGTAAAAGAGCAAGTTTCATCAAGGGAAAGTCCTAAATATTTGTGTTAAGCACTGATAGGGGACACTTAGTTCTGCAACCTACTCATGTAATGGTTAAGCTTGATGATATAGTTGTAGTTTTACATTTGTTCATCTACAACTCTGTGTTAAGTTAATTATAAATAATAACAATTAAAAAAAAAAAAGAATTTGGCATACTTGGTTTCTTCTGGGAGTCAGAGAAGGTGCCTTTTGAAGGGGCAGTAGAAACTGGATCATGTACTGGAGCCGGAGAAGCAGAAGCACTAATGGAAGAAAAGGTTACTCCAGAACCGTGGCTTCTTCTGGTCAGCCGTCGGTTATCAAGTTTGAAACCATGTAGGGGCAGCCTTATTGAAACTATTCCTAACTCTTGATGTTGGTAATGCTTCTGGAGACTACCATGAGGCTGAAGTGCGACGGCTTGGTTAAATGCAGAACCAGCAGCAGCAGCCATTCAAAAGCCTACATCGAAGGTGAGTTAGATGCTAATTGACACAAAAGTGAAAATGCATTGTCAGCTAATCAAACAACGAAAAACGAAAACAAAAAATTGAAATTGAAAATGAAATCCAAACACTCAGAAATCGAACAATGCGTGGCATGTAATTGTTCAATTGGAAAAACAAGCATCCAGTTTTAAGCAATAAATTCGGTATGGTCGCATGCGTATGAGATCCCACTTGGTCAAAGAGGCTACTTTGCGAGTCTCAGAAGGCCATCAAAAAGCTACTTAACCCTAGAACTATTGCTCAATTGGTGAACAACTGATATTAAATTTCAATATGGGAAGTATCATTGCAAAGTAAAAAGATTACGCAGATAAAAGCAGTAAAAACTAAAAGGAAGTCCTACCACCACCGGAATTGACAATTAATCACCTAGCACGCAAATACCCATAAACAGTAATTACTTAACTACGGATCTCTTCAAAGGTTGTCTTAAACAAAAGGGCATATTCCTCCTATCGTAGATTCACACATTCTGGCTCTTAGAGACCCAAAAATTTTTTTTTTTTTTTTTAAAGGAAGGGTGCAATAAAAAAATCCATAAAAATTTATTATTTTAATAGACTCACACGATTAAAAGAGCAAAATCCCAGAAGCTAATAAGCCAAGAAACACAGGAGAAATGACAATCACAAGCCAAAAAAAATTAGATGGTATGGAGGACATGCAAGTTGTACTTGATTTATAGCAGAAACAGAGCGGACAATCCGAGGCAGAGTAGCTGTCAAAAATATGCGGGTTTTATGTGGTTTAAAGAGAAGTTGACGGAGAAGAAGATGAAGAAGAATAATAATTTAACTGTTATGTTATGTATTGTGGAATGATCGTATGGTGATTGCATACGATATAGAAGAAATCGTTGGTGTTTTTGTTTTTATAGTTAGAAGAAGACTTCTGATGTTTTAAGATGTGCGAAACAGCAGCAGTGCTACGACAAAAAAAAAAAAAAAAAAAAAAATATTATTCAATTGATGTGGATTTTTGTTTTAAAACGTGGGACATATGTGCTGTGTCTGCGGGGCGCGTTTGACATTTGACATTTTGGTAATTACAATTTCAGTTTGACATACTACTTTAATTTTCTCTTACGTTTTGCTGGTTTGATATTGTGTGAAAAAAAATTTAGTTCATTCAAAGTAGAATATCCAATGGTCAAAGTAGAATATCCCTTTAACTAAAAATAATTAAATAAAATGAGTAAAAGGAAAGAAACTCCCTTTTTCAGCTGAAATGACTTTTGGTATATTTTAAATATAAGATAACAATTTTTTCACTATTATAAAAAGAAAATATCTAATTGCAATTTATGATCCAATTTTCATAAATTGTTATTTAGTAATTTATCCAAACGATTCCTTCAATTATTTTCATATTAACTAAATAGAGAAAATTGTAATGGAGCGGGTAAATTCAAATAATGGAATCACAACTTGCTTATTTCATCATATGAAATAATGAAGGATTGAATTTTAATTTAATGCTAATGTAATAGAGTGATAGAGTTGTAATGACTATTATATATCTATTACAAAGTATAAAAAAATAAAATAAGTAATTATTAGAGTAAAAATTAATATCTATAATGTCTCATGTTTTTATCGTAGGGAGATGATAATTATATAAGTAATATTTTCAAGATATGGTTATTTATGTTAAATATTGAAGATAGAGCAATTCATGTGTGTGCGAACATAAATTATCATTCATTATTTTGTATAATAGCAAATTATGAATTGTTGTTCTTGTCAACTAAATACTTTTATAATAACTTTACATAAAATAAGAAATAAATAAATAGCTATTTACAAGGAAGGAAACAATAATTATTTCTCTTAAATGAATTGCTGTAAATATTTCAAGTAGTTGAAAAAATGGATCAATTTTATATAAAGTGATGCAAATAAAAGGGATTCTTACTATGCTATTACAACACCATTTAAAATATTCTTATATTGCATGTTTATGTATACTTACGAAACATCCTATATTTATATATTTCAAATGGTGTTATAACAATGCAATTATAGAATAAGATCATTATTTGTACGATTTATATAATATAGATCGGAAGGAAGGTGCGGGTTGGAAAGGGATTAGATATTTATTTAGTTTTCCATGAGATCTGAGTTTCAAACCTTCTAATAATAGTTTTTATTTGAAAATGAATTGATTACCCTTTTTTATTTTTTTTCTTTTTTAATTTAACTTTTTTTCTTTATACAATTAATAATACTAAAGTCATTTGATTATTAAATTAAATTTATTAACTAATAACATTATATTCATCTATTATAAAATTAAATTTAGCTAAATGAAATCTTATGGTATTCATTTTTTATTCTTGCATATCATAAATAGTAATTATATTGTCCCTATTATCAATATTTTGATCTTATTGCATAATACATTACTAAATAATAGAGTGAATTGTGCTAGAAGGTTCCAACATTTAGAGTAAGTTTATTTAAGATTTCAATGTTTAAAAAAAGGGTCAATTTGGGTCTCCAAGTACAGGTGTAAACAGGGAGAATTTTTTATTAAAACTCAGAAGACTCTTCTTCTATTGATACGTGTCATTGGGAACTCAAGTTGACTTACTTCTTCAAACATTTAAGTCTTTCAATAAACTTATCCCAAAACGTTGGAATCTTCTGGTGCAATTTACTCCTAAATAATAGTAATAATATCAATATTATAAAAATGAATGTTGACCATTGAACAACAGTTGTCTTATGATTTTTTTTGCTAAAAACAAAATGTATAAATATTTTATGTACTGATCTTAATTTTTTATACGAATAATTAATTCTCAAATAATCTATATGTATCAATTTCTTATGCAATGTATAAAATACCCATAGTTGTTTCTTGAAAGAATTTTTTTTATGCTTATGAACTCTTGAAGTGAAATTATTAATGAAATATATATAGAAGATACAATATAATTATAATAGGAACAAATGTGGTTCTAATATTGATTTAATTAAAGTTATAATAATTTAATTAAAGCTCCACCATCAATCATATCAATATGTTTCCTCCCTATTTATTATTTTAACCACTTAAAACGCTCTAATACCTTACTCCCTAGACATTAATATGATATAGTGTAATTTCAATAGGCACGTAATTACTTTCAAATCAAATTACATTTCAATTCTCCTCTTATCTGTTTTTTCAGTGAAATATTTATTAAAATTATGATAGTGATTTTACTTTGGCACTTGGATAAAGTATCTCCTTTGATAGTATTTTTTCCCTTCAAATATCTCCTTTTATAAGTGATAGGGTTTCTCAGTGTCTTGAGTGTTAAGTTTATTTTATGTTTTTTTTTTTTTTTTTACTTTGTAATTTACAAACGAATCCTCTTATTGATACAAATTTACTTCTACAATGTATTCCACTAATTTATAATCCTTTTTTTTTCCCAATCAAACTCTTTCCATTACTTACAAATATATTCATATCAAAGGGATGTTTAGAATTTTAAATAATACATGTCAAGTATACTTTTATATACCCAAGTAATTTTATTATTATATAATTTTTAACATATTTATCATTCAAAGTAAACGTATCCTGACGGATACGCATCATTGGCGTAAAGAGACTTGCTTTTTATGATAATATAAAATGCTTTATCTTAATTATGGTTAGATATATTTTGGATATCATGTTGTAAAAAAATTAATTTAAAATCAATAACCATAGTTAAAAATGAAGTGGATTAAATATATCAAAAAATATTTTTGAAAAGCATTCATAAGGTAAAATCATGAATGGATAATTCAAAAGTGATTCATAAAAGCAATCTTTAGAGAGAACATTCATAGATACATATCTTAAGATGCACATATGATCAGTTACTTTCTTTTGTTATCGTTGAAATTGCTTTTTCAATTTCGTGACGAAATCTAAATTACATATTGAAAAATTGAATGTTTTACTCATAAACAAAAAATACATATGATATAGATATGTTACAAATACAAATCTGATACAGATATGATATAATTAAAAATCGAACAATCCAAACACACCTTAAGCATGCACATATCAATTACCTCCTTCTGTTTTCTTTGAAATTACTTTTTCAATTTCGTGACGAAATCTAAAAAATAATTCGACATGCTTATAATATAAGGCAGGATATATAATAAGGTGCGTATAAAAGATGTTTACCCTAAGAAAGCTGTTGTCACGCGCGTAGATCAGTGCCTTTCTATTAAACATGTAGAAACTTTTGTTATATTTTCATTGATAGCTGAATTTCCTGATTTGACTCTAAATGGTTAGATTTAATAGTAAATTTAACCTAGTCGTCGATCAATCAATTTTGCCGACTAATAATAAGAATTAGAAAGTATGTTCATGCTCAGTGAAAGTGAAAGTGAAAGTGAAAGTGAAAGAAACCTTTCCATATATTTTGCTGTTTGGAGTAATGTATGTGAAGGGATAATCCGATTTTCTTATCCCTTATTAGGAAAAATATTAATTGAATTTTTAAGTAAACAATTTGCTGGTGAATAATAATAATATTTATTAACATATGTATCATTCAATCAAAATATAAATATCTTATTTTAAAACAAGGGTTTTCTTTCTTTTCCTTTATTTTTTTTTCCCTCAAAAAGAATAGTTTGTTTATTTTGGTGCCGTGCATCAATCAAGGATGTCTGTTTTCCCACTAAGTAGAAAAATATTATTTCTTTTTACTCCCCAGTGAGTTAGGAAAGAGGATTTAAACTTTACATTATTAATGTCGATTAGATTAAGGTCTTGATGTTACTCAGTATGTCTTGCCTCTTGGCACTTATTGCCTTTGGACCTAAAATTAGGGCACACTTAAAAGGGCACCTTTAAGAATTAACAACATTTCAAAGTTTGTGGTTTCCACAACCCAACGACCTTTGATTGTGTTAAAAGGACCAATCCAACCCTTTCTAACCTAACCCTACGTATATTTAATAAGACCACCAAACTATTTAAGCAACCCTTCAAAGTTCTTCAACATTTGGTAACACCTACCACCACGTCAAGTAATGATTTGGGTGGGGTTTGATGCAAGGCGATATTCATGTGCTAATGTTTTGCAATTGCCATGTGAGTTTTTATGGACTACCAACCCATATTTGCCACCTACCACTGTATTTCAAGTAAATGAGTCATTAACGAAATTTTCAGAGGCATGGTGCTAGTGCTTTGTCCATTCTTGGAGAATCCAAACGGGCTAAAGAAAATATACATAAGAGGTGCGGTTTTGCTGGAAGTAAAAGAATATTCTTTCTGGAGATTCGTCACCTTTCTGAACTTTAATTTTCTATATATGTTGTATTAGTTCATAATTACATCTATCCTTCAAGCAAGAAATACTTTAATAGTTTTATACATCGCGTATAATATATACATAATAAATAACTATCAATAAAATACAAACACGTGATCATATGGGTAGTATTTTTTTTTAAATTATCTGTTATCTTATTCATGTATTAATATATAATTGATAGTTACTCATCAAATATACATACATATGATATATACTAAGTATTGAATATTTTTCCTCCATAAAGTTGGTATTCGGTAGAGCAGCAATTGCTCAATTTAGTGGAACAACTATTGTTAAATTTCAAACATGCCAAGTGTCCTTGCAAAGTGAAAGATCGAAGAGAGCTAACAAGCGGAAAAATAACTCAAATCCTTACTCCATTAGCATGCAAATTCCTATAAACAGTAATTATTTGTCGACAGTTCTCTCTAAAGCTTGTCTCAAGCAAAAGAGTAAATTCCTCGGACAAGTACATTTAAAACAATTCATTAAAAAAAAAGAAGCAAATTATTTAACTGAGGTATTCAAAATAACTACCGCGACTAAAAAGTAAATTAAAAAACCGAAGCCAATGTATCAAGAATCACAGCAGAACTGACAATAACAAGCCAAAAGATTGGTGGTATGGTCACGCAAATCATTCCTTGACTTAGTAGCTGTAAAAACTAAAAATATGCGGTTGATGCGAGTTTATTACGAGGAAAAGAGAAGTTGGCGGACAAAAAGATGAAGCATATTGTACTTACTAATATAATGTATTGTCGAATGATCCTGTGGTGATTGTATACGTTATAGAATAAACCGAATTTTTTTTTTCATTTTCCTTGTTTTTTTGGTGTTAGGAGGAAACTGGAACTGCAGTTCCAGTCTTGTGAAAAATGAGAACCAGAACTATTCTCACTCTTCCGATCCACTTCCATAGGACCGACGATTTCTAATCTGATTTAAGAACCGTGGAATCGTTACATTTTAATAGTTAAAATTAAAAAAGTAAAAATAAATTTTTATTTTGAATACAAAAAACCATATACTCAAAATAATAATTGGTATAGCATTAAAGTCTTCAACCATTTTTTTTTTTAATATTTGTTTAGGATATATATTTAATTATACATAATATCCAATTTTAGAGTTTGTTTATTTCATTTTTTTCAGGTTGTATTAACATCATATTTTTATTATTTTTAAGCATTTATTTATCAAGAAACAAATATAGATGAAAAACAAACATTTTTATTAATAACAGATCAAATACAGATAAGATACAAATGAGATGCAAATACAAAGCTGATACAAATAAAATATATATGAAAATTAAACAATCCAATCAGATGTTTAAATTGTTGTGTTAACAACATAAGACTATAAAATACTGTAAAGACAAAAAAAAAATTTATGAGATAATCAGTAGTCTCATATTCAGTGCCACACACGTCACTTTATGTCTTCTTATTCTTATTTATGATCGTTATAAACAATTATCTCTTGTATCTACTGTCAATTCTTTTTTCCTTTTTCTAGCTCTAGCTTTATCCTTCATTTACATTAAATTTGGTTCATGATCTTATTAACCAATCATTGATTTTTCTTTTTTATCTTCATTTGAGCTTTTTTTTCTTTTCATTTTTCAGTTGGTTTTGTTATTTATCCACACCTTACTTGCACTAAACACCATTATGATCATGTTTATTATAGAATACGAACGTATATTATTAGGAGGACTAAATAGGATTATTTTCATTCCTTCTCTTGTCTTCTAGCATGTATATAAATATGTATTATGTAAAATCAATAAATATACAAAGAATTCTTTTCACTTTAAATTACAATGTTTAAGATGTCATCCCTCAACGTCCGAATGTTTGGTATAGAACATGATCAAGTCTTATGATCATGCTTAAGGCTACAAGTAAGCTAAGCCACTCGTGACCTAGTTGAATTTAGCATACTTTAAACTAAGCCCAACTCGAGCTTGTTTATAAATCACACTCTAGTAAATCTTATTTAAGTAAACAAGCTTAGCTCAAGCTTCAATGTAGGTTCATTGATTAGCTTACAAGTAGGTTCGTTTAATTTGATTCGTGAATAGGCTTGATAGACAAGTTCATTATGATGAGAATGTAGGAAATCATCATAATAAACAACCACAAACTTTCCAATGAAAGCACGCAAAATATGGTTCATCAATCTTATGAAAGTGGTGTTGTGCATTAGTTAAACCAAAGGGCATAACTAACCATTCATATAAATCATACTTTGTTTTGAATGCGGTTTTCCACTACTTTACGTTATGTTGTTGATGGTCGGCAATCAACACACATTCTCATAATCCATCCTTCTTGGCACAAGAATTATCGGTACCGCACATGGGCTCAAGCTTTCTCTTACATTACCCTTTTTCCATCAGCTCTTGAACCTGCTTTTGAAGCTTTTTAGTTCACAAGATTGCTTCTATAAGCTGGTTTATTTGAAATAACAGCTCTAGGTACGAAGTCAATTTGATGCTCTATCCCACGAATGGGTGGTAATTCTCTAGGGATTTCCTCAGGAAAGACATCCTGCAAAGAGAAATAATAGAACCAGTCCAAGTGTCAAATCATTCGTTAGTACTAAAGCAAGTTTCCATAAAAATCATCAACAGCAAAGGCTATTTCATCATTAAAGCTCTCCTCACAACACTCACTCTAGCCAGACAACTCTCATTTTGCAAGGTTGCACTCTTCTTTTCACTCACCACCAAAGGCGATCCCCTTTCAACTTATCTCTCTCACTCTTTCCTGCCTTCCTCTCTTTTTCATTGTCTTCTTTTGTTCTCTCATTTTCTTTCAGTGTGTCACTCTCCTCGTGTTTCCTCACAGATTGTTGTAATTGCATTTGATCATGATATACTTTTTTAGGAGTCAAGGGCTTGAGGCTGTGAGTCCTGCCATGGTGAATAAGTGTATATTTATTTGAAAAGCTATCATGAATCACCCTCCTATCGAATTGCCATGGCCTTCCCAACAACAAATGACATGCCTGCATTGGTATGACATCACATAACACTTCATCTTCATACCTTCCAATGCGAAAGGCAATCTTAGCCTGTCTAGTCACCTTGGTCTCACCACTATCATTTAGCCATTGCAGCTTATAAGGACTAGCATGTTTAGTGGTCTTGATCGCCAGTTTGTCTACAAGGAATGCACTGACGATATTTGTACAACTTCCTCCGTCAATAATCAAGCTACAAATATTGTCTCCAACATAGCATAGAGAATGAAAAATGTTTTCTCTCTGTACATCAGCCTCTTCTTTCCCTTGTGCACTCAAAGCACACTTCACCACAATAATTAATTTACCTACAGTAGGTTCCTCATCACTAATATCCTCCAATGGTGGCATATCCTCATCATCCTCATTGTCCTCTTCAGTCTCATACTCACCATCACCAAGTATGATCATGGTGCATTTGTTAGGATATTGCAATGTGACCCCTGCCTTGGCATTTAAAATATTTTATATCACGATTTTTAGGAGTAGAAGAATCGGATTTACCTTGGTATCCATGGCTGGTCGTCTCTTGCTTCTATTCAGATTTTGGCTTTGAAATGGGCTACTTCTCCTCCTTCTTCCAGTAATTAGACTTGTAACTGGATGAGCCCGATCCATATGTAAAACGTGTGGAACCACTTCCCTTCCTCTTGAGTTGGTTCTTAACTTTAATGGCCATATGTACCATATTCCAACTCAACATAGTGCTGCAATTTCACTATATTCTAGATTTCTCGATTCAACCCTGCCAAAAATCTTGCCATAGTGGCCTATCGGTCCTCCTCTACATTTGCCCTAGTTATTGTAACTTCCATTTCCTTGTGATACCCCTCTACACTCATATTTCCTTGATGAAGATTTTATAATTTGTTGTGCATGTCTCTATAGAAATAGCTTGGTAGAAACCGCTTTATTACGATCCTTTTCATCTCTTCCCATGTCTCCACTGGTAGCTTCCTATTCCTTCTTCCATTCAACACCAATTGGTCCCACCAAACGATGGCATAATCCAAAAACTTTATCGCACCAAGTTTAACCTTTTTGAGTTCAGAATAATTCTGACAGTCAAAGACCAATTCAACCTTCTTTTCCCACTCCATATATGCTTCAGGATCATTCCTCCCTTGAAAGGGCGGAATTTTCATCTTAATGTTTCTTAAGTAGTCATCCTCCCAGTTCTTAGCTCCTCTAAACCTATCATATCTTCTGTTATTATCATTAGAACCTTGGTTAAATTCCTCATCAAATCCAACACCTTCATACTTCTTCTTGAACCATATTCCTCTCTAGAAAGTCTTTCTCTCCTATTTACTAGTGGAGTGCCTCTTGTTTACTCTAAGCTTTTCTCAATCTTCTCATGAAATTCTTATTCTCTCTCTAAACATTTTATCCATCTGTGCTGTCAATACATCTAGGATGAGCTTCGTATCGACTCCTCCCTTTTCTCCTCCAGTTGATTCGTGTTGCGACATATTTCTTTCCTGCAAGAAACAATATTAGCAATAAAATAATTCCTTACATATCACTCCCTTACCTGTTTACACTCAACAAGATGAATCACTCAAACTCTCGTATTTTCACAAAAAAAATCAAATTTTGATCCTCTCTCAAATTCCTCTTTTAGTTCTTTAAGAACTAATTCGAACAATCCAAGATCTAATCAATGGAATCAATCCAACTTATCAAGGAAGAAGATGAATGAAAAATTAGGTCAAGCAATAGCAATGGAGTGTTGAAACTAAGCAAGAAACAATTTTTTTTTTACACCCCCAATCAATTGAAAACCATTTGTGACAAATCTCTCAAGAATTCTAATCTACCAATTTTATTTTATTTTTGTATTTTTTTGCACGAATTTTTTTTAATTCTTTCTCTTTTTCTCTCTTTTTTTTTTTAATCACAACTATGACTATCAAGATCAAATCTTTGATTCAATCAAGATCTGACAAAAACTCAAAGAACGTATCTTTGAAAGCTTTAAAGATTGAATCTTTAATCAAAGGAAAGTATAGGCAAACCTCAAACAAACCCTAAGCTCTGATACCAAATTGATATGACCCACGCCAATCTATCAACGAAACCCGATATCAACCCGTTTGATTTCAATTCCCAAGACCATCTGTGTTTGTATGGAGACTGCGACCCGTTGTCTATAAAGAGACAAGAACCTTGGTATAAAGCGAATACGCCACAATCGAAAGATGGAAATATCGATTGATAAGTCGGAAGCGAACGCCATGAATCATATCCGATAAATTCAGAGTTAGTTCAGTCAAGAACCAAATAGAAATTCTCTCAATTTTTATAAAATGTATTATGTATGTTCATACAACCTATAAGACTTATTATAAAGACAAACAAGAAGGAAAACCAAAAGTTATAAGGAAAATTCGTAACGTAACATAAGTGGCAGCCTAATAAAGGATGGTAGCCATTTCACTCTTGATGCTAAGTTGCTTGGTTTTGAACATATTAAAGATTTGTATGCTGTAGACCAAGATTTTGCTGAAGCTTATGCTAAATGTGAAAAGACTGCCTATGGAAAATTCTTTAAACATGATGGTTATTTGTTTAGAGAAGGAAAATTTGTGTTCCATATTGTTCAATCAGGGAGTTGTGGTGAGGGAAAGTCATAGTGGTGGTTTAATGGGACATTTTGGGATAGCAAAAACTTTATCTGTTTTGCAAGAACATTTTTATTGGCCCCAGATGAAAAGAGATGTTAAGAAAATTTGTGAAAAGTGTATCACTTGTAGGCAAGCTAAATCCAAAGTATAACCACATGATTTGTACACGCCGTTGCCTATTCCTACCGAGCCTTGGGTTGATATTTCGATGGATTTTGTGTTAGGATTACCTAGGTCTAAAAGTGGTAAAGATTCTATCTTTGTAGTTGTGGACCGATTTTCTGAAAGTGGTAAAACCATACACAAACTCAAATGGTAAATACTTAGTAGCTGAATGAATAGTATGGTCATAAGCAAACTCAACATGTGGTAAACACTCATAAAGTTTGATGTTCTTTTTTTAATAGCCCTTAACAATGTTGATAAAGTCCTATTTACTACTTCAGTTTGACCATCAGACTATGGATGACAAGTAGTAGAAAACAATAATTTAGTTCCTAACTTACACCACAAGGTCTTCCAAAAAATAGCTTAAGAACGCTAAGCGATTCAAAGAAACACTCGACGCTTTGGTTTGAAAGTTTTGAGGAGTTCATACCATCTCGGATGATCCTAAACTAATCAATACCATCAAGATAAGCTCGAGAATGAACCAAATCACGAATCAAGCAAATTGGGCAAAGTTGGACTTTACAACGCTGGCCTACAAAGGAACACCACTGGCCTACTTGATTGAAGACAGCTTAGAAAACGTCAAATTCGGATAGCTTAAGATGGAGGAATTCAACGCCAGCAGCATAGGAGTTCAACAATCGACACACATTCTCCATGATCCATCCGTAGTAGCAGAATGAATCGGGTTTCGCCGATAGATTAGCGTAGTTCATATCACATTATCTAAACAAAAAATTAATTATTAACTAATGTATGTTCATAAATGACTTAATATTTATCATTACAAATTGAATTAGTAATAATAATTTTTGCAATGGAAATTTAAGTTTAAAAATAGAAATTTTGTCTTTAAATCTTAGTTTCCTTATAGTGTATTCATTATCCACCTATCTATTTATTTATTTTGTATATATAATTTGTTAGATTTTGCATTATCATTAAAACTCGTGAGCAACTTGAGCTTAAACTTGATAAACAAGCTCATTTCTTTGAATGAGCCAAGCTTGAGTTTGAAAAAATGAAAAAAAGCTTATTTATTTAAGTAAGCCAAGTTCAAGCCTAAATTTCAAGCTTAATAAATACTCAGCTCGACTCGAGCTAAGTAATTTCTAAATGAGCTAAACCTAAACATTCAAAAGCCCAGCTTAACTTGACTCATTTGCAGTCTAATCATGTTAGGATTTGGACCCTAAGCCTTAGCATCTTGACACTAGCTCCAGTGCAATAAGGTCCTAGAAACACAACACAAATGTTAAAACATATATATTGCACATATTAACACGTCACATAACAAATATGTTTTCCCAATTAAGTGTAACTTTTCTATTACACTCATATGTTTAAGTAATGCATTTCCTTATCAAAATCCAACATAAATATTCTAATTCAACATAGACTACAACTACTACACTTCAAGCTACCATAGGAAAAAGGCAACAATTATCAATTAAATGAATTTTGTTTTCAATAATAGAAATTTATATCCTAACAAATATAAATTTATAGCAAAATATTTTTAGAGATAAAAGTTTCCACAAATTTTTGTTTAAAAAATGTTTCCGTTGGTTATATTTACCAAGGATAAATGGGTAAGTTTGTCATACATGACTTGCCTATACCTTACTCGATGAAGTACAGTTTGGGTGAGTATTAAGGGCCACAGTGAAAGGTATGAGCATAGTTTTTAAGAAAACTGCTTTTCACAAGTTAGGATGAGTATGAAGTCTTCGTACCCCACACTCATCCCAGAATTTATATTCTATTATAAAAATTATATAGGTTCTAAGGTACCCATATCTATCCTAAAATATATACTTTATTAAAAAAATTATTAATATAAAATAATTAGAAAATAAAAAATAATACTCTATTTTTTATTTTGCAGTTACTTTTGTTTAAGATTATCATCTTTAGACCACTATTGAGAAATTTTTGTTTAGAAAAACTTATATTATTTTTTTATGGAAGTATTTATAATTTTTATTTTGGAAAAATTTCGATAACATTTATTTAAATTTTTAATTTATAAATAAGTTTTAATTATCTTCTAAGGCTAATTAATATGGAAGTGTTTCCAAAGTTTTTTATTTTGTATTTTGCTACATATTTTACAATTTTTGTTGAAATCATGTAATTAAATATTTGTCACGAATTCAACTTTAACACATAAATAAATTATGTAGATTGTAAAACTAATGACATTAATTTTTTTTTAAATTTCTTTCAATAGGTAATTTATAATGAATATATAAAAAAACAAGGTAGTTGTACATATTATAACTTGAAATTTAAAAAAGAAATTAGAAATATTTTACAAGCTCTACATGTTACCTCATACCTTATGAGTATTAAAGGATGCAAAATGGGTATAAGGTGTTGTACAATAAAACTTTGAGTTAAACTTCATACCTTGTATTTTACAATTGAATTCATTAATTACATAAGTTCCACGCAACTTAGCACTATTAGCCAAGTTGACAGCCATTGGTTTCAATGTTATCAATTCACATTTTAAGCCCTAAGCAAGTCCCTTATCAATGAAATCAAATGGGCTATTTATATCTATAAGAATGCCTAATTTCCTTTTCTTATAATATTCATTAACTCTCATAAAATTTATAGCATGGTCTTTATCTCCATCTAATAAACGCGATGTAAGATGGGACAGGTCAACCTCCAATTCCTCCACCACAAGCTCAATATTCTCATCCTCCTATCCACGTTCTTCCTTCTCCACTACTAACATGCTTAGCTTTTTACTTGTACAATAATGTCTTGGACCAAATGATCCATTACACCAAAAACATTGTTTTTTTGGTCTTTTTTCTTCTAATTCTTCAAGATTCAAGCGTTTTATGTTTCTGTTGTTTAGTGGGTGAGTGTTTCGAGTAGTTATGAATTGGTTAGAAAAGCATTAGTTTATTGTTTTGATAAAGAAGCCATGTTTAGGTACTTTGTCGGAATTTTAAGTTTTTAACTAGTGTTAGGGTTGTGTATGGGATAGTGAAGGAAGTGTTTGATGTTCAGGTGGTTTCAAGGTTGGTTTTAGAGGAAAGTATGGTGGCATCTTGAAGTTTGAATAGTGTGTAATTTGGGCCAAGGTCTTAGGTTAGAACAATCAAATTGGATATTGAATTGTAGGTTTAATTCCGCTAAGAAAATAGCTTACTAGTTAGCCTTCGGATAATTGTACTTGGGCAGATAGGTACATGGACTCATCAATTTTTCCTTGTAAGGGTCCATCTTGTTGTAATTCCTTCAAATCTGACATTGGATCCTCATATCCTCTTTCATTGAAGTGAGCATTTAGTGCCTTTATATGTTCCTCCCACGTCAACGGATTAACATCACTTTTGCCTTATTCTCCTCCAAGTGCATTGTTGTAATCTTTACTTTAAGATTTTCTAGGATTTTGTCTAAAGCAAAGAATTGCACGGCTTTAATCACCTAACTCATAAAACTGTTCTCCATTGAATACAAGAAAGTCCACTTTAGTAATGTGGGTTGGTCATTGATAATCCACAGAAGTTCAACCTTCGATAATAAATTGCACTCCCATCTAATTTCCAATTGGAGCTCCCACATTGCTACTTGTTTGGCCTCTAGCAAGTGATTTTTCTTGCCGTAATTTCTCATGTAATTTATGCTTTAATTCATCAATGGTTTGGCTCTATCTCTCTAATATTGATTACTACTTCTGTAGGGTTTCAAAAATTATTTTAAATGCATCCATGAGTGCTTCCTACATTTTTTAAATTCACGCATTTCATCCATCACTCCCCAATAATTGCTCAGATACCAATTGTAATGAGGAAGTTAAAATCAAGATGTAAATTCAATAAAAGAAAATTAAGGAAAGAAACAAACAAGAGTGCTTGAATACAAGCAATTTGGGGGCTAAATTTTGCATTATGTTTCTCATTGATTTTTTAGTATTACACGGTTGTATGTATATTATTATGTAAGAGTCACAGAAAAGTGATGTACAACTAATAGCTCCCTTGCAGGAGATATTACATGGTGATAGCATATGATACCTTGCCACCTCGCCAAGGTAGTCATATTCTAGAAACAATCTACTAACAATATGCTGGACTTACTTATACAAACTTATCATTCTAACAACTAGGCCCACGTTGGGTTATTGGCCCGTCCACAGACTTCGTTATTTGTGCCTTATCAGCCTATAATTATCTTTGTCAAGTTTGTGGGTCGTTTCAATCCGGCCAGTCCACTGTCTAGCCTTCCCCAAGCCCAGCTCACTGCATTTTTCAGACAACGACTCGCACTTACCCGACAAAAGAGTGGACAAGCTCTTGAGATCTGTTTCAACATGTCTTGTCTTTACAAACCTAATTCACAATACCTTTCTGGCCAAGCAAAATATATTGTAGCGGCAAACTCACAACTCGGGTGATTATGAATCTATTATAAATAAATACTTATTTGTTAATAAAAAGATTATTTTTGGAGTAAATATATTTAGTAGACATTATAGAAGCATTATATATATTTAGATGGATTCATTTGCTTAGATATAGTAAACTTTACAGGAACGGAATATATGAAGAACTAAACATACGGGCCAATTTGTTGATGGGAATATCATATGCTCATGCAAGTGCAGAAATATCATGTGTACGACAAAGAAAGAAGTGAAAAGATATCTGATACGTAATGGCTCTTCGAAGGGATACATATAGGACTACTACCGCAAATAAACATTCACAACTGTTTAAAATTCTTCATGAAGACATGAGCGAAGATGGTAACAAAATGCAGGAAAAAGCTTTTCTCCAAAATGTTGGGAGATCAACAGCTGAAGCATTCTATAAATTATTGATTATGTAGAGCATAAAGTGTATTTCGGGTACCAATGACCTTATAGCTTAATAATATTATTTCGATCTTTCAAATGACTAGTACCCATTCAAATGTCCCTCTCTTAGTAATGGTAAAAGAAAATGTATATATGGGATGTACAATGCATTTTTTTTTTTTTAAATTTCTTTTATCCTTATCATCATGAAAATGCTTCGTGTAAAATATAAGAACAAATGGAGTAACAAATCCGTAACCTTGTTCAGTGGGAAAAAATAATAAAAAGATAGGTTAACCAAATTGCTTAGATTCTTAAATCAAGCATTTATGTCAGAAGAAAATTTGCGGATGTCTACAATGACGCAAAAGACGTATCATAATCTTTCTATCACTATGTTAAATTTATAAAATAAATGAAAAAAAAAACACAAATAGTTGAAATTATTATTATTATTCCAACATAGAACACTCCTATCAATAAATTTTTTTTCGAACCTTTAGTGGGAAAAAAGTTCAACTAGGGGGGATATGTTGGAAAATAGATGCTTTTTCCAACACATGTATGCATGCCTTAATGACTCTATTGCATTGGAATGAAAAAAGCATTGACATGGATGTGCACCTGAACAACAATATGTTGTGCTATTGTTGCTTTGATGGGGTCCTTAATAGGGTACAATCAAGTTAGACTTATAAATTGATCGAGTTCAGCTCAATATGTATTTAACTATAATCTAACAATAGTTAAATCAAACGCGAACTCTAACTATTCAAATAGTTTATCGAGTCAAACTTAAACTTTATATTTTTAGCTCAAGTCGAGCATAAGTGTTAATCGAATTTGAATCAAGTTTATACATTAATACATTTTAATTAGATTTTAAATATATTTTTTTTAATAAATCACGTCTTAACAAATTTAATCAAATCAAACTTGACATTATATATATATATATATATATATTAAACCAAACTCAAACTCAAATTGTGAAATGTCAAATCAAACTTAAATTTGAACTCAACACCTTATTGTTTCAATTCAACTTGTTTGCAACATTAGTCCTTAGGCCTACGGTAACAATAGTGTCGAGCTTGGGTTTCGATTTTCGATTCGATTTTCGATTCAATTTCCTTTAATCCGATTCGTACTAAATCCTAACCCATTCAATATGAATCCTCGACTAAAAATTAAAGGAAATTTTGAATTTTGAAAATATTTTAGAGTCGTCACTCGACTAAAGTTGAAAAAATAAACCAAAACCAATGGGTAGGTTGATTTTGGTTTTGCTACTGATCTGCAAAAAAAAAAAATTCGTTTCGAAAACGAGAACCAGAAATTAACTTGAGTTCGGGAGCTAACCTATTTAAACCTAAATGGTTACCACTTTAACTTTCCAAATTTAAATTGCTTTCTTTTAACCCTAACTTCAAATTTTAAACTATTTAGAAAGATCTAACTAACTAAACCTATGGTTAATATGCACAAAAAATACTAATCTAGTCAAATTCCATCAATGATCATATAATCTAAGAACTAGAAATATTCAAATTAATCAATCTTATCAAATTCTATGAATATTCATATATTCTAAATTAAACTAACAAATCAAACAAATTCACAAAAATAATTTTTCACATATTTTAAGTCGCTCATTTAAGTGTCTACGTACCTGCTAATTGGGATCAGACCATACGTAGTTCTTTTAAAAAAAAAACTTTAGTGAGTTGGTTAATTTTAATTTTTTTCATTCTTTTCACTATAAATTCATTACTTTTTATCTGTTTTGCAACAATAAACTTTATATATATATATATATATATATATATATGCACTTAAGATCTATCAAATTAATTTCTAGCAATTTTATGGAAACAAGTTTTCTAGGTGGCAAAAGGATTTTGAATAGATCAATAATATGATTTAATATACCACTAAGATTTTTGTGCTGCATAATTTCTATAGGCATATGATGGCAAAAACAATTATCTATAAAGTTATATCATGGCAAGGGCTAAGGATACAAAACTTAAAAGAAAAAAAATGAATATTAAAAGGTAAAATCATTATCATTACCTATAGTATCCGCAATTTCCGAGGCAAACGGCAATCAACATCAGAACATGAGTTTAATATTCATTTCTTTACTTTTTTTTTATTATTTTATACTTTTACTTATTATTATAATAATTAAATAGAGCTAAAAATAAAGAAAAATGAAAACACTTACCTGGATGGAGCAGAGGAGAGCGCGCGTTTGATGGAATGAGGGATTGGAATCCAGACTTTGGTTTGGAAAACAACACTTGCGCAGGGACGATAGCGGCAAGCGGATTCGATAGATGATACTTCGGGTCAAGTGGCAGCGAAGTCTGGTTCTATTGACTCAGGGGTGGCGTGACGATTGTGTGTGTGTCGAACTACCAAGCAACAGGCGGTGATCAATCCTCTGGTGGCTGTTCGTCTCAACAAATACCGTGGGGTGTATTTCAAATTGCTAGGACACCGCAACAGCTTGGGCTGCTCCAATGAAGCGGTTGCATGGTTACTCCAACGACGGCAACAACTCTGGGAGCAGAAGCAGAGTTCGTCCAACGATGGCGCGTTCGGCGGTTTTCGACGGCAACCAACTTATGGGGATGGAAGTTCTCAACCTCCTGAGTATTCAGATGCTATTTGATTTTTTTTCCTTTCGTTTTCGTGTTCTGTTCATATTCTCTTTTTGTGTCCCCCTTTCGTTCTTTTTTCTTTCTATTTATAGAGCTAGGGTTTCAAGATGTTTTTTATTCAAATCCGAAAAAATCGAGCTACAACTGTTAAAATCTTCAATTAAATGTTTATAGCTGTTATTAACATTCTAATATTAACGTTCAACACATGTTTTTAGCGAAATTTACTAATTTTGAGTTTTTTTAGAAAACTAAAAAAATGTGTTTTTTTCAAATTTCAAGTCTGATTTTTGAAATCCTTATTGTTGATCAAAATGCCTAAATTATATATCAAACAAACTACTCCATGTCTACTTTTAAAATGTGTATTTAATTTGTAAAAAACGAGTCCGAAAACGGGCTCGAAAATGATCCATCGATTGGCTAGAGGTTGAAGGCGATGAACAATGATTTTTTTTTCTTTTTTCTTTTGAAATTATAATACTATATATATATATTACATCCATTATATTTATTTCCCTTAATTTGATTTATTTTTCTAATTTTCATTCCTAATTTTATTACTTATAGTTACAAAAAATTTGTTTAATTTAGTTATATGTATACTAAGATTAACAAATAATTTGATAAAAATAAATGTCAAAATGAGGTGTCTATAAATAGTTCCATGTATCTATGACCTTTACTTGGTAAGTTCAAAGAACCGTGGAACCTTGGACTCAACCTATCTACGTAGCAAAATTCTTGCAATTAGACATTTTCCCACTTATGCATATTCATATAAAGTGCAAAGAGGAGACTTAAACAATGAATAATATTTTATTGGGTGCCAATCTCACCCACTGTAAAATTATATATCAACCAGGACTAGGAGCCTAAGAAGCTGTCTCGTAAATAAAACCGAGCCCTGAAAGCAAATCAACAGGCAACAGGTTTGAGCATTCGACTGGTAATTGACATGCATTCAACAAACCCCAGTAATATTAGATGATGCCTTGCTATCATAGGAACGGTAAAAACATGCGAGTCTTCAAGGCCATAGAAATTTGGAAGGTCTCTAAGATCCATAGAGAACTTGACCTCCCTCTAGCCACAAACACAGCCAATCTCTGGCCATAAGCAAAACCTACAAACCCATTGCACATCCAAATTCTAATTTTAACCAAAGCTCACTGCGGTCACCCGCCACACCAGGAAGGAAGTAGCTATTATACGTGCCATTGTTGACATGCTACCACAAGGATGAGATCGAGAATACAAAGTCAAGGACACGATTGAAAACTCACGAATAGGGAAAGAGAAATCATCTAAGAACACACAACAGGGAAAGAGAAATCATCCAAGAGCCGGCAATTCACAAAGATATATCATCCACTCCCTACTTTAATTAATGTCATAATTGCCTTAATAACAAACACCCAATTGGTGCTTCCAATACCAACACCTTTTTGGTGGTCAAGAAAGCAACCATGCTGTAGGCTTGCATCAGACAGAAACCAATGAAAATTAATTATCAACAGATGTCTTTAAAGCATGATCCATACATAATATAGTAGAACACCAGACACACACTTATAATTGATAGAAATCCTTAACCATTATATTGAATCAACGAGCATCTCGCATCAGAGATGACATATCAAATACAGATCAAACTAACATACAGTAAATTGTCCAAGAAGATGCTAATTGAATAAATAAATAGCAGACTTAAGCATTACTCTAGTCTTCGAAGTCCTGATACTGCTGGAGAACCTGGGTGCAACCACTCATGGGCTGTGACATCTCAAAACCCATAGCATTGACAAATCTGATGTCAGATGCAATCCCATTGTTGCGGGTGAGGATGACACGGGCACGGTCACGTCCAGAGGATGGAATGTTGCAATGGGGCAGAGGGCTGCTAACAAGTTCAGCATCACAAAGTTGGTCGTAGTGGTCCTCGGAGACAGATATCTTGTATGTTCCAGTGGAGTCTGTGGTAGCCTCCTGAGTGAAGAGGGTTTCCATGGTTTTCCTGCTTTTGCAGCACACCTTAATTTGGCACCTATACATCAAAACAGGCAGCAGATCATGGTTAAACCAAGTGCTCAAAACCGGCAGGGCAACCTATCACTCAAAAGCCTCAAGTGGAGTCGAGATTAAGCCCAGATTCTAGACCGAAGCACAGAAATTCGACCTGAAGAGCCACAAGGATCACAACATATAATCTTATAGTACTACCCATACAAATGCTTTAAAAAGAGTATCATTGTGTTACAACATCATCCTTTGACTTGTTTCTTTCTTCCAGCAGACGACCTTCCATGGATCGCCACAAAACACCACTGCAAGGCCTTCATCGGACGAATCCAGCTAGATTTTTTTATTATTATTATTAAATTAGCTTTCTAATGTAAATTTAAACATAAATTTCCCAAAAATCCAATCACATTGTTTTTATTTATTTATTTACTGAAAAAATAAACGTTGCGAGACCCACATCTAATCGCACAAGATAAATACCCCAAAACTATCATAACGTACCCAAATCCACTAAAAAAGGGGAAATAAAAAACGATACAAAGGTGACATCTAATTGCACAGAAGCAAAAGCATTTAAAAATTACAACTACAGATCCGGAAATGTAAGACCCAGATCTAGACTTCACAGCTTGAATATGATTAGAGAAAGAGACAAGTGATTACCAGGAATGTAAGTAGTGGCAGAGGTTTCGAATCCAGCACGGCAGTTATCACAGTAAACCTTTCCTACAACCTGGAAAGGATTCCTCGCTGGTCTTGCTGCTATGGCAATTGCAGGAAGCAAGCACAATGCCAACACCAACGCCAATCTTGCCATTGTTCTTCTTCGTCCACACAAAGAGAAAGAGAGAGAGAGAGAAGGGTAAAGACTAAAGAGACAGTAAAGTGTTGTACAGAAACTCCTTGAGGGTGACGATAAATAAATTGAGTTACACAATATAATCATGTTAAGGGCACCGCGGAAAAATATATATAAATATGAGAAATTGCAGTCCAACACCTGTGGTTATGCAATTTTATTATTTCCGTTCTGTCCTTTCCTTATTTATATATCCTTGCTTTTATTTCCAAAATTAATACTTTGGTTGATAACTTGGTATTCTTTTGTTGTGCACGTCTCTAAATATAAGCGTAAGGAAGATATTTAATATAAATTGATTCGTTAATTTTTTTCTCTATTACAATGATGAGAAAATATTCAAATCCGATCCTTCTTTACACCATAAAACCATTGCCGATTATTAACTAATATATGTAAAATAATATTATCATAAAACAATATAAGTTTAATTTTTTATCAATAAAATTATCACCATCATTTTTCATTAATTTTTCCAATCTATATGATTTGGCATGTATGATGTATGTATCTCATAAAGTGCGACCTATGGAGTAAAATAATTTTTTTTAAACTAGATATGAAGAGGAAAATCAATCTCATTTTAAAATAAATTTAATTCTTTTTATTTCTTAGTTATTTTGCATGCAGATAGCAATATAAAAGCTCAGAAAAGTGTAAAAGAAGAAAAATTGTCCAAAAAAAAAAGCATAATTTGTTTGCTTATTTTGCTATGCAAAAAAATAAATGCAGTCCGGTGATTGTTAGATTTCCAAATGGGAACTGTGAGAAAGAAAGTGAAAATCATGGGGAAAAGGTGAAATTAACAATAAATCCAGGGGCATAGTGGTGAAGTCAAGGTAACATGTTTTGAGTGCATTACGAGCAAATGATCTGAAGCATCCAATGGTGTAGATTCATTGAGGTCAACCGAGTCAAAAGGATGAGGAGACATTTTAGGGAGAAATGGTAGCGTGGCGAGCTGTAATTGGTTTATTCGGTGGCAACTGCAATGGATGGAGTGCAGTGGAAAGAGGCAAAGCAGGTTGCAGCTGTCAGTTGTCGGCGCTCACATGGGCCTTGATGAATGCGAAAAAGAGGAACAATCTGATGAATGAGGATTGAGCTGGAGTGCAGCCGCGTTTCACGGAATCATTGAGTGAAGCAAAGTGAGAACTAAGAAACCGCGTTCCCCTTTTCAAATTTTTATCTCGAAACAATGCCAGTATGGCATCCGCGAGCATATGGAAATTGGAAACTATTTAAATTAATTGTATAATTAATTACTTAATTTATTTAATTTAAGATTAAAATTAAAAATGATACTTAAACTTTCATAAAAAGTTTAATTAGAACTTCTTCAGATAAAATATATATATGAAAACTTATTTGAGGTATAACATTATTCAAAATCAAATTTTAAGTATATGATTGAACTTGCGAAAGTTCAGATATCATTTTTTAATATTATTTATTTAATTTATTATTATTATTTTTTAATCTTCATACTTGGCATTGGTGAGATATGCTAAGTAATGTTTATGAGCTGGGAGTAACTGGGGAGTCGAGTTGCTCCCCAGATGTATTAAATTTGTGAACATGGGCTCTCATGACGAATTGACTTTCTATTACATTTAATGTGATTCCAATAGTTGGGTTATAGATTCAATGCTTTTATTTAGATTAACTTGATGATGGATGTTTTTATTCTTTGTGTATTCATGCATCTTATAGTTGAATATTTTGTTTATTATAATCTGAGTTAGCTAGATTAGTTCATCATATATGTAAAATTTTAAAATACCTGTGCACCTTTCATTTTTCAAACACAACATATATTATCCTTAGTTGGAAAGGCTTATTTATTATACTTTAAAAAGTTAGATGTTAAATTACCGGGGGTAAAGTTGAATGTTTGTGTTAACAAAATTCTATGGCTACTATATTTTTTTAATGAAACTAATCTTATCAATTGTTTAATGATTTAGAATATATTATTTGTTATATTTATTTCAATAGTGAGATAATTAATTGGAGTGTTGATGATAGGACCATAGAAATTCAATTAGTGTTAACATTTTCAACTAATGTGTTAATATATTTCATAAATTTTATAGAGATGGTTAATGTATTTTAATAATTTAAATTTTGCATATCAAAAGACATAAAAATGTAATCACAATAGGGTTTTGACTTGTTACAACAATTATGATAAAGAAATTCAATTACCAAGACAAAATATCATCACAATGACATTTATCTATATATGAATTTTTTTCCTTCTCTTAATTTCTCTAAATTACAGTTAAAATATATTATTAAGATACCTATGTCATTAAATGTTATTTTCATCCTTTAATCTCAAGAATTGAATGTATGTAAGAAAATTTTGAGGGAATAAATTAAAAATAATTTGAGAGAAAATATAGGAAGAGGGTCCATTTTCCACAAATCTTTTGCATTTGTCATTTGTCATTTGTCAACCTCCCGATTGTTAAAGAGTGGTCAGCAAATTATAGCCTTGCAACAAAGAAAAATCATACCTTTTATTTTCGTCAGTCGGGGTATTGGGGCTATAGTACATTTTTAGTTCATTGTAATCTCAACATAGTAAGATTTTGGCGAAAGAAAAAAAAAGGGGAAAAGAAAGGAATGGAAAAAAATAGAGTAAAAATCTAGTATATAAAGAGAATATTGACAAGGGTCAAGAAGTATTTTTGAGATACAAAATAGAAAAATATTTTACTTTTCATATACTTAATTTAAAAAAATAAATAAATGTAGCCAACGATAGAGAGGATGGAATTTTCCTTTTTTTTTCCCCATACTATTAACGAGTATTATACAATAACAACACCACTATATAAAATTAATAATAAGATTTAGGAAATTGAATCCAATTTGAGATAACCTAAAGAATATTAGTTAGATTAATGAACTAGAGTATAATTATTTAAAGTTAGTTAGCATAGCCTAACTTTATCATATTAAATCAAAATTTATTAATAATTTCTGCTCATTTACTCCTTAAAACTTTTAATAATGTTAGCGAACATTTTCTTTTCCTTTTGCTAATTACTTTAGTGAACCTTCATTTCATGATTAGCATTATTAGATGATGGTATAAATATCATATAGCTTATCTTTTTAAGAATACCTCATTTTGGTTTATAGCTATTCAAGATGCTATTGCTCAAAGGATCATATATCATAGATTATTGTGTTTGATTTATTACCTATCAAATTACGACTGTAAATGAGCCGAGTGGAGCTAAGTTGAGCTTTTCAAAACTTAGGTTTGGCTTATTTAAAAGTCATAAAGCTAAAGGTCAGCCGAGCATTTTGTATCAAATTCAAATTCAAACTTGACTTGTTTAGATAAATAAGTTTTATTTCGTACTTGAGTTCTGTTTGTTTACAAATCAAGTTCAAGCAAATTTAAACTTCCTATTAAGTCTGAAATTCAAGCTCAAAGTTGGTATGTTTGAATAAATGGGCTTTATATTTGGCTTGAGTCTACTTAATTTTCCATTTAAATTTATCATTTTTTTCGAACCTAAAAATAATGAACAAGAACTACAAGATATGCATGCATATTTATAATAAATAGAATTTTTTTTTTAATTTTGATTATACATTTGTATATAATATATCATAATTATAAAATTTACGAGCCTATTAATGGGTTTATTCGTGAGCTTGTTAGTAAATTTGTTAATAAGCTTGCTCATAAGCCTCAAAGAGCTTATTCATAAATTGGCTCGAGTTTAAATCGAAACTCAAGCTTAACTTGTTATTAATTGAATTTGAGTTGAGCCAAGCTTAATTTGAACCAAACTCAAATAACTTGCAACCAACTCAACTCATCTATAGTTCAACTTACTACATTGATACACAATATATTAAGATCATAGTTCCCTTTTTGACTCATCTTTAATATAAAAGATTTTATAATTCATTCCTATTCAAAACCATACTTGTTGATACACTTTTATTTTATCATGACCTAATAGCCCCAACACTAGCAAAATGGGCCAGTAACAAAGTCTAAAAACCCATCAAATACCCTAGACCTTGGCCCATGGTCCTTAGTCACACCCTGGCCTAGGAGTCAATCTCCTTTCATTAGTATGCATAACGACCCAAATTGGGGTCCTTCTCCTCTAAGCTCTCCTTTGACGAGAACATCTTCTTGGTCCCTTAAATCTCAATGGAGTTTTCTTTAAATCTCCCCACTTGCCATATCTACCTAGGAGTAGTCTAACCTCCTCAGGGGTGATCCAAAGAAATAGCTCTCTACTTGCCAACCACTCTCTTTGGATGATCACCACCACCACCATCACCTCAAGTCCGGGTCTACCAATAAGGAGATTCCCACTCTCCTTATTTCCCTCTCTTGGAAAGGTGCCATGTAGACAAAGGATATTCTACGAGCCTATACTATGGTATGATCATTATTTATGGATAGAAGTCAAAACCATAAGGTAAAGAGTATGTGATATCACTCACATGCTTTATGGGAAAAACTTGGATCAATTCTTATACGGAAGACTTATAGAGAATATGCAAAATCTACTATTGGATCTTGCATAAAGTTGTAGGTTTATTTAAAAAGTTGTAGGTATGGTAGGTTAGAAAATGTGATAGGTTATGTATAAAAATTGTAAGTGGTAGGTTGAAAAAGTACTAGGAGTGGTAGATCGGTGACTTGACCAAGTAAGTCTCCATGCTTTACGTATACATTTGCTTACTCTCTCTTGACTCACTACTGACTTAATTATCAGAGTTATCATGCTAGACCACTTCTCAATGCACTATTAACCATATTTCTGGATGTAAGCCATTGGAACTCTATCAACAACTTTTCACCTACAACAATATTTATATGTATTATTTTTATATTTTTTTTATAGGTTAATGAGTAAATTTGAAAAATACACATAGAAGTTCATGATAAGTATGACAAGCAAAACAGACGGGTAAAAGAAAGAAAGAAGCCATCATATGGTGTCCAATTTCATCCATCAAGTACACTTATGGTCCATTTTAGGGATGCAACTGGGGCGGATCACATAAAACCTGAACTCGACCTGATTCCTAATGTGGTCGTCCAAACCCGACCCGTGACCCTATAGGGTTTTCTATTAAATACCCAAACCCACCCCTATAAGGATTTGATTCCAACCCGCTTGCCTTGTAACCTGCTTTCATTTTGTTTCTTTTTTTCTCCTTTTCTTCTATTAGTTAAATTACAATTTTTAACGTTAATTTTATCTTAGAGGAGCACAATAGTTAGTTACAACTATACTTAAATGAATTTGACAAGGCATGTCACAACTTTATTAAAAAATATAAAGGTATAAAATTAACAAAATATTCATAAAGCCAACAACTACAACACTATCAATAATACAAACAAAGTTAACAAGCAGGACATTTAAATTTTAAAATTAAGAAGCAGGACATTTAGTTATACGAACTCTTATGCTTTCTTCACTTATATTTTAACTTTTATCCATTATCAGAATTAATCCATAAACAAATATTCATAAGGCAACACTATAACACTATCAAAATTACAAAGATTTAATGGGCCACTCAAGTTTACACAACACTCTTTTGAAAACTAATGCTTTAAACACAAAACTATTTCATTCATCTAACAAATTTCATAAAGTTAGCAGTAGCCAACCGTATAACAATGAACAACATCAACACACAAATCTATTTCATTAATCTACCAAATTTGATATAGTCAACATCCATTACTCTACCAAATTTCATAAAGTCAGCAGCCATTGATCTACTAAATAATGAAATCTAAAGCCATCACTCCATGTCAATTCTTCCATTTCATTTTTTGGGACTCGATTTCTTATTATAATTCTTTAAACACAAACTCACAAACCCATTTTTCTTTGGAATCTATGAATTAAACTTTAACTTTTATTAATTTTATGAGAACATGTTGTAACTTGCACTTTTTTTTCTAGTTTTTTCAGTTAAAAAACCTTTCCATGTGATTTTTGAAGTCTAAACGAGTTCAAGGTCAATAATACAATAAAATACATGCCTACTAACTTTGCAACAATATATCCTTAATCAATCAAAGTACTTTGTCGTACTATAATAACATTTTTCTTGTATTCAGTTTAACATAAAAAAATATTTTGTGGCATCTATTTAGATACTTTATTGTTTCTACTAAAATCGATAATGTGTCGTCCTGTCAATTCCAAACAATAAAACTCTTTCTTATCTCTTGAGAAGAAAACACATCTTATATTTTTTTAATTAAATGACAAAAACAAACTTCTCAATTACTAATTTCTCTTTTAGCAAAGCATATATGATACTAACAATTAACAATACATATCCTTAACATAAAAGGCCGACAAAAATAAATTCCTATCAAATTAAAGGCAAGAGAATGATTTTCATCTGTAGCATGTAGAAGTAGAACATGGATTTAGAAACACAGCATATGATATTCCTACCCTAAACGGAAGTGCGTAGGGACTGGACTGAGCAACTGGCGAGTAGCTGAGGCGAGCGATTGGGGAGCGGCTAAGGTGAGCGAAAGGCGAGCCGCTGGCGAGAGTCTTGGAGTTGTTATTGTTGGAGGCGAGCGACTGAGGTGAGAGTTTTAGAGTTATTTTTTAGTGTCGTCTATTGTCGTCGTTTTGGAGTTGTCCTTATTGTCTTCGTCTATTTTCATCATCTTAGAGTTGTTCTTCTTGTCATCGTCTATTGTGGTCATTTGTTGTGATTGGCGAGAGTCTTGAAGTTGTTCTTGTTGGAGGCAAGCGGCTGAGGCAGCAGCAAATGGTGGGCAACGGCATTGTTCTCGCTATCTGGGAGGAGTCTTGGAGTTGGAGAGTTGAGTTTGAGTGGAGTTGATTTGGGTTTGTTTAACTTTTGAAAATGAAAAAGGAGGTCCCCTCCCCGCCCCCCCAAACGCCAAAGTACATTATAGATCTACGGTTCCTCTTTTAAACTTTGAATTTCAATTATTGAATTGTTATAATATGAAGGGTTCGAGTTACCCATCGAGTATTTATAATGATCCGAACCCGTCTCGAAACCTTATAAGGTCACCATATTAAATCCAAACCCGACCCATAACCCTATAGGATTTGACGCTATAGGGCTTTTAACGGTTCGGGTGGGTCAAGTATCCTATAATGATCTGCTCGGTTGCATCTTACTCCATTTAATCAACATTCATGAAGCCACTATTATTTCCATATTAAAGCGGCAAGAAATGAGGAGATCATATAATCTAACCTACCCTGATAAATGTCTAGCTGCACATCCTCATCTATCCTTAAGGATAAACCTAAGCCAGCAGCTGTAAAGCGATAAGTGAGTCAATGAATATTGGGTAAATATGGATGATACCGAAAAAGATTAATACATTATGGGTCAATTTCATTGGCAGTAACTGAACTTTTTCGATTATAACAAAATTGTATCTAAATAAAATATTTTGTTATAAGAAAATACCTAAACATTTTCAATTCCTCACTCACGATACCTATGGATGAAATTCATCTGTTTTTCCATCTAAGTGTTGATGTGTCAAGTTGACCCCATTAAAATATCATCTTTTAGCCCATATAGGTAATTTTTTCGGTTTTTTAATTTTTTTTTTTACTTTTTTCCTTCTCTCTCTCTTTGCTTCTCCTCCTTCACTTTTTTCTTCTCCAAACACCATTAATGGATCTTGAAAACTCCATGACTCCAATTTGTTTCCACAAACAAAAACAAAAAAAAAACCTAATAAAGCCACATTACCACCTAGGACCAAACTTTTCTTGTTAACCCATATTTTAATTTACATTTTTTGACGTTCAGATCCAAAATGCAAATTTTTTCAAGAATCTAAAGCAGCCATTAATTATAATCATAATCCAAACAAACTTTCACTAACATCTGCAATAGAGACTCAACCTAATAACAACATACACTCTTTCGATAGTGTTAGAAGCAACAATGATGATGAACACAAGGACAATGCCAAGGTCAATAATCTAAAACTTCATAGTCATCATCGAGAAACTCCTACCACCAACCCTACCACGAAACCCTAACCCTAAACCACCAAATGCTTTAGAACACAAATCACTCTTCTTTGAACTAATCAAACCCTCAATCTCTCTTTCCCCATTCTTTTACTCCATAGCCCAAGTCAGTCTCCACCGTTGCCATCAAAATCGAATGAATGGCTCGGCTTAGTGATGGTTTAACTCGGTGTGTCATGGTGAAGGAAGTGACTGACAGTGGATTAGGTGATGGGTTTATTTGGACATGGAGGTAGCTATGGAGGTTGGATTAGGAGTTGTGATGGAGTTCTGTGCTGACGTTAAGATGGGTATATTAACTTGCTGAACTCGGTGACAAGTTTGGTTTGATTTTGAGGATCGGCGAGTTGATGGAGTTTGGTTTGGGAGGTCGTATTATTTAGAGAGATAGATGATGGATTCAAGAAAGAAAAAACTAATCTCATGAAGAAAATAGAGTCTCCTGGGGTAGATGAATGTGAGCTATTGGTTTTGAAATTTCATGGGTTATTGAAGAAAAGATCTAATTTCATATAAAGTTTGAATCTTTTTAATTTTAATTTTTTTTCCTATTTGAATTGCATTGTTTTGAAATTAATTTCATGTAAATTAATGAGTTGATGGAGTTTGGTTTTGATACATCAGCATTTAGATGGAAAAATGGATAGATTCTTTCCATAAGTACCACGAGTAAAAGAATTAAAAAGTTTAGGTATTTTCTTATAACGAAATTTTGTTTAGGTATAATTATGTTAAAATCGGAAAAGTTCAAGTACTACAAGTGAAATTAACCCCATTATTTTTGTACAGGCTACTGTACATCTAAGTATAACTAATAATAATATTAATCTGTTTGTTTTATTCTATTTTGTTATTTTATCATCATATTTTTATCGCTTTCAAATAAATATTTTTCAAGAAAACGGATAGTTTACGAGTAAACTAATCAAACAGATACAATATATATATAATATAGATAAGTTAAGATATAATCAAATATGAATACGATACAGATAAAAATCCCACCATCCAAGCATATCGATTCATAGGGTATCAGTACTAGTACCTTTAAGGTCTATCTGGCACAAATCTCAGTTTAATGTTTAAAGTCTAAACGTCAAGGAGAGCCATTAAAGAACACTCCCAACAAACTATGATCGCATTCAGTCCAACGACAACGTTTAGCAGCTCAAGAAGGAAATGGAATTAAATCCCAGCAGCAGCCCGTTAACGATTGTTTTATAACGAGCCATTCAACCCATCCAGTGTCGGTGTCTGTGAGCCCAAGACGTCCAGCTATTGAGGAAGGAATCTCGTCCAGCAAATTGAACGAGGGTTTTGATCTAAAATAACACGGACGAATAGCAAACAAAGACATTAAAATCTGCATGAACCTGAACAATTGACACAGGTTTCAATGTTTAATTTCTTAGTCGATGATTACCTTATCCACTGCCACAAGAGCTAAAGAAATGCAAAGCATAGCTATAAGAGCGGGATTAGAAGATAGAACCAATCTTTTATATACATACATACATTTATGTATAAGTATTTCTTTGCCTCTTGAATTATATTGATTTCCTATTTCTTAATGATCTTTGTAATGTCCTTTTATTTGTCATAAATTATAATTAATTCTCTAAAAGTTGTTATACTTTGATGTATTGATTTTATCATGAATCTCATTTATATCACGTGTTTAATTATTCAAATGTTTTCAATTCAACGTTCACGGTTTATGAATATGCCATTAGGTCTATGGCTGGCATACAGATTAAAATCTGACATGTTTGAAATGAAATAGCTGATTTTTATATAAATTGAAATAGGTTGAATTTAAGCATGACAGCCATATGCATAGTTTAAATTACTACTACTACTACTAATGATGAAGTGCATATATGGGTCTGCTAGATTCATCGTCTTCACAACATTTTTGTAAAATAAAATAACAATTTTATACAGAGAAGTTAGGGAGTGTCATTTGTTACATAATAAAAGGGCAAATTAATCACTCTAAAAAACCAGGATGCCCATTAAATAAAAATAAAAAGGTAAAATACATGAAACTATATCAATGTTTGTGGGTATATTTATTTATGGTATCAATATCAATGTTTTAAGTGATTAAAAAGATGAATCAATACTTCGAAATTAATTTATTTAAGTATCAACGCTGGTATAAACATGTTTTAAAATGAGTAGAATAAGACATTAATATTTGATATTTAATGAAAACTAAGGAAACTTTATTGAAAATTAATCCAAACATGATATCTTAAATGTACTTTACAAAAAAGTTGATACCTCATTTGATTCAATTTGCAAAATGTTGATTCATTTTTTTAATCACTTGAAACGTTGATATTTTAAATGAACTTACCTAAAAATAAAAGAAAAGAAAAATCACCTCTCACCTTTAACTCTTGTTCTTTTTGAAATTTTTAAGAGGTGTACATCTCTAAACCTTTAAAACACACTTCAGGTGTTGAAAATGTTTATGCTTTGGGTGAATAAGAAGGCTCATACCCTTTTCATTGGTTTTGCAAGGTTAGGGTTGTTTAATGCATTTCCAATGAAATAAAGATAGGAACATGTGATTTAGTTGTAATCATAAATAAATATCTCTTGTTTGATATGTTGTTGATTGCGAAAGAGAAGAAGAACAATAAATTGACTCAAGGTAAATTGATGTAAGAATGTTTGGAAATGAGCTATACGTATTAATAATGAGTTTAGGGAGTTTATATGTTCGATGATCAAAAGATGAGATGAAGTTGTATAAAAATCACCTTTTGAAGCATAGGAGACACAAATAGGGAGTTGCGGTTGTGTTTCAAATCATGATTTCCTTTATTTTGTGTTGTTTTGGATGCCCTGGCCAAGCCATGGTTGTGTTAGAGGCTATGAAAGCCTCAATGATGTCTGCAAGTCTAGTCACTCTCTTCATAACGGGCGTGATAAAGGTGTAAAATTCTCACAAGAGTTGTCACTCCCTCTCTCGGTGTGATAGAGGGAGTATCTCCCTGCATCGCCTAGATCAAGGCCATGCTTAAGGGAGTACCTTCACGCACACCCTGTTTTAGAAGCATTCCATATTATACCTTGTTACACTAAGCTAATCATGTGCTCCCCCATGGGTGTAAGCCCCATAATGATCTTTAATCTTGTTTAAACCTTTTTAAATGATCTTTCTAGAACATCCAAAAGCTAGACATAACACCAAAGTACACTTAAATCTAAGTGAGAAAGTTTTTTTAGACATAGAATGATAATAGACTCCTAATGAATGTAGGAATCTAGACAATCTTATGGTATGCTTGTCACAACCAAAATAAGGGCCTAATAAGATTATATTAAAGTTATCATACCACGTGTGTACCCCTAATATGAGAAACGTCTTGCAAGTTAGAAATTACAAGACTCTACTTATTTATTAACTTCTCATACATTAATTATACATATTGACGCAATAAGTTAGCATAAACACAAACTAAAATGCTCATCGAGTGACCTAAATCACGCAACAATTGCAATGATGCAATCTTAAAGAAAAACTTCTCTCAATTTTGGGTTTCAAAAGTATATGATAAGTTATCCCAAAAAAAAAAGACAAGTTTAAAGGACTGTTTATACTATTATATGGAAAACCTAAAAAGATAACAAGAAATATCATGCATCACGTAGGCTGGCAGTGTAAAATAAAAGCTGGCAACCTAGAATAGCAATGTAAGCCGACTCTAACATCGGCAGCGTATCTTCTAAGGCTGGCGGCATTGGGTGATCTAGTGCTAGTTCCTTCTCTTTATTAAATGACTCCCTTTTATTCAAATATGTGTCTATTGTGTTGTCCGCATCACATATATATATATATATATATATATATATAATACTATTATTGAAACTCAACTATGAAACCCAAATTTCCACATTTCACCAAGATCGCAGAGAATTAGTATCCTTTGCAGAATAGTAAGATTAGATTTTTAATCTATATAATGCATAATCTCAAATGATTAAATAAATAATGTCATTTGTAATTCTAAGTTTGTCTTATACATGACCTAAGTTTTTAACTTCAAAAAAATTGTTGAAGAAGCACTCTTCACACATTCTTATTCCAACTCCAGCAATCACTATTCCTACACAAAAACTGTATGGGTGTAAGCAAAACCACGGTTTGGTGAGTTTGTTCCTTAATACTGCCAATTACGTAAGTTATCAAACATTAAATTAATATTCATACAAATCTATCTACATACGATATGAATGCACACATGATAAATGCAAGCAACACATCTATGGGGTCCGGAGCCATAGACGATGTAGATTTACGCTATCTACATATCAGTTATCTCCCATACTTACCTATATAGGATACCTCATCTTACTCGAGTAGAGCTATCTGATGGCAACATCCACTCAGACGAACCAAATGCTTACATCATTAGTAAAAGTAAATATTCCTTAATGTATGTTTTATATGGTTAATATTTAAAATTATCTCGACATATCTATCACCCAATATTGGTGAATATAAAACTTAGGCAACATCCAATGTCAAAACATTACTCAGAAATGTCTTAGATTTATTTCATAAATTCTTTTAGTAAAACTTAATAATTTCAAAAGACAAAAAGAGTGACTTGAGATTCTTCAAGTCATGTTTCTTTAGATTGACATTTTGAAAATACTTTCAAATACAAATCCAAGACATTTCCTACAAAATTGTCAATCACATGTGATGAGTATATCCATTTAATTTAGCTGAGTATTTAAAGTTATCGATTTATTTCGATGATCATACAAATGATAGCACCGACAACAATTATTCATTCAACAGACAAGTAGTATGATCAACATAGCATCAAATAGTAGCAAGCACAAGCAGATAGCAAATCATCAGAACTCCCTCATCCGAGCATTATTGTTCACTTGATACGACCATTGTAAATACTTAGGGTTTGAGAACTCAGACTCAATATCTCCTATGAAATGAAATAATAATTACCCATTACCATATATATAGCTTTGTAATAAGTTCTATTAGTGCTTAAGTGTCCATAGCTCCAATTTTAATTTTTATACAATATTTTTACATTCCTAATCCGATTTTATCTATGGATAGTTATTTTAGAACTCGTAAAGTCTATATTCTTAATTTAGATTATAAAGTTCAAATGAACCTAGTTTCTTAAGAAAAGTACCATAAACGATTTTGAATACCAATTTTAATCATGTAATCTTAAATTAAGCCTATTATATTCATTTTAACTAGGATTTAGCACATGAATAAAGCATAGAGGAGCTTATTTCATATATTTTATAATGATCATATCAATTATTTAATTTGCAAGCTTTCCTTCAATTAATTCTAAGAGGATTGAGAAGTATCAAAATACCAAAGCCACATGTTTTGCTTCTATATACATAATATCAAGTTTCTTCTTGTTTAATGTATCTATCATCAAATTTTAAACATACTCCTAATCTGCTTATCCCTATATGGCTGAAACTTGTACTTAAGTTATTTTCATTATATTTCTCTTGGTCTTACTTTATATATGTATCTTTTGTAAGTGAGATCATATCAACTACTATTTTTATGATCTTTATTAATCTACACTTGATATCCTTGTTGTCACGCCCTGAGGGTATTCTAATAATAATAATCAAGAACCACTCAATTACCATTATTAGTTTACCTTCTAGGAATGACATGATTTCCAAAAACAGGATCTTTTAGTTGCTTGGATGGAATAAACAAACATATATAAGATGTAAATTAATAAACAACTATTATAAACTTCAATATTACAGATCATATGCTTCCTAATTCCTTACAACCTTAACTGATGATTCTAATGCACATTAAATGCATCAAAAGACTACTACAGATATAGATGTTCTAAACCTATACTACTTTAAACTTCTGGCTTCTAATCTCTTACTGGACCATGCTCCTGCTAGTAATGAGCCAGGGGCGCAAGGTAAACCTGAGAGGACTGTGGGAGTGTGAGCTAAAACACAAGCTCCGTGAATAACCAGAACTTATTACATATAACATACAAGTTAACTAACAATCATATGAAATGCATCAATCACACAAATGAACATTACAAGCTTGGATAACCCGGAATCCAAACAGGATGAAGATTTACGCCCTCTCATCGGGTTGAAGGATCACAATCTATGGTCCACCTACCCAAGAGATACTTAAGCTTTCAGGAAATAATAATCTCAAATTTAATTATCTCTTTAAGCTTATCATGTTTCATTATTTATTTCCTGGTTTAGCTTTAGAAACTCCACTAAGTGTTAGTTATTCCCATGTAATACCATAAGCGGCGTCCTTCGTTTACCATGTAGTTTCTATGGTATTAACAAACAAAAGTAATCTTGCAATTAACTAATAGCTCTCTGGCCTAGATAATTCAAGCATTACCAGAGATCCGAGAAACTAACACGTGGTAGGCTACCACTTACTCAATGCTTTTTATGCATAGTATGTAATGCATGATTAGTTTTCATTATGGTACCAGTAGTTTTTAGTCAATTTGGGGGTGTCAAGCAATACAGACACTCAATTAGATACTACATACATTATCAAGATACATGCAATTGTGTTCACTTATTTTAGAGTGACATGGCAATCAATGGAATACAATACACAACTTTCATATTTCAAATAGATCACCAATTTTCATTATCTTTTTATTTAAGGTTCACTACTAGTACAAGCACAACCAATAAATAAGACTGAGTTACTCACCTGCCCATCCTATTTAATCGTAGTAATCTTCAAGTAGGTCCTCTCCAATACCCAAGTCACCTATTGAGATAAATAATATAAATATTAAGATCCCATACTATACAATTTAGTTTCTATGAATATTTAAATGTCCTAATGGTTGGTTGGGTCTCTGTTTTATTCTTAGCTAATTCTTTCGAAATAGCTCTAAGTTCTAAATCATTGTACTCACAGTTTTATTGTATTGGTTCTGGTTGGATATGCGAATCTATCAATTGGTATTGGAAAGTTAATAACTTCGTTAATTCATTTTTATTGTCCAAAAATATCAGTTTTATTTTAAATTACTTAATAAATTTTTCTGATAAGGTATAGATGTTCCTATACTCACAAATTTGGAGTATTTAAATTTCCATTGCTATCTATTTGTATATAAATATTCTAGTATATACTTAGTATTCACTAGCTCGTAACTTATACATATATATATCTTTCTATGAAAACATACTCACTAATAAAAGAATTTATTAACTTAATTATATCTATTTTCGAAATTATTTTTCTCTTTTCAAAAATCATAAAAACATTAATAATTATCATCAATAATAGTACCAAAATAATTATAATATCAATAATACTAATAACAATAATGATAACAATAATAATAATAACAATTTATAATTATAATAATAATAATAATAATAATGATGATAATAATAATAATAATAATAATAACAATTTATAATAATAATAATAATAATAATAATAATAATAATAATAATAATAATAATAATAATAATAATAATTTAAATTTTCGAAAATAGATTAGATAGAATAATTATATTCCATCACATTAAGAATTATACTAATTGTTTTATACTTTAATTAATATTATTACTAAAGTAATTTTAGTCTTATATTCATATTTATTATTATTTCAAAAATAATATTTTCGAAATTCTAAAATTTCTTTAAATAATATTAAGGATATTAACAATTAGAAATCTATTATATGGAAATTACTTAACAAAGTAATTTATATTTAAAAAAATTCTTTTTAGATTAATAATAATAGATTAAATATTTAAACATCCTATATTTAATAAAGTCGGAAAAATAATTTTATTTTTAAATTTAAATAAATAAATTTCGGATTTAATATTATTATACTATAATATTATTATTACTATTCCAGAAAATAAATAAATGCAGGAAAAATATTAAAACTTCCAAAATTACTTATATTAATATTTATTATAATTATATTTATTTAGTTTCGTTTTTCTTTTCTTCTTTTTTTTTTTAAGTTGTCCGAGAGGTACACGGGTTGTACACGCCTGTGTACCCAGCCCGTGCTCATCGGGGAGCACTATTCATCGTCTTCCCCGATGAGTTGCGACCAATTCCGACGAATCCCGACGTCAAAACGTCGGGATTTTGGATCTAAACAACTCCTAGGAACCTTAGAAACCTAAATATCCAAGAAAAACTACATAAAAACAACATGTTATCCGTGAATTCGGATCATCAAGTTCGGCTAGGGTTTGGGAAAATTACCTTCGTTGTGACCTTCCGATGAAATTCGAAGCTCCTAGTGACCTTGGTTAGCTTCCTAAGATGTCTAAGAGTTAGTCTCAATCCTTAAAACTGAAAGAAAACTCGCGAAATAAAATCACTTACCTCAAGCTCGTTTTTCATGTGTTTTTCCAGGTTTTTGTTCGAAATTTCGAACTGGGTTGATGCGAGGGTTTAAAAATTGTTTTCTGGGTTGGTTCGACTCCTAATAAGCTATAGATGAATTCTGGAAGGTTTGAGGAGGTTTGGAAGTCGTTTGCTTGTCCATCCGAGTTTGTTTGCATATATATATATATATATAACGTAGTGCAAGTTTCGGCCGCATTTCTTCCTTAATTTCCAAACGAATTGCTCTTGTTTGTTGTCCATTTAATCCTTTGTTTGATTGTCATTAAGGCAGGAGTGAGTTGTCCATTTTAGATTGGCTTAGGTTAGATATATATTGACTTTTCATGTAAATTATTGAAAAAATTCGGCTCACATCCTTCGAGAGAATCACAGCCCTCCAAAACAAGTGGAAACCGTCTCCAGCAAGTTAAGTATATATTATATATATATTAATTATATATTAGTTATATATTATTTAATTAAGTTATCGGGTAGTTTATTACATTATTAGGGTATATTTTAGCTTATATATGTAAATATATAGATACAAAGGTCTTTAATGGATTCTACAAGAAGTTTAGTTTAACAAAAAGTACAAATTTAAGTCTTGATAGTACGTATCTAATTGTTTAAGAAAAATTTATCCTACGCGATTTAGGTTTTATAAGCTTTTCGGGACAATTTTCGTTTCAGGCTCCAAGGGCTTTAGAAAACCCTAATTCGAATATTAGTATGATTCAATTCTGTATTGAAGGTCTAGATGTCAAGTTATACATCAGTTTATGTTTTTATTGGGTATTTATAATCCTAACAGTTTGTCTTAAGATCACAATTTTCTAACTAAAACCCTATTGAGTCATTTATGTAATATTACTACTAATATATAGGCTATACTAGTTATATATATTAGATTTGGATACTTACTATGAAATCTATCAATGTAGTTTATTACTGACTAGAACTCTCAAATTCTAGGGTTCCAATCCAAATATAGGTTCATTACTATACCTTGTTTCAATTCCCGGTCTATTGAATACTAAGGTAATCACTTAATATCCATATTTAGGTTTTCCTATATAATCTGTCAGTTTGACAAGGATTCGGATTTAGGATTTGAAGTTTCCTTTGATCACAACCTAAATTATTAACTTGGAATATGAAATCTTGTTTTTGGAATCAATTGGGGTCAAAGAAGTCCTTTTAAAAAGTTTATGAGTCCCAAACCGATCAAATTTAAAGTATCTATCTAAACTAGAGTTTCTAATTAACTCCTAGGGTTACTAGTCACCCATAATTTCTAATATAGGGTTGTATCGTATGGTGGAAGTTTTCGGGGTTTACACTTGTGATCCTATATATGCCAAAATTCATGTTTATATTTCCCAGAGTATCTCTTAAGTTTAATTACTTGATTGCAACCCACATCATCATATTTGTTAATATATACTTGAATTGCTGAAGTTTTGTTTTAGAAACCCTATTATTTTATATGTGCCAAAATTTATACATGTCTATATAGGCTTATAATTGAGTTTATCTACTAAATTCAAAGCCAAATTATCTTCTTATCCATGTAGTGCTTAAACCATATCAAGTTTATGTATCAAACTCTAATTCTACATATGACTCGAGACTTTAAATTCTTATATAGGTTTACCTATCAAAATTTAATTACATATTCAATCTTCTTCTATATTCATCGGATCATATATGCTTCATTTATCTAATTTAAGCAAAACTTCCTTTAAGTTTCATCATAGGGTCGAAAACTTTGCTATATGAACCCTACATATTTATAACTTTAGTTAAATGATCATCTCTAAGCTATATATTAATTATTTATTAAATTAAATCACTTTTTCCTATATTTTTCTCTAAGGATAAAAAAAATATGTATATTGTTAAGTATCAAAAGACCCTTATTATTTATATTGATTTGATCTTATTATACATGGATTTTATATGATTTATTAAAGAAAATGATACTTATTTGATTAAAATATTAATTTTAGAAATAAAAGAAGGCAAAGGGTTTTATGAAGACATTTGGATGTATTAAGGGAGATTTTAATAAAGATTTGGAGAAAGTGAAAAATTACAATATACATGACATTTCTGCACAAACCATGAAGAATACTGGTGTAGGAAGTGAAATACAATCAGCAAGAGATTTTAAAGTGCACTAGCTGTCACGCCCCGGAGGATACTCTAAACATGGCAGTCCACCGCATATAATATTAAAGCTAATGAATGACAACTTTAGTCATGCAGAAGCTTCAATATCATATGCAAGGCGTGCTTCCAAGATAGTAGGAGACTTACAGGGGTATTACATTTAAGTAGATAATAAAAGCAAGCAAGAACTTATATAAATAAACATAAGATTTCCATAAATAATATCCTTACATCATTTTAGGGGCATTCCCCCACTTTAATAGTCTTCCAAAATAATAACTACTATAACATAAGCCTACTATAGAGATTTTCCTAGAAGCCTATGTTCAAAACTTAAATACATAAAGCTTCTCCCAAAAACTCCTAGTAGCTTATACTCGTACCTGGCATACGGGGCTCCTTGGGGCCAACCAAAGGTAATCGTATTGTAACAAAAAGTTATAAGGGTATAAGCAAAACTAGCTTAGTGAGATAATTCCATCTATAAGACATTTCCATAATTCATGCAAGTATTTTAATCAAAACATATGAAAATGCACCAATCATATGAACAAGCAAAATACATATGATTAACCGGAAATCAAGTGTAGCATGGATTTAACGCCCTCCATGACAAGGGTTGGGAGGTTACAGACCCATACGACCATCAATATCCGTAGATTTACCGGCTCCTACTTACCCTGTAGACTTTCCGGCTCCTACTAGCCACCATGTAGACTTTCCGGCTCCTATCAGCCACCACTACCATTTCCTCGTTTCCTCACACGAAGAATAGTAGTGAAACAAATGTGACTCAAGTGAATGATATGCATGAATTGATTTCAATATAAATTTAACCATAGATGTTTAGTTCAAGTTAAAGGCGATCAACACAATATTCATCATATCAAAACAAGAATCACAATTTATTTATCAAACTAACTTTCGATTTTCTTAACTTGTATTCACTCATTCATAATACCGAGTCACTCAATAATTATCCATTTTATCTTTTTCTTAATTGCTAGTGCTACTAATTACAAGCATAAAATAAGGAAATGTAACTTAGTAAAAGGAATAACTCACTCCATATCGGTAGATCTAATCGAAATAGTCCTCCGGATAGATGATCTCGGGTCCGTCGTTACCTAAACAAGATGAAATACCCAAAATGAGTCTTTCATAAAACTTTTATTCTTGAAGATTCCAAACTTTTCTTAAAATCGTGGTAAAATCGTATAAAAGGAAATTCCAACTTAAAATGGCCATAACTTGCTCATTTTAACTCGGACTTTCACAAATAAATATATCGTTTTCTATCTACTCGAAAAGATCTACACATTTCTAAGCTTATATTCATCAAACCAAGTCATTTGGGTTCCGAAAAGGTAGCGACCAGATTCATTACGAATTTGCAAAAACTTGTTTTCTTCCTTTTATCAAAAGCTCACTTGAAGAGATAGATTCTCCAAATATTTTTGTAATCTTTTTGAAAGGTATAAACATATATGTAATGACTCATAACAAATGTATGAAGTGAATGAAGTTGTCTCATTTGAAAAAGTAAAGTTTTGAAAGATTTTGAATTTAAAAATTCTTGAAGTGCCCATTTTACTTTGAAAAGATTTTGAGTTATTTGAAATAAGTATTTCTTTCTCTAAATTTAATTTCTTGTAATTGCTTTAAAAATTATTTTAAGTTGTTTATGATGAGTATCTCTTTTCTTTTCCTAAATCTTATTTTCATAATCTTCTTAATTTCTTAAGGAATGATTTTTATTTTTTAAACTTAGCTTCCAACACTTTTTGAAAGTATTTGACACTTCTATATTTAAAATGACTTCTTAATTTCTTAAGATCATCTTATTTTAATGAAAATGAATTTCTATTATATGAAGAAAAGATGAAGTTGTTGAAAAATCCTTGTTTTCTTAAAAATCCTTTTTATGTATGTTTATAAGAATTTATTAGGAACTCCTCTAAGTTATTAAAAAAAAAATGGCTTCTTAGTTCTTAGAAAAACATTAACTACTTGTTTTTGTTTCTAGAAAAGAATCTTTATTTTTAAGAAAATATTTCTTCATTTGTTTTGTTGAGACAAAACTATTATGTTCATGCATGAATATGAGTCATAAGTTATAAAAATATAAAGGAACATAATACTTGAAAGAATAAGCTATTAAGAAAATAAATCAAGTATTGGAACCTTAGCTTGTTCGAGGTATCTTGGGACTAAGAAATGACTAGTCCCAAAAGTAAAAGAAAATGTTTTGACTTGATGAGGACAAGTCTAAGACTAGAAAGATTAGTCTTAAAACAATTCGAAATTAAATAAATAGCAAGGAAGTAAATAAATCGCATGAAAGGTAAATAAATCGCAAGACAATGAGCTTATATGCTCTAAATATTATATATAGCTATATAGATATATTAGATAGTAATGAACATAAAAGAACATAAAGGAGTTGAGATTATGAACAAAAACAAAGTATGAACCTATTGTTGCTTTCTTAACCTTCATGGTTTCAGAAAATACACACTAAGTTCATACTAAGTAGATGAACATAGGAATTTCTTGAGAAAGTTTACCTAAAGAAGAAACTAGAGAGAGCTTTCTTGTAAGAACTTCTTGGAGAGAATTTGGGAGAAATTTGAGTATAGTAACTTTAGTAAAGAAGAAGTGTGAAAGAAGTGAAAGTGTGAAGGGGTATTTATAGGAAAATGTGGGAGATTTGTGTTAATTAAATAAAGTAAAAATAAAACAAATTGGAAGAGAAAGAGGGGGGCCGGCTACATATGGGGAATTGGGGAAGAAAAATTTATTTTTTTGTATTTTTGATAATTAAAAGTAAGAAATGAAATATGTGAAATTGTATTGGAAATAAAAATGTGTAAGAAATATGTATATGGGTTGTAATAGTAGGTTGTAAGAAAAAGTAGAGATAGATGAATAGTGTAGAATAGTAGAAAATAGTGTATGTAAAAGTGGACATGACAATTAAATACCGGTAGTAAGAAAATATGCAGATAAATGCGATATCTGATATTTTTAGCTACCGAAAAATTACGAAATTGATATATTTGAAAATCTTATGCTTTTACGAGTCTAACGGTATATTCGGATTATTTTTCCTATTTTGGGCTCCAGGACACGTTTTTCGAGAACTGTGTCCGATCGGGTTCAAAGGACACTCGAATTTCGCCAAACTGATATTTTTATATAACCTATAGCTATTACAAACCATTATAGCTAATTATTCCAACTTCGTTTTCTAGGGCTAGAGAAAACGGTAATGCCGGACTTAAGCAGTTACAGTAAACTAGGATTCTGTTGACTCTGGAAAATCCGGTTGACTTCCGATTAAGTTTTAAGCTATACTTCGAATCCAAAAAAATTCCGAGGATTTACACAAGCTATGCAAAAGCTTGTGTAGAAAATGAAACGTGATAAGAAGCATTCTATATAGTACATGGGCGCCTTGTGCAGCCGTGCTGAGGGTCGTGCGGATGTGATTTCTCATTGTTTTACCATTTTCATATATTTTAAGTCATATGTTTAATTTTAACCATATGATTGACTATTTTAACATATTATGGGACAATTCAAATTTATCCTCTAAATTTCTTCATGGTTGAGACGTATAAAGTAATATTTAGGGTTTTTACTTTGGTTTTTGCTTTCTTCATAAATCCACATCAAACTATAACTATCAAGGTGAATACAATATAAAGTAGAATTATAACATGATTTTTGTTTTTCTAACATATAGGCCGAGACACATACATATACTTACATGTTCATGGTTTTCTTTATTTGTTAATTTTCTTGAGGAATCTACAAGTGAGACATTTACTTAATTTAGTTACAAGTTTTAGTGTAAAAACCAATTGGATAATCTAGTCTCTATACTTAGTCGAAATCCTAAAGCTTGTGTACTTTAGTTTAATTTAGTTTTTCTTTTGTTTTCATTCTTGACTTCTATTATAATCATGTAGTTAGCGTAGTTTGCCTTGATTAAAGTTGGATATGATGTTAGATCCTCCTTCTACTCTTAATGTTGCCACCTCTAGAGAAAAGAAAAAGATGATCAAGTTTATTGTTTTAGATGATTTAAATTGTAAATGGAATTAGAAAAATTTTCTTACCTTAGCTTGTCAAAGTTATGGAAAGATTTCTCTAACTTCTTTTAGGGTTTTTGTTTAGAGTTTCTAACTATAGGTTTAGTATTGTATATGGTACATTAAAGTGTGATGGTGGGTCATGGTTTAAAGTTCATCGTGGGAAAAGTAAATATTTATGATATGAACTTCTCACAATTAATCTTAATTAAAGGGAATATGAGAATGTGATAATATTGATGCCTCGCGAGTGAGGTTTAGGGCAATTTTCAAAGAATAGGGGACAAAATTTGTCTCATATACATGAAGGATATTTAATGCAAATATTATGTGAAGGTTGGGAGAATATTGTGATGTTTGTGTAAAACTCTATGTGTGTGGTTTTCATGGCTTCAATAAGGAGTAAGATGGAAGATTTAAGTTGGTTTTGTATCACATCATGCATTAATGCATGGGTTTCATTGAAATTTCTTGATATTTCTTTCTCCTCTTAGTCAATTTAGGCAATGATTGCCTTAGAAGATAAGTCTTGGTCTTCTCTTGAGAATTTCATTTAATTAAGCTTATGTGATAGAATTGCAATGATGAACCCTTTCTTCTTGCTTCTCATGGCATTCCTAGGTGTGAATGGGAAGAATTTTCCAAGTGCTTTCATTAACTAAAGATAAAAATACTGATGAAGGTGGTCCTCCTATTGAAGAATGACAATCTATTAATTATTTTATAAATTATAATATTATAAAATCAAAATTTGGCCTTAAAGTATTCTACACTATTTTATTTATCATTCTATGATATTATTTTAAATAATAAGGTTACACGATTGAAAATTTTCTAGCATTTAGATTTACCCGATTATATGACTAAAAAGTTCAAATTTAATATATGAAAACATTCATTTGAAAAATAAGCTTCTAGATTATTCATAATACTTCACTTATATTTATAAATTATTATATATGATTTTAACCTTACGTGATTGAGGTTTCTTAGCCCAATTGGTCAATTTAGGATATTATACTCAATAAACTTAGAAAATTCTAAATTTCATGACTATATATCTATAATTTTTATTTGGATTCTAGGTTTGTAGATTTTTATCTGTTACTAATTACATCGCGTATAATTATATTAGTTAGTTTAAGAAAATATCTTTTCAATTGGACTTAAGGCTTCTACATTATTCGTAGAATACTTTTGGGTTGAAAACTAAAGTTTAAATTTGCACGATTAAGTATTTTTAATGTTTTAGAGTTTCGGGGCTTGATAGGTCAAATTAAAGTTTTAGGCTATATATGTTTGAAATATTCTAACATTCATGTTTATGAAATCGAGATTTTTATTTAACCTCTCATTTTGTAGATTTTGATCAGTTACTGATTTTATTAAATATATTTCAATCCTAACAATTTATCTCTAAATTATTGTTTGCTAACTAATAGACTCTAGACATTTATCTCTTCATTTTACACTCGATATCTAGAGTCATGTGTTTATATTTATTGAGTCATTGTCTCATGATGAGTAATCTTTTCTTTGGTATCTTCTACTACTTAGAGAAATTCTTAATCGAGTTTTAAACTATGAATGAGCTCAAAATTATTCATATTTTAATGTATAGCATATAAATGTACATTATACCACCATCTATTATGTGACATTTAATTTCTTATTATTGGACTTGAAGCAAAAATTCTCTGGGGTTACAAATATAATATTAGTATAATAATTATGATCTTACATAATTAATGTTATTAACTTATCGAAATTGTTTTAATATGTGTATCAAGTGTTGTATCGTTTATTATATAACAAAATAATTTCATTTATTATTTACTACAATTAAAATATTCATATTTTTATATTCTTAAATTGCGAAAAAAACGAGGACCAACTTTTGTGACTTTTCTTAAAGCTTTTTCATTACATTATTGGTGATTATCATATTGAGGTTGTGTAAATCAGGTTGTTTACAATGCCTGTTCATAAAAAAGTAATGAGTTAGTCTTCTTATATTGTGATCAAGTGTTTTAGTAGAGTTGAGTTATTTGTTTCACAAATTGTATTAGCTACATCATTATCTTGGTTGTTGGTTGTTGTATGTGTTAGGTATTAGTAACTAAAAACAAACTAAGTAATTATTCGACTCTAATAATTGTGTTGTTGCTTGTGCTTGGTTAGGCTTAGTAGATTGGGAGTACTAGTGATGCTAGGGTGGCATCCTAATGATCCCATATAAAGTTATGCTGAGTAGAGTCACACCTAGAGAGGATTCCAATAAGGTACGTAAAAATGGTTGCAGTTCACATGGTATTGGAGAGTACTCAACACCAAATATATATATATATATATATAAATGTATGTTTGTTACGAAGTCATGAACTTTAGGGTTAGGCATGAATAGCACTAAGCTATGTTGATTGTTGACTTCAAATACATATAATGAAAATGTGGTTGTTGCATTAAATGTCATCTTACATGTGATTGTTTATGATGGTTGTTTATGCATGCATGTTTGCAATTTTGGTGTACTGGGTTTTGGTTCAATCCTTTTTATCTTTTTCAGGAGTAAGTGAGGAGTCTATAGCGTTCAACTTATCAAGATATGATATATATATATATATATATGTAGACTAAGGGGATGATGATAGTGGACTAGACTACCTAATAGATTACTAATCATTGGACTTATGTGATGTTTGTTGGTTGATGTTTATGAGACAATATTTCATGTTCTGGTTCATACAACAGACTAAGTTTAAGCTCCTTAGCTAGGATAAGTATGAGTTGGCTTTCAGTTATGTCAACTTCACTATGAAGTATTAATTTGTCGCATTCATGATTATTGGTAGGATTATCAATTCAATGTGAGTTTGAAGTTATTAATTTTTTCTTTTAGGATATTAGCAAGTTTATAAACCTCAGCGTATTCTTTTCTCATGATGACACGTGGTGAGTTGATAACATACTAAGATTAAGGCATTACAGCTTATGAAGCATCAGAGCTTAGGTTATAAATCCTACTAGATCTAGGCTATGGACTCCTTAGAATTGTGGGCAAAGATGGATGAGGGTAGCTAATAGTTGGGGTTACTTATCTTGTTAATCTTGTTATTAACTAGTAGCTTCCTATCGTGCTTTAAACCTTATTAACCTATTGAACCACCCTTCTCATGTGTTATATGTTTGCCTCTATAGAATGTCACCTAGAAGAAATACCCTTATAGCTGATTCCTTTAAAACCAATGGAGAGGAGATCACTAGAGGACAGCTAGCTCAGATCCAACAACCTTAGAACCCTCTACCCCCACCACCCCCATCTATAAGTTAGTAGGTATAGGTTGATGCTAGTCAGCTTATACAGACTGTGAATATTGTCCTAGGAATAGTTATGCAATAGCAACAGATGCTTCAAGGTGTACAAGTGATATAAACCAATGCTAAGGCCTAAAGGCAAGAAACCCACATATAGAATGAGGATAATGGGGCCAAACATTTAGATAAGCAAAAATAAGTTTATTGACTTAGTATATAAGTTTGAACCAAAGTCAAGGAAGCCATTGGAAGCTTAGTTGTGGATGGAGGAGGTTGAAAAGACCTTTACAACCCTGATCATGCCATAAATAAGAAGGTTAAGTATGCCTCTTAGTTGCTGATAGGGAGCACTAATAATTGGTGGATGAGAACCAAGAGTCACATGATTGGGGAGATCACCTAAGATAGGTTCCAGTAAGCCTTTTATAAAGGGTTCTTTCCTTAGAGTACCAAGCAAAAAATGTTGTAGGAATACTATTCCTCATAGTAAGGTTGCATGACAATTGAGGAGTATGGGGCTGAATTGAATAAACTAATGAGATATTTAGCAGAGCCCTTGAGGGCTAACGAGGTTAAGATGAACAGGTCTATGATAAGGTTAGAGACCCAAATCCAGCATCATGTGTCATACCCTAAAGGGTATCCTAAATGTGTCAATCTGCCATATACAATATTAAGACTTAAGAATGACTATCTTAGTTATGTGAAAGTATCGATATCATATGTAAGGCGTACAACACGGCAATAGGAGACCGGATGAGATGTGTAGTTTAAGAAAATAATATAAAGCAAACAAGAATCTAAATAAACATTTACCCACATAATATAAGGAAAGATTTCTTTTACACCATCTTAGGGGCATTCCCCCACTAAAAGTCTCCAAGGGTTGAAATAAAACCAGGTCTTACATAAAATTAAATCCTATCACCAAAAAATTTTAAAGGAAGTCCGATCTAGAGTCCATGATCAAATTTCCTCCAAAAGCTCCCAAAAGAAATCTTACTATGATATATGGTGATTACGCGTATAGAAGCAAGTGGTCCTGCGGCCAAAAAATCTGTATGGTTGTAAGATTTACTAGCTTAATGAGAATATTCCCAAGCTATCATACTCAAATCAAAATATTAAACAAGTTATAATTAAATAAGCATATGTATGCATCAAACACATGAGCGAACAAAACATATGATTTTCCAAGGACTATATGTTGAATGAATTTATGCCTTTCATTTGGGGTTAGGTATACCGGCCAATTATGGTCAACACTTTTGCAAATAGATTTTATAGTTTTTATCGACTACTACTTGCCATCAAAGACATGCAGTTCATACCTGCTACCACTCGCCACTTTATAGATCATTCCGACTACTACTCGCCATATGCAGATACTACTGGTTATGCCAACTACCACTATTATGTACTTGTCCTACCAAATGTATAATAGTGAATGCAATAAGACTCACTATGTGAAGTGCATGAATCAAGTTCATTAAGCTTTTGGCATATAATTAAAATGTCTTATGGGTGATCGTACACTCACAAACACTTCAATACGGTAATAAATCATCTATTTAATTATAAGCAATTCAAGACTCAATATACTTAGTATAAATTCACCAAAATTATAAATCACATGCACTTCCTATTTTTATCTTTTCCTATTTCTAGTGCCACTAATCTACAAGCACAATCACAAGTATGAAAATAGAGGAAGTAAACTCAATCAACCATATCTTGATAATAGCTCCCCTAATCAAAATAGTTTTATGGATAGAAAGTATCGTCCTCCTTCATTATCTAAAGAAAACAAACACCCAAAATGAGTATTTCATGGAATTCCTACTTAAAATTTCTAATTCTATCTTCTATCTGTGGAAAAATCATATTAGTGAAAATTCCAATATAAAACGATCATAACTTGCTCATTTTAACTCGTAATGTTGCGTATAAATAGTAATTTTCTACCTACTCGAAAAGATCTATTTATTTCTAAGGTTATTTTTTACATTTAAAGTCATTTGGGTTTGAAAATGGGTCGGTACAATTTTGACACAAAAATTCCAGCCTTCAAATTTTAATTTTCTAAATTCTATTTCATCTGAATATTTCATAGCAAACACATAGATATTTATATAGTTGAAAAATCCTTTATAAATATATATAGACTCATATTATATGCATGATTCTAATGGTGTTATCTCAATAATGATTTTTTACAAAATAATTTATTCTTGAAGTTAGAAAAATGAAGTTTACAAAATTTTTCTCCAAAGAAACTATTATTTTGAGTTGTTGTAATTGAGTGTTTTCTTATTATAACTACATTTTCCTAACTTCATAAAATAAGTTTAGAATTTAAAAAACTTAATTCCTTAGGTTTTTAGCAAATTTTTATTTTCTAAGTGGGTTTTTAAACTAGTGAGTTGATTTTAACTTGACTTAAAAGAAACTTGTTTTATCTTAGTGTCTATCAAGTGTTGGTATAGCCATCTAAATAATTTTTTAAGAAAAATTTGCATAGCAAAGAATTATCAACATTAAACTTAACAATAATTTATTTTAGTATTTTGAAAGAGTGTAATTAAACCATCATCGTAATTCTTAGAAAAACTTTTCATAATAACGATTTATCAAAATTAATAATGGACCTATTTAAATTTTGAAATGGATGTTGTTGAATCATGATCCTAAGCTGTAATAGAAATTTTCTCCTAAGTGTTAAGAATTATTTTTATAGAGAGCTTAGTCTTATTTTTTAAAAGAAAAGAATTCTTTTTTTTTTTTAATTTCTTTGAAGAATTTTATTAAGACAACGTCATTAAGATCATGCATGAATATGGTCTTGTAACTATGTTAAGAGATAACAATAACTCATATAGAGAAAATAAAAGATATAAGAATCAAATAAGCATATATATGTAAGAGCAAAAATATGAAAGTCTTAGCTTGTATCAAGGCTTCCTAGAATTTAGAATGAACAAGTTCCATTAAGAGAAAAGAAAAGCATAAGAGAGCTTAAAGAAAAGGAAAAAAAAAAGAGAAAACTGTGGAAGTCTTAGATCTTGATTCAAGTCTTCCCGGGACTTAGACATGAGCAAGTCCCTTAACAAAATAATAAGAAAAAAAATCATGGGGGTCTTAGATTTGTGTCAAGGCTCCACGAACTTAGATTATAGACAAGTCCTTAAACGAAAAGAAAGAAAAAAATTAAAAAAGTTTTGACTTAATGAGGACAAGTTTAAGACTAGAATGACCAGTCTTAATTAATATGAGCAATATAAGAAAAGAACATAATAACAAGAACATAATAAGATGTTAGGTTAGTGAGTTTTAGGCTCTAATGATATAGATATAGATATACTTTACATAATACATATAGGAAGTTAGATTAGTAGCATGAACAAAATAATAACATGACAATAATTATAAATGAATATGGTGTTGAACAAGACATAAACAAATTGATGTTTTCATGATTTCCTCCCTAGCATAATGCTCATGAGGTTTTTAGAAATCGAAACATACAATGGTTTCAAGTTATGCTAACATGAAGAAAAGAGAGGGTTTATCAATTTTACTTTGATGTGTTGGTTATTTCTTTCCTAAATGGTTGTTGTATGGAAATAGGAAGAAGAGAGTTTGGAGAGGAAATTGTTGAAGAAAAAGTTGTGAAGAGATTGTGGTAGAGTTTTGTTATGTAAATAAGATGTGTGAAAGAAATGGAGGGAGATATAGTATTTATAGAGAAATGTTAAGGGAAATTAGATGTAGTAAAATTAATTGAAAAAAAATAGATATATAGAGAGAGAGAGTGGCACCGATTTTGAAGAGGGAAGAGAGGGGAATTGATCAATTTTGTATTTTATAATAAAAAGAAAATAAAGTGTAAGAGAAGTTATGTGTAAAGTTTTATGGGAAAAGAAAATGTAAATGATGGGTGTGTACCTTGTAAGAAATAGATTGTAAAAAAAAGTAGAGATAAATGAATAGTAATGAATAGTAAATTAATAGTAGACTAGATAATTAAAATACCGGTAGTAAGGAAAATACGCATAAAAGCATCATATCTTATATTTTTAAAAGCTAAAAAATTATAAAACTGATATTTTACGATTCTTTATCTAATTAGAATCCTAGGTATGTTGTCCGAATATTTTACCGTTTTGCGTGTTGGGACACATTTTCAAAAACTGATCCCATTTGGGTCCAAAATGAGCACATTTTTTATGAATCTAATCTTTTTAAGTTATAAGACATTATTTTGGACTACAATCTATGGTTAACTCATTTTTTATTGTTTTAGGTTTTCGCATGTGGGATTGCCGCATCCAACACTCTAATTTTTAAGGCAACTCTGGGTTGACTTTTGGGTTTCCAATTTTACTTTGGGTTCTAAGGTTTGCTTAGAATTACTATAAAATCTAGGGGTTTACATTATGTGAACTTGATGGAGTTGACCACTTATTCTGCAGTAATTAACAAGGCAAAGATAGTAGAATAGGCATGAAAAAGATGAAGAGTTAGAAAACATAGAAGAGTCAAGTGTACATGGGCAAATGACCAACCACCGGTGTCCTTATTCAAGATAAAGGAAAGAGGCCAATCATACAACAACTTAGGCCAACGTTTTAGTGTGCTGAGAAGAAGTGTGGTAGGTGTTTTGGTCCACATGATTTTAAAGACTGCAAACGGCCTGATAATGCTTGTTTCTCCTGTAGTAAGGTTAGACATAGCCATAAGAACTGCACAAAGAAGATTCTTCCATAGATATTCTGTTTTAAGTGTGAGTAGCAAGGATACAGGGCTATTAATTGCAAAGAACCTGGTAAAACCATAGCTCAAGGAATTCAGATAGGTTGACCATAGAATAATGGCTAGGGACAAAGAGTCCCAGCCAAAGTCTATGCTCACTAGTGCCAAGAAACCTTTAGCAGGGACACTATTGTGGGTATGCTTCTTATACTTCTACATAGTGCTTTATATACTTTTGACATTGGTGCAACCTTCTCTTATATTGCTGAATCATTTGTGGCTATGTGTGATGTATGTGTTGAACCCATGACTGGATGCTTGTCTATGAACACACCTTCATGGAGTGGAACCATACTAAGCCAGATCTATAGAAACGTTAGTATAGAGTTAGGAATGCAACTGGGTTGGCCATTAATGGGTTTCATACCCATCCAACCCGATAAAAACCCTATAGGATAATAGGGTTCAGTTTTGATGTAGATAAAAAACCCTACAGGGTATTAGGGCTGAGTTTAGATACTACTAAAACCCGATGTATACTCACCCGACCCGTTAGGCCTAGTTAAAAATAATATTTGTAACGTAAATACATTTACTAAATGTAAACATAGAAATAGGCTAAATTTAAAAGCAAGTTGGCAAAGAGAAGGTGAATTGTTATATTATTAGACTATTATTTTATTGGCTTAAGTCCATTGAACCTATTGAAAAATAATAATAAGCAGGACAGGTTCAGGTTGACAATTAGGTGGGTAGTCAGGCGGGTAATTGGGTTGATAGTCAGATGAGTAACCGGATGGTTGGTAGGTTTTAGAGTAAACCCCATAGGGCAGGTTTAGATATAGAAGGAAAACCTTATAGGGTTATATTGTCGGGTTTGATATGCCCTATAGTGTAGTAGGGTTTGGGTTCATATGACCCACTCGAAACTTAATCCAGTTGCATCCCTATATAGAGTTAGCAGGTAGGCATCTACTTGCACATCTAGTGGTGTTAGACATGGTGGACTTTCATGTTATTCTAGGGGTAAACTGGTTAGTGAAGTATAATACTATAATTGATTGCTACAACCCGGTAATAAAGTTTAATTAGCTAGATGGGGACCAGTTTGATGTACAAACTTGAAGTATAAAGACCTCCAACTATACTTACTCATGAGTTGTGGGGTAGATCTACTTTGTTTGTAGTAGCCATGATGATAGAAGGTAGAGGAAGATTTTGCACAAGCACCAATAATGTGTTAGTACCTGAATGTATTTCTAGAAGATCTTCTAGGGCCACCACTAGAAAGAGAGATAGAGTTTTGTATTGACCTAACGTTAGATGTCACCCCTATATCTAAAGCACTATATCGTATGGCATCAAAAGAACTTGCAGAGTTAAAGGTTCAACTAAAAGAATTACTTAAAAATAGGTTTATAAGACCCAATGTATCACCCTGGAGAGCTTCAATGTTGTTAGTCAAGATGGCAGTATAAGGCTATGTATAGACTACAAAGAGCTAAATAAGGTAAATTATCAAGAACAAATACCCTTTTCCAAGGATTGGTGATTTGTTTGACCGTCTGGTAGGAGTATGAGTGTTCTCAAAGATTAATCTCAAGTTTAGGCACCATTGGTTGCAAATCAGAACAAATGATATATAGAAGAGAACCTTTAGGACCAAATATAGGCACTATGAGGTTGTTGTTATGCCGTTTGGTCTCACAAATGCATTAGTTGCCGTTATGAACCTTACGAATAGGGTCTTCAAGGATTATCTATACCAGTTCATCATGGTCTTCATAAATGATATTATAGTGTATTTTAAAAGCTAAGAGAAGCATGAACGCATTTGAGGTTTGTTCTAAGGAGATTGCAGACTAAGAAGTTATAAGATAAGTTAAAAAAATGGGAGTTCTAGTTAGAAAAAGTGTCCTTCTTAGGGCACATCATCAGTGCAAGTAGGCTATCAGTAGATTTGAAAAAAAGGTAAAAGCAGTAGTAGAATAGCTAGTATCTAAAAATGTGATAGAAGTATGGAGTTGTCTGGTGATGGCAAGCTATTACATAAGGTTTGTAGAGGGTTTCTCCGAGATTGCAAGTCTACTGACTGGGCTAACCCATAATAGGGGTGAAGTATGAGTGGAATGAGGATTGTAAGAGTAGCTTCCAACAGTTGAAAGGCATGCTAGTGTCGGTGCTGGTTTTAGCATTACCAGTAAGTAGCGAAAAGTATGCCATCTATAGTAACGCATCCATGCAAAGGTTAGGTTGCGTATTTGTGTAGGGAGGCTAGGTAATAGCACATGCATCAAGGCAATTGAAGCCTTATGAGAATAATTACCCCACACATGACTTGAACTGGCAGCAGTAGTACATGCTTTGAAGTTGTGGAGGCACTATCTATATGGAGAAAGATGTAGAGTATACACAAATCGGAAAAGCTTAAAGCATATGTTTACTCAAAGAGAGTTTAATATGAGACAAAAGAGATGGTTGGAGCTAATAAATGATTATGATGTAGCTATCCAATACCAACCGGGAAAGGTAAATGTAGTAGTAGATGCTTTGGGTAGGAAGCGAAGTGAAAATCTAGCAGCCTTTATCACTTTGGAGTGTCGTTTATTAAGTGACATGAAGAGGTTGAAATTATAAGTTATGACCAAACGGGTGGGGGAAAGACTAGCCAACTTGCAAGTACAACATACTATAATAGAAAGAATTAAAGCAACTTGGATTGGTGATACAAGTGTCCAAGAGATAAAGAAAAGAATGAGGTGGGCAAAGCCACTAAGTTCTCTACGGATAGTAAAGGTGTGATCATTTACAAAGGGGGTCATGTGTACCAGACCATGAAGAACTTTAAAAGGAGTTGATGACAAAGGCACAATACTCCGATTATTTCATCCTTCCTTGAGAGAATAAGATGTACTATGATCTAAAGAGAATGTGCTAGGGGAATACCATGAAAAAGGATATTGCTGAGTATGTTTTTAGGTGTTTGACTTGTCAACAAATAAATATTAAACAAGAAAAACCAACAGGTGAATTGAAGCTTCTACCCACATCTTAGTGGAAATGGGAATGTGTCATAATGGGTTTTGTAATGACTCAAGATAAGGGAAAAGTTTGACATAACATGGGTAATTATAAATGGGCTCAGAAAGACGATACGCTTCATACCCATAAAAGTAGGGTATAAGTTAGAGAGCTTGGCATAATTCTATACTAAAGAGATTGTGAGGCTACATGGTGTACTTGTATCCATAGTTTTTAATAAGGACATTAGGTTTGTGGTGACAGTCTGGAAAAGCTTACATGTGGCCATCAGACTAAGCTAGTTTTTAGTACTACTTGTCACCCTCAAATAGATGGGTGGTTAGAGAGAACAATCTAGATTCTAGAAGACATGTTGAGGGCATGTGCACTAAAATTTAGAGGCAATTGGGAGGAACATTTGCTTATGGTAGAGTTCACCTACAATAACAGCTACCATGTATCTATTGGCATGTTACCATATGAATCATTGTATGGGAGGAAGTGTAAGTCAGTAATCTATTGGGATAAGGAAGGTGACAATTAGATTTTGAGGCTATAGCTTATTCAAGATGTAGTCAATAAGGTGAAAATCATTAGGTAGAGAATGCAAGTAGCTTAGAGCGTTCAAAAGATCTATGCTAATAAGAGACACAGACTACTGAATTTTCAGGAGGAGGACCATATGTTGCTTAAGATATCATCTATGAAGAGAGTAATCATATTTGAGTTAAGGAGTAAGTCGAACCCTAGGTATGTAGGGCCTTTTGAGATCTTAGAGAAGATTAGGGATGTGGCTTATAGGTTGGTATCACTAGCAATCCTGATGGTATACATGATGTAATCTATGCATTTATGCTAAGGAAGTTTGTGCCAAACCTAAATTAAGCAATAGCTTTAAAACCATTGGAGGTGCAACTAGACCTCACTGTTATAGAGAGGCCGACACTAAAGAGCAGATTTTGAGGAGACGTGTAATCAAATATGTGAAGGTATAATGATGAACTAGATAGAATAGGAAGCTACCTAAGAATTAGAGGAGGAGATGAGAACGAAGCATGTGTAGCTCTTTAATGATCATGTTAACTTTCAAGAACGAATGTATTTTTTTTTTTTTTTGTGGGGGGTAGGGGGGTGGTTGGAGAGAAATGTAAAATAAATAAATTATTTTATATAGAGGGATAAGGGAATGTCATTTGTTAAATAATAAAAAGGCAAATTAGTCACTCTTAAAAGACCAAGATGCTCATTAAATAAAAATAAGAGAAAAGAAAAAGGGAAAATGTCAAATTTGGTATCTGAACTTTACATGAAAATTCAATTAGGTACCTAAACTTTTAAAAGTTCAATTTACTATCTAATTAAACTTTACGTGGCTATATGTGCTACCCTGCTTAACTCTATTAAGCTCCATCACTAATGTAGACTTGCGAGCCAATTGTAAAGTGACATGTATGTGTGAGAGTGAGAGAGAGAGAGCACAAAAAAGGAAGAATAAAATCTAACCCAGGATCTCTTCATGTCAAATTTTCACAAATTTCTTGTAGAAATTATAAAAACACAATAATTATATTGATGAATCTATATATACAAGTGAATTGATTAAAAAAATTAAAAAACATAAAGATTTTGTAATATATAGATAAATAAATTATAATGAAGGAAAAATGTGTCATTTATTAAAAAATAAGGAGATTTTATGATCAACCCTAATATATATATATGTGTGTGTGTGTATGTGTGTTTTATCGTATAGTAGATACGTGATGGAAGACAAAGAGACGTAGCTCAAAGCCGTCGGCATTAAGCCGACTTACATGGCCACAGAATCATCCTTTGTGTTTTAGGCCCCTAGTATTTGTATCTAAGCCACCAACCTTCTTCTTTAGACTGCCAGCCTTTCCTATACAGGAATCAAAAGGGTTTTCAAGTTTTCTTTATAACGTAGCTTTTATTCTTCTCCAAAATCATTCCCGAGCCATAGAAATCTCTAAAAACTTATCTATCTGTGATCTTAACATCAAGGGAGATTAAGAATCAAGATCAAGGTGAGTTGATCTCTTCAATTCTTTAGAGATTTAAAGGAAATGATCTTTCCCTAAAGTTTTCTTTTGGTTTTGAAGGGAGAATTGGAGAAAAATCCTATGTCTTGTTGGTGCTTTGTGTTCTGCAATCAATGAGGATCAAGATTCAAAGTTCTAGATAAGTAAAAATCTTTTCTATCCTTGTGGTGATATAAAAGTGATTTTTCTGAATTTGCTTGAATTATATTGAATGAAGTCATAGATTGGGGGAGTTTTTGGAGAGACCTTATTCTTTTTGAGATACTATTGTTTTACAATCAAAAGAAGAAAGGTGTATATGGATTTAGGACTTGTAATTATTTTGAGTTGAGGATCTAGATTATAGTATAATTATGATAATTTTGATGAAAACATATATTGAATGAGTATTTGATGATTCAAGTGTTTTTGGTAAAGTTATGGTTTCTTATTCCTAGAGTTGTTACAGGTATGACCTTACCTTGTTTGCTGCTTGTGATTATAGGTTTAGAATATACAAATAAATCTAATACTATATGGCTTTTTAAATAGATTTGCTACTTATCTTTGGCTGGGTCTAGTAGATCAGGAGGACTATTGCTACTAAGACAACACCTTGATGATCTATGTATGACGTTGTCCTGAGTAGAATCTTGCATAGGGATGATTCAGGTAGTTTAGCAGTGGTGCGAGTAAGGTACCAAAGGTGTGTGGGAGTTTCCAACATCAATATATGTATATATTACTATTTTCCATACTGGTCGATTTTACAGTCATGAGTCACTCCGGGTTTAGGACTATTTGCAAATGGTTCTAAACTATGTTGTTTGCCAATTAAACAAAGATAATAACCTATGGTTGCTGCATGAGTTACTAGGTTGCATGTGGATTTGTATGTTGTATGCATATGTGCATGTGTTTGTGATATGGCGTACTGGGCCTTTGTGCTCATTCCTTTCTATTTTCTAGGAACAAGTGATGAACATAGTTTTTGATCTGTCGGGTTATGATGTCTATGTAGACTGGGGAAGACAATAGTAGACCCAACTTTCCTATTGATGTTTAGATATTCGAGTTTGGAGAGTAGATAAAGTTGAAGATCTTAAGAAGTTTTTTTATGTTTTTATAAATCTAAAGTTTTATGAGACCTTTTCTTAAGATTTTTTAGTTTGATTTAAGTTAGCTTTTGGTTTATGCCAACTAAGTTGCTTAGAAGATTTGTTATTAAGAAATGTTTTTAAACATGTATCCTTTATATTAGAGATTGATATTATATGATTCAATTTGTAGATTAGTAAAATATTAGCCTTAGTGTGTCCATCTCTAATGAGGACACGTGTAGGCTAATAATGCCTTTAGTTTAGTCCATTACAGATTTGTACTCACACTCCCTCTAAAATAACCATACATGTGCAGAGAAAGGAAAACTTGATGGAATCTATTCTTCAAGTATTTTGATGAGAGATTAATCTTTTATGAAACTTTGTATGCCTAGAAATCAATTAACACCAACATTATTTTTTTATTTTGCCTAGAATTTTTTGAAATTAAAAAGAAGTTTACACAAGGTATCGTTATTTTAGAGAGAGATTGAGTATGAATATTTATGTTCCAATACACCAACTTCCTAAATTATTCACAACTGAACTGAGCTAATTCATAACTAACCCCTTCAACTCGATCACACACCACCTCCTTCCTTTCACGATTGAGGATAAATCTGAAAAACCAACATAAAGACCACGCATGATAGAACAAAGCACAAACATAAAATAAAAACTGTTAAGTTTAATCCGAGAGAGACAACGAGGAGTTAGTTTTGCTCCCATGGAAGCTTTTGTGTAGGCAAACTCTTTAAATTTGCCCCCCACCCTGCTTGTCAACGAAACCCATCCCCTTTTCTTTCTTTCTTTAGAAAAAGAAAATATTCAATGGTCTTGATGCCAAAAGCTATTAGGTCCCCTTGTTTCTTAATCAACAGTCTCTTTCTCTCTCTATCTTTTTTTTTTCCACGTGTTGCTTTATGTGATAAGGATCATAGTTCGTTTAGATGACCACCTAATTTAGAAATGGAGATGAGTCTTGAAAATCGAGTTCCAAAGCATATGCAAATCCTGAAGATCGAGTTCCAGAGCAAATCACAGGCTTAATCTCGCCCATGATCATCATCATCCCCTATTTTGCCCATACTGAAGACTGTGAGCACGTTGTTATCTAAAAGTCGAAGACCAGAGGAGATAAGGGTGTCATCATGCCCGTGATGGCAGCCGTGATTAGGTAGATAATGGTCGTGTTAATAATCAAATTGTGAATGAAATTTCGATCCAAGGGGACCACAATCCGTATCATGGCCATGATCAACAAGGTGATAGCTTCCTCTATTTTGCATGTTTTAAATAGTTTGTTTCCTATTTTTTGTTTTTCCTTTACTTTTCTATGTTTGCCCTTACCCAACTTGTGGAAGTAATTAAGAGTCCTTAGGAATATGTTAGTAGCAGCTTGAACCTTTCTTTATTATTGATTGAGATCATTTCCTTGTTGGATTTTATTAGAATAGTTTCAAAAACCTATTGATTAATAATAAGATTTTCCTCAAGATTATTCTTGTTGTTTTTTTTTTTTTTGCACCATATCGATTAAGTGAAACAACTAATTAGATTCTTTACTTGGTGCATCATATCCAAGGATAGATCGTTCATATCGTTTACTTTCTCGTTTTATATAAATTAAAAGCCTAGAAACATCTATTAAATCTTCATAATTCCACTATATAAATCATCTTGGTAGATGATTTGGTTTAGATCTATGCCATCTTGGTATCAAAGTTTTGGTTCGCTACGTGATAAATTATTAAGATCTAATTCTCATATCTTGTGAATTTACCGTGGGTATAGTTTTGACAAAGTTTACTTAAAGAAGAAGGCAAGTTGGGGTTGTGTGGTATTATTGAAGGTTAAGGTTAATATTGTTTGGTAAAGGTGGGGTCAAGTTTAAATAGCAGCTGTGTATAGTAAATACTGTTATAGAATTGATTGTTCAATTGAGATACTAAGTGAAATTGTCTGAGTTTGATGTTCATGGGTCTCTAGGAGATTACTTAGATTAGGAATTCTAGGTAGACCAAATTATTGGAGATTTTCCTAATTTTACTTGTTAATTAGGGTAGATTATTGTCAAGAAATTAACTAGACTTGCAGGGTTGTGGTTAAAAAATATCATATTAAAGCAATCATTGAGTAGTATCGTGATGTTATTTACATGGGGTCTTGTGAAAAGGATGATGAGGATAAGATTTGTTCCACCCAATTATCAGGATGAATAATATGAATCCTTATTGGTATTAAAACAAGGGTCTATGAAGGTTAGAGAATATGCCCAATTGTTTAAGACTCTCGTGAGGCGTAGTGAATTACTTAAGCCTCTTAAGCACACCATTAATAGATTTTTGAAAGGCTTGAATTACAACATCACTAAGAGTGTTGGTAGTCAAAGTTTTGTGTCATCAAAAGATGCTATCCAAACTGCCTTGTTAGAAGAATTTTCGATTTTAATGTTTGAACTAATGGAAAAAGCAAAACTACCAAAGGCCTCAAAACTAATTGAATCCTTGGATAATTGTGTCAGATAATGATCATGAGCTGCAAGTGGATATTCTTAGTGTTGTAGATTGTAAAGTTGATGATCCAAGTACAGAGGAATCTTATATAAGGGAAACAAATGTCATAGAGAAAATGCACCATTAGTAAGGTGGAGCTTTTCGATAATCGTGTACCTAAGTTGGGACCACTTCCATTCTCATTAAGAGACACTAATAACCATGGGTATTATTATATCTTTGTACCATCTTCCTTTAAGTTTTTGTGCTGATCCATTGATGGGTTAGGAGTAGTATTGAAATGTTGTCTATATTTTACCTTTGAAATCATATGAGTTGATTATTAATATCCATTGGAGTCTTACAGATGGTTATATATATTGGCTAAGTATTCGATTTTGGTGTGGTAGTATAGTAGTGTAAGTAATACTTTATTTATGGCTTATTATTGAATTGGCTATTAGAGGAAAGGGTGTTGTTACACCATTAAATAGTTCTATTCCATCTTGTTTTCATGGTTTCAAATTGATGCTATTGGGTTCCCTTATTGTTGAATTGTATCATGGAAGTTCTAAAGCTGAAGATCAGGTGTCTACTATTGGTTACTTCAAGATGGCAATTATTTGAGACAAATGCTAATGGGGCTATAGAGGTGTGTTTGTTGACTACTTATCATCGTGTTCATAAGACTTGGATTGATTTAATCCGTAATTAATGTTATAACTTATCTGGAAGGCCTTAGATTATGGGCATCACATATGGTATAGTAAGGGTAAGAATACTTGAAGTTAAAGTTGAGATGCTATGGGAATTGTTATTTAAGAGAGGATTTGCAAATCAATTTTAGACAAAGTTCATGGGCTGATCATCATTGGGAATTTTTACTTAACCGTGTTTAAGTCTTGCATGTTTATCTTTGATCTAGGAAGACTACCCAATTTAGAGATGGAGATGAGCCCAGAAGATTGAGTTTAAGAGTAGATACAGATCCTGAAGAAGTTCTAAAGTAGATTATGACCATAATCCTACTTGTGATCCCGGCCAAGATCATCATCATGCCCTTCATGTCACCCATAACCAACATCATGAGCATGTCATTATTAGAGAAGTCAAAGATAGAGGAAATAACAAGCATCGTCACACTCGTGACGACAACCATGACTAAGCAAATAACGGTTGTGATTAATCAAATCGTGAGGGGAATTTTGATCCAAGGGGATCTTGGCTCGTATCATGGTCGTGACTAGTAGGGTGATACGCATTTCATAAGTGTTAGAAGACCCTTGTTATTCACGTTGTTTTAATAGGATATTATATATTTTGTGTGAATTATTAAAGAAAAGGACACTTATTGGGTTAAGTTGTCAATTTCAGGAATAAAGGAAGATTTTGAACATTATGAAGATATTTAGATGAGTTAATGAAGGTCTTTGATGAAGAATTTGGGAAAGTGAAAATTTACAACATACATGACCATTTCTCCACAAGTTGTGTAGAATGCTGGTGTAGAAGATGAAAAATGTTCAGCAAACAATTTCAAAATGCATAAGGAGGCTACACAAGCTGTGTAGGGTGCTCATGTAAAGTATGGAAAATGACCAGAACTGATTTTGAAAGTACATGGCCTATTTACGCAAGCCATGCTTGTCATGCAGCCTTAGATTTCGACATTTTCACTAGTTTTCATTATACTTGGTTTTCGAACATGACCATGTAGGATGCCCATGTAGGACCAAAATTCGCCTTTTCCTATTAATAGCTCTCATTACTCATCTTTAAAAAGGGATATCTTTATTCCTAGAAAACTTAGAGAGAAAAAGAATGCTTTAAGGAGAAAAATGACAGAGCTTATTCGGAGATCACAAGACTTCACCTTTAAGGGTTGTAATTATATTTTCTATCAATTTTTCCATGTTTTATCATTATAATTGTCTTCATATGGAAAAATAGATTATTGTACCATAGGTCTTGAGGAACCTTAACCCTAATGTAAAGATTGGATTATTTCGTTAATGGAAGTTTATATTTCTTGAGTCTATACATATATTTTTTATTGTTCTTGTGATTAATTTATGGTCAGTATGGATGGCATGTTTGATTTCTTTTAGATAAAAAGATAAAAAGAGATTTCATCTAATAGAATATGTTGTACGAGCTGATATAGACCAGTAGAGTTAGCTCCTGCAAACATAAAGAAAGATCAAGGGGTGCCGAGGGGTTACCCAGCATGGCCATTCCAATGCCTAATTCAGTCTGTAGGTAAGGTTAATGTGTCTATAAAAAGATAGACAAGGTTGCTTCTCCTTTTCTTATTCACATTTTTTTTGCTCCTCCCCTTTCCTTAAGAGGGAGCAAGGGTATTTATATTGTTTAGGGTCATACTAGGATAGGTCGTTTCCTAGTAGCTAACCTAGTACCTACGTGGTGAAGATACCCAAGCTAAGGAGTCACGGCTTCTCGAAGTTGGGTCGAGCTGATAGTGTCCCCTTGGTCACAAGGTGTGAATTTGGAGACTACAAGATCGAAAGGCCAAGTTTGCTGGTTAGCCGAGCTCGTAGGGCTCGACTAACCTTTTCAAGATGAGAATCCTCGAGGAGATCTCTTGTTGCCTGTAGAGATAGGACCCTGGGCCTTCTTGCAACTTAGGGAGGTCGGGGGATATCAAGCATGGGCTCCCTTTGGGACTTGTTCGTGTTCCTAGGCCTCGAAGCCTAACGGACCAAATGGACTAAGAGCTATATATTACTTTCAATAGAATAGATCTATATGAATAGAGAAATTTGAATATAATTCTAGACATAGATTGCATGAATTTTTTATATCAAGATTTGTTCTTTTTAAGGAATCATGAACTTTAATGCAATTTTATAAGCATTTGATGATGAAAGAAATTTCCATTAAACATGTAGGATTAGAATTTAATCCTCTTGAAAGAGAGATTGATGAATCTAAGGTTCTGACAGTTCAAGAACATAATAACCCATTAATGAATGTTTTATAAGAATCTAAAAATAGGGTTAGTGGTGAATCAAGATTAAGGGTATTGTTTTGTGATTGATATTTATATCTAAAGGCATGAAATTCATTATTCTAAGGTTAATTAATTAGATAGATATTAATTATTCTTACTATCATTCCAATTAGATCAGCTAAATATTAGATATAGGGTGAATACTAGTAGTTATAGGTCTTAGAGGAACGACCCTTGTACTTATACCGGTACTACAATCCATAGGTACACTTTCTTAGGATTAATTGTGCAGTAAGAATAGGGTTTTAATTTCATTTCATTGATTGTGATTGAAAAGTCCACATCAAGTTTTTGGTGTCGTTGCTGGGGACCTAACAATATTAGGAACACTTGAAATCTACTAGTTTAGTTAACTTCTTTTTATTTTATGATTATTCTTTCTTTCTCTTTCTTGGTTTTCTTGATAAGAATCTAACTCCACTTTCATTTCTTGCAAGTGGAAGACAAGAAGTTCTTCTGCGAGACTTCTTTATTTGGATTCTGAGATTGATAGAACATTCCACATAAGGTTAAGGACTAGTGCAAGAGATGTTGTCAGAGCATTATTCTTTCAATAAGAAATATTGGATACTAAAGACACAATGATGGTCGGTAATAATGAAGAAGCTTTGAAGACTAAGTTAGATTTTGCTAGGCTTACGCTTGAAGGAATTTGACCGACTCAAGTAAAGCTTCCCATTGTAGCAAATAATTTTAAAATCAAGAGTGTTGTTATTCAATTGCTACAGCGTATTGCCAATTTAATGGATTGCTAGATGAAGATCTATACGCTCACATATAAACATTCTTGGAGATATGTGAGATGTTTGAAAACAATGGAGTAACCGATGATCCAATGAGAATGCACTTATTCCCTTTCTCATTGAGGGGAAAAGTGAAGGCATGATTATCATCACTTGGGAGCACCATCACGAGTTCGAAGGATATGGTTGAACAATTCCTAAACAATTATTTCCCACTTTCCAAAACTGCTAAGTTGAGAAACAACATCTCATCATTTAGCCAGTAGGACTCTAAGACACATTATGATGTAAGACAGAGATGGAAAGATCTTCTGAGAAAGTGTCCACATCATCAGATGCCTAAGCAGATGCAGGTACAAACATTTTATAATGGTCTCATACTACCCGCTAGTTAGTGGATGCCCCAGCTGGAGGCACATCGAATACGAAGACACCTGAAGATTCCTTGAAACTATTTGAAGAAATGGTGAAGAACAGCTACTAATGGGGGTAATAACTAGGGAAAACAAAAGTAGCTGGCATGTATGAAATAGATATGATGACTACTCTACTTGCAAAGATGGATGCTCTAAGTACGCGGTTATGGATCGAAGAACCTGCTAGCGCCTCAATTTCAATACACAACTTCTAATGTGGACTTTTATATTGAAGCACCTGAGCAAGTAGATTACCTTAGCAATCAAGGTAGACATCAGAACAACCTATGCAGCCATACGTATAACCTAGGGCAATAACATTCCAATTTCTCCTATGCCAAAAACTAAAACATGCAGAGGGCCAATTATCGTACACCAGGATTTCAAGGCCCTAGCTTTCACCACCTCACCAACTTCCACAACTTCCACCTCCACCACAAGAGGGAGAAACCTAGTTTGGAAGAGCTAATGACACAATTTATTCATAATTCTAAAGCTCGCCATAGGAACCAAGAAGGCTCCATTCATAATTTAGAAAAACCAAATTGGGCCATTTGCCGAGATGTTATCTAAGAGGCAACTTGGTTCACTTTCCAAAATATTAAGCCAAGTCCTAAAGAGCAAGTAAATGCAATAACCTTCATGAGTGGAAAAGATGTACAACTAATCAACAAAGAGAGGTTATTTTGGAGAAAAGAAAGATACTTAAGAAAGAAGAGGTGCAGACAAGAAAAGAGTAACCTCTTAAGGTGCAACCATAAGCCACAAATACCATATCCAACCTACCTAAAGAAGGGTCATGATACTAACCAGTCCATTTTAGAGGAGACATTCTCCAATAAAAGAAGATTAGAAGAATTATCCACTGTAACTGTAAACCCTTATATTTTTTTTTCAACAGTTCTTAAGTTCAAACCCTAGGACCGGAAGTCAACTAGAAACCCTAAGCCAACAAGAACCTATGCCAAAACCTAGAGTTTAGCTCCGGCAATCCTGTGCTCTTAAACCCTAGATAATGGAGTTGAGTTAATGACTTATAATAGTTCGAAATAATATAGGGAAGCCTAAAAATATCATATTCTCCAATTTCTAATGTTTTTTGGATCCGAATGGGATCAATTTTTGAAAACAGTGCCTCGGTACACCGGACTGTAAAAATATCCCGTTAATACCATTAGACTCATAAAAATATAAGAAATCTAAAAATATCAGTTTCGTAATTTTTCGATAACTAGAAATTACAGATATCATAATGATACGCATATTTTCTTTATTACAGGTAACTTATTAGTCTTGTTGCTATTCATTGTACTTCTCTACTATTTATTATTATTCACCTATCTCTACTTTTTCTTACTACATATATACTTATTTTCTTACTTTTTTACTTTTCCAATATATCTTATATCAAATCATATCTTACTATTATATTATTTTGTTGCAAAAATACAAACAAAATCAACTCACTCTCTCTCTTCCTCTCCTATGGCTGGTGTGATCTTCCCTCCCTCTCTCTCTATTATTATCTTTTCAA